>JAOQMS010000004.1:23924523-23939505 GCA_027563885.1 Erythroxylum longipes
TAAGAAACATTGTAACTTGAGGTTTGGACCCCATTTGAGCAACAATCCAATTGGGGAGCTAGCAAATCTGAAACAAAGAGGGAGTGTCGAGGAGTATCAAAATTAATTTCAAATTTTGTTAGCAAGAACAGTGGGCCTTCCTAAAGATCGTCAAGTTAATTTATTTACAGCTGGACTTATTGATGGACTAAGACTTGATGTTGAAATGCAGAATCCTATCAATTTGGGGGCTGCTATGAACTTGGCAAGAGCATATGAGAGGAAGATGCAATTTACACAAGGCATGGGAAGCAAGAAAACATCCACCTCATGGAACTCTTGGAAGCAAAAGAGCTCTTTTGCTATACCGACAGCCTCCCAAGGCAGCAAGGGCTGTTCCGACAACAAAATATCAGCTATAAGTTCCAGCAACGTGACAACACCTCCTGTGAGGAGGCTTGCCCGAGCTGAGATGGTGGAAAAAAGGGAGAAAGGCCTATGTTATAATTGTTATGAGCTATACACAACAAGACATAGTTGCAAAAGGCTATGTTGGATAGAAGTAGTACAGGAACAAGAGGAAACAACGGAGGAAGAAGAAAAGGCTGATGCACCAGAAATTTCACTCCATGCCATATCAGGAGCAAACAACACTCAAACAATGCAAGTTAAGGCTGAAATTGATGAGTGACCCCTGTTGGTACTTGTAGATTGGGGGAGTAACTATAATTTCATAGGGAAAAAGGTGGTTCAGCAACTAGGGCTGGCTATGAAAGAACAACAAGGGCTGAACGTTGCAGTAGCCAATGGAGCAAAAATACCAAGCCAAGGGGTGTGCAAAGGGGTATCCTTTAAGGTTAATAATGAATTATTTTGTGTTGATCTTTATGTTATACCTTTGGCTGGATTTGATGTAGTTTTGGGTATTAAGTGGCTGCAAACACTTGGCCCTATCGTATGGGAGTTTTCTGCACTTACTATGAGTTTTAACGTGGAAGGGAGAAGCTTTCAATGGCAGGGGCAGCTACAACACACTAAGCCGGGACTGCACATGGTGCAGGGGCAGCGACTAGAACAAGTCGAATTGCACCAACTTCTAGAAGAAAATTCTGCATTGTTTCAAGACCCAACTGGCCTCCCTCCTATTCGAACTTGTGACCATCGGATCACTCTCATTCTGGGGGCAAAACCAGTGGTTGTGAGACCGTATAGGTACCCTTTTTTGCAAAAGGAAAAGATTGAAAGACAATGTGATGAGATGCTGAAACAAGGTATCATCCGGCCCAGTAGATCCCCTTTCTCCTCACTTGTACTGCTAGTCCGAAAGAAGGAACATGGAGATTTTGTGTTGACTATCATGCATTGAATGATCAAACAGTGAAATACAAATTTCCCATTCCAGTGGTGGACGAGTTACTGGATGAACTACATGGAGCGAAGTTTTTCACTAAGTTAGACTTGAGGTCAGGCTACCACCAGATACGGATGGTTGAAGAAGATGTGGAGAAGACCGCGTTCAAAACTCATCATGGTCACTTTGAGTTCTTGGTTATGCCTTTCGGTTTGACTAATGCTCCATCAACCTTTCAAGCTCTAAAGAATGAGGTATTTCATTCTTATCTAAGGCGGTTTGTTTTGTTTTTTTTGACGACATTTTAATCTACAGTCGGACATGGGAAGAACATACGCAGCATATTCGAGTAGTTTTTGATTCATTGTTTGCTCACCACTTATTTTTGAAGAGATCAAAGTGTTCATTTGGGGAAAAACAAGTGGCATATTTGAGACATGTAATTCATGGTGCAGGTGTGTCCGCTGATGCTAGCAAGATCCAAGCAGTAGTGGATTGGCCTATACCAAACTCAGTTAAAGCTGTGAGGAGATTCCTAGGCTTAGCGGGATACTACAGGAAATTTATTTGGGAGTATGGGCTAATAGCAACTCCCCTCACAATCTTGTTGAAGAAGAATTCCTTCCATTGGAATGAGGAAGCTGAGACAGCCTTCAATAAATTAAAGAAGGCTCTAGCAACTGCTTCAGTATTACAATTACCCAACTTTGACGAGATATTTGTGGTGAAGTGTGATGCTTCTGGATGCGGTATTGGAGCAGTACTTCAGCAGAACGGCCATCCTATCGCCTTCTTTAGCCACAAATTAGCCCCCCACCACTTTAAACTTGCTGCATATGAAAGAGAGCTAATTGGCCTCGCTAAGGCCATCTCACACTGGAGACCTTACTTATGGGGGAGGGCATTTCTAATTAAGACTGATCACTACAGTCTTAAATTTCTCTTAGAGCAGAGATTAACAACTTCTCATCAACAACATTGGATGAGTAAATTGTTGGGTTATGATTTCAGGGTGGAATACAACGTAGGAAAACTTAATGCTACCGCTGATGCATTATCTCGAAGAAATGCGGAAGAGGGACAGTTGAATGCCTTGTCCCAACCGAAAATTGCATTATTTGACGCAATCAAAGAGGAAGTTGCCACTGTGGTAGAACTACAATACCTATATCAGCAGATTGCCGAAGGCCACGCAGAGGCCGAATGGAGAGTGGAAGACGGCTTGATATTCTAAACTGACCGGGTGTATTTACTGCCTCATTCACCACTAATTCAGATGATCCTTAACCATTTCCACAATATGACACATCAGGGGATTCAAAAGACACTAGAAAGAGTGAGGGGAGATTTTTTTTTGGAAAGGGATGAAAGGTGCCGTGAAGGAATTTGTGCAGAAATGTTTAGTTTGTCAACAAAATAAATGGAAGAACCTTCACCCAACAGGTCTACTTCAGCCCCTACAGATCCCTAAGAGTGTCTGGGTGGATATTTCCATGGATTTCATAGATGAACTTCCAAAAGTGGGAGGTAAATCTGTCTTACTAGTGATTGTTGATAGATTCTCTAAATATGCTCATTTTGTGCCTCTCGCTCATCCTTATTCTGCTCTTAGTGTGGCTCATGTATTCTTTGAACATATTTTCCGCCTACATGGTCTTCTCGAATCTATTGTATCAGATAGAGATCCAGTTTTTACTAGTTTATTTTGGAAGGAGCTTTTTCGTCTGTGTGGTACTAAGTTGGCCTTATCTTCTGCTTATCACCCTCAAGACTGACGGACAAACTGAGGTGGTAAACAAAACAATTGAAATGTATTTGAGGTGTTTTGTAGGGGATAGACCTAAAGCTTGGGTGGATTGGTTACCATGGGCAGAGTATTGTTATAATACTTCCTACCATTCTTCACTTCATATGACTCCATTTAAAGTGGTTTGCGGCAAGGAGCCACCCCGTTTGTTATCTTATGTGAAAGGAAGCACTAGAGTCGAGGCACTCGACCAAGCATTGAAGGAGCGAGATGCCTTTTGGACTGAAGTTAGGTTGCGTTTAGTGAAAGCACAGCAGCGAATGAAGCATTATCATGATACTAAGCGACGGGAATTGTTGTTGGAGCCGGGGACTTGGGTGTGGCGTAAGCTCCAACCTTACTGCCAACAAAGTGCTACAAATCGCAAGTATAACAAGCTTGCTCCTAAATTTTATGGACCCTTCAAGATTTTGGCAAATATAGGTGCTGTCGCCTATCGATTGGAATTGCTTCCAGAAAGTTGTATTCATGATGTCTTCCATATCTCTTTGTTGAAGGAGTTCAAAGGTAATCCCCCCACATACATTCCCTCCTTACCACCAGTGTGGGATGGTAAAATTGTGCCTCATCCACAACAGCTGGTGAAGTAACGGTTGGAACAGGGGACGTCAGGAGTTACTAATCCAGTGGGCAGGTTCTTCAGCCGATGATGCTACTTGGGAGGACTTAGAGGCTTTTACGCAAGCTTATCCCGAATTCGAGCTTGAGGGCAAGCTTGATGTCGAGGAGGGGAGTAATGATAAGGATGCTTTTGTGGGTAGAACTTATCAAAAGAGAGGGAAGAAGTTGGGTAACGGCTGATAAGTTGGAGAAGGCTGGAGAATTTATTTAGACAGGAGCAATAATAAAAGATTACATTAGGATAGTATTTGGATAAGGATAGTTAGCTTTTGAAAGAACCTTTCTGGTTTTTGTTTCTTAATAGAGTTCTACTATAATAGGAGTCTTAGTTAGATGGATTGTTATTATCCTATTCTGCCTATATAACAGCAGAATTACCAATGAATAAAGTATCGAAATTATCACAAAAAAAACAGTAGTTACTTTAGCTGTAATTTGTTCAGCTAGCTCCGTCAAAGAGCTAGCTACCCTTCATTCAAAATCGGTTCTTCCTCCAAAGGGAAGAAGAACAACAAAGGAAAGAAGATAGATTTCTCTCTTAATTGTCCCGTGACGAGATCATATAGTAGGGCGCTTACCAATACTCTTCAGGGGCGTGAATGAAAGAAAGGAAGACAATTTTTGGAAGACAATTATCAATCCCTTTCTAAATCCTATTCTCACTTCTCCATCCTATCTTTTTGTACGAATGCATAATTAGGGTGTTAAAAATATGGAGAACAGAGGAACTTCTGGTCAATCTCTTTCAAAAATAATTGTTCCTGCACTTGAACTGGTTGTTTATACTTGGAGAAACAATTTTTTTTTTTAAAAAAAAGAGTAAAGATGAACAAAATATTCTGCCATAAAGGCAATCAAAATTTTCACAAAAATGGTCTCTTAAATAATTTAGGTAATTTTGATCTTATTCCTCAACTTGTCACTAGCTCGTATACTAAGTGATTAACCAACAGAATATGATTTTCCTATAACCTCCAGAAAATGAATTTGAAAAAGTAATCAAGATTCCCTTGCTAAATATTTATCCTATGATAAACTGTCTAATGGTTAAGAGCATTTACTTCAAAGATATCTAGCTTGTTTGATCCTATAATTAGCAAGGAAGTAAAAGGTGATTCAAATTATAAAATAGCAGTTATGGAAGAGATGAAAGCTCTGGAGAAGAATGTCAATTGGGAAATAACAATTCTACCTAAGGACAAGAAGACTGTAGGATGCACGTGGATACTTAAATTGGAAAGGAAACGGTAATGTGGAAAGATGCAAGGCAAGTCTCGTAGCAAAAGGGTTCACACAAACATTTGGTATTGAGTACCTAGGGACCTTTTCTTTGGTAGCCAAGATGAACTCAATTCGAATTTTACTATCTCTAGTAGTAAATTACAAAATTGGTGCAATGTGAAAAGTGCTTTCTTGCATGGGGATTTAGAGGAAGAAATTTATGAGTTTATCCCCAGATATTGAAAAGAAATTTGGTGTTGATAAGTTTTCAAGTTTAAAAAAACCTTTGTATGGTCTGAAACTATCCCCAAGGGCATGATTTGAATGCTCTGGGAAGTTCTAAAAGATATGATGCAGTCAAATCCAAGCAGATCATATGTTGTTCTATAAACACTCAAGAGAAGGTAAATAGTTATCTTGATTGTTTATGTAGATGACATTTTTTTTAACATGTAATGACAACTCGAAATTGGAAGGTTTAAAGAAAAAGCTTGCTGAAGATTTTGAGATAAAAGATGTCGAAATGCTAAAATATTGTCTTGGAATGGAGTTTGCTAAATCCAAGGAGCATTTCTTGGTCACTCAATTCAAATATGAACTTGACTTGCTTTATCCAACAGGTCTGCTTGGATACAAAGGTGCTGAAACACCAATAGAGTGTAACCTGAACCTTCAACATGCAAAAAGGAAGCTTTGATGAATATATATCATTTCCAATGACAGTTTTGAAAACTGTATCTGTTATCTCATACATGTCTAGACATAGCATTTGCAGAAAGCAAAGTTAGTTAATTCATGCATTCACCAGGAAAAGAACACTTGAAGTAGCATACAAGATAACTAAGGTATCACTTTTCAAAAAAAAAGAAAAGATACCAAGGTATCTAAGGAAGACTCTTGGTGAAGGTCTGTTATTTGAAAAACAAGGACATCTTCAAACAGAAATATATACATATGCAGATTGGACTGGAAGCATCACCAGCCGAAAGTCTATTTTAGGTTATTGTGCCTTTGTTGAAGAAAATTTGGTGATTTGGTATTGTAAAAAGCAGTCTGTGGTAGCTACAAGTAGTGCTGAAGCAGAATTTAGATCTTTGGCTCCTGGAATTTGTGAAGTTATGTGGATTAAGAGATTATTAGAAGATTTAAAATTTTTCCTAATATATAACCAACGAAAGTTATTTTGACTACAAGGCGGCAATTACAATTTCTCATAATCCTATTCTTCATGATAGAAACAAACATGTGGAAGTTGACAAGCACTTTATCAAAGAAAAATTGAGAACGAACTGTTTTCAATGATTTATGTACCTACTGCTGAACAAGTAACATTGTTCTCACTAACGGTTTACACAAGAAACAGTTAGATTACCCAATCAGTAAGCTGGATATGGAAGACATATTCAAGCCAGCTTGAGGGGGAGTATTGGAAGCAGGAATTTCTGCCTTGATGTGGCTGAAATCATGTTGATTTTACAGCTGTAATATTTAGTTTTTCATTCAGCGATACAAAATAGGAAACTATATATTTAACACGAAATTTAGGGATTATTTTGTTCTAGGTTTATACTTATATCTTCTATAAATAGCATTTTTGTGTATAGTTTTGAAATAGAGTGAATAATTGAACCTTCATTTCAACTTATAAGTTTTTGTCTTTCATTTATTTATGAGTTTTTCTATTTGTGATTTAGTATAGGCGATATAAGGTTTCCATGAAACCTAATTACCCAACACATCCCAACACCCTAGTTTTTTTGTCTAACTCGTCTTTGTAGTAAAAACTGATGTAAATTTCAAGGTGGGTCTGTTAAATCCCTATTTTTTGTCTGCAACAAAAAGATCATGTTATAGTTTTTCTTTTTCCTTTTAATATTATATTTAGTTATTGCTACTGCTTTCAGAATTTGATCCATAGAGTTCTATTGATTATGAGGCTAACTTTTTGTCGTGAATTAGTAGAATGAATAATACTGGTGTTCTGGATTTGTTGGACAAAGGTAAATATTTACCATTCAAAAAGAGGAACAAAAAACAGTCATTGTCTAAAGAAATACCTTGAAAAAGGATATACAACCTTTCTATGAGATGGTGCTTTTTAACTCTCTCAATGTTGAATCTATTTCAAACATATGACTCTCTCATTGTTGAATCTATTCAAACATAATATGCAGTGGTTCCTTACTTGGACATGGTACAAATATCTTAATTTGATATTTTTAGACACCTTTTAGGACTTATTACTGATATTGAGTAGCAATAAAAATTTGTATCCATTTTTCATAATGCTATGCAGCATTAGATATATTATGGCAATTCTTCTGAAAACAGGAATATTTGTACTTGAGTCTGCCTTATGTTCTGTTTACTCTCACCCTATATGTTCTTCTCGAACTTTTGCTTGTTTGTGTGATATTGATTGTTTGTAGTCATGTTCATAATTTTGCAGACTCAGCTAGCAAATCATAATCAACTTGGTGACCATTATGCTTCCAAGCATCCTAAAGAGATGCCTCCAGTAGAATCGAGTTGATTAAGGTTTAGTTGTGTAAAAATTGCACAAATTAATGGAAAAAAAAAGATATTTCCTCCTTGTGTGTTTGGTACTGGTGCATGTATGCAGGTTATGCTCTATTCTGTCGTATGAACCATTGAAATTGTTTTTATTGTCTGATTTTTCCCAACACCTTACATTGCTTTAATTAACAGCTCACTGGCAGTATAAAATGAAGGCCTAATCCACCCATTGTTGCATTGTTTATTTCATATCTCCATTCTAACTGAATGTAGAATAAATCATTTTCATATTCCGTAATTCTTCTACTATTAACTTTTCATGCACAAGTTTTGGCTTAGTCCATATTGAAGAGCTAGAACTCATCAGAATGGAAAAAGGATAATACACTGTGTCTTCGTTTTGCAATTTGGCCACATTAAGGTTTATTGTATGAAATGTCATCATTTACCCAACGGAATACAACGGATACTCATCCATTATGTAGCCTTTTTCCTCTCTTTATTATATACATTGACCGAATGTGTCAAGTGAAAATTATGAATAATTTATTTAGATAATCTATACTCTTTATTACATGTAACATGAATATGTGTAAAGTAGTATCTAACTTCAACTTAGGTATGAAACTTAAAAAATAGCTATGGTTAAACCAATGATAATTCATTTTATGATTTTGTTGATGTATAGTATTTTCATTATTGATGATCACATCTTTTTGTGTAATAAAGAAGAAAAAATTGGCTTACCAACTTAAGTCTCTCAATGTTCATTTTGGAGCAATTAATGCGAGATTTAATTCTAAAATATTGATTGTAGAGTTAAAATCGGTCCATGTTTTTGGTTGTTGAAACTTCTTTATAGTATTGATTGTTAAAGGATTCGAAAATTTTAGGTTAACAATGCGAGTTGAGTTAATGAATTTCGAATTTTTGTTTGGTGAAACCACTTTTAATCTTTTATCTTACAGAAAATTATTTTAAGAGAGATTTTTTTGGCAATCCAAATGTAAGATAAGTGAACAAAAGTTATTTTTTAAAAAAGCAATCAAATAAGAGGTTGATGGTGGATTAAAGTCCGAGATAAGATTAAACGATGATATTGGAAAAATAAACTACTTTACAAGTGTTATTGCATTTCTTTTTTTATATGTATTTAATTAAATTTATAATTTATTTTGTTATATTTGGTGAATTTTCTTTAATCTTATTTAGTTAATCAATGTTTTTTTTGGAAAAAAGAAAGAAGAAAATGTATTAATAAAGAAAGAACGTAAAGCTTACATGAGAGTCAACACGATACCCTTTGAAACTAGAGAAGTGTAATGTTTTTAACTATTCAAAACATAAAAGAGAATACGATAGTTATAACTGGAGAAGCCTGAAATTATTGAGTATTCAATTTAAAAATCGAGCTATTTGATGCTATCAAGAGTTTCAGAAATGAGTAGATTTATATGTTTGGACTTGAGTTCAAACCTCCTAGCATTTCGTTCTTTCCATATTGTCTGAATACATATACTCACAGCTGCGATATGGGGTAATTATAGGGGAGTTATTTGAGTAGCTAGTCATTGGACTGCACTAAAGAAAGTAGTAAAATGATTAGGCCATTGACAACTTAGTTGTGTTGCTTTCCAAACCTGATGAGTCACCTCACACACGAAGAATAAATGGTCTCTTGTTTCTTCCTGAGTTAAGCAGAAAGGACAACATGTATTGATGTTTAAGTAACTGAGTTGATTAGCTGTATTTAATCAATTTTGTATAGTGAGCCACAAAAGAAAAGAAGTTTTGGGGGTATAATCTTGTGCCAAATGATTTGGTGCCATCCCACTTTAGGTCTCCTCACCTATAACAGGTCCCTGATTTGTTTATTTGAGAGGAGATGGTAGGCCTGTTATACTAGTAGAAAGAATCGTGATGAAGGGGGGAGCATATGAACGTTACAAGTGACCGAGGTTCTTTGGAAAATGCCATCTATCACCATTGATGAAGGATTCCATTTTGGTATTTAGAGGGAAATCAATACGAGCTCTGTGTAATTGTTGTGTATGGTAAAGAGTTCCTTGGCCTGTCTAATTATCGAACCATAGGGAAATTAACTTTTCGTTACCATGGCGCAAGTCATATGGTCTTGTACAAGATTTCTCAAGTATAGTAATTGATTTAGAAAGTAAGAGTTACTTAGAGACATGCAGACAGCCAAAATGCTTCACCCTTTAAGAAAATAGGAATGTATCCATCGTAGCCATAAAGATTTTCTGTCTTCGATAATCCACCATTACCTCTTCAATATGAGGGACTGGTTTGTGAGTTTAACAAAAGTAATATTTAGCCCTCCTTTTTTTGGGTTGCAAATTTCAGTCTATTTGATTTTTGCACTTCCTTCAACTCCCATCAACTGATTCCACGAGAAGTCTTTGGGTATTCTTTCTATTGCCAAAGACAATATGTGAGCGCTAGTAGTATGTAAGGAACTCAGAACTCATTTGTTAAGTTGAAGTTTTCCAGCAAACGATAAGAATTTATTTACCCACGATTCTATTCTTCTCTAAATTTTCTCTACAATCGGAGTACATTCGAGGATGATAAGTCTTCTTGTTGACTCGGAGACCTAGATAGAGTAACGGTGGTGCTTTCTTAACCATACCAGTGAGCGACGTTATTCGGGTAGCCATTGGAGCAGCTCCTTTGGAAATGGTAACATGACTTTTATAGATGTTGATGCACAAATACTATATTGAATCTAGTACTGGATTTAGTTATGTTATAATATGGTATAGATACTTCAAGTAATGTCCTAAAATTATAAGATAGTCCTTAAATTTTATAAAATTATAAAATAGTCTCTCAATATATTGTGTTATATATTTTTAGTTTTACTTCAACCATATCTCAAAAAATCTTAATAATATAAATTTTATATAATAACTGTCTCTTTATTCTTATTAATATTACTTTTTGTCTATTTCTTATATATAAAAATCATAATTAATAAAAAATTGTTTAGTTTTCACACGGATATAAAACTAGGAATAATTCAAAGTGCTTAAAATGTTATAATTGATTACATCAGAACATCATATAATAAGAACAACTTAAATTTATAAACATAATAACAAGAGTTTGTGTCGAGGAATACATCAAAGTAGAAGTAAAACATGAAATAAAAATATATGATGT
This sequence comes from Erythroxylum longipes, assembly GCA_027563885.1. Lineage (NCBI taxonomy): Eukaryota > Viridiplantae > Streptophyta > Magnoliopsida > Malpighiales > Erythroxylaceae > Erythroxylum > Erythroxylum longipes. The sequence continues at coordinate 23,935,203 of JAOQMS010000004.1, forward strand.
TAAATTTTATATTTGTATTATATATATAAAATTTAACATATACATTAAAAACAAGAAAAATTGAAATAAAAAAGAAAAAGTAAAAAACTTGAAACATCATTCCATTCAATTGCATTAGCCTCTATAGTTTTTTTGGCTATGAAGTCCTTATTATTAAGGAAATTTTCATCATCACCGTCATTCACTCTCATCTATAAAACTCGATTCCTAAAATATCTAATATGTTAAAAGGTTAATATAATCAAAGCAAATTAGATCTACATAACTATTTATTCTATTAAGCATACTAGTAAATAAATAAAATTAAATTATAAAAAATTATTAAAAAATTATATTCAACTTAATAATGAGAATAACAAGCATTTTCTCAAAGATTCAAGTTATATGGAAAAAATAACAGATCATTTAATCACTTGTGTTCTAATTTATTTCTTTCTTTAAAATGAATGAATTCAACTGTGTTTCAGTTCCTTTCTCGCCCAGTTATATTCATACTTTGACTAAGAATTCGAATTATAAACTTTTGCAATTCTAGAATATTACTTTTGAATTGGTCTCATTAAGCAACTATAAAATGACAGTAATAATCTTATAAATAAAATAAAGTAATGTTTAATTTTAAACAAGTAACAAAAATGAATGAATGTATACCTCGATTAAGTTTGTCATTTTGGCATATTGTAATGGGTGTCTTGAGATCACCGAACGTATCTTTTTACGCCTTTATTTGTGAGTTAAGGAGGTCTTGCATCATCTCTTATGAAACAAGTATTATGATAGTTAATAACATTCCTTTATTAACTTTAACTTTCTTTGTGAAACTTGGTCTAAAATTGACATTCAGATTAAAAAATTCCCTAGCAACAAATAACATAAAGTAAAATTATCTATACCAACATTCACTGCAAGATAAGTTGTGTATAAGATAAAGTAAACAAACTATTGTCGTTAAAGGCTCTTAAATTCTGATGAAAAATTGAAATTATGATTAAAAATCATGATCTTCAAGAATAATCCTATGAACATCCATTCCAATATTAGACGTAATTTGCTAAAACTCACTTATCACTTGTAAATATTTTTTTTAGATTTTGCCTCATTTGAACAAAACACTAAAGTAATAAGAAATTAGTTTTAAATCTTCTAATGGTAGGATGACATAATTTTCTATTTTGTAAAATATTTTCTCATCAACTTTAGAACATGTACTGAAGTAAATCACTTTTTAATATAAAAATCACGTATAATATGTAAAATACATAAGAAGGGGGGTTGAATTGTGTTAAATCGTCTAAAATATGAATCTTTAAAAAACTTCTTGATTTTCTTGGAAAATTCAGACGATTACAAGTTTAAACAATGCATTTGATTTGATGAGTAATGCAATAACAAAAATTAGTATCCATTCTTCTAACAACAAGAAAATTAAAAAGGTAATACTTAGAGAATATAACACAACAATTTATACTGGTTCACCTTTAACCTTAGGCTACGTCCAGTCCTCAGAGTTTGTCTGAGATTTCACTATCTCCTTCAATGTTACAAGTAATATTTCTACACTTTCAGAGCCTCTTCAAGCCTCTTTCACAAAGTATTCTTTACCTGTTTCCTTAGCCTCTTCAGGCTCTAACCTTCTTTCCTCTCGAAAAGATATTGTTTGAGCTTTCACACTCACGTTACAGATGTATTTGCTCTCTTTCTTTCTTTCTTTCCTCTTAGAATTATTTTTCACAGCATAAGCACTTGAGCAAAAAATTTCTCTAAGTATTTTTGTACATGCAAAATTAAAATTAAAGTTTACGACTACGACTAATATTTATAGCCCATGTCTCCAACAGTTTTCTTAAAAAGTTTGCTTGTAGAGTCTTATGAAGTCTGTTATTAGTTGAGTCCTGTAACCAACTCCAACTAACTGACGTTCTTAGCACATTCTTTAATTACATTGTCTTGCTTAGATTCGTATGCTTTATACTTCGTCTGTTGTCTTAGACTTGATCACTTTGTCTGATCCGTCTTATTCAGCTTCTACTTAAGTATCATCTTGATTTGATGATTTGTTCCACTTATATTTATCTGCGTACTTAACAAATTCATCAAAACAGTTCACACACTTCTATTATTATTATTATTTGACTTTCATCAAAATCAATAGAAGAAGTAAAGTCTTCTTGACTTAACAATCTCCCCCTTTTTGATGATAATAAATAATCATAATATTATAATATAAAAAAAGTCAGATGAATAATATTCAGACGAATAAACAAAGATGTAATATACAAAGATGATATGCAAAACTCCTTTATATCTCTCTATCTCATCTTCTCCCCCTATTTGTTATTAATAAAAAATAGTTTATTTTAGATGCTTCAAAATTTTAGAAAATATTTATTGAATATCAGTGCGGATCGTCTTCAGGTCTTCTTCTATAGAAACATGTAGAAGTGCTAATTCCTTATGAAGATCACCCACTGTATCACCCAGTATATCAACCTTAGTATTGATTTTCTCAATGCTTTTAGCTTAGGCTTCTTGAACTTCCGTCTGCTTGTGAGCAGCTTCAGTCCATTTGATGAAATTCTTCAAGAGCTCTGAATTAACTGTAGGTTCTTGTAGTATTTCACTAAGTGGATGAACATACTAAAAAATAGATGGTTTTTTAGGTGAATCGTCTAATTCTATGATTTTAATAGAGGGTAGTTTGAAAGGTGGTTTTTCAATAGGGATATCAAGATCATCAGGTCTGGGTAATTTATAAATTGGTTGTCCTAGAAGGTGTAAAATAGGTTTAACTGAAGGAATGAAACCTAAGGGTTTGAAATGAATAAGCAAATGCACAAAGGTTTCTAGGTTAAAAACGATACCTTCAATCGTGATACTTTCATACCTTCCTTCTGATATTGAGCCAACTACCTTGAAGCTGTCGTCTTTTGTAGATGCTCCAAAATTACTTCCTGATGCTTTTGATATATGATATGATACATAGATGCTTATATCTTGAGTTGTGTGACATGCATCGTCTATGCTCTTTACTGCCGCTTGAATTTCTTCTTCTATGAGATCAATTTCTTGTCTTTCAAGAAACTTCATCTTTTTCACTTTTTCTTTGTTGTCTACCAGTGCTGGAATTCTAGGTTGTACATCTGGTACAATATTGATTGTCGTTCTGCTTGTCACTGGATAGATTGTATGAGGATTTTTCGTAATCTTCAACGGATATGGTTTTGCCTTTTCGTCTCGTAGATTACTATATAATCTTCGTTCTTCAAGATTTCGAAGATGTTTTGACTGATCATTTACTATTATAGGTTCAACTTGAACCTTAGCTTTTTGTGTAGTAGGTTCTCTGATGATAATTGAACCTCTATTACTACAAGAAAATCATGAATTAGCGACGGAAATTTTCTGACGGACAAAAAACCATAGCTATTTATTGACGGAAAATAATAACCCGTCGGTAAATACGTTGTACTGTTTATATATAGCGACAGAAATATATTATCGTCGGTAATAATGGAGGGAATGAATTTCGCGCAAAATCTCCGACGACATATAGCGACGACACAACCTTTACCGTCGGTAAAAATTACGGGAATGCTTCCTGCAATTTAAATACTTCGGAAGTTTACCGACGGCACATAGTCTGTCGGTAAGTTATGCTCAATGTCTGCTATTCACCGACGGAATATCGTTCGTCGGTAAACTTGTTTTAAGTTTACCGACGATGTAACCATGACCGTCGGCAATAATTGCAAGAATTTTTTCCGCAATTAACTAACTTCGGACATTTACCGACGGAATAGGTATCGTCGGTAAATGTGGTTCAGCTTCTGTTATATACCGACGTAATGTGTTCCATCGGTATACATTAAATTAACTTTACTGACAAAAATTTGGTTCCGTCGCAAAATATAGCTACAACCAAACGCGATCAAATAATTAGGAAATTTAAATATTGACAGAATGTATATTCCATCGGCAAATGTCGACTAGTTAATAAATAAAACGACGTCGTTTGGTTCATCGTCTTTAAGATGACGCAGACAACACCGCCCCCTTACGTCGATATATAACAAAAGCTGAACCACATTTACCGAAAAAAATTTGGTTCCGTCGCAAAATTTAGCGGTAACCAAATGCAGTCAAATAATTAGGAAATTTAAATATCGACTAGTTAATAAATAAAAAGACGTCGTTTAGTTTAAAACCAAACAATGTCGTTTGGTTCATCGTCTTTAAGATGACGCAGACAGCACCGCCCCCTTACGTTGGTATATAACAAAAGCTGAACCACATTTACCGACAG
>JAOQMS010000004.1:23939605-23950286 GCA_027563885.1 Erythroxylum longipes
TCAACAGGGGGTTGATTTCATAAAAATAGGGGAAACTCTGCCGAAATTTTTATAAAATCTAATTTACTTATAATTAAAATTTTATTCCTATACAGGAAAAGTCTATGGGCGTGGCACCTACACCCTGTCAACTATTTCTGCACACTCACACTAAGAAGCACGATGGGTGACAGTCGTCAATGATCGTTATAGAGAAGTCAATGTATGTGAAGTTTATGATTTAATATTAATAATGCTTAATAATTTTCACTTACTATTATATAAACATTGCTTTCTGATAGGATAAAATACAGCAAACCATTGAACGGTGGTCTCAGCAATCAGAAAATGTTGATGAGGCTGACACTTACCTTGAAGCAGTAGGTGGTAGGATCGTCGTGGGAGGATATTCGGCTTAGGATCATTTGCGAATACTTGTTATTCGCAATCCTCCACGTCTAGTACAGCAGCATCTGCTAGGCGGTCCAACAACACTAAAGTGGAAGTGTTTGAGAGAACAGTGCAGACATTGTCGACTCAGTTGCAACAGACGTTGGAACAGTTGCATCAGTTGCAACAGTCGATGGCAGCGCAACAATATGAATTAGCGATGTACGCTCAGCTCCGTCAGGAGATAGATGAATTGAAGGATAAGGGCAGCACGTCACCGCACCAACCAGACGATCCACCATCTCCTAATCAGTAGTGTAGTTTTGGTCATTTAGTTTGTATTACAGATACTTATTATTTACAATGTAACGTTTTCATTATCAATTAAGATATTTTAATTTTTAATCATTAATCAAAATTTCTATTTAACCAAATTAAATGTATATTATAAATATTTAATTATTAAAATTATGCATAAACTATAATTTAAATATAATGACAATATATATATTTTAAAATTTTAGCAATAAATTTACCGACGGAAATGAACGTCTGTCGGTAACTTTCTAGATAACTTACCAACGGTAAAGGCTATATTTTGTCGGTAATTCATAAAATATATCGACGGATGTTAAATTCCGTCGGTAAGAGTTCATTATATTTACGGACGGAAAATATGTTACCGTCGGTAAATTTGCCTACGGTCGTAAACATTCCGTAGCTAAATTTACCTACGGTTAAAGAACTTACCATCGGTAAATTTAGCGTTGGAAAATGTTTAGCCGTCGACAAATTTACGGACGAAACACTTATTATGGTCGGTACATTTTCAGTATATTTACCGACGGTTTATCATTTTCCAACGCTAAATTTACCGACGGTAAGTTCTTGTACCGTCAGTAAATTTAGCTATGGCCAATTCTCCAACATTTTTGTCTGTCGATATATTCCGTCGGTAACCGTCGGTAAGATGTGATACCGACATAATATTTGTGTTTTCCGTCGGTATTTTCCATCGCAAAATGACAGTGTTCTTGTAGTGTATTACGATTAGGTATTGATTCTTCTATGACCTTCATCTTCAACTTTTCCTTCTTTATCGAGTGAGGAGGGTCGAAAGTTATTAATTGCTGTTCAGACGGTGTCTTCGTCTTCTTTTCAACAGTCTGTGTCTTTTGTGGAGCATTAGTCGATGAAACCTTCTTCTTCTGAATAGGCTTCTTCTTCTTTTGTTCTTCTACTGGTTTGAAATGTAGTTGTTGTTGAGGCTTCTTCTTCTCAAACTCTAACTTTCTTTTTATCTCTGTCTCTCCAAACGGTTGTTCTTGTTGAAAATGAGGGATAGAGACGGTTGGTTTTATTAGCTGTTGTTGTTTCTCTTGTTGCTTCTTACTCTCAGAGTGTGCACTAAGAATAAGAATTCTTTGCTTCTTCTGTTCTTGTTATCATAAGGTCATTATTCTTGGTGACCTTCTTGACTTCTTGAGCCTTTCTAATTGGAGTGTCTCATCCTTTCTCTTTAAAGACATTTGGTGAGTTGGTTGTTGAACCTTGCTTTCCTTCTTTTATGGAATCATCTTGTCTTGTATCGGCTTATCGGACGATTGTTCAACCTTTACCCTTACTATTATTCTTTCTGACGATCGAGGTGTTGCTTGTTTTTTAGACAGAACATTTCCTTTGCTTCATCTTACTGAAAGCTCCCCCTTAGACTGTGCTTTTGGTGTGAAATCTTCATCCTCTTGGACTCCAGTCTTGATCCTCATTTTGTGAATATTAGAGGCATTGATAATACTTTTAACGTTTAGCTTTACTCTATTTACTCTATCAAATATGATTCCAGTTGCTTAAAAAAATCTTGTTAACAGCATACCATAAGGTAAAGAGCCACTCTTCAGATGATATTCCTCCCTAGCCTTTATCATGTACTTGAGAATCAAAAACGGAAAATTAACAGGTTGGTGAGTGAGAAGATGAAACAGACAGTGTTCATCATTCATTGTCACCACATCCTTTGATCCTGCTCTCGGTAGGATACAATAGAGAAGAAGTGAGTGAAGAACCCTAGCCATCAGAATGAGGCTTGTGGACTTCTTGACTCTTGGATTACTAAATCCAAATAGTTGTCGATTGATGTTAACTTTGTCTATATGACTTTGAGCAATCTAATCTGTATTGTTGATCAATTCTGCTCCTTCATTTGGACACCCAATAGCCTCTACCACAGAATCTTGTGTGATTATTACCGACAACCCATCTACCATCGATACCAAGATATTGTCTACTACCTTTGCATTCTTCCAGAACTCATATATTTCATTCAGATACATCAGCTCCTGGATGTTGAAGAAGTTCTTCCATCCAACTGCTTCAATTTCAGGTTCGATATTCATCCGAACATTCTTCAAGGAAGTGAAATCGACGAGTCCTCCATAGACAAGAGATTTCGGCATTTTCTAATCTGTAAAAGATAAACACTAAACAAAGAAATGTATATTGCTTTAAGAAGTGAGGTTAATATATAGGGAATATTAATAAAGAGATATAGGATGAAATAAGAAGAGTTTGATGTTTAGAATAGAGCGTTGGATCGTCTCTATTGAGAATACTCTGAACAAGTCAGTTTCGAAGTTTTTCTCGAAAATTCTAAAGTGTAAGGTATTGCAGATTTTGAAATGATTGCCTTTTTTTATATACACTCTTGAAAAGTTACCGTTTGTAACATTTGCAACTGATCCATTGGTAATTATGAGATTGAAACTATCGGGTAAAAGTTACCGTTACTGTTTAGTCTGAAAACTTGTGATTTTTCAGCTTCTTCAGGACGAATAGTTCGGATTATGGAGTTTCAGATGAATGGTCATTTAACATCGCCATATGCAGATTTCATTTGATTTCCTTGAATTTGTCTTCACTTAAGGGTTTGGTGAAGATATCTGCCTATTATTGATTCGTCTCAATAAATTGTAGATTGATGATCCCTCTCTGTACATAGTCTCGTATAAAATGGTGTCTAACTTTAATATGCTTTGCCCTTGAGTGTTGTATTGGATTCTTTGAGAGATTGATAGCACTTGTATTGTCACAGAAGATTGGAATCTGATCTTTTTGGATAGAATAATCCTCTAACTGATACTTTATCCATAATATCTGTGAACAACAACTTGCAGCTGACATGTATTCAGCTTCTGCAGTAGATAGAGCAATTGATTTTGCCTCTTGCTTGACCAAGAAATTAGATTATGACTAAGAAAGTGACAACCTCCACTTGTACTCTTTCTATTAATCCTATCTCCAGCAAAATCAGCATCACAGTAACCAATTAACCTGAAATCTTTATCTTTCTCATACATTCAGCAAAGATTAGTAGAACTTGTCAAGTATCTCAATATTCTTTTAACAGCAATTTAATGAGATTCTCTAGGATCTATTTGAAATCTTGCACACAAACAAACACTAAACATTATATCAGGTCTGCTTGCAGTTAGGTAAAGCAAATAACCAATAATTCCTCTAAAGAGAGTTTGATCAATCTTCTTATCAGCTTCATCTTTAGTCAAGACGATTGACGGATGCATAGGAATAGACATAGGTTTAACATTTTCCATTTTATATTTAACTAAAAGCTCTTTGATATACTTTTATTGATGAATACAAATCTTTTCATTAGTTTGTATAATTTGTAAACCAAGAAAGAACTTTAATTCACCCATCATACTCATTTCAAATTCACTTTTCATAATATTTTCAAAACTTGAACATAATTTTCTAGAAATAGCACCAAAAATGCTATCGTCTACATATATTTGTACAATGATAAAATCATTTTTAATATCCTTCCAAAATAATGTTTTATCTACTTGACCTCTAACAAAGCCATTTTTAATCAAAAATGAACTTAGATGATCATACCATACACGAGGTGCTTGTTTTAATCCATACAAAGCTTTATGAAGTTTATCCATACAATAATGTCTTCAAAACCTAGGGCCTTTTTCACATAAACTTCTTCATCTATAAAACCATTTAAAAAAGCAGTTGTCACATCCATTTGAAACAGTTTTATATCATGATGAATAACAAATGCAAGCAAGATCCTAATAGCTTCTAGTCTAGCTACATGAACATATGTTTCATTATAGTCTATTCCTTCTTGTTGATTATAGCTTTGAGCTCCTAATCTAGGTTTGCTATGGGTTGCTTTCCTTGATTCGTCTAGTTTATTCTTGAAAACCCATCTAGTACCTATAATAGATTTATTAGAGGGTTTAGGGACTAGAGACTAAACTTTATTCCTTGTAAATTGATTTAACTCTTCTTGCATAGCTAAAATCGAAGCTTCATCTTGAAGAGCTTCATCAATTTTCTTAGGTTTTAATTCGGAAACAAATGCTACATTTGCCTCTCTTTTAAACTTAGATCTAGTTCTCACTCCTTCTGATGTTCTCCTATAATCAGGTTTTCTGGGTGAGAAAACTTATATTTCCAGTCTTTTCTTAAGCTAATAATTTTAGAACTATCTATCACTTTATCAGATGGATTGTCTGGTGGTGAATTGTCTAGATTATTTACTAAAGGAGTAGATAGGGTCATCATCAGAATCGTCTCTTTTATCTAGATGAGAATCATCATTAAATTTTACATGCATAGATTCTTCAACAGATCTAGAAACAAGATTATAAACTTTATAAGCTTTAGAATTAATAGAATAACCTAGAAAAATTCCTGAATTGATCTTAAAATCAAATTTATCCAAATTTTCTTTTATATTCAAGATAGTGCATTTGCAGCCAAAAGGATGAAAGTAAGAAATATTTGGCTTTCTTCCCTTCCATAATTCACATGGAGTTTTATTTAAAATAGGTCACAAGAATACTCTATTTTGAATATAACAAGCTATATTTACAGCTTCTGCCCAGAAGTACTTAGGAAGATTCATTTTACATAGCATAGCCCTTGCCATTTCCTGAATCGTCCTGTTCTTTCTCTCTACAACTCCATTTTGTTGAGGAGTTCTAGGAGTAGAGAAATTATGGAAAATTCCATTCTCTTCACAAAACATTTTGAAATTTTCATTCCCAAATTCTCCACCATGATCACTCCTAATTCCAGCAATAAAAATTCCCTTTTCATTTTGCAACTTTTTGGATAAAACTTTAAAGCAACTAAAAGATTCTTCTTTATGAGATAAGAACAATATCCAACAAAATCTAGTAAATTCATCAACAATTATGAGACCATACTTCTTTCCACCAAGACTTGCTGTTCTGGTTGGACCAAACAAGTCTATATGTAACAGCTCTAGAGGTCTAAACGAAGTTACAATTTTCTTAGACAGAAAAGATGTTTTAACTTGTTTTCCTTTTTGACAACTTGCACAAAAGAAATCTTTGTTAAAACTTATCTTTAGTAAGCCTCTTGCCAAATCAAGTATAACTAATTTGGAAATATGTTTAAAGATAACATGACCTAGTTTTTTGTGCCAAATCAGTTTCTCATCATCTTTTGATATAAAACATGAAATATTTTGACTTTTCAAATCGTCTAAGTTGATTTTATAAAGATTATTTTGTCTCTTGGCAGAAAAGAATATGGAACCGTCCTTGTTTTTAACTATACAAGAAATTTTGATTAAAGGATACTTCAAAACTAGAATCATATAATTGACTTATACTGATTTGATTATGCTTTAATCCATCAACTAGCAGAACATTATCAATAGACGAAAGGGAGTCCTTACCGATTTTGCCAATCCCAATTATTTTTCCTTGCTTGTTGTCTCCAAAAATTACTGATCCTCACTGCTTATGTTGGAGGTCTAGGAACATAGACCTTCTGCCAGTCATGTGTCGCGAGAAGCCACTGTCCAAATACCATTGGTGGTGGTTGCTTTTTCCAAGTAAGGAGATCTGCAGCATAAATTATATCCTTTTGAGGTACCCATATTTTTTTGGGTCCTTTGGGGTTAGTATTATAATTTTTCTTTAAATAATAAGAATATTGTTTCTTTATTAGCAACAAAATTCCTATTATGAACAAACTTCTTATTATGAAGAACATTACTATTATGAATAGTATTTCTATTATTGAAGCCTAAACCGCTATTATCATTTGGATGTCTATAACTTCCAATCATGTCATTCATCCTTTTTGTAATTTCTGTAAATTTCAATAAATCTGCTGAAAGACAATTAATCCTTTGTTTTAACTGATTAATTTCCTCAGATCTATCTATGGTTACTTTATTTTTCATATCATCTACCTGTTTCTTGAGGTAGACGTTTTCTTCTTCTAAGAATTTTGTGTTCTTTATGTTTTCAACAAACTTCTTTTTCAATAACCTATATTGTTTTAAAATAACATGTGAATCTTCTAACAATTCTAAAAAGGCATCATGAAGATCATCAAAGTTAGAAATTACCTCAACATCGCTTTCCCCTTCAGCTGCCAAGCATTTATTTGTTTATTCTGATGTTTCTGAGTCGAATTCAGATTCAGATGAATCCAGATCTTCCCATGTTGCCATCATGCTCTTTTTGTTTTCTTGACCTTTCTTTTGTTTTCCTTTGAACAACGAACATTCAAACTTGTAATGTCCTGGTTTATTACACTCGTAGCAGACGATAGAAACGATAGAACTTTTATCATTCTTCAAATCGTCTTTACTATTCTTTTTGAAAGAGAAGTCTTTATTTTCCCTTAATTTCTTTTTCCATATCCTTCTAATCTTTATTTAAATGAAAGATAACTCGTCTTCATCTTCATCTTCATTTTCACTTGAATCTTGATCAGATTCACTAATATCATCATTCTTGATTTCTTCAATCTTTAATGCTTTTGAAGATGTACTTCTATTTTTCTGCATCTTCTGATTCTTCTAATTCTTCTGACCAGCCTTTAATGCAATAGATTTATCCCTCTTGGGTTTGTCTTCTGCATCAAGCTCTACTTCATGAATTTTCAGCGAGCCAAGCAATTCGTCTAGCTTTAGCTTGCTTAAATCTATAGCTTCTTGTAATGCTGTTACTTTGGGTCTCCATCTTTTGACTATCGTAGATTCTTACCAAAGCTTTAAGTCCATTAATAATTGTTTGAAATTGTCTAAACATCTGATCAATAGACTCATCGTGTTTCATCTTAAACAGCTTATACTGATGAACAATAATACCAATCTTGGATTCTTTCACCTAGTTTGTGCCTTCATGTGCAATGGATAATGTGCCCCACGTTTCCTTTATAGATTCTCATCTATGAACCTTATGATATTTACTTTTGCTTAGAGCACAACTTAAAAAGAACTTGGCCTTTGAGTTTAATTAAAAAAGAGCTTTCTGATCAACCGACCATTGGTCACGAGAGATGCTTTTTCCTTCGTTGTCTGTTGGGATTTATGGACCATTTTCAATAATATCCCAAAGATCAATGTGTGTCGATTCTATGAGGAGCCACATCCTGTCCTTCCAATAATGATAATCTTCACGATTGAATGCAGGTGGTCTTGAAACCAAGGCACCTTCTGCTTTAAAAACTTGTGATTCAACCATGGATCTTTATCCTCACTTTGAAAGAGTGTTTCTTGGAAACCTTGCTCTGATATCAACTGAAGTAAATCACTTGTTAATATAGAAATCACGTATAATATGTAAAATACACAAGAAGGGGGGTTGAATTGTGTTAAATCGTGTAAGATATGAATATTTAAAAACTTTTTGATTTTCTTGAAAAATTCAGTCGATTACAAGTTTAAAAAATTCACTTGATTTGATGAGTAATGTAATAGAAAAAATTATTTTCTATTCTTCTAACAATAAGAAAATTAAAAAGGTAAGAGTTAGAGAATATGACACCGCGATTTATACTGGTTCACCTTTAACCTTAGGCTATGTCCAGTCCTCAGAGTTTGTCTGAGATTTCACTATCTCCTTCAATGTTACAAGTATTATTTCTACACTTTCAGAGCCTCTTCAGGTCTCTTTTACAAAGTATTCTTTATCTACTTCCTTAGCCTCTTCAGGCTCTAGCCTTCTTTCCTCTCAAAAAGATATTGTTTGAGTTTTCACACTCAAATTACAGATGTATTTTGCTTTCTTTCTTTCTTTCTTTTTTCTCAGAATTATTTTTCACAACATAAGAACTTGAGCACAAAATTTCTCTAAGTATTTTTGTACATGCAAAATTAAAATTAAAGTTTACAACTACGACTAATATTTATAGCCTAAGTCTCCAACGGTCTTCTTGAGAAGTCTGCTTATCGGGTCTTATGAAGTCTATTATTAGTTGAGTCCTGTAACCAACTCCAACTAACTGACGTTCTTAGCACATTCTTTAATTACATCTTCTTGCTTAGATTTGTATGCTTTATGCTTCGTCTGTTGTCTTAGACTTGATCACTTCGTTTGATCCATCTTATTCAGCTTCTACTTAAGTATCGTCTTGATTTGATGATTTGTACCACTTATATTTATCTGTGCATTTAAAAAATTCATCAAAACAGTTCACACACTTCTATTATTATTATTATTATTTGACTTTCATCAAAATCAATAGAAGAACTAAAGTCTTCTTGACTCAACATGTACATGATTATAAATGAACTCAATTTTTTTCTTGCTTTATAAATAATTTCATCAATGACAGAAAAGTATTTAACATCTCCTATAATTTTTAACATTAAGTTAATACAATGTTCAACATGAGGAGTCGAATAAAAAGAATTATACTTGCTTTTTAACCTCTTTTTAGTTTCTTTATAAGTAGCATCATTGCCAATGATGAACTGTATAATATTTTCAGATCTAATTTCATTTATAACTTTATAAAAAATCTCTATTAGAATGTCAATATTTCTTATAAGGCCATATGCATCAATTGACCTAGGAAACATCGTTTCCTTATTAGAATTAACAAAAAAATTCATAATGGGCTCTTGTCTTCTATTTTACTAACTATCACATATAATTAAACACCCATATGTTTCTTAAGTCATTCTTGTTTCACTCAAATAACTTTTTTTTTATTAATAGAATTGCTCAAAAGACTACATCTGTAGTCATCGATTGAAGAAGCTTTATATCCTAGACCACAAGAGATAATAACATATACCATAGACTGGTAATAATAAGATTAGGTAGTATTGAATAACACATTTGCATCATACCACCATCTAACCATTTTTGTGTTCATATTATAAGTTACAGTTTTTGGATTGTAATGCACTAAGAATTGAAGGTTGAGTTCTAGGAGTTGTTTGTAGAATAAAAAGTTAGACACTTGTCAGAAAAAAAAGTTAGACACTTGTCTTCTTTTTTTCTTTATATTAGTTACAACATTCCCTTGTTCTTGATAAGAATACTAGCTTTAGTGTTGTCACTATCATCCTCACCACTACAAAATGAACTTCCACTTCCAATTTCATAGTCCACTCTTTTCCTTCTTTCTTTCTCATTTTTATACAATTCAAGCAAAGTTTTCATTTGTGATTTTTCATCATGTCTAATTTTTCTTAAAGCTCTACCTCATCTTTGATCTTAGCTAAATATTTCTTTAACTTTTTAATCCCCCACTTTCAAATATTTGTTATGATAAAAATAAATAATATAATTTTTCATACCAAGTAGCATTCTCTCATGAGCCTAAGCTACATCATCAAATCTTTTTAAACAATTTGAATTATCAAGAGTACTTGAACATCCATCCATCATTTATAAAAATAAATGTAATTAAATAAGTACAATAAACTAGACAAACAACATATACACCTCTTATTTGTAAACCAGTCAACAAACATAAGTTATTAAATGAATAATCAACATATCACAACAATTATTATTTATGTTAACTTAGTTCTACATCTGCTTATATTTATAATTTAATGCCTATAGAAAGTGACATTATAACATAGAAGATAAAAGTACGTAAGCTAAGACAATGAACTTTTGTTTTTTAATCTATTATAACTTAAAGAAATTGACCCCACTTTTAATAAAATCACAAAGATTTCATTTATAAAGATTAAAATTACTCTAGACTCAAAAACAAGGGAAACACACTAAACTTGAGATTTAGAAAATCTGGACACTTAAAACATATATGTCACTAAAAATTTCAATCCCAAACTTCCATCTGAATCTTTTGAAACTTCAACTAACATATATTTTTGCTTGCTACTCTTAGTAAATGATGTCACCTTAACAACTTTAGCCCCTAAGATCTTTTTATCCCATTTTGACAAAAAAGGATATTATTATTATTATTATTATTATTATTATTATTATTATTATTATTATTATTATTATTATTATTATTATTATTA
>JAOQMS010000004.1:23968411-23991865 GCA_027563885.1 Erythroxylum longipes
ACTTTGCAACTCATCTCACAACTCTCCTCTTTCCACTCTCATCCGAAGCTTCTCTTCTGTTCTTTCATTCCCATTCATGCTACCATTTTCTCCAAGACATGTCCACCATACCTTACCCAAAAGTCCACTTTACCCTTGTTATTTAAGCCATATACCGAAAATACCCTCAAATTCTTCTCATGCATTCTTTCCATAAGCTCTTATACTTAAGTTAATGGAAAATTGTTCATGGGGCCGACACTAAGCATCTGAATGTGTAAGGTCTCTATAAGCCTCTAGAAAAGGAAAGACCTTATTCAAACAAGTTAGCGATCCTTCAATTATCACATCCAAACTCTAAAGAGCATTGGCCAACTCTAGTGCTTTTGCTAGAAATCCTGAAAAATCAATCCCTTCAATCAGCAGTGTGTAAGTTGTTTGATTAGGTTGACATCCTTCTTCAGTCATTACTGCAAGCACTTCAATGGCGTCATCAATTCTATTTACTTTGCACAACCTAAGAAGAACAATATTATAACCAAAAATAGTTGGCTGAAATCTGCTATTCTGCATGTCTACTAATAACCCAGTGGCTTCATCCACCATTCCATCTCTGCACAAGCATGAAGTGATGATGTGTGAAGGGATCGGAGTGATTAGACAATCAAAAGAAACATGGTGAAAATTTGAGAATTAAAAGTTGATATAGGTTTTTGGTAAAAATTTAAAGGATTTTATTTATTTTTTAGTTTTTGAAAGCTACATGTGTTTTTAAGGTGGCATTTAAAGATCAATTGACCTCTACATAATGGTAGGTGTATGACACTTCATAATTTCCATCCAAAATAGCCTAACATTAAGTAGACTCGTGAACTATTAGACCTTTATTGAGTAACTTAAAAGATTTGGTTTTAAATTGATCAAACCTATTTAAAAAATGGCCCTAATTGGGCTTTTAGCCAGCTACATTCAAAGAATAATTGATTTTTGTTTTCATTCAATTGTTTGCATAATACACATATAGGATCAAACCTCCCAAACCACCCATTTTTAGTTCTTAGTCTGTTGTTTATCACTAGCCACGAGGAGACCGCAGCTTTAGGACTCAAAACTTGCTTTTAGATGACCTCAGCCTACGGGACTACCTCCAATTGCTACATTAGTAAGCGTTGACCAGATCTATTGGTGAAAATCCCACTAAAATGGAATGTCCATACCATTTTATCCTTTCTTCTCTCCACGTGCATATTTAAAAGATCATCAGTTAGCAATTAAAAATTCCTAAAGTTACCAACTCATTACCCATCCTATATTATCGAAGCCACTTTAGCATCATTCATAATTCTATTTCTGAGAGTAGCTAATTCAAATCTTTGTATAAAATGACTAAAATCAGTTCAATTATCAAACCACAACCATATCTCTTCACCATCCCCAGCTTGTGCTTTAAATTTAGGTAAATATGCTCCTTAAATTTAGCATTTGGTTAAAAATTCCTAAATATTCTCGAGGTTGTTGTAACTGCCAGAAGTTATGATTATTAAGGTGATAAGCATTCATTTCACCCCATAAAGCTTCCTTATCATTGAATAATCTCCAAATCCTCTTGAAAGCAATACCTTCTGCAATTGAGTAATAGGAATGATCCCTAATCCCCTATGTTTCTTTGGAATAGTTGTATCACACCACTTTACCTTGGATTGTTTACTATTAAAAAGATTTCAACACTCTATCCATTTCCTTGAACACCTTCTTCGAAATAACCATATATGTTGCCCAATGAGTATGCATACTAAAAGTAAAGTAATGAGGATCACTCTAGTAGTTAAAGACAAGAACCTATTTTGCCAAGAATGAATTTTGATTTTTAGTTTCTTATTCAAAGGAAGAAGGTCTGAAAATATGGGTTTACCTGATGTAATAGGCACTTCCAAATACTTGAAAGGAGTATCTTGTAGTTCAAAAATGACCACATTACTAATCCATTCAGGGTTCCTAACATCAGAGGACACATATACTCTACTATTCTTCTCATTTATCTCCATCCCTAACCAACCAAAAAAAATTTGCACCATGTTCAGCATCATTGGAATATAATGAGGCTCAGCTTTGTAAAGTAGTATCACATCATTTGCATAAAGTAAATGTGACAAATTCATCTCTCTACATTTATAATGACATTGAAACAGTCCATTGCACTCCACTAGTTTGGAAACAAGCCTGGAAAAACATCTATAGCTAAAGTGAAAGGTAAGGGGAATATGGGTCCCCTTATCTAATCCCTCTAGTATTTTTGGAAGGTGTAATAGGTATCCCATTAATAATAGGTATCCCATTAACCAAAATACTCATAGAGGAAGTTTGAATACATTACATGATCTAATTCTGAAATCTAGCAAGTAATCCAATAGCCTCTAAGCAAGTTTGTAAAAAATTCGAGCTGATGGTATCATAGGCTTTAAATAGGTCAATCTTCAATGCACATTTCTTAATACACTTACCAAAGATACTCACCCAACAAATCTTGCAAAATCAGGATATTGTCACCAATACTTCGCATGGTAAGAATGCACCTTGTGCCAAATTAACCACTTTAGAAACCACAATCTTCAATCTAGCTACTAGTAATTTAGCAATTATTTTGTACACAATAGTAAAACAAGAGATGGGTCTAAAATCAAAAATCATTGTAGGCCTATCCTTCTTAGGAACTAGGCATATGAAGATATGATTTACCTCCTTCAGTATGGATCTAGAAGAAAAAAAAAACTCCAAGGCAACATCAGTTAGAAGAGGACAACTGATGTCCCAAGTTTTTTTTAAAAAAACTAGCAAAATATCCATCTGGACTAGGGGCTTTCAAACTGTTGAGACTGAATAGCACCTCCTTCACCTGTTGAGAATTGAAAGGGGCTTTAAGCATCTCTAGGAGAGACTAATTAGGAATGAACTCCATTACACTTTCTACTCTAAAACCTCTGTGTTGCATTTTGGACCTTCCCATGAGATTTAAAAAGTAGTTTTTGATATAATTTGATAACTCCTAATGATCCAAAATAGCATTACCAACTTCATCCTTTAACTTATTAATAGTGTTGATGTTCCTCCTAGCAAACAAAGAAGCATGAAAAAACTTTGAGTTTACATCACCATCCTTAAGCCATGACAGTCTTATGTGTTGTATTTAGCTTAAACATTTACTATGTAGTATTTCTTCCTTAGTTATTTAGCCTAAACATTTCCTTACTTAGCCTAAATATTTCCTTACTTAGCCCATATTTTCTTGTAATGGTTTGTTTGTTTGTTTTGTTTGCTTGTTTTATTTCTTGTTTTCTTATTTATTTACTTATTTTATCTTTTATATTTATTTTTTACCTTGTTCAACATTTATTGCATTATTTATTATATTACTTATTTTTAAATTTTTATTTATACTTATTATTTTATTATTGTTGTCTTTTATGTATATTCTTATTTTTATTTCGATTTTTAGTTATTACTTCATTATTGTAATATATTTTTGTGGGTCTATTTGAAATAACATCTCTACTAGTTAAGGGTCAAGTTGTGTACTTTTGGACCTTCTAAGACCTTGCGTATTAACAAGACTATCACTGAGATGTTGTTGCTGTTATTTTAGATCATTCATGACAGGAACGTCAAAAAGCTATGGTTTTCAAAAGAAAAGTATATTGAATAGGTGATTGAGAGGTTCAATATGAAGCATGCTAAGCTTATAAGTACCCTATTAGTAGCTCATTTCAAGTTGAGCAAGTGAGCATATCCTACCACCAAAAATGAAAAAAATATTATCTCCTTCATTTCGCATTCCTTTATTGTTGGCTCCTTGATGTATGACATAGTGTGCACTAGACCAAAAAATGCACACGTTGTTGGGTTAGTGATCAGATTTTTATCCAATCTAATGAAGGTACACTGGGAAGCAATTAAGTTGGTCTTCAAGTATTTAGGGGGCACTTCCAAATTGTGTTTTTTCTTTGGAGTTGGTAATCTAATGTTAGAAGGATACATATAAGTAGAGATGGCTAGTGATCTTAATGAAAGAAAGTCGACCTTAGGTTATTTGTTCAAATTTGTTTGGGAAGCCAATTCTTGGCAATTCAAGTTGTAAGAGTTTGTAACTTTTTTTATTACTGAAGTAGAATATGTTAAAGCTATGGAAGTGGGTAAAGAGATGCTTTGGTTAAAGCCTTTTCTCCAAGAATTGGACATGTAACAAGATAAGCACATAGTTTTCTATAATAACCAAAAGCGCCATAGATTTGAGAAAAATTTTCCATGTTTCATTCCTACACCAACAATATTAATGTAAGGTATTATTGGTTGTGATCTATGGTTGAGAAACAACTAATGAAATTGAAAAATATTTATATAGACAAGAATGTTGCTGACATATTGACAAAGGTGGTTCTCAGGAGCAAGCTTAAGCTTTGTAGTAAGCTCACCAGGATGGCTTTAAAGTGATCAATGGGATGGTTAATTTCTCCTCTGAAATGGGTTGGGAGGGAGATTTTGTTAAAGTCCATCCCTATTTTAGACATATTTGTTATATTAATTCCACTACATTTGGGTCGTAAGGTTTTTGTTATCTTCATAGATCAAAAGTAACCTCATTAAGGCAAAAACTAATGATTAGAAGTTGTTTTTAGAGTACATGCCTATATCTTGGTTGCACATGCCCATGTCAGCAGTGGACACACCCTTATGGATGAATGTGTAAGCTTCTATATCCATAAACATTTGAAAGAAAATATTTGAGGATAGAGACACCAATGTGGAGTCAAACACATGCCGTGTCATTGGTGGACATAGTTGTGTCTGACTATGTGAGACACTGAGATCATACTATAAAGTCAAGTTACATGGTCACCACACACGATCTTATAGGTGACTATGTGCAGTATAAATCTTATCCTTTTGAGATTAAAAGATAAGTTTGAAAGATAGAAGTTTCATGAGATAAAAACTTGACAAAATAAGAGTTTAAGTCCAAACAGTATTGTTAAAATATAGTTTTATTGAAGTTTAATTTCTAAGATTAGTTAGGACTAGTATTGGGGTGTGTGTGTGTGTATACACTCAATTTTAGAAGTTTTAAGACAGCTAGATGAGAGATTAGCTATCGTTATGAGGTGTTTTAAGCTCAAAACCTTAAACTCTTTCATCTTGCTATTTTTTATTTAATTAGTGGATTTATTGTTGGTCCATGGTTTTTTCACTTTAAAATCATATGTTTAATTTATTTTTTTGTCATCTATTTAATTTGAATGGTTTGTTATTGGTTGAGTGATTTCATCAATCCTCTGAGTACTATTGCTTAAAGTCTAACAATTATATGTATCAAGAGAGAATGTAGTTATAACTTAGGAATTCTTATCAGTCCAAGTAACTAGGATTAATCATTGAATCAAGATAAATTTAAGCATAAAGAAGTTCGATAGGGAATTCTATATCTAAATTTTATCTACTTATTTATTTTTATTCTTATATATCATATTGGCTGATTAAGTCTTGTTTACTATTTAGATTAATATAGTTTTCTTTTCCAATTTAATCATCCATTTATTCGGATTAGATAACAAAAAGATGGTTATTACTAGTAATTGTAGTCCTCATAGGATTAACCCATACTCAATAATGCTAGCTACAACTACACCATGCATGTGTGGTTAAAGCACAAGTAGTCAATATACAGTTAAAGTGCATCATAAGAAATAGAACCTCATTTTGGTTTGACCACTGGCTAGACAAAGGCCTCTACCTTCATTTCAGCTTCTTAAGGCATATACTTTTAGAAAATGCTAAGGTTAGTGCGGTGATATAAGGAAGAAATTGGGGTTATAATCTCGCAAGTTTCTCCTCCTTGATTGAGAGCATACGAGCTTGAAACCTAAACCTAGAAATGAAAGATTCGGTGGTATGGACAACATATAACTCAGTCTTGTTCACCAACAAGACGTGCTTGAAGATTTATGAACTTATTTTTCCTAAGATTGCTTGAAAAAATCTCTCTCGTAAAACGATAACTACATTTTACCTCATTTATTTTATGGTTGGAAACTAAATAGAGATTGAAGATACAAGGTATGATAAAGGAATCACAACTAGTGGCTAATGTCCCCTTTGAACTAAAAACAAGAAACTTTAAATCATATGCTCTTCAAATGTAACTACAACTCTGTCATATGAGCAGGCACAAAACCTGTATGATTGTCAATAAATAGGGAATGAATTCTTAGATAAAAGCATCAAGAATCTGCGAAACATTGAGATGGCAACAAGATGGAGTGTTAGTATTAATCAACAATAGTTATAATTGTGTTTGTGTCCAACGAATGTCAAGCTGTTCTTCATACGAGTGGGCGTGGGGAGTTGGATTTTACTCTTCCTTGGGGGCTTTTGAAATAAATTTATTTTTAAGACAAATCCACACATTGATCAACAAAAGAAGAAATAGGAAATAATAGGACTATTTCTTCCCAACATAAGCCCCCTGAAATGACCACCTTTGAGAATTGAACTCCAACATTACTTAGATAGCCTCTATACATAGATATAGTGAGAGCGATACCCCTAGAAAGATACAATATATCCAAGATTTTTCATTTAAATAAAACATTATAGTAGACTAAAGTGACAATGATCAGTTGTATTAACTTCTAAGAATTGCGTCTCCAAGCTATCATAAGCCTTAAAATTCAATTTTAACCCCGTAAACCTCCTTTTCCCTTACCAAAAGTTTGAAAATCCACAATAACGCCGTCTATAATTTGTCTACCGGGAACAAAACGCGCTTTTTCCCTCACAAATTAACTTACAGGTCGAAAGATGCCAATTATATTAGCAAGACACGTTGAAATATTCACATTACAAAGTAAAATTGCCTTTTAACTTTATAAGCGCGAAGCGTCTGGAAACCTTTGGGTACAAATTAGAAAAAAGTATCACTTATTGCTTCTACATCTCCCTCACGATTCAACACTTACAAAGATAAGGCGCAAACTTTTTCTCCTAGAAAGGAGGATAACCATCTGGTCCAGTTTCCTTATCTCGATGCATTTGATATTGGTAAATCTCGTTCGAACAAAAAAGGCTTCGACAAGCCCTGCAAACACTTAAACCAACCACTACATCCATATTAGAAGTTAAGTCCCTTTAGATAAGTAGATCTACTGGAAAAAAAAAAATGAGTTAAGACTCCTAAGCTTTTACGTATTATTAATCGATAATCAATTATGATTTCTTAATTCAGATACTCAGTTGTTTTCTTTCCCCATATTTTATAACCTACATCATTCAGCATATCTCCGAAGCTTTTATGTATATCTTCAAAGGTTTGCTGTTTCCAATTAACCAAATACTCCCTTGGACCCGTCAACTTGACCTTTAAGTTTTGTAACTGAAGGACATTATTTATTGGAGAATAGATCCAAGTTGTATTGATACGTGATTTTGTCTAACTTTTAGTCAATATATTTAAAATTCTCTTAAGTTTATCTCAAAGATTTTTATTTTCATACCATATCAATCCAATTATTTATTCGATTTCACTAATCTTAATTTTCTATTTGTATACAATTGCATTATGTTAAATATAATTCAAATTTTGATTATGGTTAAAGTACATTCATTTACCTTTAGTTGCTATTAATTTTATTCATTTAAGTTTACTAGCCCTTGATCACATTTATTTGCCTTTAATTGTGTTTAAAATACATTCATTTACTTTTAATTACTCTATGACACCCTAATACCCTTTAGGATGATGCACGGATTCACCCAAAACAGACCTACACAATTCAACAATTTTCAGAGATAAGGCAAACACATATCAAATCTCATATCTCATTGTGCTTTATACAAGTCATAAATTACACATATAACATCCATACATTAAAAAAAAATCTCATCATAAGTTGTGGTTAGTATAGGCCATTCATATTTACTACAAAATATCTACTTAATATTTATAAATATAACACAATGTTTACATACAAGATATTCCAAATATTCCATGAAATTGCATGTCATCTTAATTCATTTAGCATTTTAACTCATGATTAGTGTATATTTATGCATGCATAACACAATTAACGCAAAATATCAAATTACCTCTAACAATTACACTAATACAGATTAGGTCCCATACTACGCACTCACTTTCATACTCGTTAGCACCCACTACAAAAGTCACGACCCGGAACTACATCAGGTACATGACAACCGTCGCATACCCGGGCTAAGGATAGTTACAGTACCCTTAATCTGACTACGCAAAGCTAATTGATATCTTTAAAAACATTTGGACAGCATAACGACTATATTTTGAAAATCCCAAAACTTAATTAAAACACCTGTAAATCAATTCTAAATGCGCTTCTATAGTCACATTAAAACTCTACCGCAACTTCTAGACTTTTAAGTCCACGTAAGACCAATCTCAATGACAATACAAAAAGTTCATACATAAAGTCATTTACAAACCATAAGATAGTCAGAAGTTAATTTACAAAATTATAAAGCATATCAATAAATCATGAGCTACTATACAACAAAAGTACAAAACAGAGTCTACCCACATGCGGTAATGCCCCGAAAATGTCAAAAGACTGCACGAACCACTCAGAGCTTCAAGCTTACCAAATTAATCTACATGGTTGGAAAGCAGAGGGGGTGAATACACTATGTACTCAGAAAGTAGGAAAAAACATATATCACAAACAAAACCTGGTACTCACCAAAACAGTCTAAATAACCTAAGGACAATTTTATGCATCTAACATAGATATAACCACCGATGAAGTGAACATACATGACATAGAAACACATAGGCCTAATCTATGACTCATCCCATACTGGTTAGGAACCACATAAGCCTAGCCTATTAATCACTCATTCAGTGAACATAAGTTTCAATTCTAGTACACAAGAGCAGAAAAGCATCACATGTAAAATCAAATCTCATCAGAAAGACAAATCTTAGAATAGGACAAATTTGTTAGTTGTGTCGCCACTAGTCGGAAAAACTAGTGTGCACCCCTACCGATTCCTAGTGTTGGCTCAACTTTCATCTGTGGTGAGTCCAGACTACGGTCAACAAGGGCATCATAAACCTAGGTAATGACCTCGTTGGTGACCAGACCTCTAGGCGTGCAATCACTCTCAAGTCCCGTAGAAAGGTGTCGATACGAAGACACAACTATTATATACTAGAGTTAAGGGTACGGGAGCCACTTAATCTATTGTGCCTAGCACACGAATGGCCAACCGTTACCTTACCAATCATTAAAAAATCATATACAAATATTTAATACTAAAATCAAGTAAAGTATCATGCCTTTATTTATCGGTCCAACCGATAAAATGGAACCTTGCCATGACTCTAAGCCAAAAGGGAACGCATACATGCAGGATACAGGACTCGGTAATGGATATGTAAGTTCCAAAACATTATTTCATGTAGTAAAAGTCATCTTTTGCACTCCAAGTCCAAAGTTATTCAAAACAGTGTCGTTTATTAAATATATAAGTACACTAGTATATATTTGAGATTTAATTCTACTATACATTACCTAGGTTCAAAATTCACACACAAGTCATTATGCATGTCTTGGGTTGTTCTAGTCCCATTTGAGAGTTATGTTTTCCCCAAATCACCTCAAAAGAAGGTGTACACTCCCTTGACTTCAACAATCCTAGTTATAAGTTCCTTGATCCACAGCTCCCGAGCCTTTATACATACAATATGCAATGTATTTACTACTCAAACATGTATCTCATATTTATACACCATCATATAAGTGTATAAAACACAATATCAATATTTTAAGATATAGGATTCGTCCATTAACTTTATCACATGATTACTTCCCTTATTATTCGCATACGCTTTCTTTTGCAGTTTCCAAGGCATTTAAGGCCTTTGATCCAATACTTACGCATTTCAAGGCATAATTAAGCACATTTTTATCCAAGCACATTAGGTCACTACTCATCAATCTATGCAAAAATTCAAGTTTACTCTAACTAAACATGAAAACCTCTTTCTAATGCACACCATTACAATCCTTAAATCCTAAGCCAAGTCCATTTAGGCATTTTATCAAACACCTAAAGTGCATAACTTTCAAGTCATATTTTTAAGACTTTATCATAGTAATTCATGCTCCTATCTTGTTATATAACAAGAACTTCTAAACAACAACGCATTTCACCACTCCATTAAATCCAATTCCCTTCATTTAAACCATCAATTTCAAAAGATATTCAAAATTTTACAAACTTTCACCAAAGAGAGGGTATCTCGATTTTGGCTTAAGGAGTCTTCTCCATACAAGGCCAAATTCAATGTGAGATGTCTCATTTTATTCATCTAAACCATATTTCATGCATATTCAAGCATAGAGAACAACATATCTTAATACCAAACTCAAAATCATAATGTAGAAAGAGAGGAGACAAAATTTACCTAAATTTCCTTTAGTGATATCTTAAAATCCTTTGAGAATTTATCAAATCTAATGATAGATTTGAGTTCTTTGAACCCAAATTAACATTGAACACCTTGGTTTGGGTTTGAAAATAAAAAAATGGTGGAAATTGGGTGATAGTCGAAAATGTTCTTCTTCTCCACTCTTCTCCTTTCTTTTCCTTTCTTTTAATTAAAACAAAGTGTTTTAATTCTAAATAGTGGGGTGCACGACCACATACAAGGAAGAAGGTTCTAGAATATTGACTCTTCTTTGAGCAAACATGGTGAATTTACCCTTTTGCCCTTAGCTTATGTGAAATAACCATTATACCGTTCAAACTTTTCCTAAATTTGCAATTAAGCCCAAAATTTGAGAACAACCAAAAATTTTAATTTCATTTTGGTTCCCGAACTTTTGAAAATTATAATTAAGCCCCTTAACTTTATAAAATTACATATTGGTCCTCCAAGAATTGAAAAATTACTTTTAAATCCCTTAGGTACGTCAACTTTTCCAATTATGCTTTCTAAGTGTCCAATAAGCCTATAAATCATGTCTAATCACCTATAAGGTATTAGAACACATTTAACTTGGACACCATAGCCATATCCATCCAATGGACTCAGTTTTACACACTTAGAAGCCTATATGTCAAAAATCTCGAAGATTTTGCATTCCAATGAACTCTAAGTTCAAGTAAGGGCATATAAGATTATATATCACTGGCATATATACCAAAAGGATTCAAATACATTTTTGAACTCATATACAACCATGTATATATCAATATACAATATTATCTCCAAGTACAGACCAGTACAAAATATGTCTCAAAGATTCCGGCATTACAACAAATACCTTTATGGACATGAAATATTCCTATTAGGGTATAGCTTGGGGCCTCACACTTCTCTTGCCCTTAAAAAGAATTTCATCCTTAAAATTCATCGTTGTATTGAATAGCTATAGGTATTGAGTCCTCATCATTGATTTGGGTTACCATGTTGCCTCCTGCAGTTCATGATGTTGCCAAAGTACTTTCACTGAAGGTATTTTTTATTTTTAAGATGTCGGACTTCATTAGCCAAGATAGATACAGGTGTTTCTTCATAAGAAAAATCTGGTTGTACTTGAATGCCTTATATAGGAACCTTCTGTGTATCATCAAACCAATGTCTTCTCAACATAGAAATATGAAACACATCGTGCAACTTGTCCAGTTCTTCGGGAAGAGCTAACTTATAAACTACTGGTCCGATTCTCTTAAGAAACTCATAGAGACCAATGGAGCATGGGCTAAGCTTTCCTTTCTTCCCAAACCGAAGTACTTTTTTGCATGGTGATACTTTTAGAAATACCTTATCCCCTACCTGATACTCAATATCTTTCCTTTTTAAATCGGCATAGGACTTTTGCCTATCACTAGCATCGTTAATCTCTGTTGAATAATTTGAACTTTCTCCTCAGCATCTTTACAATATCATGCCTGATTATCTTATTTTCACTTAATTCAGTCTAACAAACCGGAGTTTTACACTTCCTACAATATAGTGCTTCATAAGTCGCCATGCCAACACTAGTCTGATAACTGTTGTTATAAGCAAACTTCATCAAAGAAAGATATTTATCCCAACTTTCAGGGGATTCTAGCACCTAACCTCGAAGCATATCTTCCAACACCTGAATAACTCATTTAGATTGTCCATCTGTCTGGGGGTGGAAAGTAGTACTAAAATTGAGACCAAGTAAAAAAGGACAAAAAGGAATGAAATGTTATATAACATATTAAGATACTGACATTAAAAAAAAGAGAGGAGAAACATGAAAATAGAACAAGAAAGAGCTTGCACAAAAGAGAGAGAGAGAAGCGAAATGAGAGGATCAAGTACAAAATCAAAAAGATAGAAAAAAAAAACAGAATGAGCTAACAGAAAATCAAAGAGTTTACATCGAATGAGATGAGGAAACAAGCAGGAGAAACAAAAGTTGAAGATAACAGCTTCTTCTTACTTTTTAATTGGAAAACTGATTGAGATCTTCCCTTTAGAGTTCTATTTGAAATGCTTTTGTTAATAAGGAAGAACTTCGTGTGAGAAAACGTACCCCTTCTCACGATTTAGCATCTTGGTGGCACAACTTGAGTTTATGGTTGTTTTGCTCATTTCAGTTGTCCCTCGATCATCTCCTATGATTCGATCTCCTTTGCAATCCTATATATGGCAGCCCAACAATTGTATTTTATTGTGGCAAAGAAGATGCAAAAATGTATTTCACTATTCTCAAATGATACCATTTTCTCTTAATCTTAGAGAACTACTGGTCTTAGGGAGCTATATCAATATTTTGGTAGAAGAATCATGTGAAACAACATATACTGTAATAAAGCTCTAAAGAGGAATTTGTTAGTAATCCCTTTCGAATGAGGAAGAACGTTAGTGAAACACAATAGTCTACCTATCGACGTTGAATTCAACTACAAATATGATTGGCCAGCGGTATGTAACAGGCATCGTTGTTTCAAGTTGTATAGTAGATTTGTTGCCTTTCAAAACGTTCATGCAAATGGTTGCATGTTATGAGCAGTTTAAAGAATAGACTCTTTAAGGGACAAGTGTACCGTAGACATGGGGTTCAGATAGAGTCCAAATGGAATGTTAAGGAGCTAATGTGAGTCCTGCTGTTCCAAGCTACATCTGTAGTTCTATTATATTGTTCCTAATTTCATGTTTGTTAGTTCTACTTATGTAAGTGGTGAGTATTGGCACAAATAGTAGATGCCTAATTATAGGAGGTAGTTATTAAATCCCTTGTTAAATTTGTAAGTTAGAATGGAGAAGACGAAAATCTAAAATTATTTCCAAAAAAATCAACATTATAGAGGTGTATGGGTTCTCTCGTAATGAGCCTACCTTCACATTTCAATATAAGTCATAAAGGAAGAAAGCACAAAATACTCCTCTCTCCAAGAATCGCATGTTAATATTGTTTCAATCACCCTGTAACTCGATCTCAGGTACGAGACCATAACAAATCGATATCAGAGCTAGCAATTATGGGCGATTCATCTACTAACCTACAAAAACAATTTGAAGCTTATGTCAAGATGTACCAAGAGAATCGACAAAGGGATCGGGATAAACTTTCCAATCATATCGAAGAACTTTTTAAGAGAACTAGCAGCCACACAAGTAGAAGGGCAGCAAGGAGATGTTGGCAGTGTGAATTATAGACCCAAGAAGCCAATGTAAGATTTCAATCACGCTGATGGGAGAAATCAACCACCGCGATACTCCTAGTTGGAATTTCCAACTTATGATGGGAAGAATGACCCACTTACTTAGTTAAGCCGTTATGACCACTATTTTCATCACTAGCACATACCAAAGGATGAAAAGGTGGAGATCGCATATTATCACCGTAACGGCGATGCACAGGTTTGGTTTCTTAAGCTGGACATAGATAGACTTAATATCTCATAGTCTTAGAAGAATTTAAATATCAGTATCACCTCAGATTTGGTCCCTCCATTCAATGTAACAAATTGGGAGAATTTTTGAAATTTTAATAGCTGGGCACCATGGAAGAATATTAACATAAGTTTGAACAGCTAACTGCTTGTGTGGACTCTCGCACCACAGAATAAGAGACTGAAATCTTCGCCACTGGGCTTTGGGAATACATTGCAGTAGAGGTGGAATTACACAAGTCCAAGGATTTGACTAATGCTTCGAGCCTGACTTGATTGTATGAGAGACAAGGGGACCCAAGAAGAGGCCTAGCTATTAATTCCAAGCCATCACCGAATGTTCTAGCAACATCCCCTAATTAGAAGCTATTCAAATGCCTCTTTTGAGTAAAGATGGAAGATTGCATATCAAGGGACTCTATTTCAGCTACGATGAAGTATATACCAAACGACATCAATGTAAGCAACTCTTTAGGATAGATGGGGTCATCGAATAAGTAGAGGAAGAGGAAGAACAAGAGTCCAAGGAGTAATTTGAGCTAGAAATCTCACTCCAAGCTATTGCAGGGGTCAAACCAAGGGGAGAAACCATGAAACTTCACAAAACCATTGGAGGACACCCTTTAACGATCTTCGTAGACTTAGGCAGTACCCATAGCTTCATCGATCCTCGTCAAGTCTGCAAATTGGGTATTGCAATTGAATTAGTAGAGAAACTCAAGATGATGGTTGCAAATGGTAGTCAAATTCGAAGTCCAGATTAGTGTCATAAGTTACCGTTCTCTATGGGTCACCAACTAATTTGTATTGATTTATTCCTACTCCTTTTCAAATGGAATTGTTGTGGTATTGGGGGTCAATTGGCTTCAATCGTTGGAACCTATTCTTTAGAATTTTGGGGCAAGAATTGTTGTTTATAAACAAAATGAAAGGGTAGTAGAATTATAGGGAATTGAGAGTTCTTCTTCAGCTCTAATTAGCCAACTTCATATTACTAAGTTGAAGTTCCGTACGAATAAAGCCTTGATTGAAACTTTGGTAGAATTTGAGCATGTATTTTAAGAACCAACAAAACTTCCTCTAAAACGTGATCATGACCACCGCATCACCCTTGAACTATGAGTGAGATCATTAGTGGTTTGTCCATATTAGTACCGTCACTCGTAAAAAGATGAAATTGAGCATCAGTGTGAAGATATGTAGGAGTGAGGAATTCTGGCCTATTTAGTCCCCATCTTCACCACCTGTTTTCCTTACTACTAAATTTGATAAAAGTTAGAGATTTTGTGTTGATTATAAATCTTTGAACTCAAACATAAGTTTCTCATTCCAATGATTGATAAACTATTGGAGGAATTACATAGGTCAAGATACTTCACCAAGCCAAATTTACACTTAGGCTACCATCAAATCAAAATGTGCCTTTCGAATGTAGAGAAAATTGCATTTTACACTCACCATTGGTACTTCAAATTCTTAATCATGCCCTTCGCCCTTTCCAATACTTCTAGCACCTTCCAAGCTTTGATGAATGAGGTATTCAGACCATATTTGAAGCAATTCATTCTTGTATTTTTGGACAGTATTCTTCTCTATAGTAAATCATAGGCAGATCTCCTCTCACACTTTTAGGTTGTCTTTACCCTACTTAAAGACCTCTAGCTCTTCCCAAAGAATCCAAACGCCTTATTGCATAGAAGCAAATTTCATATTTAGGCCACATCATCTCAGAAGAAGGGATGGTAATAGATCAAATTAAACTAACAACAATGATAGAGTGGCCCAAGCCATGTACATTAAAGGGGCTACGGGGATTCTTGGGACTTACCGGTTACTAAAGAAAATTTGTTCAAGACTATGGCACAATTACAGGCCCCTTAATGGCAATGTTGCACAAGAGTTCCTTTAAATAGATTGAGGAAGATTCCAATGCTTTTGAACAATTGAAGGTGTCTATGTCTCTCACTCCAATCTTAGCATTACCTAACTTCACCAAACTATTTATATTGGATTGTGATGGTTCAGATTTCAGGATGGGCGCAGTACTTCAGCAAGATGGCCAACTGATTGCTTAGTTTAGTAGACCACTGGCTTCTAAATACAAAGGCCTACTACGTTATGAAAAAGAACTCATTAGATTGGCTAAGGCATTGCGTCATTAGTGTGTTTATTCATGGGGATGACAATTTTTAAATTAAACCGATCATTACAACCTCAAATCATTGTTAGAAAAACCCATCATTACCTCACCATAATATCATTGGTTGAGTAAATTAATGGGTTTTGATTTCACTGTAGAATATCAAGTCGACAAGAAAAACAAGGTAGTTGATTGTTGAGTGTAATTTTTTAACACAATCTACTTGTTTTATGCTCAAAAATCGCAAGTGAACGAGTCGCGACTTATAATTAAAAAGAGTGGATATCGATCCCACAAGGATTGATTCCTAAACACCACTTAATTTAGACAAGACTTTGTTTAAGAAAAGAAATTGTTTAATGCAAATAATCTGAAATTTTAAATTAAAATTAAAAGACTAACACAAAGCAATAGACAATATATAAATGTAGAAAAATTGGAATTCAAGAATCTAAAGACTAGAGATTACTTTTTTCCTTATTTTATCTCCCTCTTATTTTATTAATCGAATTATGTCTCACATAAGATTTCTGAATGTATTAATTACCTTCTCTCAAGGTGTAATTAATTTTCCCTAATCGAATTAAAGGGAATCAATTGGACAATCTCTTAACCTACCTAATGACT
Source organism: Erythroxylum longipes (assembly GCA_027563885.1). NCBI lineage: Eukaryota > Viridiplantae > Streptophyta > Magnoliopsida > Malpighiales > Erythroxylaceae > Erythroxylum > Erythroxylum longipes. The sequence goes on from JAOQMS010000004.1 coordinate 23,985,117, forward strand.
CTATCGATTCAGCTAGTTATTAAACTAAATAACTATCCTATAGGTGACCAACTGACTTCACCGAGATCTCTCTTCTAACTAATCAATTGACATGATGATTGTAAGTCTATAGGTCGCTAACTCTCGTTGCACAATCCTAAACAATTAATCTCACTTACTCTCTCGATTTATTGTAAGACAATAAATAAAATCACCAATCATCAAAGACAACTTCATTAAATTCAATAAAATAGGAGTTCTAACAAAATAGTTCAAAAGTAATCCCTAAAACTAAATCAACCTAACATGGTCTCCATAACATCATCAACATTCAAATAAACCATTTTACAAAGAATATAAGAAGTAAAATTGACAGAAAATTGAATAAACGGACTCCTCTTTTTTGCCAAAATTTGGAAATTTTGGTATTGATGTGCTAATTTCCCCGATCTTGATGATGATCCTTTGCTTCAATCCTTCCTCAAGGCTCCAAACATGTGTTCTTCACTCAAGGATGGTGTTTCTATAGAAGGGTTTCATCCTCCCCTAATGGTGGAGACTTAATTATGCTTTAATAGTCCCAAAACCTTAAGTTTTATAAAGCCCCGCTTTATGACTCAGATTATAATTCCCACGATTATGGGAATTCGCATGATTCTCACGATTGTGGGAATTTGTAACTAATAGACTCCTCTTTTTTTCTTCTTTAATCTTTAGATCAATATCCAAGTTGCTCCATCTTCCTTCCTACATAAAAATAGTCGATTCTTACCTAAATTAACATCAATCATAAAAGAACAACAATGGAAATCAAACTAAATGAAAACATACAAAAATGAATCATAAACTATAACAATAATCAAAAATTATGCAAGAAAACACATGCTAATTACTTAGAAAAACATAGACTAATGCACAACTATCAACATCCCCATATTCAAATCTTTGCTTGTCCTCAAGCAAATAAATACAACTAATCAATTCTATCACTTCATTTTCACAAAGATCAAAACATACAATCCCTCAAATTTAAGCTAACTCAGATATCAAGTTAATACACATATCATGACTACTTTTTCATTGGTGTTCATAAGCAAACACAACAATTGACATCATCACTCAAAGAGAAGTAAAGATGCAAAATGAATCTTCCTCACAGTTTTCACTCATTTCTCTTAAGTGTTTGATAGTTAGTATTTCACTCAAACTTCCTATAGGAAACTACACTACCATAGGCTTACTAATACACTAATTCTCCTCTAGAATGATTGCATGCATAAATAGATCAAAAGAACTTCTTTAGGGTTGTAATGTGGTCAGGATTAAGGTGGGTAAAGAGAGAAAAAGGTTAACACAAGCATTCGTAAAGTAAAAAGCATATAAAAAGGGATAACAAAACAAAACTCCAAGATATGCAATGGTAACCAATATTCTGCACTTATTGATGCTACTCACTTGTTCCTTTTTCTTTTCTTTTCCTTTTCAACATTGTTTTACATTTTTCTTTCTTTTTCATCATATATGGAAGAACTGTGAATATTATAGCAGATAAATACAACGTAATCCACAAGCAAAAATACACCCAACTCATCTTAGTAAAATTTTCACAACAATCCCAACTTAATATATTACTTAATACTCTACTAAGCTCGTGAATGGGTAGGTTAATGAGGTTCCGGGTTTTAAAATTTTAGTTGTTTTTAAGAAACGAAAGGTCAAAGCTCAATGGGGGTAGCAAGGGATAATACAAATGGTAGGTCATTTAAGCCAAGGGTTAACTTAAAAAGGCCTTAATCATCTCTATTAAGCATGCATCCAGTAGACTTAGGTTGCGTTTGGATTTGCGGTGTGGTGGGGATAAGTACTTATGCACCGTAGTTTCCAAGCGCAGTCACACGTTTGGATTTGCGGCCGACAACCGCAGGTTGGAGAAAACTGCGGTGCCACCGCATAAATAGATAAGCAAAAAGGGGGCTGCGGCAAGAAACTGCTTATGCGGTAGAAATTTTACCTTCCAATAATAACCTCATGATATTTTAGTATTTTCCATTATACCCTTACTTAATTAATAGAAGGAAGTTTTTGCCAATAGTATTTAAGTAAGGTGAAATATTTTATTTACTAAATTTATTTTATTTATATTTTCTTATTTTAATTTAATAATTTAATATTTATAATTTGAATTTATATGACTAATAATTTATTTTTTTGAAATATTTATTTACTAAATTTATTTTATATATATTTTCTTATTTTAATTAAATATTTTATTATTTATAATTTTAAATTTATATTACTAATAATATATTTTTTAATTATTTATACAACAATTAATAGTTTATTAAATCAATGGGCTTTTTAGTCATTTGATCTCTTTTTAGCAATCGCAACCGCACTTGCCAAACACATATTTTCACGTTTCAGCAGTTACCAAAATAGCAATCTCAAACACATAAGTACTTATTGAAAATAAGTACTTATCATTTCAGCAGGTTGATTTCAGCAGATTATCAACTGCCACCGCTCCCTTAAACCAAGCCTTAAACCAATTCAAAGCAGTTCTGAAGGTAATAACCTAAGGAAGTATCACTCAACAAAGAAATAAAATGACTCTAGAAGGAGTCATATGGCTCAATCCTCACTTTGGCTCAAATGAAATCTCATTATGCATCTCTACACTACCTCATTGCTCAAATGTCAATATGTGACTAAGCTTGTGTAGCTTACTACGTTTTATCACTCTATATGGTTCACTTTCTACTCGAGTAGCCTAATCCAAATTCAAGCTTGCATTCAATCTAATTCCGACTAGTATGACAGAATCTCATGGCAATATTCATCGGAATGATTCAAATACAGTTCCATAACTGACACAAAGCACATGATATGCCTAAACATGCATCCCATTTAATAAAATGCAAACAATGCAATTGAAAAATTCAATGTCACCTCCCCATACTTAAAGTTCACATTGTCCTCAATGTGACAAGTCAACAACTAAATAAGGAAAAATGACCTCAAACCAAACAAAAGAAATTAAAACACACAAATGACATTAAACTAAACAAACAAAAATTGAAATTAAACGAAACAAAAGAAATAACAAAATTTAAAAGTAAAAAGGGTAAGAAAAACTTATTGAGATGATGGTGGCAACAATGTTGGCGAAGGAGCTTCAAAATTGTTCCTCCGACCAAAATTGAGGAACCTCTTCTTCAGGTTGCGTTGTTCCATGTAGAATTGCCATATTTGGGTGTCGAGCTCATTAAGTTGGGAAGTCATTTGCTGTTGGTTAGAGGCCATCTGGTCAAGGATTTGTCGAAATCGTTCGACCTCTGCTGGTAGACTCGGTTCCTCCTCCACCGCTTCCTCTTTTGGCTTTGGGATTGCTCAGGATGTAGAGCGTCAGGAAGCAGTTATACTGGTGTTCCTCTTGTTCCTTAATGCAGTACACGTTTGAGGATTTCAGAGTTCCATATAATGGAACTCTAAAATCTCAGACCGTCTCAAATACGATATGTCAAACATATCATATGTTGTTGTGTGCACCTCCCCCACATCAAGGTTATAAAACCGAGCTAAAGCAGTAATAACATGAGACATTCCAAAATATGAACTCTTTTTATTTACCACACTCATTATTGATCTAAAAATTCTAAAAGGCGTGTTAAATTTAACTTTTTGATCCATGCACTACAAAAAGAAAAATTATTTGGCCGAGAATTTATTACTTTCAGTTTTATTGAACACAGTTAAGCACATAAATTTGTGTAAAAGTAAATACTCGACACTACAGATTAAAGAATTTGGTGCATTCCTAAAGTCAAAGATTTCTTTCCTAGTCAGAGTTTTCCAATAATCATCCAAATAAAAATCATCGTGATCATTTAAAACTTTAGTGTTTGGCAAATCAAAAAGACCATGCATGACAGTATAATCCAATTTATAAATTGTACCGAATAACCTAAACCAAAAAAGGTCCATTTTAGTATTATATCGGACTATGGTGAAAAACTCTATCGTCATCATAGGGTGAATAGGTAAGTCACACCGAACAAACCTATTCCAACCTATGTTTGCAACTAATCGTTCGATTTTCTGCCTCACTCCTATAGTTTCTAACAATTCAAAATCAAAATACCTAGGAGTGATAGTTCTCTATCTTTAAGATCGGGGAAACACGTACCTTCTTCCTCTGAGTAGGTTGGAAATGGAGAACAGTAAGCTAATCGCGCTTACCTTCACCGGAGACTTCACAGCACAATTCATTAGTCGGTTCTGTCAATTTCCAAGACATCATCTTCCTTGGTGTCATTGTAAGAATAAAACCTGCAAAAATGAGAAAGAGATGAGTGAATTCGATTTTTAGAGAGAGAGAGCAAAATCTTACCCAAATCCTTATGTTTTTGAATGATTAATGTATGAAAAGAAGGATTGTAAGATTAATGAAAAGAGCTAAAGAAAATACCAAGAATCTAGAGGAAAATTGAAAAGTTTTAGAGAATGGGAGGAGAATTTTCGTGAGTTAGAGAGAGGAGTGAAATTTTAAAGAATGGGTGAAAGAAGAAAAGAGAGAGGGAAACTTAAATTTCCCTCCAAATGGAATTCCCACGATCGTGGTCTGGAGAGTAATCCCACGAGTAATCCCACGATCGCGGAATCTGGAGAGTAATCCCATGATTGTGGGAATCACCTCTATTCCCATGATCGTGGGTTTTCTCTCCATAAAGTTTCTAGAGAGATTAGAAGTGGAAGACTCACCCCATCCCACGATCGTGGGAATTGGAGAGATTTCCCACAAGAACTGGAAAGATTTCCCATGATCGTGGAAATCACTCCAATTCCCACGGTCATGGGATGGGGTGATTCTTCCACTTCTAAACCTTCTTCCAAGCTTGGTATGTATTCTCCATGATCCCACAACCTACAAACACATCAAATTAATATTATCACAAGAATTTTGAAAAGAAAACAAGTTAGAATTCAAACAAAAACCAAATTGAACATCAATCACACTCAATTCAAACATGCTTATAACTAAAGAACCATACCAATGAATAAACAAAAACAATTAGAAAGGGAGTGGAATTCCATGGGTTGCCTCCCATGCAACACTTCTTTTACTGTTTGTAGCTCGACTCTCTTTTTTCCTTAAGGAGATTCAAATGATTGGTATGGTGGTAGTGCTGAAGTTGATCTTAGACTCTGTATTTAAGCCAACCCGGTATGGACTCCACCTTCCTTGTTGTTTTCCTTCCTACGCGATCGTTTCTTCTTGGATGCATTCCCAAGGTCTTCGATATCTTCCCATCCTACTTATGTTTTTGATTCCTTGATATCCATCGGGGGTAACGGAGGACGATATCCTTTCTTGGACACCTTGAAAGCCAATTTCTCCTTTCCATCTCTCAGTGTTAATTCTCCCCCATCCACATCAATTATCGACCAAGAAGTAGCTAGGAACAGTAGCCCAAGAACCATCGGTGTTTCTGCATCTTTTCCAATGTTCAGTATGTAGAAATCCACGGGAAGATAAATTTATCAATTTGTATCTACACGTTCATGTTGATCCCCTTCAACTGATGCACTGTTTTGTCGATCGTTTTCACCAATACCTTAGTGGGCTCTGGTTCTTCTAAACCTAACTTTTGACTAAACGTGTAGGGCATCATATTGATACCAACTCCCAAATCTGCAAATACCTTAGCTATCTCGATCCTATTTATACTACACGGAATGAAGAAATCCCCTGAGTCTTCTTTCTTTTGTGCTAGGTGTGGACTTCCTTCTGATATGTGCTCAATGACTTCTTTCTTCACCGGCTCCTTAAACATGAGCTTTGTCTAAAATTGATCTGTTAAATCTGTCATCTTACTTTGCTCAGCCTCCTTAGAACTCCTCGTTGCTCCACTTAGAGATGACTTCTGCTGAGCAAAAATCTGATGTGGAAGTCCAAGTTGAAGTTCTCTAATTAACTCGCTTATTGGTCCACTCGGAAGGACTTCCAAAACTATTTTTCCTTCTCTCTTGACTCCGTCTTTCTCCTCATGTTCTTTTTCCTTTTTCTCTGTCCAAGTGAGGGCCATGATTCTTTCCTTCAGGTTGACCTTGGTGTTACTCGGTAGGCTACCTGTATTTCTTGAAGATAAAGAGTTAGCAAGTTGACCTACCTAAACCTCCAAGTTATGAATCGATGAGGCATGATTCTTCATGATTTGGTCGAACTTTGCTTCCATCTTCTTTTGACTCTCCTCTTGGCTTGCAAACATCCTCTTCTGAGTCTCTTCTTGAGCTATCAGTTTGGAACCAAACATGTAACATCCTATTACCTATACGGCTAGAACAATTAGTTGTAAGACATTTATATGACTTAAGATACAAGAATGTTAGACATAAGTTAATTGTGCCTTACATATTGTTTGGCCCATTCACAAGATTGTATATGTTTTCATTTGGCATTTTTGGGTAAGTATGACAAATTGTAATTATGACAAATAGTGAGTCATTGTTTAAGTTAGGAAGACTCCACTACAGGTTGTAATTATATGGTGAGTCAGAGGAGATAAATAGTACACGTGAGGGACATGGAATGGACTCACGTGTTATATTGTTTAAGTTAGAAAGAATCTACCATAGTTCTGATTTCGCACCGAAACACTTCATATCGCGATTCTCTCCCCTGACCTTCATCATCACATAGCATTTGAGCAGCTTTCTGTGGTGTTAACTTCCACTTTCAGTGTTGAAGTATTTGTTAAGCAAGTAAGTCA
>JAOQMS010000004.1:23991965-24017632 GCA_027563885.1 Erythroxylum longipes
AGTTTTAAGAAGAAAATCCGAAAGTGATCAAGGTGTTATCTTTGGGAGATAACTCACGTACTATGATAGTCTGCATGTATGATAGTATCAGAGCGAGTAAGCATGAAGGAGTTAGACTCCAGAAACGGGGTTTAACAGAGTTAACGAGCATGCATGAAGAGCAAGGAGTCAGACTCCAGAAACGGGGTCTGACAAAAGATCAATCTGTTAAGGGTTTAAGAGGATTCAAACCTAGATACTAATTTTTTATAATGATAATTTTCTATGTGAATTCCACTATCTCTATTCTCATTATTGTTTCCTATTTTATTTTACTTGATTAGTTTTATTTCCTTTAATTAAAAACCTAAAATCAATTCTCAGGCTAGAAAATAAGGGAAGGGTAATTACTAGTATTCATCGTCTTTATGAGATAGACCTATACTTGTCAGTATTAGCTACAACTATGCCATGCACTTGCGAATATTACAATATTGAATGTCACAAATAAGATCAATCAATACCCTTATTTACTCAACTAAGTCACTATTTCAAATGGATATTAATACCACTCTTTAACTTCAACCTTTTTTGTTTGGTTTGAAGCCAATAGAGTGAATTATTTAAGCTTGTTTATTCAAAAAAATTTATATGGGATAATATAAATACTTAAAAGAAGTCAAAATTAATTAATGCATGTTTAATTTGATACAAATAATATCATAATGTATATCAAATATCCATTCTCCAAATTCATAAAGCAAATGAAACTTACTTACGCACTAATACTTATAACTAGTTACATAGACATTCCAAATCACCAAAACATCCAAACTAATAAATGAATTATCTACATTGATATAATTTTAGAGAAAATATAATTTCAAAATGTACTTCATATTGAGAAAATCATGAAAAATTTGATCAGCTTGAGATAATATATGGTCAAAATCTTATAATCCCTCTCCTATACAGAAAATAAACATTATGCTTAATGTTTCAAGCATGGAAAAATAATAAAAATAATATAAAGGGGAGAGAGATAAAGTAAATAACTTAAACTTCCTTGATTTAAGACACTAGATCCATGTCTTAGATGAAATTTCATTACATTAATGTTCCATTGAAGTGCATATTGGAATTTTAGAGAGCTGGCAAAATAGAAGTCAAAAGGAAAATATCAAAAAATATATACATTTGATCAAGAGTATTAACCAAAAACTGAAAATAAAAGTACAAAAGATAGACAAATCAATCTTATGGAGGAGGTGGAGATATCTGTGGGGATATATATATAAGGCCCTAACGTATGCCCTAGAAGTATTATAGCATGTCTAGGGTGTATTAAGTAGTGAACATAATGAATTTAGTGCTCCTAAGTATAGTAAGAGATATAATGGTACTTAATGTAAAAGACAAGGGTAAATGGATAATTTGTTTGCTTTAGCATGGACATACATACTTAGACTTGAAATATGTATGGAAATTTTTGATAAGTTTGCTTGGATTATGAGTATGATGTGAGGAGAATTGATCAAACAAGTATTCCAAGAGTAAATGGGATGTTTTTGGTTAAATTGGATGTATTTTTTTGTTGCTCTTGTATGATAAGACCGAAGTTAGTTGATTTAGGATGTGTACCTTGCTGAATGGATAGGTTCCACTAAATAGATTTTTGTAATTTGACCATATCATGGCCTGTAGACCTCTAAATTGGAGATTAAATTAGAGACATAGGTCTAAAACTCTCATGAAGGAACCGAAATCTAATTTTGCCTCTAAGAGTTTTGAATTCCGTTTTGACTAGCCACTATCCTTGTTTTCAAACAACCTGTAGTTTTTGGGATATAACTCCCAATATAATTAACCAAATTGTAAGAAAATTTTGCCATTAGAAACTTAAGACATAGGGGAATGAAACAAATTGATAAGATTATAGGCCAATATGGGGATTAAAGGAAGAAGAAGGACCAATATGCAATTTTCCTAAAGTCAACTCATGGACCAATACGATTAAAGCATGTGTGTCCAATAGAATTATAACATATGGTCTAATAGAATTGTAACCTGTGGTATAATGGAATTGTAACACATAGTCCAATAGGATTGTGACAAATAGTCCAATAGGATTGAAACATGTGTCTAAGACTAGAAAATTTATGAAAAGGAATATGGAGAGAGAAGATGGACTTAATGCCATCATTTAACAATTTTAAGGTTTAGGACTACACTTAGTTTAATTCCTCTTCGTGTGTATATTTGAATGGTTATAAAGATTCATTTGGATATGGAATGACTTCTGGGATGATTTTTGGTGTTATTTTTCATGAACTTGGCTATATATGATAAAAGAGTATCATGTAGTGGAATTTTGTCGAGGGTTTGTTTGAGTCAATCACATTGTTTAATTCATAACTTAACCTACAAACCTCTAAATTATGTGATTTTAGTTTCTTCTAAAACCTAAGACATAAAGATAAATATCTCTAGGAGAGACTCATACTTAATTCTAGCTTTATGACCTTGGAAATTGAGATCCAAAATGGTAACCTGATGTTGCCCTTGTTTTGGAGTAGTTTGTGATATTTGGCCTACATCTCATGAATTAAGAGTCCAAATGACCTGATTGTTTCTTCTATAGAAACGAAAGACACAAAGAGAGAAATTTGTAGAACACCTAGAAACCCAATTATGAAATTTTGTATATGAATATTAAGGAACAAGTAGTTGTCTGAATAGAGAAAGTGTCTGTCACAACCATGACATTGTTTTTGTTTCTGATTTCTACCGTATCTTACCTGAACCTTTATGAATGTGTAAGAAAATGTTCAAAAACCTAAAAACAATTGAAATAGGACTTTCCATATATGAATTGGGAGACTAAATAGTGGAATATAAGATTGAGCATAATGCATTCCAAAGAAAATTTACATGTACATAAATGATTTGTATCCATATTCATTTCTCATATATGTATAGTATGATTATAAAAGTGTGATTTTGATACCCTTATAATGGTAGTAAGACATGAATTGCATGTATGAATACAAATATAGATTTTATGACTTGAAATGTATATCATATGATTTGTTAATATATTAATTGTGAAGTTTGCAAATGGTTAAAGGAAATGTTATAATTCCTGCTCTATTGTTTTGGTTATGGATAGATAGGCATGCCTATAAGGTTACAGTGTAGCTGCTACAGTTTGACCCCACTGGTGTCCATAGTTCGATACATTTGGGTATCCACAATTTGATAGCTTCGTTTATTCACAGTTTGATACCTTTAAGTATCCATAGTTCGATACCTTTGGGTATCTATATTTTGATATCTTCAGATATCCAAAGCAGCCATTATCCATACCCACAAAAACTGTGCAGGCTTAATATAAAAAGGAAACTTATCAATTATAAGTAAGAAATACAATATGAAAACATGAATAATTGGTATTGATGAGCATTTTTATTAGTTATAATAATGAATTGTAATGATTTGCAATTATATTGATAATTTGTATCAATGAGCATTAAATATCAATATTTGGCTTATAAATGTGCATTTTCGGTATATAGATAATATGTTGAAGCATATTTGCATTATGTACTTTACTTAAGTATGCCATCATTGTTTACATAAGCGTTGAATATCAATGTTTGGTTCATGAATTTGAATTTATAGTATATGAATTGTGATATTTCTAAATGTTTGTGCTTAGTGGATGACTGCTGTGAGTGGTCATCCAAATTAAGTGTTTTTCACACTAAGATTTAAAGCTTAGCACGATTGTTAATCTGTGTAGGTCCACGTCATAGGAGTGAGTTACAGGGAGCATCTGTAGGGACCAAGGCAAACAGATAAAAGAAAAGGTACTTTTGGAATGTGTTTTTAGTTACAGATGATTACACATGTAATGAAGAAAGGAAATTGTATGCTTTCTTTTGGATCACCATGTAAATGTAAATATGTATTATTACTATTAAATGATAATGTTAAACATTGGGGAGTTTCGTAATGTGTATATGTATAGCATTAAATAGAATTGTATACCTTGACTGTGTGTACAGGAATAAATTTGGTTGCTATGTGTGTGGATGATTGTAGGTTCTATAAGGTGGGTGTTATAGTATGTAAGGTATTATTGATGAATGTGCATAAGTTTGAATGTAATGTTTTTGAGATGATGATCATTCATAGGTTACGAATTGACTGTAAATGATGTTGAATTGAAATGGAAATGAAAATGATGAGGAAAATGAGTTAGGAATGATAGATATGCATAACATGGATCATAGATAGCTTGTAGGAGTTGGAAATATGATATTTTACCCATAACTGTCCGCTAGACGGAGTTGATGTCCGCTAGGCGGACCTTCTCGAGTCTGAAAATGTCCCCAGACCAATTCATGTCCGTTTGAAGGGATGTATGTCCGTTAAGCGGACCTTCTTAAGACAGTTTTGAAAATGTGCAAATTTTGACTCTCTAAATAGCAAGAATCTCTCTTTGGGGTCTTCACAGAAGTTGTAGAACACGAATTACTCTTCGAAACCATGCTTGAATGACCATGATCCGGCATCCATGGTGAAAGTTATGTTAATTGTCCCAAATTATGTACATATGTAAATTGTGGACCCACCAATGCTTTTCTTTGACATATTTAGGCTTGAATGGAGATTGAAATGTACTTAGTTTGATATGAAAATAAGAGATAAAAATGAGTGATTTGTTTAAGGTGACGGTTAAGGATATAAACCTATGAATGGATTGTCGTATGTCAAGTGCTCAATTATGGAAATTATGGGACGTTATGAGAAGGAAGACGAGCCTAATTGGCTAATGAGGTTCCATCAAAAGGACCCTATAAGGTAATGTGCTCAAGTATGACTGTGAACGTTGGCCTCCGGAAACGGGGTCCAACAAAGATAGACCTAAGTTTAAAGGTAACATGTTCTGCAAAATTTGGAAAAATGATGCATAAAGGCCTTTAAGTCAAATTTGGGGCAACTAACTCTCTTAGGGTTCTTGGATTGGCCATGACTTCCTCAAGTTTAATTCCTTGTTCTATTCCCAAAGTGATTCTGGTTTCAGTACGCAATCTTTGCAATGTCCTTTCGATCTCAGGATCAAATTGTACAGGATCTTGATGAGGAGATCTTGTAACTACCATAAAAAAACGTTAACAAACATGAAAAGATCAAGAAATAACTGAAAAATGACTCTAAACGAATATATATACAAAACACTAATTGAAATCAAAAGCAAAAGCAAAAGCAAAAACACCACACTCCCCAGCAATGGCGCCAAAATTCTTGATGTTTGTTGAACACACCAAAAAATAAAACATAACTTTGTACACTAAAATTTATAGTAGTGGTAAGTAAGGACTGTATCTACAAGTAAGGTATGTTTAGCTTTTATAATGAAAAGAATCGTTGTTTAGGAAATAGGGGGTTTTGGTTTGAATCAATAGACAAAATAAAGTGAAATTGAATTATGAAAGCAATTTAAATTAAACTTAAAAATTGATAAAATTGATGAATGAGATCGAATTTAGTTCTCTGTTTAATCTTAATCTATACACAAATAAACATGCTTTATTGTCTTGTTGTTTTCATAAACTTTCTAGAAACTATTAACTGTAGGTTAACAATAAGCTTTGTTAATCTCGGTTTTCCTTTAGGTCCTGTTTAATCAAAATAAGCTCTTTAACTAAATCTAGCTATCGAAAAACCTAGAATAAGTGATCGTAGCAAATAATAACACTACTCAAAATAAACTAGACCTATAACTATAGCAGTGGTGAGTCTAGGTCGATCTCATAAAGAGTGTGTGTAAAGCTTTTGATATGAAAATAGGTGTTTAGGTTTTTGGGAGGGGAGTTGGATTGGTTTAATAACAAAATAAAATAAAAATAAATTAATGGAAACAAATTAAATCAAACAACCTAAAAATGATGAAAGTGATGAATTCATTAGGGACCCGCTCATTGGTTCAATCTCAGCCTACACACGGTTGAGCATTTTCCTTTAAATTGTTGTTCTTATACCTCTACTAACAACTATTAATCATAAGTTAACAATAAGCTATGTTAACCCAATTTTCCCTTAGGTCTTATTTAATTAAGAAGAGCTCGTTAATTAAACCTAGCTATAAAACAACCTAGAAAAAGATATCTAGATTTCATTGGATGGTCGCATTACGAATTAGGAAAATAGATTAATCAAGGCAAAAATAACACAAGCTCAGGTCATTTAACCTAAGTTATGTTATCCCTTATAATTAAAAACTATTAGTTGCCATAACGAAACTCAACATAACAATTAATGATTATATTGAAATTCTAGCAATGGACTTTTACATAAAAATAATTAAACAGAGCATTTAATCATTCTCACATAAGACCTAAAAATTAAACATAGGATAACAAAATCAATCCTAAAGAGAAAGAAAAACAGACAATAAGAGAAATGCTTAATCTAATTGTCGGCATCGATGTCACCTCCTAACTAGTGTTGGAATGTATAGCTTTCCATGGATCTCCAAAGGATGAGATTTTTACCCCTCTTTATTCTCTCGAAACCTCTCTTTCAGCTTTTGAAATTTTTCCTAGATGAAAACATAACATTGCCATCACAAAAATAATGATTTTATACTAAAAAGTAGGGTTCGAATGAGCTGGATGTGACTGCTTTCTTACAATTGTGAGACGTGTTTCACGACTGTGAGAGTCATGAGATACTTCTTATAGCTGTGAGTCAATGCTCACAGATGTGACAAGTTTGTTATTTGGCCGTGAGCTCTCCTATAGTCTCCTTCTTTGTGTTTTCAGCATATAAGCATCATCTTCATACATTTTCTCGTCTTTACTTGCTCTAATCTTCCTTATTCTTGCTCCATGAAGACAAGGATTGTGAATCTCCGAAAAATGACTCAAATATGGTGCTTTCAATTCACTTTAGCTCTTTTGCTTCCGAATTGTACCTAAAACCATATATGAACTAAAGTGAGTATCTTAAGCATTTTTGTATCATTAATCACTAAGTGTTATTGAATAAATATATAATCACTTAAGCACATATCAATTTTCCCTATACTTAGCTTTTGGCAGTCCTCGGGCAAAACACCATATACAAAATCATAAACCTAAAAACATTTACTCATTTCCTATATTTCCAAAAAATAAATAGTCATAAGCAAAGATGAATGAATTTCAAAAACCATAGCAAGAAATTAACATTAAAGGCTTCTACTTATGATCAATTAACATTCATCACCTTTTGGAAACTGAGCAATCTAAAGGTAGATTTAGAAAATAAATAAGATGTATTCATAGGTGCACTCAACACCATTCATGATCATGACATTCCACAACTTTTTATTTCTCCACCACTAAGGTTCACATGCATAATCATGAATCAAAGGACTTTTCAAGGTTGTAATGTAAGCAAAGGTAAGGTGAGATGTATTGGGTAAAGTAGCATAAAAGCCATCAAAGCAAGTGAAACAAGCAAAAACACTCAATGTAACATTAAGCACAAAAACCAATATTCACTTACAATTGTGTACTTAAACTATGATAATGCAAAAAAGATGTTTCAGCTCAAAATCGAGCTGTCTGCGCAAAAACCAAAATTCACTTACAATTATGTACATAAACTATGATAATGCAAAAAAGATGTTTCAGCTCAAAATTGAGCTCTCTCACCACAAACCACATTAAGCATATATCACTCACCAAAGTTGATCATAAATAAAACTTCATAACCATAGGGAGTGACCATTCAAAACAACATCCACCTCATATCCAAGATACTCAAATAACCCATTCAATACAAATTTAGAAGGAAAGACTAATCATAACTAACTTTGCAACACATATGCATTTTATCCTTGTTACATTTATTTAAACACTTTTCTTTTTCTTTTCCTTTCCCATTTCTTTTCCATTTTCTTTTCTTTTCCTTTTTTCTTTTTATTTTTTCTTTTTATTTCTCTCTTTTTTATTTAAAAATTGAAAGAAGCTACATCAACATGGTAATTTCAATGTTAAGACACAAAATGACTTCCGAATAATTATAACCATCCCACACATATGCATACCACCATACTTATACTCCTGTACATCCACAATCATTAGTAATCAACAAATGCTCCACTAGATTTATGGTTTTGGTAGGAAATTTGGTTAGGTTTAAAAGCATGCAATGTTGTTAGTACACAAAGAATAGGTAAATAAAGCTCAAGAGGCTTATCAAAAGGAAAAATCATAAAATGGGTAGAATATTTGGCTAATGTAGCTTGGAAAAATAAAGAATGCCTAATCATTTTCATGTTAATGCACATGATAAAAATGTGGTCTTGAATAGAAAATCAAAGCAAAGTCAAGATATAGATGTCATGAAGGTCACATAAAATCAAAAGACAATGAAACTGATATGGATGTGTAAGTCTAATCAGGCTCAAAACCTCACTGACTTTTGTCTACCACTAGACATTACTCTTCTAAAGATAATGCATATTGACCAATCACAAAAGTAGAAGTACATACTAAATGTGCCACGAATTCTTCTAGTCAATGAAAACTCTAATCACGACTATATAGTCCTAGAAGTAATAGAAAAATGAGAAAATGTTTGTGTTTGTTTGGTTCTCTCTCTTTTTATTGAAAACTTAAAAAAAGTAAGAGTAAATAAACTTTAAAACGCAGATGCATAGAAGAAGGAAATGCAAAAATGTAAAGGAAAAGAAATTAACTTCCCTTGGGTTGCCTCCCAAGAAGCACCTTTGTTTAGTGTCATTGACTCGAATCCTTTTTCTCCTCATCATGTGACAAAATTATGATCTTTGGGTGTCACATATGGTTCCTCTACTTGAGGTTCTTCAGGATAGGGCCTAAGTTGATGATTATTCATATTTATAATCTTCCCTATTGTTGATTGCAAAACCAATTCACTAGTTTTACGCTCAAAACCGCAAGTATACGGCATGTAACTTGTAGTAAAGAACAAATATCGATCCCTCGGAGATTATGCTTAGACATTACTTATTTCAGGATACTTCATTTGAGAACTAATTTTAAGGAATATAAGCTGAAAAATTAAACTAAATCAAATAATTAACAAAGAACAAATGATAAAGCAAAAGTGTAGAAACTTAGAATTCAATATTTAACAATTAGAGATCACTTTTTCCTATCCTATAATATTTAACAATTAGATATCACTTTTTCCTATCCTATCTCCCTCCTACCTTGTTAATTGAATTGTGCCTCACCTAAGATGTCCTAATGTATTAACTACCCTTTCTCAAGGTGTAATTAATTATCCCTAGTCAAATTAAATGAAAATGATTAAGCAATCTCTCAATCTACAGAAACAGTCTACCAATTCAACTAGTTATGAAGTGATCCTATGGGTAATCAACTAATTAGATAAGATCTCTCTCTAACTAATCAATTAACTTGATGAATGTAGGTCTATAGAGTACTAATTCTCATTGTACAACCCTACACAATTTACCCAACTCAATTTCTCAATATATTGCAAGGTATAAGCTCAACATTCATCAAAAGCATCATTCATTCAAATAAAAAAAGTAAGAGTTCAATAAGTAGTGAAAAAGTAATCTCTACAAATAACTCAGCCAATTATAATGTCATTAATATCCCCAACAACTAGAAAATCCATAATAAATATGCTAGAAGAGAAAAAACCAAAATAAGAACTAAAGAAAGCAAGCTCCTCCTCTTCTTTGCCCAAATTTGGAAAATATAAAGTTTGTTTGCTCTTTGCCCACTTTGGAATGAAAATCTTAATTCTCTACCTCTCTTTAGACTCTAAATCTATTTTTTAGCTCAAGGAGGCAAGTTCTCCCTACCTCTTTGGCCTTAGGAATTTTTGCCCTTATATAATCATAAGAACCTAAGAATAAGTGAAACCCGTGTATCTCTTCAAGTTAGGGATCCAACGATTGTGGGAAATAGCTGAATCCCATGATCGTGAGTTCTTGTCTTACAATTCCTCCACTTCTCTTCTCCTCTCTTAGTCCCTAGCTCAATCACAAAGGTGGCCATCCTCCATTACTACATCAAAATGATCAATTCTAACCATAAATCAACATCAAACATTAAAGAACAACCATAAAGATCAAACTATACAAAAACATACAAATAAGTCCTAAAACACAACAATAATAACCTATTATGTAAGAAAGACATGCCAAATACTTAGAAAAACTTACACTAATGAACAACTATCACCTATCCTCCAACTCTTGATCTCTACTAAGTCCCTGTATTATAGAAAGATCTTGAATGTCTCTTCACCTTTTTCTTCTTCCATCAATTTCTCTAACCTGCTAAGTAAAGGTAAAGAGTCAGTCTTAACAACAATTAGGAACTCAGTATTTACCTTTGAGCTAAAAGATGCATTCTTTTCTGCCTCCAACTCTTTCTCCACTTTTTTGAAATAAGCAATTCTTTGAGTATTGCTCTCAAATTTCTCAAGCTCCTCTTCACTCTTTAAGGTCTCTACATTAATGTCCCTTGGGTACATCTCGAGTTGTTATGGCTAAATTTCTTCACGTTTTGATGCTAGGCGATCTATAGCTTCTGCCAGTTGACCCATCTGGTTTGCTAAGTTTTGGAGTCTAGACGTTGTATCTTGATGGAATTATATCATATCCTCTTGGAACTACTATAATTGTAAAGAATTAGCAACAATAACATTAACTGATTCTTTTAAAAATGTATTTGAGCTTTGTTGCCACTCCAAATCTTGGAAGCTAGACGAAAATTATCTATCCTCCTACTGAAATTGTAAAGTGTTAGTAGCGACGATATTAATTAGTTCTTCCAAAGATGGACTTGAGTCGTAATAAGAAGCTTCTGGTTTATACAGGAATTGCTCTGCATCTTGCAAACTATCATAGAAGTAATTATGGTGGTTATCCTATACACAACTAAAGCTAGTATGATCATTCCAATCTAAGCTATAGGATTGGGAGTAAAAGTTATGAAAAAATTACTTCCATCCATGAGACATTTTTTATCACAAATACTAAACAAAAAGAGAAGAGATCAAGAAATAACTGAAAAGAAACTAATTACAAACAAATATTTACAAAACACCAATTAAAATCAAGAGCAAAAACTAAAACACCACACTCCTCAGCAACAATGCCAAAATTGACCATAACGCGTCATAGCACTACTCAAAATAAACTAGACTTATAACTATAGTAGTGGTGAGTCTACATTAATCCAACAACAGGTGTGTGTAAAGCTTTTGAAATGAAAATAATTGGTGGTTAGGTTTTTTTTTGGGGGGGAGGGGGTCTTTGAATTGGTTTAATAACAAAATAAAACTAAACTAAACTAATGAAAACAAATTAAATGAAATAACCAAAAAATGATGAAAGTGATGAACTAGTTGGGGACCTAGTCATAGGTTTAATCCCAGTCTACACACGATTGAAAATATTCCTTTAAATTGTTGTTCTTATACCTCTCCTAAAAACCATTAATCGTAGGTTAATAATAAGCTCTATTAACCCTGATTTTCCCTTAGGTCTTGTTTAATTAAGAATAGCTCGTTAATTAAACCTAGCTATCAAACAACGTAGAACAAGCTCTCTAGATTTAATTAGACAGCCACATTACAAAATAGGAAAATAGATTAATTAAGGCAACAACCATATAAGCTCGGGTCATTTAACCTAGATTATGTTATCCCTAATAATTAAAAACTATTAGTCGTCATAGCGAATCTCAACATAACAATTACGAATTATATTGAAATTCTAGCAATGGGTTCTTACATAAAATTAATTAAATAGAGCGTTCAATCATTTTCATATAACACTCAAACATTAAACATAGGATAACACAATCAATCCCTAAATGAAAGTACAATAAACAATAAGAGAAATGCTTAACTGGGTCGTCGACATTGATGTCACCTCTGAATCGGCATCAAAATGTCTAGCTCTCCATCAATCTCTAAAGGATGAGAGGTTTTCCCCTCTTCATTCTCTCAAAACCTCTCTTTTGACTCTTTAAAACTTTCCCAGAAGAAAACATAACATTGTTGTCATAAAAATGATGATTTTATAATAAAAAGTACGGTTCGGATGAGCTGGCAGAGTAGTTACAGGTGTGACTGCTCTCTCAAAGCCCTGAGACACCTTGTATAAGTTTGTTGTTTGGCTATGAGCCCTCCTATAGTCTCATCCTTTGTGTTTTCAACATATAATTATCATCATCATGCATTTCTTATCTATACTTGCTCGTATCTTCCTCATTCTTGCTCTAAAAAGAGAAAGGATTGTGAATCTCCAGAAAATGGCTCAAATATGGTACTTTCGACTCACTTTAGCTCTTTTACTTTCGAATTGCACCTAAAACCATATATGAATTAAAATGAGTATCTTAAGCATTTTCATATCATTAATCACTATGTGTTATTGAATAAACATATAATCAATTAAGCACATATCAATAAGCTCTCTAGATTTAATAGGATGGCCATAATATGAACTAGGAAAATAGACTAATTTAGGCAACATCCATACAAGCTTGGGTAATCTAACCTATATTATATTATCCCAATGGTTCAACACCATTAATTTACCACAAATGAATAGAAAACACAACTATTATGTATTGTATTAAAGATTATGGCATAAAAAGAATCTAATGAAAGCATTCAAATCATTTGTTTATAAATACCCAAATCAATAGGTAAAGATATCATAAATAATCTCTATGTGCAAAAATTGACATACTTACTTAGTTGTGTTATTTGTCCCTTTAATTTTTCTCCTTGATAACATTTTTAAAATTTCTAGATCTTTGCATTAGATAGTAAGGGATTCAACACTAAGGTTTCTTGCTCTATACAAGCAGGTTCAATTTCCTTACTGATTGCCTCCACTTGAGTTTAAATAGTAACTTCTTTTATGACTAACTCCTTTTAAATAGTGTTTCCAAGAATCTTATTATGACACATCTAAATTTTCCTAGAAGCAAAAGGAAGTATTATGCTGAGATGTGATGTAGCGCGTCATAACACTACTCAAAATAACTAAACCTACAACTATAGTAGTGGTGAGTCTAGGTCGATCCTACAGAGAATGTTTGGTTAGCTTTCATAATGAAAATAATCGTTTTTAGGTTATGGGTGTTTTGGTTTGGTTTCAAATAACAAAATAAAATAAAACTAAAATAATGAAAACAAATTAAATAAAATATTCAAAAATGATGAAAAGTGATAAATACATTAGGGACTCAGTCATCAGTTTAATCTCGACCTACTCACGGTTGAACATACTTCATTAAATTGTTATCTTTTATCTCTCCTAGCAACTATTAATTATAAGTTAACAATAAGCTTTGTTAAACCCAATTTTTCCTTATTTCTTGTTTAATTAAGAAGAACTTATTAATTAAACCTAGCTATCGAACAACCTATAACAAACTCTCTAGATTTAATTAGACAACTGCATTACAAATTAGGAAAACAAACTAATCAAGGAAAAACCACATAAGCTCGAGTTATTTAACTTAGGTTATATTATTCCTAATGATTCGAAGCTATTATTTTCCGCAAACGAATTTCAACATAATGATTACAGATTATATTAAAGATTCTAGCAATGGGCTCTTATATACAAACAATAAAATAAAGCATGCAATCATTCTTACACAACACCTAAACATTAAATATAAGATAACATAATCAATCCCTAAGAGAATGAACAACAAACAATGAGAAAAATGCTTAACCGAGTTCTTCAGCATCGATGTCACCCTCGAATTGGCATCCAGAAGCTAGTCTTCCATAGGTCTCCAAATGAATGGAGCTTTGTCCCCTTCTCTTCTTCAAAATTGAGAGCTCACAACCTTAAAATGAAAACCCCAAACAAAACATAATGTTTCTTCCATCAAAACAATGTTTTTATACCAAAAAGTAGTTTCAGGTGAGCTATCCATATATCATGGGTGTGACTTAGTGTACTCTAGTGACCATGACTTATTTGTTATGGTCGTGAGATGTTTCTTAACCCATAACATTTCTTTCCTTTTGGCATTTTCTTGTCTACTTTTGCTCTAATCCTTGTTCTTCTTGCTTCATGAAGACAAGTAAGTGTGAATCCTAAAAAGACGGCTCAAATATAGTGCTTTCGACTCAGTTTAGTTCTTTTGCTTCAGAATTGAACCTAAAATCAAATATGAACTTAAGTGAATGTCTTAAACATTTCATATCATTAAACAATAAGAGTTATGGAATAAATTCATAACCAATTAAGCACACATCTAGATGGTTTTGTATTTTTTAAAAAGAAGGAGGGCTATGAGAGTTAGAACTAGGAGAGGAAGTTCCTATTAGTTATTTATAATCATCCTTGACTAACCTGTGTCATATAGGTCACCAAGCATTCCCTTACTACATAAAGGAGGGATACCATTAGTAGGTCACCTTGATAGAGTCCTCAACTAGGGTGTTTCCCTTACCTAGTCTGAGAAACGGTATCTCTTTTGAAAGTTCTTTCTTAAATTTTAAACTTACAAGAACTAGAGCATAGCTTATTCTTTTGCATGCTACTATAGCTTCATCCATGCATAAAGGCCTACCTATAAAGCTTGCAAGGTAAATTAGACCATTTTTAGACCAGTAGTTAAGAGGTATCTGGTGGAAGTTCACCCAAAAGGTAGCTTGTTTCTAATTGATCTTTGCTCTAACACTTCAAGAACATTTTCTTTTGTAGCTATTACTCTATAATTATAACTAATTATCTTATTTTTCAACCATCTTTTCTCTCGTTATAGCTTAGTTCTTTCTACAAGTTCATTCCATCTTAAGATAAAATTATAGCAGGGAATCTAAGTTATCACTCTTGGATCTTTGTATTGCATCGACCACTAATGCATGTCGAATGCACTAGAAAATGGAACCTATTTTATGATAGTGATGAGTGGGGATCGTATCCATAGGGAAAGTAATTTAAATCAAATAATTAAAGATTGATAAAATTAATGAATGCGTTTAGAATCTAGTTTTTAGCTCAATCTTAACTTATATACAGATAAACATATTTCACTATATTATTGTTTTCGCAACTCTCTTAGAAACTATTAATAGTAGGTTAATAATAAGCTCTTTTAACCTTAGTTTTCCTTTAAGTTTTGTTTAATTAAAATTAGCTCTTTAACTAAACTTAGCTATAAAACAACCTAGAATAAGCTCTCTAGATTTAATAAGACAACTACAATACAATCTAGGAAAACAAACAAATATAGGCAACAACCATATAAGATTGGATTATTTAACCTATTTTATGTTATCCTTAATGATTTAATACCATCAAGTTACCACAAACAAATAAAAAACATAACTATTATGTATTGTGTTAAAGATAATAGCAAACGGTTTAATAAAAACAATCCAATGAAAGCATTCAAATCATTCTTACACAAATACTCAGATCAATATGTAAAGAATAATATAAACAATCTCTATAGAGAAAGAGAGTTAACAATAAATAATGAAGAGATGCTCAATTTTGATCTTTGGCTTTGATTTTCACTACAAACTAGAAGGAAGAAGCATTAACCCTCTATGGATCTCCTAAAAGTCAGAGTTATACAGCCCTTCACGTTCCAAAAATGATTCTCCTCTTCTTTAGATGCTCATATATCTATTGATACAAAAAACTACATTTTTAGGAAGATGCGCGGTTCGATGCACGATCATACAACCAACCGTGCATCACCAAAAAAATGTTTCTTTCCAAATTGTGTATGGCCGTGCATCTATCAAGTCAAGTAAGATCTTTAATTTTTTCATTTTCTTATCCGATATTCACTCCAATCCATCCCCTTTTTCCATTGAGTTTGAACATCAAAGGAATAGCTCAAGGAACTTAATCTTAACTCATTTTGGCTCTTATACTTCCAACTTGTACCTAAAATCAAATATGAACAAAAAAGAGTATCTTAAGCATTTCATAATATTAATTGCTAAGTATTAAGGAGTGAATATATAAACAATTAAGCACACATATACTACCCTAAAAATAAAATAAAATAAATCAAACTTATATTAACAAAAATAATAATACTAGTTCCTCAATAATAAGAAAATTGAACAAAATGGAACTCTCTCTTGCAAATTACTATGCAAGTTAGTATGTTTGCTCCACTCTCAGATGCAATGGTTGATTCTATCTAGCTTCTTTCTTCCCCTCCTAACCAATTACCTGACCCCTTTCCTTTGACCCTTGTACTTATTTGTTTAATTCCCCTCCACACTCACTTCCTTAATCTAATGTTCTTATTTCTCCTCTTCACCTCTCCTAACCTTGTTGCTCTACTTGCTTCATACTTCTCTTTACCACCTTTGCTCTATCCTTTTAATCTAGAGTGTTTTGTAGCTCTCTCTTCACCTGCAGATTGTTCTTTACCCAACATTCACTAATGTTATCCCATGCAACTAGTGTTTTCCCATTTTTAAACTCTAATTGCATTGCTATGCAATCTAAAGCTCCTTCTATAAAAGAACTCCCTGGACACTCTTTATGCAATTCATAGACCTTTGAGCTGAATTCTCCGCTAATTTAAGATCCTGGGTGCAAGTAGTTAGTGATCTTAGGCCTGACCTAAATTTAAATTATTTTCCACTAAATAAAGCATCTAAACATATGATATTCTCTCCACCTTTAGAACTTCTTAGAGCTAAAGTGGAAGATGGAAGTCCAGCATCTTTGGTTTTTTCCAAGACAAGAGGATAGGGTATCCATTTATAAAACAATGGGCCTTCAATAATTGGAAAAAATATGTTTTACAAGAAATGCTTGTAAATAATTAGGATGTTCTCCTCTTCAAATTTGAAAGTTCTTAAGAAGCAAAGAAAGTAATTCAAGTTAGTCCATAGCATGTATATAATAAACCATTGTTGCTATAATTATGGAGGCATAAACTAAAGTTAGATGAGATTAAATAGGAAAATATATCCATTTGGATTTGCATACACAATGTTCCTTTGGAGTGTCAGACTATAAGTGGTTTTAGCCACCTTGCTAGTTACATTGGCAAACCCATCTCTATGGATCAAGAGATTACTAAGGATAGAAGAGTTAACTATTCAAGAATATGTATCTTAGTCACTCTTATGGCTGATTTGCCTAAAATGATTCCATTCATTAGGCTGAATAAGGATCTCTAACCTGTTAAGGATAAATTAAAGGCCTTTTATACATGGAAGCCTCATCCTACAAAGAAAATTTTTTGGAAATCTATTGGAAAGACCTTTGCAACTAGTAACTATCAAGAAATAATGAGGTTCCCTACTCAATCTCAATAGTAAACTAACAATAATGCAAAGTAGGTTAATTGTTCACTTATGGATGTTGATGCAATAATAAGAGAAAAAGTAAACAACTTGTATGAAAACATATCTCCACTAAAAGGAGTGATATATGCTTAAGTGATTATACATTCATTCCATAACACTTAGTGATTATTGCTATGAAATGCTTAAGACGTTCACTTTAGTTCATATTTGGTTTTAGGTACAACCGGAAGAGAAAGACCTAAAGTGAGTAGAAAGCATAGTATTTGAGCTATCATCTTGAGATTCATACTCAATTGTCTTCATGGAGCAAGGAGGAGAAGGATTAAAGTAAAGACAAGATAAGAAAATGCCAAAACATAAAGGATGTATGGTGTAATGTACTGGCCGTGACTCGCATTTCACGTCTATGATATTTTTGTTGTTATGCCCATTATAAATTGTCACGCCCATATATCAAAAGTTCATGGCCGTGAGCCTTCAATGAGGCCATACAAGGCCGTGAGCCATCAAGTCACACCTGTGACTCTTAGACAACTATCCCCAAACCCTAGTTTTTAATATAAATAGATATATGACGACAAAAATAAAATAAAAAAGAATGGAATGAATTGCTTGAGGGGTATTAGGAGAAGAATAAGAAGCAGAGCTAGCCACCGTTGGAGACCCATGGAGGCCATAGAGGGCTAAGCTTCTCGACATCGATTCGGAGGAGATATCCCAAAGAACTCAGTTAAACATATCTCTCATTATGCTTGTTGTTCTTACTCTCTTAGGGATTGATTATGTTATTCTATGCTAATAGATTTGGCTTTTGTGTAAGAATGATCTTAATGCATTCATTGGATTGTCTTATTATGAACCTATTGCTAGAATATTTAATATAATTCGTAATTGTTATGTTGAGATTCGTTTGTAGCTACTATTAATATCGAACCATTAGGGATACAATTTGTAATCGTTGTGTTTCCTATTGATATCAAATTAGTAGGATAACATATCCTAGGTTAAATGATCCAAGTGTAAGTGGTTGTTGTCTTGATTAATTTGTTTTCCTAACTCGTAATGTGATTGGCTCATTAAATCTGGAGAGCTTATCCTAAGTTATTTAGTATTTAGGTTTAATGAACGAGATTATCTTAATTAAACACAACCTAAGGGAAAATCAGGATTAATAGAGCTTATCATTAATCTACGATTAATAGTTGCTAGGAAAGGTATGAGAATAACAATTCAATGAAGTATGTTTAATTGTGTGTACACCGAGATTGAACCGATGACTGGGTCCCTAACATATTCATCACTTTTTTCATTTATTTTTCTTAATTTAATTTGCTTTTGTTAGTTTAGTTTCGTTCTATTTTCTTATTTGAAATCAAACCAAACCACCCCCTATAAGCTAAACACCAATTATTTTCATGACAAAAGCTAACTGGACACTCTTTGTGGAATTGACCTAGACTTACCACTAACTATAGTTTTAGGTCTAGTTATTTTGTAAAGTGATACAACACGCTACAAATTTTAGCGTCATTGCCAGGGAGTGTGGTACTTTAGCTTTTGTTTTTAATTTTAATTGGCGTTTTGTGCATATTTATTTATAGTTAGTTTCTTTTTAGTCATTTCTTGATCTTTTCACTTTTTGTTTAGTATTTGTGTATGAAGCGAACATACAGAAGGGAGTATGTCATTGTTGGAAATTATTAATGCTCTTGTTAGAAAATTTTCCTATAATTCATATTCTCAATCCTATAACCAAGTATGGAGTGATCATACAAACTTTATTTATGGATGGGATAACCAACAAAATTACTTCGTTGCTAGTTTGCAGGACGCGCCACAATTCCCAAATAGAATAGAAACTTCTTATTACAACTTAGGTCTATCTCTAGAAGAAATAATTAATGTTTTGGCTGCTAATAGTTTACAATTTTTGCACGATGTAAGGCAATTTTTGCAAGATACAAGGTCTAACATCCAAAATTTAGAAAGGCACCAATACTCAAGTACATCTCTAGAAGGATTAGTTAATATTTTGAATACTAATACTTTGCAAATTCAACAAGGTTTACAATAGTTCCAGTAGGAAATGATACAATTATAGTAAGATACATCGTCTGAAATCCAAAAGTTGGCAAGCCAAGTGAGTCAGATGATGGAAGTTCTTGACATTTGACTCACCTAGCATCACAAAGCGTAAAGCCACACCCATGTCAAATCGAGGTGTACCCAAGGGATATTAGTGCAGAGACCTTATAGAGTGAGAAGGAGCTTGAGAATCTTAAGAAGACTGCTCAAGGGATTACTTATAGAGAAGGAGCTTGAAGCAGAAAAGGATATATCATTTGATTCGAAGGTTACTACTCTATAATTATGAGAGAGAAAAATTAGTCTAAAATGAGAGAAAGAATAAAACAAACAAACAAACAAACATTTTCTCTTTTTATTGCTTCTAGGACTATATAATCATGATTAGAGAAGGAATTGACTAGAAGAATCCATGGCAACTTTAGCATGTACTTTTACTTTTATAATTGCTGGATATACATTATCTTAAAAAAAGTAGTGACTAGTGATAAACACCAGCTAATGAGATTTTGAGCCTTTATAGACTAACACATCCATATCAATCTCATTGTCTTTTATTTATGTGCAACCTTCATGACATGTACATCCTAACTTTACTTTGATTTGTTATTCAAAACTACATTTTTTTCACTTGCACTAACGTGGAAATAATATAAGCATTCTTTGTTTCAAAAGCTACATTAGCCAAATTGTTAGGTTTGCCATGGTTGCATGCATCACGTGCATGCAGATGCAGTGGAAGTGTTGGAATCACACATGACAACCCAGAAACCACAAGATCTAACATGCATGCAAAGATATATATAAAAGAACATGAAATGTAAACTTTTTACCTTGCGTATCTCCTACTTTCTTTTTTCTTCTCCTTATTTGGGTTGTTGCGAACACCAAACCATTCCTTGATCCCCAAGAACACATAAATATGGAATAAGAAACAATGTATAAGGGTTGTTTGAACACCAAACTAGATGAGTTCTAGTAGATGCTCAAGATGATGGAAAATAAGTCTAGAATCTTGTTTTGATTCATGCAACAATTGCATGCACTTTGATTCATGCAACAATTGCATGAATTGCAAGAAGAAGACTCAAGACACTTCACTCTCACTCTATAACTCTTCTAGAGCCCTTATGTTATCACTTATGTGTGTAAGAAGTGAAAAAACCTCGTGCATATAAGTGAAGAACTCACTTATATGTCACTTAGCAGCTTCTGTTATGATCGTGGCACGCCTCGCCTTAGGCCACGATCATGACAGAAGTGAATTTAGGCTTAAATGAAGCTTGAAATGAACCTAGTTTGATGATGGATTAACTGTGATATGTTTAGGGTGATAATTGAGGTTATAACTTAAGAATAGATAGTTAAATATCAAGTGTTCAAATCTGGAAAATTAGAGATACTAGGAGAATGAAAGTGACCTTATGAATGTTGATGTAATTTAAAGGAGAGGAGAAATTTGTATTGAGTAAGAATGAATGAGAAATTGAGTATTCTGAGATCTTATAATGTTAGAAAAAGGATTGGAGAGCATGTATGTGATAGAAATATGATTGATGATATTAGAATGACCAAGTTCTAAGAGATGTAAACCTAAGTAGAAATTAGACATATTCAGGTGATAGTGTTTGAATAACTGAGACATATGATTAAGGTTATGCATACCAGGGATTGTCATTGAGCATGAATTATACATAACACATATACATATGTGTATGATTGAGTATTAATTTGATTGTGCAAATTAGTAATGCATAAATATGTATGTCTTGCAAGATATTGTAACAACCACATACCCCCTGGAAGGATATGCAAATGCTACACAAAACAGAACAAAAGTAATCTAATACATACTAAAGCATTTCTAGAAACTAAAGGAGCATACATTTCATTCATTATTGGTTGGGTCATACTTAAAACTTAACATACACATTATACTTATTACATACAAGCCTTGAATCCAATTCCAAATTGTATTAAGGTATTTTTTTTACAAACCATTAAGCAAAACACAAAATACAACATATCTCATTACATTAAAAAACAACTCAAAACAAACTGAACATTTCCTAAACAAAACATAATCTTCATAGCCACTACAGTTGTATTTGTCTCAGTCTTAAGTCTTCTTATCAGAACCTACATAGGGGCAATACCACCGGCTAAACATATAGCTTAGTGGGGAATAACTAAACAATATATAATCCGACAATTGCTTCTAA
The DNA here is from genome assembly GCA_027563885.1 of Erythroxylum longipes. NCBI lineage: Eukaryota > Viridiplantae > Streptophyta > Magnoliopsida > Malpighiales > Erythroxylaceae > Erythroxylum > Erythroxylum longipes. Next base: position 24,013,604 of record JAOQMS010000004.1, read on the forward strand.
CAATCGTCTAACATTCGCATGCAATGAATCATATAAAATCTCAGACAATCTTTAATTGTTCAAATTACTGAACATTCAATAACATTTGCTTCAGATCAGAATATAACATATCAGAATATATATTTGCTTCACATTTATAAGTATCTTAATATAATCAGAATCACAAAACAAAACTTTAAAGTATCTAAGCAAATCTTGTTTATATCATGTCAGCATTTAGTTGTATCAGAACTGAACTTAACTTAAATGAAATCAGAATTTATCTTATTTCATAATTGGACATATATCAAAATACAAAACAAGTTAGCCTGCTAATCCTTTTTTTTTAGAAGTTGGTAACGGGACCAAAATAGGGGATACCTATTGGCATCACAGAACAGGAGAGACTTATGTCTCGACATCGAAGTGTCCTTATCAGGAGACACCAAAGTGTCAATATCAGTAGAGACTTATGTCTCAAAACTGAAGTATCATTATCAGGAGACACCGAAGTGTCAATATCAGGAGAGACTTATGTCTCAGACACTGAATTGTCATTATGAGGAGACACCGAAGTGTCGAAACCTTAAATGTGTCCAGGAGCAGTTGCAGACCCTTCTAGGCATGCCTATTTACCCACGACTAAGATTTGATAGTTTTAAAACAATCCATTTCAGATTTCACAATCATAAGCAAAAGTTGTTATGTCTTTATTCCACTTTCATCAAATTGAACATATATATATATATGCACATCCAACTAATCATACCTTATAAGCATAAACATTTGCAATAATGTACCATTAAAGGCTTTATGTATTTACACATTACAAAGTTCCAATTTTGTAAACAATCATATTCAATTCACATCACATAAATCTTTTGAAACACATTGGTATTCATAACAACACATTCATCTTTAAACACATCATTCTTTTCAACATTAGACACATTATTAATTAACCTCACATTCTTGATCTCCATTAATAAACCATAAATCAATAACCTTTTACTCCATTAATATAAAATCATCTAGGTTCATTTTTAATCTCAATTAATTTTATTTAAACCATTGTTAAAAAACCCTAACCATATATATCTTAACAATTGCACAAAACCAAGTTTTTCACCTTCCTAGCCCTTTTCTAGATTTCCTTAAAACTAGTTTCGGGTCGTTTTTGTATGGCCATTTTTACATAGACAATAAGGTTTCATGGTAATAAGTTCTTCTAAATAATTGTTTACCTATGTCTTTAGTTTCTATAGCATGAACAATCAGACCATTTAGGCTTCTAAATCATGAGATATAAGCAAAATATCACAAGCTGCTCCAAAACAGGGGCAGTATCAGGTCACCTTTTTCACTCTCAATTTCCAAGGTCATCAAGCCAGAATCAAGTTAGAGTCTCTTCTAGAGATATTTATCTCTATGTCTTAGGTTTCATATGAAACTAAAAGAACACAATTTAGGGTTCTTTAGGCTGAGTTATGACTCAAAAAATATGACTGACTTAAATAAACCCTAGACAAAATTCCATTACACAATGCTCTCTTGTCATATTCAACCAATTTTATCCAAGATAACACCAAAATAACAACAAAGCAATATCCTAGAAACAATTCCACATATAAATGAATCTTTATATCCATTCAATCATACTCAAAAATAGAAATCAACTAAGTGAAGTCCCAAACTTTAAAATTGGCAAAGTAGTTCTTCTAATGCTTTCCCTTCCCTTTCTCTTTGGTTTTGCTTGAATCACCAAGTGAAAAATGATGGGATGAAGAAGCTGAAATGGAAAGAAGAAAAACCTAAAGTTAATCCATCAAATTTTCGTCCATCTCCCCTCTCTATATGCCTTTTCATGAATTTTCTAGTCCTAGACATATGTTTCAATCTCATTGGTCCATATGTCACAATCCTATTGGGCCATATGTTACAATCCCATTAGACCACATGTTACCATTGTATTAGACTATATGTTACAATGATATTGGACTATGTGTTACAATTATATTGGACCATGGGTCATAATTCTATTGGACCATGTGTTATGGTTCCATTGGACACACATGCTTTAATCTTATTGGTCTATGAGTTAACTTAAGGAAAATTGCATATTGGTCATTCTTCTTCCTTTAATTCCCACATTTTCCTAAATCTTATCAATTTATTTCATACCCCTATGTCTTAATTTTCTAATGAAATAAATTTCATGCAATTTGGTTAATTATATTGGGATTTATACCCTAAAAACCACAAGTTGTTCAAAAACAAAAACAACTGCCAGAACTCAACTTCAAACCATAATTCAAGAATTGTAGAGGCAGAATCAGATTTGGGTTCCTTCGTGAAACTTTTAGATCTATGTCTCTAGATTAATTTTCAAATAGAATTATCCAATTTATATGTATATAGACCAAGATATGGCCAAATTACAGAAATATATTTAGTGGAGCCTATCCATTCAACAAGGGACACATCCCAAATCAACTAACTTCGATCTTATCATGCAAAAGCAACACAAAAATACATCCAATTTAACCAAAAACATCCCATTTACTTATGGAATGCTTGTTTTATCAATTCCCCTCACATCACATTCATAAATCTGAGCAAACATATCAAAAGTTTCTATACATATTTCCCGTCTAAGTATGTATGTCCATGCCGAAGCGAACAAATTATTCATTTATCCTTGTCTTTTACATTCGGTACATTTACATCTGTTACTAATATGTACTTAATTCATTATTTTTACATTTTAATACACTCTAGACATTCTATAATACTTACAGGGTATATGTTGGGGCATTACAGATATAGAAGTGTAAATAGAGCGACAACATCTAGAAATTGTCGGGGCATCGAGGCAATAATTATTTGGAGCATATTGTTAGTAACCTAGATGGTCTCACATTGATTTAATTGTTTTGTTTAAATTTTCGTACTGAATTATTATTGATGTGAATTTGTTAATTCTAAACATTGATTATCTGAGGCGTTTGATGCATGAACATCACATTGGAAGTGTTCATTGTATGTGAATCTGATAGAAATAAGTGTACACAATATAATTGTTGAATGTCAGACTTAGGTTTGATGACATGTGAAAGTGAATGTATATACTGAAACAAAGTGACTGATTGAACATATGGGATGTGATGCATTCATTACATAATATGTCTGATAAGATAAAGGTAGTTGTGATCGAAGTCGCCAGTGAAAAAGAGCTTAAAACTCAGAATGTGGTAAGAGCCTTTAACTCACTATGTATAATGAGCCTGATATCTCCAACGGATATGGGACAGTTATTAATGAGCCTGGCATCCATAATAGATATGGGACATTTAAAAAGGCACTGGGCCACAACAACGTAATAATTGAATGTGAGTCACATGTGCACTGCATATATTTTTGATATGTATGTTTTAAATGATCGAAATGAACTGTTTGACTGTTCTGAATGTGAAATGTGAAATAAGTGAACATAATTGTCTTTGATTCAACATGATGATTAATGAAGTGAAATTTATTATGTGATATCATGAATTTTATGTGAATTTTGAATATAAATTTTTGTGTTATGTGATATAAGTGAGCACATCGATTGTAACATCCCGTTCCCAAATCAAGGGTTAGAACCAAAGACTTCTGTAATGGAGAAAATAGCAATGAGATAGTTAAAAATATATATATATGGCATCTCATTCTCATGCATAATATTAGCATACATGCTTTTGAATTTGAATTTCTGTATGCATGGAAATAATTGTACATGCACTCATTGACATTCCGGGTAAAATTGAATTGTAATGGGATATGTGGAAAATTGTGGTTACAGTGATAAAATAATTTTAGATGGTGGATTGAGAATTTAGAATAGTCTACAACTGTATTAAATGGATTCTGGTTAGCGAATGATAAAAATTTACATAGTGGAAATATTGAGGGAATAAGCTAGAAGAGATAAACTAAGCAAAAGAGAGGATTTGAGATGAAAGAGGTGGTGAACAGTGCTGGAAAATGTACAGATGCAGTGTTTCACTA
>JAOQMS010000004.1:24024354-24051203 GCA_027563885.1 Erythroxylum longipes
TAAAAATAATTAAGAATAAAATAATGTTTATTATTTATCGAGATTATTTAGAAATAGTTTGTATAAATTAGATATCTAAAATGACAATCTTTAACGTAAATAGCAAGAAAAGAAATTTTAAGTGACCAAAAACAATCTTATTTATAGAATTGTAGGTTAGGAAATATTAATGGAACTATAATCATAAAGTTATATAAAGAAGGGTATTAGGATCCTTTTGATTATTAATCATGTAAAACTTGTGAATCCTTGTTAATGTGTAAGATGATCAAACGACCCTTTAGTGGAAAGAGATTATATGTCAATGTGTTCCTAGAACTAATATATTCAGATTTATGTGGTTATACATTTACTCACACTAGAGATTGGTACTCAAATTTTATTACATTTATAGTTGATCAATTTAGATATGATTATGTTTATTTAATGAAACCAAAGTTTGAATTATTTAAAAGGTTCAAAGAATTTAAACTTAAGATTGAGAAACAAACTAAGACACTTAGGTCCAATCAAGGTAGTGAGTATTTAAATATAAGTTTCTTTGTTACTTAAATATAATGAGATTATCTCACAATAGACTCCACCTAAAACTCTACAATTCAATTGAGTATCTGAGAGGAGGAATGATTTTCTATTAGATATGTTACATTCCATGATGATTCATTCATAACTTCTTATCTCCTTTTGGGAATATGTCATTGAAACAGTCATGTACCTTCTGAATAGAGTTCTATTCAAAATGTTTAACAAGACACTATATGAAATATAGACTGGTAGTAGATTAAAGTTGAATATTTAAAGATTTGGGGATATGATGTTTATATAGAGTGTGTAAATTTGATAAATTTTAAGGTAAATCAGACAAGTGCCAATTTGAGGAGTATTTGAAAGAGAGTATCAAATATAAATTCTACCATCCCTTTAAGCAAAAGGTGTTTATCTCAAGACATGATACATTCCAGAAAGAGAATTTATTTCTAAAGAAAGTAGTAGGACTAAGGTAAATTTTAAATAAGTTCAAAAACACAAATCCATACCTAGATGGAACAAAAACTTCAAGTTGATAAATATAATGTAAAACCAAGGGTCTAAGAGAAATATATTTTGTGATGCACTAGCAAGATATATAGTTCCCCATTTAATTTCATCTTGAAAAGGAAAAGATGATGTATTACTCATAGACAATGATCCTACTACTTTTAAAGAATAAACATTTGGCATTGAATTTTTAAAATGACATGTATCCATGAGATTTGAAATATAAACTAATCAAGTATGAACTTTAGTGGATGCATCTAATGGAATTTTACATATAGGAAGTAAGTAGACTTTTAAGAGAAAAATCGATATGGATGATAATGTACACATGTACAAAGCAAGTTAATGGTCAAAGGTTACAAAAAAATATAATAAGTTGATTTTGATGAAATATTTTTTCCAATAGCAATGTTTAAGTTCATAAGAATTTTATTAACTATAGTTGTCTACCATGATTATGAAATTTGACAAATAGATGTCAAGACAACATATTCTAATCAAGTATACAAATTGCAAAAGTCTATTTATGGGCTTAAGCAACATCACGAATTTGGAACATATACTTTAATAAGATAATTAAAGAGTTTGATTTTATAAAGAATATGGGTGAATCTTGTGTCTATAATAAGGTTTATAGGGGTATAATCATCATTTAAGTGATATAAATAGAGATGTATTGCTAATTGGAAATGACATATTGATGCTTCCATCTATAAAGATTTAGTTGTCCAAGAAATTTTTTTTGAAAGATATAAGAGAGTTCCTTTTATTCCAGACATAAAGATCTATAAAGATAAATTAAAAAGATTGCTTGGTTTATCCTAGTCCACATATATAAATAAGGTGCTAAAGAAATTTAATATAAAGAATTCCACGAGGGGATTTTTGCTCGTATTGTGCAAGATTTCTCTCTTAATGGGTTTGTATCCAAATACCTATGCAGAGAGAAATAAAATGGATTATATTCCACTTGCTTTGGTTATTGGATCAATCATATATGTAGTTTTATGTATAAAACTAAATGTTTTTTAAGCTTTGGGCATAATAAATAGATTTCAATTCAATCTTAGTAATAGTCGCTGCACGGATATAAAAAATATCTTATAGTACTTTAGAAGAAATAATGATGCTTTCTTAGTTATGGAGGAATTAAACTAAGAGTTTAACGGTATTCATTTATAAGTTTTCAATCTAATTATAATGATAACATATCACATTCAGGGTACATCTTTGCTCTAAATGATCAAGCAATAAGCTAAAAATAGTTCTAAACAACCAACCATTACAAGTTATATGACTCAGGTATAGTATATTTCAGTGTATGAGGTGAAAAATGAATTTAGTTAGATCAAGTAGTTTATCATTAAACTTGGTGTATCTGCTAGTATTATTAAGTTGATAACCCTAAGACACATGCAGGAACAATTATTCTCTACTTTATAAAATTCTTTTTGTATGCTCTCGTTAGCATTATCTTTTCTCCTTTCTTATCTTTTCCAGCGAAGTTCTGGTTTGTTTTGATGAATAACAATGACAACCCGCCATCTTTGGCGGAGGAGGAGGATGAAGTTTTTGCCTTTAATATCAACCTTGACGAACCTGCTCAGAATTATAAATGGTGTTTAGTGGGGATGTTTTTAACCTATAATTCTATAAACTTCAATGCTATGAAATCAGTTCTTGCGGATACATGGCATCCGTTATGGGGTGTTACAATCTTTGATTTAGGTGCAAAGAGATTTTTGTTCCGATTCTACAATAGTGTTGATTTTAACCGAGTACTTGAAGGTGCCCCTTGGTCTTTCAATCGTCACCTGCTTGTATGGAGTGAGATTGAGGACAATCAAGACCCTTTACACATCCCTTTGCTCCATATCAATGTTTGGGTTCATGTGAAGGGTTTACGACCTAGATTCTTTCGGGAAGAGGTGGCTAGGTCTCTTGGAAATTTTATTGGCTCATTTATTACTTATGACTTGAAATACAACCCTCAGACCAATGATACTGTTATGCGAATAAGAACAAAACTTGATGTACGCCATCCATTGAAAAGAAAGAAGAAGCTTGTGGATGCTAAAGGAGAAGCTTTCTATGTTCTCTTCAGTTATTTTCGGGTTCACATATGCTGTTATCTCTGTGGAGTTATAGGACATACGGATTCTTACTGTGAACAGCGGCTACATAAGAAGCAGGAGGAGTTCCGTTTTGAATGGGATGATAGTCTCCGCGTGGTGGATCGGCGGTGGATGAACTCTAGTAGTCAGTGGTTGTGTGAAGATGCAAGTTCGAATTTTGGGGCAGTAATTGCGGAGCCCAACAACTGTCTCGCTAATAATCAGGGTGGCACTTTAAAATCACAGATATTTCGGCAATCCTTATTTAGTGTTAACCCTTGCATGGATAAGGTCAATGGGGACGTGGGTGGTATGGAAAGTGACTCTGCTAACCGAATGAGCATAGGAGATTTGGGTGAAGAGGCGGAAATGGGCCTGGTTGCTAAAATGAAAAAAAAGGCCCAGGAATGATAATCCCACTAATACGACAGCACCTTCTACCATTTCTAGGAATATGGATTCTGCAGAAGGCCATCACGTTGGAGCCAACTCTTCAACGTCCAAATCAGCGGCTGATCTCGCAAAATAGCGAGATAGCCAGAGGAAATGAATCTCATCAGTTGGAACTGTTGGGGAATTGGCAACCCTCGGACAGTGAATGCACTAAAAGATTCATCTTATAGTTATAAGCCACAAATAATTTTCTTAATTGAAACTAGGATGCATGTGCAGAGGATGGAGGAAGTAAAGAATATGGTTGGTTTTGATAACTGTTTCTGTGTTGACCATATTGGAATGGGAGGGGGTTTGTGCATATTTTGGAAGTCATCTATCGATCTTTCAGTGCTCTCTTACTCAAGCAATTTTATAGACTGTTGCATTAAGGATGAGGCTGTTAGTTGGCGATTTACAGGTTTTTATGGGTATTCGGAAGCAAACAGATGCCGGTCATCTTGGACCCTCTTTAGACCTCTCGCTGATACTAGTTCGCTTCCTTGGCTGTGTGTGGGCGATTTTAACGATGTAGCTACTGATCTGGAAGAGCAAGGAGTTCCTACAAAACCAAACTTTCTCTTGAATGGTTTTAAGTCAGCTTTGGATGATGTTGGACTTGTTGACTTGGAATCGTCTGGTTACTATTTTACATTTGAAGGCACAAATTCCAATAAGGAGCATATAAAAGAACGACTGGACAGAGCCATGTCTAACGATTCTTGGGCTGCTCTGTTTCCGAATGCAATGGCAGCTTCGCAAATAACACCTGTGTCGGATCATATGGCTTTGGTGATTAGTTTAAAGCCAAATGATAATTGTACCTCCAATCGGCCCTTCTGCATGGATAACTCTTGGTTACTCAATGATGGACTTGATATGGTGGTGTCGAATACTTGGATAGCAACCAATCGTCAAAGCTTTATGGAACGTCGGGATGCTCTTATCAAAGAGGTTGGTAATTAGGGTAAGGCTCGTAATCGGGAATTTTGGAAGAGGAGGAACATGGTGGTTCGTCTATTGGAATTTGATTGATATGTTTATAATAGGGCGGGGTCGAAACAGTTGAAGGAGGAATGGAATAAGATCCTTCTTACGGAAGAAACTCGGAAAAAGCAACAGGCTAAGCTGTTCTAGTACAAGCATGGTGACAAAAATTCCAAGTATTTCCACAAGCAAATAAAGGGCAGATGGGTGGTAAAAAAAATTAAAAAGCTACGGAAGAGTGATGGTTCGGTTTCTACGAATCCGGTTGAAATGGAGAATTTGGTCAACGATTACTTTTCAAAATTGTTTATGGAAGAGGGGACCACTGATAGAAACAGTTTGCTGGGTATGATCCAGAAAAGGGTTTCCGATGATGATGTGACAATCTTAATGGCTCCATTTTGGAAGGAGGAGTTTCATGCCGCTTTGTTCAGTATGCACCCGGATAAAGCTCCAGGTCCGGATGGACTGAATCCGGCTTTCTTGCAAAAGTACTGGCATATTATGGGGAATGCTATCTTTGTTAATGCAGTGGATTGGCTCAGGAGAGGTACTTTTCCTCCTAATCTTACTGCTACTAATATTGTGCTTATCCCAAAGATTCATGTACCAGATTATGTGAAAGACTTTAGGCCCATAGCTTTGTGCAATGTTATTTATACAATTTTTTCTAAAGTTTTGGCTAATTTACCCCATATTATTTCTGTGAATCAATCTACTTTTGTGTCCCATCGCCTAATTACTAATAATGTTTGTGTGGCTTTTGAAACATTGCATAATTTAAAGAATAGAAGAAGTGGTGATTTAGGGTATTGTGCTCTAAAAATTGATATTAGTAAGGCCAATGATAGAGTCAATTAGGATATTTGTTTGATATGATGCATACTTTGGGGTTCCCTGTGGACTGGATACACCGGATGCATATGTGCTATTCTAATATTAGCTATTCTATGAGTCTGAATGGGGTTCCTATGGGACCGATTAGTCCAAGTAGGGGGCTACGCTAAGGAGATCATATCTCGCCTTACTTATATTTATTATGTGACGAGGGCCTTTCTGCTATGTTTCGCAATGCGGAGGAGAGGAGATTGATTAATGGATGTACGGTGGGTAGAGGATGTCCGAAAGTCTCTCACCTGCTTTTTGCAGACAATTCTATTTTCTTTTTTGAAGCCAATTCTAATGAAGCAGAGATGGTAAAATCAATCCTGTCTGATTATGAGAAAGGCTAAGGTCAATCTGTTAACTTTCAAAAGTCTGGTATCTTATTCAGTCCGTGTGTCACTCAACAAAACATGACTGTTATTTCTAATATATTGGGTGTGAGCAGCTCTATTAGGGACAGCTTCTATTTAGGCCTTCCCTCTCTTATTGGGAGAGACCAGGAACAAATCTTCCATTTTATTAAAGATAGGCTATGGAAGAAGGTGAACAACTGGAATAACAGATTTTTATCAAGAGCAGGCAGAGAAGTTCTTATCGAATCAATGGCGCAAGCCATTCCAACGTATTGTATGTCAGTGTTTCTACTTCCATCTACCCTTTGTTATGAGCTTCAAGTTATCATGAACTGATACTGGTGGAATGGGAAGAAGGACCAAAGTTAAGAGCTTAATTGGCTATCCTGGGAGAGGATGTCTTACCTAAAGCAGCAGGGAGGTATGGGTTTCAGAGATCTTAGACACTTTAATCTTGCCTTGTTAGCCAAGCAGGGTTGGCGGTTACTTATAGAAAAAGATACTCTATTTTATAGCATCTTCAAAGCTAAATACTTCCCGAGGGGGGATTTATTCAAAGCTCAGAGGGGTAATAACCTAAGCTTTGTGTGGTCGAGTATCTTTGCCTCTATTGATTTGTTGCATAAAGGTGTTAGGTAGCGGGTTGGTGATGGGAGGAGTATTATGGCTACTATGGATCCTTGGATTCCTAAGGTTGACTCTTTTACTGCAGAGGATGGGGCTTGTTTCATCAATCCTTTCACTAGAGTTTGTGACTTTTTAGTGGAAGGTGAAAGACGGTGGGACGTGGGTAAACTGATGGACTTTTTTTTCAGCAAGAGATGTTCATGCCATTTTATCTATTCCTTTATCTATTAATGTAGCAGAAGACTCAGTTTTATGGCACTTTGAAAAGAGGGGGGTCTATACGGTTAAATCTGGATATCGGATTAGCCTGGCCAATCAAGGAAATCTTGGCGTCAACAACACTCTCTTATGAAAACACATTTGGAAACTTAATGTTCCTTCAAAAGTTCATGATTTTATGTGGCGAGCGTGTAGGGATGTACTCCTAACCAAAAATAACCTAGTTAGGAGAGGGATTGATGTTGTTGACACTTGTTTATTTTGCCCTTCACTGGAGACGGGGGATCATGTTCTATGTCATTATGCTAGAATTATTTCTTGTTGGAGCTTGCTTGGTTTTGATGTCCCCTCTTTGAACGTTACATTTATTAACTTGTTTATGCAGTGTTGGGATGGCCATGGACATGAGAAAGTAGAATTATTGTCCTTACTCGTTTGGAATATATGGCAGGCCAGAAATGATTTTCACTGGTCAGCAAAAGTTACTCATCCTGGTCAGATTTCCCTTGTTGCCAAGAATCAGTTTATGGAGTGGACATCTTTGGTCAATCTATGTGTTTCTTCACAACTGCATGGGTTGCATGGAAATGGACCGAATTCAAATGTTTGTGTGAACTTGGAAGCGACATCATGGAAGGCTTTTTGTGATGCTGCTATATTCAGTAGAGAAGATGCTTCGGGTGGTGCTGGAATAGTTGAAGATGGTGAAGGTCGCTTTATCCAAGCTGTCTCTTTTCAAACGGTTGGTTGCAAGGCTCCGGCTAAGGCCGAGTCTATGGCATTGAGGGCTATTTTGCTTTTTATTGTTGATCATTTTCATTCTAGTGGCTATGTGTTTGTTGATTGTCAAGAGTTATTTTATGCTTTGAACTCTTCAGCTCTTGATATTTCGGAGTTTGGTTCCATTGTATCGGATTGTAAGAAGATTTTAGAAAGTAGGCCACATACCTAAGTTAAATGGATTAGGCGTAATATGAATGGTGCTGCTCATTTGCTTGCTCGAGCTTCCATTTGGTTTTTACCACTTTGTATTTGGGGAACTATTCCTGATGTTCTCCTCTCTCATTATTCTTAATACATGAGTGGTTTTTTGATTTCAAAGAAAATTAAGCTGATAGTATTGTATTATGACAACAATGATGCTTTTGTATAAATAATGGAATCAAGGTCTCATCAATGGTATAAGGAAGTGCTCAAAAAGTTCACTTAATCAAAGATATAATAGAGCAAAAAAACATTACGTTGGAGCGAGTGCTCACTGAAAAGAATCTTTTAAATCCTTTCACTAAGAAGTTATCTCAAAATAGACATGATCGACAAGTGAATGTAAATGGTATTAGATTATAGTGCAAGTAAGAGATTGTTAGTTTATGTCCCTACATCTAATTGGTTAGTTACAATTAATGTATGACATTATTAATCGATTTAATAAAGCCTTTTGTTATCTTTATGATTATTTTAATTACATTTAATGTTTAATATAAAAATAAAATCTTCATAATAGTTACCTCATAATTAAAATTATGATGAAATTATAATTATGAAATTCAAATTGTATTTAGGTGATATTTCTAAAGTATTCCTAGTTATAATTTTATCAAGACAAGATATTGATGGAATGATAAATTAAAATAAGAAAATACTTAAATAAATGTATGAGTCCTTATTAGAAAATAATTTTGTTGAGCTGGTCCCATTTATAAGGATCCAAAATGAAATATTACTTACGTATTTGTGGATGTCCACATTATGATGATTATATAATTGATCCTTAGACTTAAGATTATCAAAGTATCTTACATTACAATTATTATGTTTTGATATTGTTTACAACCTATTTTATTGAGGATAGTTTACTCTGTACTACTTGAATATAATATAAATTATACATAAATGGCTGAATGCATCAACAAATGATTCATCATTTTAAAGTAATTATGAAGAATTTTATAATATTCTTGATTAATAACAATTTAAAAAGTTCTCTGGTCAATTGAGATTTGAAAAGGTTGTCTTTAAATATTAATTATAAATCAATTATTAATTAGTAAAAACACGCATGATTAAAATTAGATAGAATAAACAATAATTCATACTCTATAACTAATTGAAATATTAGATTACGAAAGAATTAAATTATACATTATAATCATGCATAGACATTTTAAGTCAAATTACTTTAATATTCTTAATATTTGGATGATTATAACACATTGCTATGATTATAATTTTTTATTGGAGAATTAAAGATGAACTAAAATGATTTTTATTTTATTTAATAATAATTATAATTTATAATTTATAATCACTGCAAACATATTAGAAATTTAACGAGCTACACAGAAAGAACAATTAAAGAGAGAAAATTTAATTTAATCAAATTGGAGTTAATTATAAAATTTAAGAAATTTCGGGAATCATATATTCGATTCATTAAAATCAAAATTTAATTAGAATTAGAATCAAAGTTAGACTTTAGTTATAATTAAGAGTTTAATTTGAATTACATTTGAAAAAGAACTTTAGTATTTCTCAAAAAAAAAGGACAAGACTAGGAAAGACTTAAAGGAGCTAAGCACTCATATCGGTCTTTCTTAATGAGTTTCTTTTTCTTTGCTTTGTGAATATTATTAAATGCTGACCACTTAAACATCATATGGTTTACGGTTTCAAACGAGGCAAAAAAAAACAGTTTTTATAAGATACCGACGCAAAATTTCTCTTTAATCGTTTAATTATATGATTCATCTTACAAGTAATTTTATTAGAGATTAAATGAAAATTAATAAAAAATTATTCCCTTATACCCTTGATATGATCCTAATTGATTTCACAATAGCAATATTATCTTTCTTGCTTGAGCAATACGGATTCTATTATTGCCATTCGAATTATCCAACACAAAAGTAGCCAATTGAACCAAGTTAAAACTACACACTGTGCGATGAACTCTTGACACGCTTTACGAGCAAGGGAGACAATAAAGAAGCAGCTGTCAAAGATGGAGAAAGGGTCAACAATTTTTAAGTTCCATGAAATATGAGGGAGAGAAGTACCACGTCAATTTACCGATAAATCTATATTCTATAACTGTTGGTTGAATAATTACTTTCACAAGGAGTTACATTAAACATATGATTTTATGTTAGCAACCAAACTTGTTTGAAAACATATATATATATGATAAAGTAAACGCACACAAGAGTCAGGTGAATTGTGTGTGGCTTAATAAAAATTTTGCAAGTTCTTCCAATTCATATAGTAAACAGATCCTGGTTAACGAATAAAATAATAAGAGCCTCTCACGATAAAGCCTTTTAAACGACATGAACCTGTTAGGCGATAGGAGCTTTTTGTGGGATAGGATCCTGCTTAAATGAAAAGAAGCCTACTGAATGACGAATTATGTTTAAATAGTTTAAAAACATAAGGCGCCTGTTAAAACTGAAAGAAACCGTCAGCAAGCCAAAAGCAAAAGGGACCTATTATAAAAGTGAAGTAGCCTCTTGTTGAAATGAACACATACAATATAATGCAGAAATATAAAAGATAATGAGAGAGAGAGAAGAAAGACGCAGTCAATTTATACTGATTTGACCTATAACTCAGCCTACGTTCAGTCCCTAAGCTTCTAACTTGAGTATTTCACTATAAAAATCCGAGTATTAAATTTGCGGAGCCTCTCCAAACTCACGAATATATATTTTTCAAGGTTCTCCAACCTTTCACACTCAAGTGTATAACAAACTTCTAAAAGCTTACAAAAAAATAAAATCAAAAATAAGTTCTCAAATAACAATTTCTCTCTTCATAGAGTGATTTCACTTTTTAAGGCACAATAAGAATGATATGATTCTTAAGAATATAGATGATGCTCAAAAGTTTAGAAAGTATGAGTATGTTTGTTACTTCACAAGTGTTATTGCTCTTTCTTAAATAGTCAATTTCTTCAACTTCCCGTTGCTTCATCTTGCATTCTTAATCAACTGGGTAGATTTAAATATGAATAACTTCGCTGTCATCTTTGTCAAAAATTTTCCAGTAATCACAGGGCTAATATATGACCTTTATAATTTGTAGGATTCTTTCAGATAAACCATTTCTAATAAGGTAAGTTCATAATGAAGGTTCCTGCAAGAAAGAAAGCATATTTCTTATGATTTTATTTCCTTTTGAGAATAAGACCGTTAATTATACAAGAAAATAAATCCAATTTGAATTTTGAAATATTATGCAGTTATCATCAAAATCGTTAATCATAAACCTTAAGCTAATGATATGTGTTTAAATTTTGATTCATTTGATATGCTATACTTAGTGATTAATGCCTTAGAAATGCTTAAGATACTCACTTTGACTCGTATGTGATTTTAGGTACAATTCGGAAACCAAGAAGTTAAAATGTGTCAAAAGCACGATATTTGGGCCATTTTTTAAAGATTAATATTCACTTTTCTTCATGGAGCAAGAAGAAGAAAATTAAAAGACAAGAAAAATGAAACATAAAGAAGAAGAATCATAGAAAGCAATGCAGCATGTGCATGTTTTTTCCATGCAAAAACGTCAATTTAATGGAGCAGAAAACAACAGCAGCTGGTGAGGAGCAAAAGGGCCAAAACGACATACAGGTTAGACGTCTACGTTTAACACAGACCGTGGCATGGGATGCGTTTTACTTAAAATGCACAGTAACAAATGAGTGAGTGAACAGTAGGGTGGATCAAAAACTAAATAAAAAGAAACAGTAGCGTAGATAACAAATGTGGAGGCGCCGCAATTCTTTCTTCATTTCTTTCACCACCGAAGCAGCTATGGAGAAGATGGTTGATGCTTGGAGCATAAAAATGGAGATGTAAAGCTAGCTTTTCGAAGTCGGTTTAACGAGAATATCGATGCCAAGTCACGATTCAGCTATTCTATCATTTTAAGGTTGTAATTTCTTTTCAGATTGTTGTGTTGTTGATCTTGATTTGATCAGGTTTTGGAATAAATGATCTTAATACATTATTTTGATTTTTCTATTTTGAACCTATTGCTAAAACATTAAATGTAATCCATAATCATTACTTTTGATGTTTATGAGTAGCATCTAACGATAGCGTATTTTTACGAACAACATAACTTAGGTTAAATAACCCAAACGTGTGAGGTTACTGCTTATATTGATCATTTTCCACATCGTAATAAGGTTGACAAATTAAATCTAGAGATCATATCCTAGGTTATTCAGTAGTTAGGTTTAATTAATGATCGTATCTTAATAAAACAAAACTTAAGGGAAAATTGGGATTAATAGAACATTCTATTAGTCTCAGATCAATAGTTCGAAGAGAGTTGTAAAGACATTAGGATGATGAAATATGCTTGATCATGTTTAGGATGAGATTGAACCAAGAATCAGACTTTATGTATATTCGACATTTTAATCATTTTCGATTGTTTGTTTTAATTTGTTCAATAGTTTGTTTTTATTTTATTTTCTAAATTGCTAAAAATCTAAAAATCTCCCTTTTATATTTTCCTTACATCAATTAATTTCGTTACAGAAATTAACCAAACATTCCTTGTAGATTCCATCCTGACTCACTATAACTATAAATTTTAGTATGTAGAGTCAGGTAAATTTTACAGTGCACTTGACACGCATTGTCAAAGTTTGGCATCGTTACCAGAGAGTTTGGTAGTTTAATTTTTGCATTTTATTTTAGTTGGTGTTTTGCGAATATAATTTTTGTTTTTTTTATTATTTGTTAACTTTAAAAGTTTGTGAGTGTTGGTGTATGGTAGTGACCAGATCTACTTACAGAGAAATTGAGCAACTTGATCCGGAGATCGAGAGAACACTACAAAGGTTAAGAAAAGAAGCAAGAATATCTTCAGTAGTAGACCCAAAACCTGAACTTGAAGCAACTATGGCAAATTCGAGAATGTCAAGGGAATTGGTTGCACCAGACTTAACCCAAAGACTCCTATTCATTACATTTCCTAATTTTGCTGAACATGTTACATTTGGGTTAAAATTTTAGATTAATTCATTTGTTACCCAATTTTCATGGTCTTGTAGGTGAGGATGCACATAAGCATCTCAAGGAGCTCGATGTGGTTTGTTTGAGCATGAAGCCTCCGAGGTGACAGATGAGCAGATCATGTTGAGAGCCTTCCTGTTCTCACTCAAAGATACAGCAAAAGATTGGTTGTTTGATTTACCAGCAGGAAGCATAAATACTTGGTTGGAGATGAAGAGACTATTCTTAGAGAAATATTTTTTAGGCCTCAAAGACGGCAAGTATTCGGAAGGAGATATGTGGCATCAAGCAGTAAAATGGAGAATCTCTTTACGAGAATTAGGAGCGGTTTAAGAAGTTATGTGCCAGTTGTCTGCACCACAACATACTATAGTAACTTCTCATCTAATATTTCTATGAATGACTGTTACCGATGGAAAGAAGTTTGGTTGATGCAGAGAGCGGTGGGGCACTTTACAAGAAGACTCCCCTCGAGGCCAAGATTCTACTTGAGTGGATGGACACTAACACATAACAATTTGGCATTTGCAATGATGTTTGACGAGTAAATGAGGTAAGTACTTCATTTATTAAACATCTTTTGTGAGACATATTGTAGTTAGACAGGCACAAGTGAAAGTATGTGAAATATGCTCAAACATGAGCCATCCAATTAACGAGTTATCGACATTACAAGAGGGAAGTATGGAGTATGTGAATGCTGTAGGAGGGAACTTCCTGAACCAAGATATCCTATACTCGCAGACGTATAACCTAGATTGGAGGGATCACCCCAACGTGAGTTATAGAAGGAATTAACAACAAAATTACTTCCAAAATCAGCTGCAAGGAGCACAAGGATTTCAACTAAGGCAACAAGGAGCACAGGAAGCTTCTTCTTCCAGTTCAGGTACATCTTTAGAAGAACTTGTTAAGAATCTTGCTGCTAACAATCTGCAATTTCAACAAGATATGCAGTAATTATAATAAAGTATGCAGTAGTAGTTGCAACAGAGTTTACAACAAATCCGACAGGAGACAAAAGCAAGCCAACAAAACATGGAACACCAAAAAGGTTAGATGGCAGTAAGGCTCAATCGTCTAGAATTGCAAAGTGGAGGAAAATTGCCATCCCAACCCAAGTTGAACCCGAAGAATGTTAGTGCCATAACCCTAATGAGCGGAAAGGAGACTAAGGGTCTCAAAAGAACTCCACCAAAGATTGCTACCGAGGAAGAGATTGAGAAGGAATTGGAAAAGGAAGAAAATCCGTTATCAAGTAGGAAGGTAAATTTCGAAAGTTCCAATATTATTAAGACTAATCCTCCACCTTTTTTGAGCAGATTGACAAAACCGAACAAGGAGGAGAAAGATAAAGAGATATTGGAGACTTTCCTAAAAGTGGAGGAAGTACCAAGTTATGCCAAATTCCTGAAAGAACTCTGTACACATAAGAGGAAACTGAGGCGTGATGAGAAAGTAATGATGGGTGAGAATGTATCTGTAGTATTTAGGAAGAAGATGCCTCCAAAATGCCGAGATCCAGTTATGTTTACCATTCCTTGCAAAATTGGGAATACTGTAATCAATAGAGCTATGTTAGATTTGGGTGCTTTTATTAATATGATGCCTCATTCGATTTATGCTTCTTTGAATTTGGGTTCATTGAAAGAAACGGATGTAATCATACAACTAGCTGACCGCACTAATGCTTATTCTGATGGTGTGGTTGAGGATGTTTTACTAAGTTAGTGTTTCCTACATATTTCTATGTTGTGGATATGAATGATGACACCTTATGTAATCCAATACCTATCTTATTGGAGAGACCATTTCTTAATACAACTCAAACTAAGATAAATGTTCATGAGGGCACCCTCACAATGGAATTTGATGGGGAAGTGATTCATTTCAATATTTTTGATGCCATAAAACATCCTCCTGATGATCATTGTGTTTTTTCTATTGATGTTATTAATCCTTTGGTGCAAGGAATGTTTAAATTAAGTTGTAGGGATCATTTGGAAATGGTTTTAACTGAGGATATGGAATTAGAAGCCAACACTAATGTTGAGATGGGAGAAGAGTTTATGGAAATGAAAGTCGCCTTGGACTCATTGGAATGCTCTCCAAAAAGGTATGATTTGGCTTCTACATAACTACCTGAAGCTCACTAGAAGTTGTTACCTTCTGATGTGCAGGCACCAGAGTTGGAATTAAAGCCACTCCCTAAACATCTGAAGTATGCCTATTTGGGAGATAAGCATACTCTCCTAATTATCATTTCAGTGGAGTTGACTTCAAATCAAGAGGAGAGGCTAGTTCGAATGCTGAGAGAGTATAAGAAGGCCATCAGGTAGACTATCCAGGTGGACTATCGCAGATATCCAAGAGATAAGCCCTTCCATATGCATGCATCTCATTTTGTTGGAGGAGGATGCAAAATCCAGAAGGCAAGCTCAGCGTAGGCTGAATCCTCCAATGATGGAAGTTATGAAAAAGGAGGTGTTAAAGCTTCTTGATGATGGGGTGATCTACTTGATCTTTAATAGCAAGTGGGTAAGCCTATCTAGGTGGTTCCAAAGAAATCTGGAATCACCTTTGTGACAAACCAGGAAGGTGAGTTAGTTCCCACCTGAGTGCAATGTGGGTGACGAGCAGTATTGATTATAGAAAGTTAAATTTGCTACTCGTAAATACCACTTTCTCCTTCCTTTTATTGATCAGATGCTTGAGAGATTGGTTAGTTATGACTATTATTACTTTTTAGATGGCTTTTCAGGTTATCTTTAGATCTCGATTGCACTAGAAGACCAGGAGAAGACTACATTTACATGCCCATTTAGTATGTTTGCTTACTAATGGATGCCATTCGGATTATGTAACGTCCCCGCCATGTTCCAAAGGTGTATGGAAAGCATTTTTTCCGAATATGTTAAGAAGATTATTGAGGTATTCGTAGATGATCTTAGTGTGTATGCTTCTTCTTTTGATGAATGTCCTGAGAATCTTGTCATTATCTTGGAACGACATATAGAAACTAACCTTGTGTTGAACTGAAAAAATGTTATTTTATGGTGGATCAAGGTATAGTTTTAGGCCACGTGATATCTGCTAGGGGTATTGAAGTAGACAAGTCTAAAATTGATCTTATTTCTTCTTTACCTTACCCCTTTACTGTGAAGGAAGTGTGTTCTTTTCTTGGGCATACAAGTTTTTATTAAAGGTTCATTAAGTACTTCTCGAAGATAGCCGCACCTCTAAAGTTGATCTTATTTCTTCTTTACCTTACCCCTTTACTATGAAGGAAGTGCGTTCTTTTCTTGGGCATACAAGTTTTTATTAAAGGTTCATTAAGTACTTCTCGAAGATAGCCGCACCACTATGCAAGCTTCTAGAACAAGATGTCTCCTTTAAGTTTGACAAAAAGTGTAAAGAAGCATTCAATAAACTTAAGGAGCTTTTGACATCCCTACTGGTGATTCAACCGCCAGATCAGAACCTCCCCTTCGAAATCATGTATGATGCAAGCCATTATGCAATAGGGGCGATTCTAGGACAAAGAGTGGGAAAACCTTTACATGCCATCTACTATGCTTTAAAGACTCTAAACCTAGCTCAATTGAATTATTCCACTACTAAAAAAAGAATTGTTATTTGTGGTTTTTGCTTTGGAAAAATTTCAATCGTATTTTCTTAGTGCTAAAGTGATTGTTTATTTTGACCATGCAGCTTTACGATACTTGCTCACAAAGAAAGAAGCAAAATCGAGGCTGATCAGATGGATTCTCCTCAATGAATTCGACTTGGAGATCAGAGATAAGAAAGGGGCAGAAAATGTGGTGGTAGACCATCTCAGCCGTTTGATAAAGGAAGAAGATGATATCCCTTCTGATAATTTGATCTACGCAGTGCTTCCAAAGATATGGGTCATCCCATATATAATGCAGACATTGTTAATTTTTTAATTATTAACAAATTACCTATTGGTTTGTCAAAGGCTCAGAGAGATAAGCTACGAAGTGAAGCGAAGTATTATATATGGGATGACCCATATCTTTGGAAGCACTGCGTAGTTGAAATTATCAGAAGGTGTGTACCAGAAAATGAAACATCCTTAATCTTAGCCTTCTACCATTCGTATGCATGAGGAGGACATTATAGAGTGAAAAGAATGGCTCATAAAGTTTTGGAGAGTGGCTTCTACTGGCCAACGTTGTTCAAAGATACATATGCCTTTTACAAATCCTATGATAAATGCCAAAGGTCAGGTAACTTGTCCCATAAAGATCAATTGGCACAAACTCCTTTGCTTTTCTGTGAAATTTTTTATGTTTGGGGTATTAACTTTATAGGACCTTTCCCTCCGTCTTTTGGCTTTACTTATATATTGCTTGCAGTAGATTATGTTTCTAAATGGGTATAAGCCAAAGCAATCAGGACTAACAATGCAAAGGTTGTTATAGATTTTGTTAAGGCTAACATTCTTTTTAGGTTCGGGATACCGAAAGCTATCGTTAACAATAGAGTAACCCACTTCTGCAACAAAGTGATGGAAGAAATGTTTAGAAAATAGCATATCATGCACAAAGTTTCTACTGCTTACCATCCCTAAACCAACAGGCAAGCTAAAGTCTCAAATCGAGAAATTAAGTTAATCCTAAAGAAAACCATGTAGGCCAATAGGAAGGATTGAAGTGTAAGACTAGAAGATGCACTATGGGCCTACAGAACGGCTTACAAAACACTAATTGGGATGTCGCCGTATAGGCTAGTTTTTAGGAAGCGATCTCATCTTCCAGTGGTATTACAACATAAGGCATATTGAGCTATTAGAAGATAAAACATGAACTTAGATGATGCAGGAGTGTATAGGAAGTTACAGTTTCAAGAGTTAGAAGAGATGAGGAATGCGTCATATCAAAATGCAGTGATATATAAGGAGCGGACGAAAGCTTTTCATGATAAGATGATTTCGAGGAAAAGCTTCTCGGTAGGCCAGAAAGTATTACCATATCATTCTAAACTCAAACTCTTTCTAGGTAAGTTACGTTCCCGTTAGGTTGGTCCGTTGTTATCACTCATGTCTTTCCTTTTGGTGCAGTAGAGATATGGAGCCTCAAAACTGACAAGAAATTCAACGTTAATGGTCATCGCTTAAAGCCATATTATGAGGGCTTCTAAATGGAGGATTTGGAGGTGTTGATGCTAGAGGATGTTACTGGTGTCACTTGATACGTGCAACTAGAGGTCAAGCTAATGATGTTAAACAAAGGTGTTGCTTGGGAGGCAACCCAAGGGGAGTTAATTTCTATCTTTTACATTTTCACATTTTCTATTTTTGTCAACTCCTCCATTTCTTGCATTTGATTTTACATTGAGGACAATGTAAATTTTAAGTGTGGGGGTAGGGTATATTAGTTTTTAAGCATGTTTTTTAGCTTAATTATAGCTTATGTGACTTCTTAGGCAGTTTTTAAAATCAAATGAACAAAATAAAAAATTTTCTTGTTTTATATTGCTTTTAAGATTATTTAGCCATAATTACCGTGTGAATTGATTAGTAAAATCCATAGCAAATTTTGTCATGTACTTTTGCTCTTGCGATTTGTTAATAAGCATTATTCTTAGAAGAGCGGTGACTAATGGTAGACAAAAACCGGTGAGGTTTTGGGCCATATTAGACTGACAAATCTATATCAGTCTCACTGTTTTGTTTGTTATGTGTGACCTTCATGACATTTACATTCTTACTTTGCGTTGATTTTCTATTCGAGAATACATTTTTATCACATGCATTTTTATCAAAATGATTAGACATTCTTTGTTGATTATGAGCTACAGCCAAATAGCCTACCCAACTATGTGAATTTTCCTTTGCTAATCCCTTTTAAGCTTTATTATCTTCTTCTTTTGTATAAACCACATTACATGCACCTAACCAAATGCCCTAACCAAGTCTTAAAGCCAGTGGAGCGTTTGTTAATTCTTGATGAATGTGATTGCACAAAAGCCTAAGTGTGGGGTTATGCATACATATAGGTTGGTTATATTTGTTAAAATTCCATTTTATGAATCATAAGTTGATGTAGCTTCTATCACTTCTGCTTTTGAAAAGAAAAAGAAGAAAAAAGTAAGAAAAAGAGAAGAAAATGTGAGTTTAAATAAAAAGTATCAAGGAAGAAATATAATTGATGTGAAAAGTTGTTAATTAATCGTTTGTCCTCCTTAGGTTTTATTGATCGGGTGTTTGAATATATTGCATATGAGGTAGATGTTGTTTTAGATGGAGCACTTTTTGTGTTATGCTAATGTGGCTTATGGTGTGATTTTTGGTTTTTGATTTTGATTTTGACAATTTGCCCAAGGACGGTCAAAAGCTAAGTATGGGGGAACTTGATATGTATTTAATTTTTAATTCATTTGATAAAGTTAATGATTAAATGCTTAAGATACACTTTGACTCATATATGATTTTAGGAACAATTCGAAAGCAAAGAAGTTAAAGCGAGTCGAAAGCACTATATTTGGGCCATTTTCTGAAGATTAATATTCACTGGTCTTCATGAAGCAAGAAGAAGAAAGTTAAAAGACAAGAGGAAGACAAGAAAAATGGAGCATAAAAAAGAAGAATCATAGAAAGCAATGCAGTAAGTGCATGTTTTTGCCATGCAAAAACGTCAATCTAATGGAGCAGAAAACGATAGTAAATTGAGCATAAAATGGCGGCTGCTAGTGAGGGCAAAAGGGCCAAAACGACGTTGGTGAGGAGAATAAAACTCATGTAGGTCAGACGTCTACATTTAACACAAACATTATGCGTTAAACACGGACCGTGGCATGGGATGCATTTTACTTAAAACACACAGTAACAAATGAGTGAGTGAATAGTAAGGTGGACCAAAAACTAAATAAAAAGAGAGAGTAGCACAGAGAACAGGTGTGGAGGCGCTGCGGTTCTTTCTACATTTCCTTCACTACTGAAGCAACTATGGAAAAGATGGTTGACGCTTGGAGCAAAAAAATGGAGACGGAAGGCTAGCTTTCTAAAGTAGGTTCAACAGGAATATCGATGCCAAGTTGCGGTTAATGTATTATATCATTTTAAGGTTGTAATTTCTCTTCAGATTGTTGTGTTGTTGGTGTTGATTTGATCAGGTTTTAGGAATGAATGATCTTAATACGTTATTTTAATTGTTCTATTTCAAACCTTTTGTTAAAAAATTGAATGTAATCTGTAATCGTTACTTGTAATGTTTATGAGTAGCATCTACTGATCCCGTATCGTTAGGAATAACATAACTTAGGTTAGATAACCCAAATGCGTGAGGTTATTGCTTATATTGATCATTTCTACATCGTAATGCGGGCTTCCAAATTAAATCTAGAGATCATATTCTAGATTATTCAATAGTTAGGCTTAATTAATGATCGTATCTTGATTAAACAAAACCTAAAGGAAAATCGAGATTAGGAGATCATTATATTAGTCTCAGATTGATAGTTCGAAGAGAGTTGTGAAGATGTTAGGATGATGAAAATATCGTGTTTAGGCCGAGATTGAACCTAGAACTAGACCTTACGTATATTCGATAGTTTAATCATTTTCAATTGCTTGTTTTAATTTGTTTTCGATAGTTTGTTTTATTTATTTTCTAAACTGCTAAAAATCTAAAAACCCCCCTTTTCTATTTTCCTTACATCAATTAATTTCGTTACAAAAATTAATCGAACATTCCCTGTGGATTCGATCTCAACTCATAATAACTACAAAGTTTAGTACACATAGTCAAGTAAATTTTGCAGTGCACTCGACACACGCTGTCAGTTAACGATATAAAATGCCTTTTAACTACAGAACCGGTCAATAGTTATAAATTGCAGCAATGTAACTCACCAGAGCAAGATACTATAGACCAACAATCATGTAGTTATATAAACCACTAGACGATCTAGAGTGATGTCGAGGGCAAGGCTAAGTGGAACGATATATTTAGAAAGTAATAACAAATTTGACTATGTCTCGGTGGTTCACTTCTGCTTCAAGTGTTCAGTTTCTGTCCTAATCTCATATTATTATCATAAACAAGATAAGATTCATCGAATAAAACAAGTAGGAGCTTAAGGACTGTAAGAATAAGTCGGAGCATTAGTAAAACAAACCACCAAATTGGGCTTAGGCCTTAGGTGTATCGTTTGCCTTATTGAATATGTACGATTAAAGAAGGTAGTTTTTTTTACCGATGATTAAAAACATTGAATGTGTAAGATTAGAGAAGGAATTTTTTTTTACAAATGATTAAAAATTGAACTAGGTCAGTTGGTTCAATCATAAAATTTTAAAACGACTAACTTTTTGTTCGATCTTTAACTTTTTAAGTCGATTTTAACGTTATTATTCAATTTATTTTAATAAAATTTGTTTGTTAAAATCTGATCAGTTTATTAATTAATATGTAAATTTTTGCAAACTAATCATTTTTATAAACTAAAATAAACTAATTAATTTTTATTTAATAGTCTTTTAATTAAATTTTAAATTACGGACAATCTCTTTTAATCATATTTCAAATTCTTCAATTTTATTCAATTTTAATTGA
Source organism: Erythroxylum longipes (assembly GCA_027563885.1). NCBI lineage: Eukaryota > Viridiplantae > Streptophyta > Magnoliopsida > Malpighiales > Erythroxylaceae > Erythroxylum > Erythroxylum longipes. Next base: position 24,045,615 of record JAOQMS010000004.1, read on the forward strand.
TTTTATAAAATTTTAATATTAATTGAACTTTTTAAACCTTAAACTTCTTATCTTACTGGTTTAAATTTCAGTTTAGTTTTTAAAACATTATAATTTTTACACTATTAGTTTGTCTAAATGACTAAAGAATTTTAATGTAGGAATTTTTAAATCCATTAAGAGTTAATTTCAAGTAAATAATATAATTTTAATTATAATTATAATTGTAATTAAAAAAGAATACTTTGAAGAAGTTAAGATTATTCCAAAATATTTAAAGTTCTTTTTTTATTAAATACTATTAGAGATTGGATATTTAAATAGTTTTATAGTTGATTCTTTCATAAAAAAGAAAACATTTTATAAATTAAATTTATTTTCTCTTTTATGGTTTATTATTATTTTAAATTATTTGTTAACATAATTAAAATAAAAATATAATAGTTATTTTATTATGACTATGATTTAATCATAATTAATTTTTATAAAATAATTTGTTTCTTAATGATGAATTGGAGAAAAATTCGAATGTAATAAAGCTTAAGAGAGCTGATTAGATCACGCCTTTTTTATGATAACATAGTTTATAAGTCAATTATACTTTCATTATTTTATTTAATGAGCACCTCTTCTTAACTATGGGTATGTTTGGTTAGGGGTATATTAATGGAATGGAATGTAATGTAATATTATTCCATCGTTTAGAAGGAGCTTATAATGGAATAAGATGAAAGAGGAGGTTTAATATTACATCTCATTCCATCCTAAATAATAAAAATGAAAAACCTCCGATTTGAGAGATTTATGATGGAATGTAAACTGATAAATAACTTTACATTATAGACCCTTCATCCAAATAACATTTTACTATATTACATTATGAATCTTTTCATCCCTCCCAAGCAACAATTTTCTAATATTATATCCATTTACATTCCATTCCATTCCATTATAAACTATTCAATTTCATTCTATTTCATTTCGCTCCATTAAAAAATTCACGTCCAACCAAACATACCCTTTGCAATAAAATTGTTTTTTCTCCCTTAAATTTGGTTAAAACTGAGTTTCATCACATACTGTGTTAGAGATGCCTTACTAGAAAACAAATGTATCAAGAAATTCTTTTAGCATCTCAAAAATCATTGATCATCTCTGAAATTTAAATTTTGATGCAGGGATCCTTCATTGTTTTTGTTTCGAAACACTTACTCAAAGGTCACGATTCATGGAACATGTAATCATGGTTTAAGATATCGTTCCGTACCCGTAGGTACCAGGCAAAAAATGGAACGGTATAGGGATTAGTGGTACTGGCCGCAAATATAGGTCGGTACCATGAATCCCTAAATTTTGAGGACCAATCTGTAAAAAAAAAATCCCTAACCCCCTTTGACGCCTCTCATCTTTCTTCTGCCTCTCATTTTTCAATTTTTGATCTCTCTAATCTCTCTCACCGACTCATCCTTTCTTTATCGCTCGCGGTGCTCTCTGGTGGTGCTTTATTGCTTCTCCACCACTCAACATCATCTTCGCTTGTCACGGTGTCGCCACCTCCCTGATGACTCCAGTCTCTGATGACTACCAAGTCACCAACCATGCATCGATTTGACAAATCTGGGAATAATACCCAGATCTCGCCCCGACCTGACCCATCACTGAATCTAATTGTGAATTTATGTTTGCTTGTTTGTGTTTTTTTCCAATTTATATTAGAATGTTTTTGGTTAATTGTTTGTGTTGTGAATTGTGATTGTTTCTAGTTAGTGGAATGAAATTATGAAGGACTGATGATTGTTTTTGGTTAATTGTTTGTGTTGGAGACTTGGAGTTTAATTAGATTTGAAGTTGGTAATCAAAATGTGAAACTTGTGGTTGGTTCGGTTGTTTTTTGGTTTTGGTAATGAAAATATGAAATTTGTGGTTGGTTTCATTGGTATTTGGTAATGAAAATGTGAAAGTCAAATGTTTGGTTCATTTGGTTCATTTGCTTGGTTCATTTGGTTCCTTTCATTTGCGGTTTGAAAATTAAAACAAACAAATTTTATTTACTAAATTTGAAAATAAAAACAGAAAACTAAAAATAAAAATAAAAATAAAAATAAAAATTGTCTATAATTCCAATTTTATTGTCTATAATTCCAATTTACCAAATTCCAATGTTCTATCATTTATTGTCTATAAAAGAAATTTTCAAAGATCAGTAACATCAGTCCTAGTTTTCTCTGTAAAATTCACATGCCTTCAGTGTTTTGATCTTTGTTAGTAGGTTATTCACTTACTCAACGTTTGGGTAATTGGCTAAGTTAGGTTGACAACAGGAGGTTGTAGGAATGAAACAATGAAGTCTTCCAAAATCATAATTCAAAAACTAATCACAATTATGGATCCTTCTATAGTAAAATCATTTTTGTATATCTGTCTCCTCTATATGTAATTTTATTGCTTGAATTAGTACCTTGTGTTGTGTTATAATTTTGTCATTTACTAAAATGAATATTGTTAATATGTTGAAGTATCTTATAACACATTTTTCGTTCTTTTATCTTGTAGCTGCTTTACTATTTTTTAGTTAAGACTTAAGAGTTAAGGTTAATGGGGGATTAAAGTTAGGGTTATGATTAGAGTTAGATGCAAAGCTAATCATCCAATTAACACTTTTTTGCTTGAAAATTTAAAGTTTAGAAATTGCAATTTTTATGGTGTATACTAGTTTTTAAATTTCAATTTAATTCTAGTAATCTTATCCAAATTTACAGTGGAATATTTTATCATCCCTAATCTTCTTGATTCATTTTGATTATTGTAAGAGGACAGTTAGTATAAAAACTATGTGGTAATGTTTTGGGAGGTTCTTTACATATCATTGCCTTATGAAGGACTTAGCGTTACCACTGCGAATTTTTTCGATAAAACTACTAAATGATTAATTTCTTAAAAAACTAACATCATTTTTTGTTATAAATAAATGGAAGGAATTTCAACTACTCCTGATCAAACTACTTCAGGAAGATATAATGATCCAGCTTGGTCTCATACTGCATTAGTCCCACGTAGAAAGAATCATACAATTTGCTTGTTTTGTAACAAGCATTTAAAAGGTGGAGGAATCACCTAATTGAAGAAGCATTTAGTTGGGGTTAAAAGAGATGTAGAACCCTGTATAAAAGTAATTCATGATGTGAACTGGCAAATGAAAACATTGCTTGAATAATATCAACATGAGAAAGACATAAGGGAAAGACTGAATTTTGAAATTGATAGTGGAAGTTCGTTTTCTAGTTTTCGTGGTGATTGTGAAAATGTTGAAGGTGGTAGTGGTAGTGGTAGCAGTGGTATTGGCAGCGTTCCATCTCAGATCCAAGAAGAAGTACTTGAACTTGATGTGAGGAAGAGAAGAAGGAAGGTGACTAGTTTCTTTGCACCACGAACAACTGCTGGAGCCCAAACTTCAATTCGTAGTGCAATGTAATCAAGAGATGTGGCTCACAATGTCAATATGGCAGTAGCTAGATGATCGTATGATTCAGGTTCATCATTCAATGCTTCTTAATCTTATTATTATCAACTTATGATGGATGCAATAGCCTCTTATAGTCTGGGATACAAAGGTCCTTCAATTGATGACTTAATAGGTAAACTTTTAAGTTGTTCTGTTTTTGAAATTAGAAGTTATTTGGCTGAAAGAAGAGTGAATTAGGATACTTATAGATGTTTAATCATGTGTGATGGTTAGAAAAATAGGAGACAAGAGCCTATTATAAACTTTTTTGTTTATTCTATAAATGGCTCTATGTTTTTGAAATTTATTAATGCATCTGGCCTTATTAGAAATACTGAGACTTTGTTTGGGATATTTGATGAAGTTATGAATGAAGTAGGGCTAGAAAACATTGTTCAGTTTATTATTGACAATAATTCCGATTATAAAGTGGCAGGAAAAAGGTTGCAGAATACATATAATTCTTTTTTTATACTCCTTGTGTTCTACACTGCATTGACCTAATGCTGGAGAATATAGGGAATCCTAGGTATTTTCCTGTTATTGATGAGACTATGCAGAAAGCTAAAAAGGTGACAAAGTTCATTTATAATCGTGCGTGGGTATTGAATTTGATGAGAAAGGAATGGTAGGAATTTGTGTCGTCCTGCTGTGACAAGATTTGCAATAAATTTCTTATCACTTCAGTCTTTTGTTTCGATGAAGAAAGAGTTAAGACAAATGTTTACAAGTGATAAATGGATTGTATTTCAGCATGCTAGGTTTAATGCCAGAGTGGAGGTTTGTAATATTATACTGGAAGATAGAGAATGTTGGTCTCAATTTTGGTCTCAATGTCAATTTGTAATATAAGTTTGTGAGCCTTTGGTGAGGGTGCTTCGCTTGGCCGATAGTGAAGAAAAGCCAACAATGGGTTATATTTTTGATGCCATGGAGAGAGTGACGGAAGCAATCAAGGCCAATCTAAAACATAGGCCTTCTTTATACACACCATATCTTTCAATCATTAATGAGAGAAAGGAAAGACAACTTTCTTCTCCGTTGTTTGTAGTTGGGGCATTTTTGAATCCTAGTGTTTATTTTAGACTAGATCTTAGTAAGCAAGATGAAGTTAATAGATGAATGCTTTTAACTATTACAACAATTGTTAACATTGATGCGATGCAAGATCTGTTAAGCTCATAAATGGAGCTTTATAAGTTATCTTATGGGGATTTTGGAATGTCGATTGCTATTCGACAAAGAGGAAAACTTTCTCCAGGTATTAGTTATTTCCTTTTTCTTATTTTTTAAAAATTAAATATCACTTTATTTTGTTTATAATGCTACTTTTGTTATCTTATAACTTACAGTTTCTTGGTGGGATTAATTCAAAAATAGTGTTCAAGAATTGAAAAGGTTTACAATTCAGATTTTAAGTCAATGTGTGAGTGCAACAGGCTGTAAACGAAACTGGAGAACATTTGAATTTATCCACACCAAAAAAGGAATAGATTGGAGAATAAGAGGTTGAATCACTTGGTTTTCGTTCGTTACAATTTAAAGCTTCGGGAAAGGTGTATTATTATCATTATTATTTTTGATATAATTTCTTATAATTTTCTAATAATAAAATTTTATTATTTACTAGGAGTCTTAATAGTACAAGTAGTTCAACTTATCTAATTTCCATTGATAATATCGATCTTTTGATGGATTGGGTTTCTGAAGAATTAAATTTGGTAAATGTCAATGACTTGGAAGATAATCTTAGATAGGAAAGAATTGACATGTCATTTGGTGCATTAAATTTGAATGAAAATGATGATGAAGCTCCTCTCAATGATGATGATTTTATACCAAATGATAAATGGAGTCAGTACAGTTATAGCTGGTAACCTCCCGTTGACGATTGAATGTTGTTCTAGGTTATTTTTTCCTCTTCTTTTAATTTTACTTATATTTGATGTTTATCAGTTTATGCTAATATGTAATGTAACTGTAAATGTTTTTATTTCAAGTTTAACTTCAACTTGATTGTTTCCTGATTTACTCGTCATGATGAAATTGTAATAGTTAAGGATATTTATTGTTCTTTTTATTGGATGTTTTGATGTAATTATTATTTA
>JAOQMS010000004.1:24051303-24072497 GCA_027563885.1 Erythroxylum longipes
TGCGAGTTAGTTTCGTTATTGCTCTAACATACCATTATCGTAGGTTATGTGCCTAAAAGCTTAGGTATGTACCCTATAGTAGTGGGATGTTACAATTATCCCTTATCCTCGCAACTTGTGAAAGTAAATTACTCCCAATAACATGACCACATGATGCTAACCTTAAAAGAGGATTTTCTCAATAGTATTTGATAATAAAAAATGAAAATAAACAACTCAATTGATTAAAATAATAAAGAACATAAACAAAGACATATGAGATAAGAAAAACAACTCCTCTAAAATCCAACTTCTTCAACGAAAGGATAGGAAGTTGTCCACTAAGAAATCTGTTGTGAAGCTTCATATTTTCACTGGAACATCCAACGCACAACAACCACAAAAATCAACAAACAAACCATCGTTTCATCTCCGAAATATCATAAACCAAAAAGATGTAGCCACACAAAAACTATTGGATGTTTTTTAGCAAAAAACCATTAACTTAATAACACAGAAAAATCACGTGCAGCTGCCAAGAATAGCTCAACAGAGCATGTAATTGCTCACACAAAAACAAAGAAACGCAAATGCACAAATTATTAATTAAATAATTATTTCACCACTAAAACCCCATAAAAATACAGTTGCACACCCACAAAAACTCATGGATTTTTTCGCACAAAACCAACAACAAAAACAACCCAGAAATTCACTCATGATGGACAGAAAATACAGCTACCCAATGTGAATTTTTTTTCGAAAATTAGCTTCCAAAGGTTACTCAAAACCCAAAAATCTAATTGCCAAGTCACCATGTCCCTATCGGTTTTTCCCACACAGAACAACCCTAATAAATCACACAATATGCAAATAAAACATAGTTATCCAATGTAGATAATATCACTAGAAAATTAGTTGTCTTAGATAGCCATTATCCCCAAAATAGGCTATCAAGAAGAGTTCAAAAATCATAAAAACTTTACATCTTATCTTAGTCAATGTATGGTGATTTGATTCCAATTAAACATCATTTTTAAAAAGTTCCACACAAAGTAGGATATTCAGCATAATAATATTCTTCAAATAATCAAAGTTGTCTAATTACAAATAATGCCGAAAATAGTATAACAAATATCTTAACAATCTCCCCTTTTTAGCATTACTTATCACATATCAAAACTCTCCCTTAAGAGGATAATTGGACACATATCATCAAGTGCACATAACATATAGGAACTCTTCATTAATCGAATATTGAATTCCAAATAAGCACTTGGAAAATATCCAACTAAACAATAATCCAAAGTTAACAAAAACAGCCAAGTTCTCCAAGTAAACACATCAATCACAGCCACCACATCATCCATTCTCCCACTTGGGATAAAAAGATGTCAAAAAACAAGATTAATAGTTACGAAGATACCTTAAAATCTTCCCCTGAATTGAATAGTCATATCAGATGAAAATAAATAATCATATATCCCCCCTTTAGGACAAAACAATGCCAAAACGAAGAATGTCTTCAATGCGATCAATTCAACAAATAAAGAAGCATAAAAATTAGCAATAGGTGTAGTAAAAGAATCATAAGCATGTCAAGATGACAATTTACCATCAATCAAAATACTAGCCAGTATATCATTACTTACATCAAAACTATCCATATACGATTGATTAAATTTAGTAAACCTAAAAATGAATTCAACAATTCATAATCAAACTTAACTAATTTCCTCCTCACATAAATCGTATAAACTCATATTGCCCAAACTCATACAGCCCATGATATAGAGAGAAACTAAGATAAAAAATGAAAAACTTGAATCTTCCTTTAGGTTTCCAAACAAGCATCAACATTTTCTCTGACATAACTCCATAAATCAAAATCTAAAACAAAACTCTCAAATCATCAAGCAGAGCCTCATTTTAACATAAAATACTCAACAAATAAGAGAAAACCAGACATATACCAATCATTTGAACCTTAGAAAACCTATAAATCAAAAACTCAAAAAGTCTAGACACTTACTCCTTCAAGCCCTCCTTTTTTTCTAAACAACATTAGCATATAATTCAAAAATGTAAAGCACACAGTCCATGTGCCCCTTGAAGAAATTCAAACCTGGCTTTATTCCTCATCACATCATCTCTGTCATTAGATTTCTGGTTGATTTCTTTTCTAGTGACAATTAACCATAGATCTAGACAATTTCTAGTATTAACTCTCCCTTACGTGTCTGTTTTACTATGTGAAGCTGATTTTTCTAACTTAAGTTTGCTTTGGTAACGTTGGTTGTTGTTGAAAGTTCATTGAAGAGTGTTTAGATTTTCGATTTTGAGCCCTTTGAAATATCATTTGTAACAACTTGTAACATTTCAGCCTTATGTGCTCAATAACTCCACAAAAGTGACATATAGTATAAATTTTTATTTCTTCCTCAAAGTTTCTCCTTGGACAAATCTGTTGTACTATTTTTCTCATTATTTGACTTAGAACATTCACCTTTATAGCCAATACCTTGAAGTTCTTCTTTAATCTTACCAATTTCTAGCAACTTTTCTAACTTTTCGTTACCTCCATTTAACATTCTTATCCCTTTTTCATATTGACCAGCTTCAACTTTGTTTCATCAAGCTCATCTATTTTATATAATTTCTTTTCTAGATCTTAAATGATGGTCTTCATGGTAGAGTTTTCCTTCTTTAACTTCTTATTCTTCTTACATATTTGGACCCATTTAGCATAGATTAACTCATAAGCTTTCCAAATGTCCTCCCTTTTGTAATCCGAATCACTTTCATCACTGTGATAATCTGAAATTAAACTTTGGGTTGATTCATCTGCATTTTTTCCAAAATTTTGGACTGATTTATCCACACTTTCAACTTCAGTTTCTTCCTTTTTTACTAATGTTACGCAAGCGACTGGACTTTTGCTATATAAAGTAACCAACACAGCATTATTCATAAATTCCTCTTCACTACCATAATCACTTTCAGATTCGTTCTCACTTCAAGTGCTCATATAAGACTCTCTTTTTCTCTTCTTCAAAGTATTAACATATTTCGTTTGCACATGTCCACAACCTTGACATTTATGATATTGAATTTTCTTCACTTTTCTTTCACCCTTTTAAGTTTTAGCTTGTTGTTTAAAGCTTTTGTTCAATGAACTCCCACCGTTCTGTATAAACTCGGGTCTATCCTTCTTTACTTTCTTTAGCCACTTGCTGAAATTTCTTGTCAATAACTCCATATTCTCATTCTCATCCAATTCATCTTCTAAGTCATTCATGTATTTACCAATCTCAGCTTGCAATGCCAATCCTTTGTTCTTCTCTCATTTATCCCTCATCAAATTCATCTCAAAGTTAATAAGAATCCTAATTATCTTATCCAAAGACAATTTATTGATATCATAGGCTTCTTCGATGGCTACAATTTTTGGTATAAATCTTGAAGGCAGTGATCTCAATGTCTTTTTAACAAGTTTCAGATTCTAATACTTCTTCTCAAGTTGATGTGCTTGGTTTGCTATGTCACATAGTCTTTCATGGAAATCTCCAATAATTTCACTTTCATCCATCCTCAGCTCTTTAAATCTCATAGCCAAAATATGAAGTTTCGAAGCTATCACAGATTTCGATCCCTCATGTATAGTTTGCAAAGTGTGATAAGCGTGAATTGCATCATTTTTTAGGGCCTAGTTTGATATGTATTTAAGTGTTAACTTAATCGTTTAGTATGTGTTTAGGTTAGAATTGTGTTTGTTTGTTAATTAATTGTGTTTAAGTGTTTTTATGGGTTAGTACAAGTCTTTGAGCTTAATTATTATGTATTTGAGTTACGTTGATGTGTTTGTTAGTGTTTTACGGTCAACATTGAATAATAAAGAAGTTTTGAATACACTCGAGCCGAAACAGTCGTGACAGAAGCACTGGAGTCAGCCCACGATCATGGCCCATATGCCATGATTGTGACAGAAGGCTCAGATGTGACCCACGATTATGGCTTGCATCGGCAAATGTGCAAACACTCGGAGAAGTCAAGTTTCGAGGGAGTTTTTGGACTTTTCGGATCCTGGAAAAACCTTATGGCTGCCTAAAATACAAAAGGTATATAAAGAATGAGACAAAGAAGATGAGGGAGCTTTTTGCATTAGCCATCATTGAGAAACCCTAGAGAGAGTTCATCGAAAGATTGAGAAAGGGAAGAAGGAAGAGAGACGTAGAGAAGAAGCCGACGTGAAGTACTTCCTGAAATAGGAGGTTTCTTGACGTTGTTGCCTCCCTCATCCGTTCGGATCTTGTTTTTAGTGCATTTTAAATTTTACTGTTGATGATAGGATTGTGTGAATGTTGAGGATGTCTAAACTCATCTTCTGATTGTTTTTATCTTTGATTTAATAAAATTCTGATTGTGTTTATGCTATTTGGATTCATTGTGATTGATTTTTGAGATTGCATAATTCGGTAATAGACTAAGGCGGTGAATCAAATGAAAAATAATTAAATTGGGCTAACAAGAGTTAGGTGATTTAATAAGAATAAGAAATTAATCAAATCGGTAATTATGTGAAGAAAGATCTCACATAGGTTTCTAGTAGTCTATTGGAAAACTTCATATCTAATTAGGATTTGGATAGATTGTTAGTTGAGATATTGCAATTTTCCATAATCTGATTAGGTTTACAATTTAAGGTTAATGGTTATAACTCGAGAGAGAGTAATCAACCCTAAGATCCTCTAGAACCAATAGTATGATAATTCATAATTGATTAGATTAACATTAAAGATAGGTAAAAATTTCTCTTTCTCTCTATTGATAGTTCCTTTAGTAAATTCTTAGGTGGGTGTTGCAACTATTAGTTTGTTCATATTTTCGTAATTAATTCTTAGAATTGAGTTGCGTGATTGAATTAAATTATCGCCTTAGTTTTGTTGTATTTTGAATTACTAATAATTGCTTTGACCTTAGATTTAGGATTAGATTATCCCTCCTCGTAAGATCGACACCTTAAGTGCTACGTGAATGACCTGTACGTTTACAAATTATCAAGGTTAAATATTAAAATTTACATATGTCGAAAAACTGAGATCAAGTTTTGGCAAAAACAATTAATTTAGTTATATAGCTTAAGGCGTTTAGATAGTTTCTAATTTTTTAATTTTCGTTATTTCTTTTCTACTTTTGAAATCGTGCTCTTGCATGATTTAAAACGGGTTGAAATAAAAACCAAGCTAACTTTTTAAACAAGTGAGATCCACCACCTTTGCAAACACGTGGGACCACCAAAATTTTCTTTCTCATATCTTCTTTGAAACAACGTGTGATCTATCATACATAGGACTCACCACGAATTTTTCACCAACTTGTTTTTGAGTTTTGATAAAATACATTATTGTTGTAGGAAAGTTGAGATTTAATGGGTACATTTCATAAATTTTTTTGAATTTTTAGTCAATTTTTTTCAATTCTCACACATTCTAATAAATAAATTATATAATTTTTAAATTTATATTCTTTATTTATCTATTTATATTTTAATTTATTTTTTTAAATTATTATTGTTAAAAAATAATAAATTATATTTGTCAAATTTTATCTTTTTTATTTATCTCGTTATATTTTAATTAATTTTTTAAAAATTATTATTGTTAAAAACTAATAATTTTTATCATGAATTTGTTTATTAAATTGAATTATTAATTAGTAAATATAAGTAATTTTGCTTAAGATAATTTAGGAATATATTAAAAAAATATTTAAAGTATAAAAAATATGTTTTAAGTTAAAATAAGTTAGAGTTTTTTTCTATTGAGTTTCTTTAAACATAATTAAATTTTTATGAGTCTTCAAATAAATAACAATATAAAATACAATTTTTATTTTTATTATTATTTAAAAATTTATGTTAGATTCAATTTAGTCCAAATTATTAGATTTATAATTAACTTATTATATATTAATACACATTATTTATTCTTATATTTTTTACTTCTTATTTATTTCAGTTTTATCACAGTTTAATATCAATCAAACTTTTAAACTTTAAATTTTTTTTTGACCGATTTGATGCTTAGTCTAGTTTTTAAAACATTGTTATTTTGATGGAAACTTAATTTGCAGGACACTTCTAGGAAGTAAAAACTTAATATTTATGTGGGCTCAACATATATTTAGTATTTAAAGAATTAAATACACGATAATATTTACATAAAATTGAAATTAAAGTAGGAATTAGGTGATAATATTTGCAGAACTGAAATTAAAGTAGGAAGTACATGAATAGTAACGCGAAATATAAAACGGATATGATGTACTTTGAAATTTCTAATAAGATTAATCTTTTCTTTGGTTTTAGTATTTAACCGTTTTTAAAGATGGTAGAACTAAGTTAACTGAAGAGTTGAAATTGATCCTTAACTATATTTACGTCAAAATAGAATTTTATAAATTTATTGATCTTTTTAAAGTTTTAGTTAATATCAAGAAGAGATGAAGTAAGATTGAAGATTTAGAATATGATTGGTCCTTCCTACAGAGTCCAAGAGATCAAAATAGTCATCACAAGATATAAAAGTAAGTGCTTCAATTTCGATTTCGAAGCTGTCTCGGTTTGGAGGTGGGCACATGTACCAGGAAAGTATATCAGATCAGAAAGGTAAAGGGCGATAACGAAATTGCAAAACCTGCACCACATAATAGCATACTACCAGATTCCATTCTATTTTTGGAGAACAGCCTATCAAACAAAAAACTTTGTTCTGAGGCCTGTAAACTATATTCATCTAAATCGTAATGAGTTGTCCTCGAGATTGAAGGATTTATGTCAGCCTTCTCCAAGACTTTGACACACTTCTTAACTTGTTGCTGAGAATCGAATGTACCACTTGATTCCTTAGAAAAGGAAAAACGAGACTTTCGATCCCATTGTCTGGTAGGCAGTTGTCTTGAGGCTGAGGCATCATCATAGTTATACACACTGCATGCTTCCTGTGGGTAGTAGGAAAATCATTTATCGATAAACCATTGTAACCCGTTATGACAAAATCGTAAGGGAAACTAACACAATGAAAAGTGAAATGGATGGCTATGAAAACTACAGAAAAGAATTAAGTAATGGCATTTTTCACATTCACTACTGGGGTTCAGAGACCAAAAAATAACAAAAAGTAGATAATATCTCTTCTCTTTCCAACATAAGATTTCTAGACATCTCATGGTTTCTCGCATTTAGTTTCAGGAAAATGAATATGGCAAAAAAGTAACCAAATTGAACTCAACTTGGCAGAAAGCAGAGGACAGTCCAGTCAAGAAAAAGAATATACAGATACTCATGCAGTTTGCAGCCATTATTTGCAGAAATTTTTAACTAAAATCCAGGTTTCTTACATTCAAAAAATAAATTTAAATATTCAAACCCAAAATAGAAATTAAAATTATACGTAATAATAAAGCAATCAAATTAAACTAACATTTAAGTAATAACAAATATAATAGTTAAAGCGCCCAAAAATTCTATAAATTTGAATATTATTGTTTAGTTTAACTTAATTTGCCCTTGAGAAACTATCAAAATATTTACTTTACTATAAATTATTTGTTACTGCTTTGCACAAGTTAATTTGTACCTACATTGCGTTGAGACAAGAAACATATATGTTTTTTAATTAATTTAGAAGTAAGCTCATTTTCTGAAAAATTTTAAATATCACTACATTGGGTAATTTTATTTTAAGTTGTTAATCCAATATTGAGGTTTTCATATCATACAATATGGCGATAATAACTCCTTTCTATTAAGTAGATTGAGTTCAACTTTATCTAGGTTGATGGCTAAACCAACACAATTTAGGATTGTTTAATAAAATGAATGTGGATTAATTATAAAAAATCACCATAGAGTAGATTTTTAATCAGTAAAAGCCCCAACTAACACCGTTTCTAACCTCATCTTAGTGAGACCAAAATAAGAGACAAACCTGTTTTTCACAAGGGCAACTGCTTGGCCAATGGTTGGCTCCAAGACTTGAACCTGCTTGAGAAAACGAGGCAGGATCACCACTGGGAGGAGTAATGCCCATTAATTTGAAAGGTGGATCCTCTTGAGACGAAAAGTCAGAACTATCAAAAGTTGAAAGTGACACACATTCATCAAAATAAGCCATGGCTTCTTCTGTTAATCGTTTTGACATCCTCCTCCTTTCAATGCTAGACTGTCAAATAACAAGATATATCAAACGCAACATCAAAAAACATAGTATAAGAAATGCGTCAGTTGTATAAACAGCAGTGATACCTGAACGCCCTTTTTAACCAAATACCCAATATATGGTCAACATAAAAAACAATAAAATGTTCCTACAAGATGGAGACATGGGCTTGGTCCATGGAAATTTCTCTCTTTTCTGTCCCATTTCCCTGAACGGTTGAAGAGGGATAGTGCACTCACTAACTACTGTTTCATTTTTCAGACAAAAGGTAAGAAACCAAGGATGACTCAAAAGGGAAAATACCACTTCTCTACATTGCACATCATGAGACAAGGAAGGTAAGATTAGTGACATTGGTTCTTCTGTTGCAGAGATCACCTTTCTTCCAGGACGAGATTTCTGTACATTCGACGTCTTCGGATCTGGAAGCACTTCCTTCAGTATTCTACTAAGCTCTAAACCTCGGTGCTCCTCAACAGCCAGATCAGCTCGAAGTTGCCTAGCTCGATCCCGAGACTGCATGTCACCATAGCCACCACTAAAATTAAGCTGTCTAACAATCAAATAAAAGAAAATAAGCTAACGCATCTCAAACAGTACATGTCCAATGGGAGATGTTCAAATTTTCCATCTTCAGAAACCCAGGAACTAGACCTGTAGAGTCTGAGACTTTTTCTAATCATTTTACCTTCAATTGCTACAATCTGATTAAAGAACCTCAGTTTGACATATATCTTCACTGATTGAACCAACTACAACAGGTTAAACAAATATTTGATTCAGAAGCAATGAAAGAAGGAGCAAAAGGATTTCCCTTCAAATGCTGAAATTGAAGTAAAGTACCGATGATATTACAAGTATACTAGTGAATTCTTGCATTCACCAACTTGTTTTCATTTCTTATTGCTATCTGAAACTAGAATGGCCTTAACTCCAAACCTAGAACATGAAGAAAACAGGCTTTAACTGTTTAGAGTACATTGAGTTCTTTCAGACAGCTAAGATTTTAAAAAAGGAACATACCTGCTCAAGCTTATTGGCATATTCTCTTCTGATGTCCAGAACTAACTCAATAGCACATGGGTTCACTAAGTCTGGCGGAATGTCAGTTATGTTGGTTGTTGCAATATTAGCAACATTATTCCTTCGTACAGCCTGAATCAAGTGACCTTTGGAGTTAATTATCAACTACCATAAAACAGATTTCCTACATAAGTAGTGATAATTGCAACTGAATAAGCAATTAGTTTTGATGCGAGCACAACTACCCAATCAATAGATCTATTACAAGTGCCTAATGGACCAACTACAAGTGCCAGAATTTGAGAAGATTGAGACACAAGCCTAACAATTAGGATTAATTTCATTAGTTTGTGCTCATTCAGCATTTTGGTTTTTGTTTAATTGTAGTGGAACAATACTTTACTTAATTAGTATTCCCAAATGTATATGAAATTGTTTAGTGGTTTCCTAGTTAAAGTAGTATTAATAGTTTACAGTTCCAATTGAAGTAATAGTTGTAGTTAATTTTCTAATTGAAATACAAATCATCTGCAACCCTATATAAAGAGGAAGAATTTCATCAACATGATACAGAATTTTGTGATTGGTTTGGTTTATTCAAAATTGAGAGAGTGCTTCACGTCCTACGTTGTTCATTGAAGTAATTCAAAACCTATCGGGCTTTATTTTGTGGCATTCGAACCTTTATTGATTCACTTCATGGTTTTCTATAGCCAAAGGATCAGTTTCAAATTGCTTTATTTGGTTTCATTAGTAAGATTTCAATATTGTTTGTGGTTCTCTAGGATTTATTTGTAGGTGGGTTTGCATCAAGTTTGTAATGTCAGAGGCAGTTGTTAGCACTGGCTCGTTGCAACATTCATGAAATCATTCAACCCAAAAGTTAATGTGATGGCTGAAGGCCCAAGACTTGCTAGTCTATTGATCTTCAAAAAGCTGACAAGCAAGCACCTGAAGTGTGCATAGGTCCACAGAGGCCACATAGACCAATCAAATATTTCCAAAATTTATTGTCAAGGTTCAACATCAAAGTATAGTCCTATACGTCATGTTTCAAATGCTTGTCAACTAAATTTCCTTATTTACTGTTTTCCCTTCTTCTACTCGTAAAGTATTCTTTTATCAACTACTCTACACTGCTAGAGCTCAAACCAAATCAAGAAATATGTCATTCTTCAGGTTTCCATATTCAATGTTTATTCAAGAATTAATATCAATACAAGGCAATATTCATTCTCATTTAGTTCTATGTTTGACTCAAGTAATGAGTACCCAACCCCCTTTCACACTTGAATATGTCCCCTACTTTTCCTTTTCTTGTAGTGGTGACTAGACTGATAATTTCAGAGCATGTAATGCACTATTATGATCATAACTATGAAGCACATACTTTTCACAATTCTAAAGCTCCCTTATTGCTTTACTGTGGTAAAAAGTCTCATCTTAATTGAGCTTATTTCCCTGAAAAGTTTACAGAAAATTTTCAATTCCAGAATATATCATAAAGCATGCTAGATCCCATAAAATCAGCAGATGCAGCAATAGCATTACTGCCAAGAGAAATGGTAGACAGCTACCATTTAATTAAATCAAAATCACATTCCAGGATGATGTAAACTTATTCAAGAATAATATTGACACAAGGAGACTCATAAGGGAATTCTGAGATCCTACAAACAATGACACGTCATACAGACTACTCTTTATGTAATTTTTTGTTCAAAGAATGATGCTCTACATTCTATAAACGTCAATAGATTATCAAGGGCCATATTAGCTAAAACCATAATCATATGATTTCTACTCGAGCTGACCCAGCCTTTGCACACATAAACAAACATCATTTTAGCTCACATATAATTGTACTTGAATTGGAAGAGTTCCTTGTTATTTCAAAATTCACCTCTCAATCCTCTGAAGCAAGTGTCCTTTTCAATGTTTCTCCTAATTTCTGGTATCTAGTATTTAACAAAATAATACAGGAAAATTCAAGAACATGTAAATTTGAACAAAATCATTCTTTTATATTTTGAAGTAATCGCATGGCTTTAAAAGCTCAATGTGTACATGTTTGTACCAGGATTAGATGTCACTTTTTGACCAATATTAGATCGTTCTTTAGCAAAGTAAGAAAGGAATAGAGCTTTCATAGAGTCTGAAAATAGACTAAACCAAAATATAATATGAGAAGTCATGTTAGAAGATGACCAAAAAGCTTTCATATCAGAATCAAGAAAGGAACTGACTATTTCAAGGTCATCTTGGATTTCAGATATCGCACGTCTTACTTCAGATCGAACAGTTTCATACATACAGCTAGAGCTGTCACCTCCATAATCATTCCTTTGAAATGACTGCAAAATGAAATACAAGAAATGAAGAAAGCAGTTGGAATTTGTTATTGACAGTTTACAATTATTCTCATCGGAAATGAACATCAAATATCATTTACTCATTGCCATTTATAAAATATAATATCTATGAATTGATGACGGCATATGAGTATAAGACTCCACATAGAGATCCGGTAACACCCTCCAGAGCTCACCTTCATTTGTTCATAAACTGCTTTGATTGTTCTTTCTTCAGCTTCGAAGAATGAAGTTCCTAAAACCATATCCTCCAGACTCTGAGTTGGCGAAGAAGGCTAACAAAGAAACACATAAAAAACATAATTATATTATTACCAGGAAAGTCCTTCATTTCCAATGGTATCATTAGTAATATGGATGACAAATAGTAATACCAAATTTGAGGAAGCGTCAACCAGTCGGGACTGCAAGCTTTTGGTCTCATCAAATCCACTAGAGTCACTTCTAACAGAAGCATCCTTTCCCCCAACATTTGAGGTTGCACCTGTACTCCAATCATTTCTATTCTTAAACTTAGTCAACAAACTAACATCTTCTTCAACGGCAGTCTGCAATTGTAAGAATAACAAACTAATAACAAATACTCAAAAAATTTATTTTCTCAGTCTACCACAAATTAAAACAACCAAAAGGTCGTATATTTCACGGACAAACGGGGAAACCTCGGATTTCACGAAATGGCTCCTGGCCACCGGACGTCGGGACACCGAGCGAGCCCTCCGGCCAACATCCACCTTACTAGTTCTGGAGTCGCTTTTCACGAAATCTTCCTTTCTGGAAACCGATCTGCCCCTCCTAGAATCGGAAGACGGGGACTTTGGCTTTAAGGGAGCAATTCTGGATGTGGGTTCATCCAATTTAGAAGTATTTGATGCAAATTCACCGTTTTTATCACTCGGAGAGATCGTGGTGCTACTCCAATACAGAGGATTGTCTCTTTTAACCAAGAAATCCCATGAAGAAGATGGTGTTGACGTTGGTGTTTGTGTCCGTGACGAAGGGGAGGCCTCAAGGTGGGATCTTGGAGTAGCACTTACGCTACGTGATCTTCGAGGAGGAGGTTTCTTACCGGCAATGCTCCTGCTTCGTGCAGTGGGATTATCTTTGTTTTCCTTGTCGGATGCTGGATTTGATGCTCGCCTTGATGAGGATTTGAAGGCAGCTACCGCCATGGCTGAAAATGTAAAAAATCTGGAATCTAAAAATCACAGACTATTACCGGCAATATGAGAACCTAAAAAAAAAAAACATGAAAAGATTCACAAAGGCTTGACAGATAACAGTAACCATGTGCCTAAGTCCAAGGACTGTAGCAATGATGTGTGACAAAACTTGTATTTGACTTTTGAAGCGATTTTAGTCTTGTTTGATAATCAGCTGATTGTATTAACTGTTAGATGATAGTTGATTATATCAGCTGATTTAACCAGCGAATTGTATTAACTGTTTGTTAGAGATGTTTGATAAAATTAGCTATTTAATATTAACTGTTTATGTATAAAATGACTTATGAGGAAATAACTTTAAAAAAAGTATAGGAATATGAACGTTATATATGTTAGTATTTCGTTGAATATTCTTATAAGAATTAGATTTTAGATATTTAATTCTACTAAAATTAAGTTTATAACTATAATAAAAACATAAAACATATAATAATAATAATAATAATAATGCAGATCTTTTTATTTCTATTTTCGATTAAAGTCAACATTTTATTTGTAAGATATTACTGTCTACACCTGTTTATATGACAAGCTACAAGATACTTCTATGCCCATATAGTCATATTTCAATAATAAATTTTATGACCTTTCATTATTAACAAACATGTGCAAAAATGAAATGATAACTTGCAATCTTCAAAAGGGTTAAATAAGAATTGATGTTTTAAATTTATGACTAGTAGGAGAAATCGCTGGTATGCAGTAGAATTTTCAAATTTAGCTGATTGTCACTCAATCAGCTATTGGTCAAAGGTGTCAAATAGCTGAAATCACTTAGTGAGCTTAAAAAATGGTTGATTGAAGAGAAACCAAACGAGAACTTTGTCATTGACATGATTTTCGCAATAAATAGCAATTGCATGTGGTTTTTAAATTTTGTTTTATTTTTAAAATAAAAATAAAATTTATTTAATTATTAATATTATTATATTTTAATTTTACTATTAATAATAATTACATTTTAAATAATTTTAAAATAAATAAATAAAATAAATAATTTTATTTTAATATTAGTAAAACATCTATTACATTTTTTGAATGAATAATTTATAAAATAATATTATTTTATGTAATATATTTTAATTATTGAAATTATTTCTATTTGAAACTTAACATTTTAAAATATTTTCAAATTAAATTAAATTTACTAGATAAAGATTAAATTAATTTTTAATAATTAAATTTAAGGTAATTATAAATATTAAAATAATTTA
Organism: Erythroxylum longipes; assembly: GCA_027563885.1. Taxonomy (NCBI): domain Eukaryota; kingdom Viridiplantae; phylum Streptophyta; class Magnoliopsida; order Malpighiales; family Erythroxylaceae; genus Erythroxylum; species Erythroxylum longipes. The sequence continues at coordinate 24,065,337 of JAOQMS010000004.1, forward strand.
ATTTAATTATATTAATCATAATTCTTATTCGTAATTAATATTAAATAATTAAACAGTATATATTTAATTGACGATATAATAACTAAAAAACGAAAATAGAAAAAAAGTTAATTTTTATGGTTTCATAAGTTTTGAAATCTATACCATAAGAATATTCATTTTTTTTGGTTAAACACGTCGAAATTATTTTAGTACTCTTTTTTTCATTTTAAAAAAGTATCAAATATTCTTTAATAATAATTATCAATTTTAAAGGGGCCTTTTATCGTCAATCTCTATTAAATAGTTTAAACAATTATCACTTTATATATAAACAACTAACATGTAAGTAAGACTTTTTTATAATTATCAATTATATATATGAAATACTATTGTATGAATACAAGAGGACATCGTTAAAAAAAGCTCTTACGCAACATCATTATATTATAATGTGGATTTTCATATTAGTTAAAGTGAAATAATATTTAGAGAAAATTAATTTTTAAGTTTATTAACATTAATTTAATTTATAGACAAGGTTATTGATCAACTTAATATCATTTGGAATATCTTATTCTTTAAAAATTTAAAAGAAGAGTGTAAAATTTTTAGAATATTTTTCTCTCTCTTTGTTTCCATTTTTTTGTCTTTTTCTTTAATTTCTTTCTTTACTTTTTTTGTCCCTTTTTTTTATATCTCTTCCTCTTTTTCTCTCTCTCTCTCTCTCTCTCTTTTTCTTTCTTTCCTTCTCTCTTTCTCTTTCTCTTTGTCTTATTGTGAGTAGCATATTAGGTAAAAGTGATGCAATTGATCTAAAATGCTACTGCAATTGCTCATTTTAAGTGATAAAACTGCTTTAGAAGAGTGGTGCAATTGCTTAAGAAGATAAATGAAATATTTATATAAGAGTGATGCAAAAATGCAATTTCTCCTTTAAGTAAGGCAATTCTTTAAAAGAATGATACTAATAAGGAATGGTGCGTTTGTTATATTACTGATGCATGGTTATTGTACATCATTCGTGTTGAATTAAAGGAGGCTCTAATTTATATTTTGATGATAATAAAATATAGTTGCTACTAATATTCTATTTTTAGTAATTAAAAGAAAGAAAAAATCAAATTATTCAAATATATGAATCAATTCAGGCAAAAGACATGACTTAAAGCAACAAAAGACATGACTTAAAGCAACAAGGAAGTAATGAAGAAAATTCATGGGACTAAGGTCAATTAGAGCGAGATCAAGGAAGATTTGAGACCATTCAATTTGTAAAAATTAATTTAATGCTTCTTGTACCCTTACAATAATTATCTTATTGCTTAAGGGCTTTATATGCATAAACATAACATACTAAATCTCAATGCATGCAATTTTTTAATCTACTAAGAGAAATTAAGGTTTCATTTTCAAATATATATTTTTTTATTTTTAAAACATAATTTGAGAAACTTTAAAAGTTAGTTAAGTTTTTATTAAAATTAGGCTATCTTATCTTTTGAAAAACTTGAAGTTTTTACAATTTAGTGGCTTAAATGTGTCTTTAAAACTCAGATTCAATAAGGCTTCTATTAGTATAAGGTTTTGCATCTATTAGCCTATCTGATTACATATAGGGATAGGATGGGTGATTATGCATAGGCTAGATATTTGATTAGTTAATGTGCTAATTAGTAAATTATTAACAAGCCGACGAGTTTCATTAACTATTGGGACTCAAATAGCGACTCGAGCTATATAAGCTTACACATAGGGGAAGCATAAAGAGGGTCTTGTATGGCTTATGAAAGGTTCAAGTCAAGTACTAAAAGGAAGCAAAAGATTATAGTTATAGAATGTAATTGGCATCGTACTCAAAAGTAAACCAATGTTGATCTTTTACTAGATAATACATACTAAAGATCCAAAAGCAAATTTGTTTCAAAGTTCAACTATTAATCAATATCAAACTTACGTATGATTCACGCACTAAAAGCTTTAGAAAAAACCGGTGGTGGTATTGGCTACGCAAGTGCTAGATTCGTACTCTAACTATTTAGGGTTTTCTAATTTGTGTTATTATTTTTGTTTAGAACTTTAGTTTTAGGGTTTTTATGTTTTTAGGATTTTATGTCTATATAAGGCTATTATTAGTCCCTGATGGCACCCAAAAGGGAGGTCAATTGGGTGTTTACAAAATTCAATAATTTTTCTAGCTAATATACTCAACTAATAACAATCAATATTAATAAGTGTGAGAAAATTGCTTAATAAAAATTAATTAAAGAATTGAACTTTAATTTAAAGAGGATAAGGAAGAGAGAATGTAAACTAATTTATAGTGGTTCGATAAATAACCCATACTTATGTCCACTTTTAAGACTTTTACTCGAATGCCATTATAATTCTTCTTTTAAGGCAAAGAATAACCTTTATACAATTTTTCTTTGTAAAGAGGAACCCTTTTTACAATCTTTTTCAAAGGTGAAGAGGAATCTCAATTTCACTTGTACCACCCCTAAATATAATAATATATTGCCTTAATCAAATATTATAACTCAAAATACCTCACTTTATTACTTGATAACTCCAAAATGACTCATTCACACAAATATGACACAATAATGCTAAAATGATGGAAACACTATTTGAAATGTATGTATTCAATATCTAAAAATTTTTTATGCTAAAACTAATGAGAAAACATATAGTTATATTGTTTTAGTACTTAAAGTAGTTGTTGGAGCCAAGAACTAGTTATAACAATGGTTATATAACATGCTAGTTGACCAGTAAAGGATATTGGTCAACTAATAAAGCAGATACTGTAATATTGGTTGATTTACTTGTTCACCAATATGACAGATTAGTCAACAAGTACATTTACTAATGTTACAACAAACTCCCAATACTTTAAAGATAACAACTTTAGCTTATATTGGGAGACAACTAACTTATATAGGTCAACTAACTACCCCTAAAAACATGATTTTAATAATTTTAAATGCTTAAAACCAATTTGTTAATCCAACTATAATTAAAATACTTCTTAAAATGTTCCCTAAAGATTATTTGAAAGATTAAGAGACTTTTATATTAAAATCAAAAGCTTCAGTGTCTCTTGATGAATGTAAAGGCTTATGTAAAGAAGTAAGATGGAATGATTATGTACGGTGAGCCTTTTGAATCATCAAATTAACAATGTGAGATCAAAAATAGTAATACAAAATGCGGAATGACCTTGATGAACCTTTTTTTTTTCTTATTTTAATCTTCTTTCCATCGATTGCAAATTTTAACTTCTCTTTACTAACTTCATACATTATCTTCTTAATTTTATACCTTCATTTTGTTCTAATATTTCTTTTGATCAAAATAATAAACATATCACTAGTAATTGTGTTTTATTATCATCAAAACATCGATTGGATTATCCATTGGTTGAAAAATCTCCCCCTTTTTGGTGATGACAAAATACTTGTCATATTAGAGAACAATAATAATAAAATTAAGCATAAAAATAAATATCAAGATAGCGGTTAGCTTTCACTTCATTCATGCCTAAAACATAATTAAATATGAAGAGAATAATCCAACATCAAGAACAAAAGAGACATTCAAAATCAAAGAAAATCAAAGAGAGTCATACATAGAGATAATATAATTTACTCAAGCATATCATATAAAGTGAAGGAAGTACAAAAATTGCAAAACAGTCACTACCCTTAAATTTCATCACTCCCCCAAAATTTAATTTGACCAAACAAAATTAAAGATGTATTGATATGATTGAAAGGAAACACAAACTTAACTCTTCTTACAATTTAACTATGAAGGCATCAATTTGAAAAAAAATAATTTTTAATTAAGAAAAATTTTGAAAATCGTAAATATGAAATTCAAGGATAATTTTTTTTAATTTGATGTAATCTAATGAGTGATGATGTTCTTAAGGAAAAGAGTGAGTTATTTGAGGTTTTGGAGGATTAAAGAAGGTGAAGGAAATATTAAAAATAAAAGGACTAGTTGACTCAACTGGTCAACCATTATTGGTGTTTAGAGAGAAGAAATGGTGAATAATGGTGGCATGGTGACAAAATTGGTTTAGTTTTAAATCTCGACTATACTAGTTGACCTATGAGTGATATTAGTTTATTATTGAAGGATATTGGTAGAACAAAAAATGACTAAACAAAGAACAAACTTATTTGGAAAGGTAGAAAACAAAGTTTTTTATTACACTGGTCAACTATATTAAGATATTGGTCAACCAATATATTAAGAAAAAGATAAAAAAAACTTTACAACTCAAAATTAACCTTTAAAACACTTAACGGGTTATAGTAATATCAATCAAGAATTATTTATTAAAAAAAACTTAAAAGAGCCTTCAAGCACCAAAGTCAATCAAAAAATAAAAGGCGTCTTTATTATCCAAAATTTCCATCAAACATACCTAATTCTCTTCTTATTTAACAAAATTTATCCTTATTCAAAGGTTTAGCAAAATAATTACCCAACTAATGTAGTTTCTTACCTACTGTCCTCATTTTGTACAATAATCTCCAAGTACTAAAGTTCACACTTTAAAAATTATTATTAAACATATAATTTAAACACAAATAATCATCACTTGGAGTTTATACTCAAATTCACAGGTAAACGTAAGTTATCATATATTCTAACTTATGAACTAATAATTACCTCATATTGATCATTACTTATGAGAGACTTAAATGAAGAGTCTTCTTGAGTTTACAAACTACTGAAGACTTGTCATCCTTCTCATTTCTCTCATTGGGTTTAACAATTTTCCTTTTTGAAAAATCTTTGTGGGCTAAATTATGCACTTCTTGCAATAACATCTTTTAGACTTTCTTAGAGACAAGAAGGTTAGATTCTTCAAGATCAAATGCGTAAACATCTCAATAATATTCAATTTAATAACTACTATATCTACTGTATACTATTTGCTATTTTTTAAAGCCTTACAAACCAACGTAATCAATGTGTTTTAGGAACAAAAATAAGCTTGGTTCCTTGGTTGTTAGGATCCTATTTATTTTTAACTCATACTTTCATATTTGCTCGATATTCTTTGTTTAAGAAAACAAAATCTATCATCATGTTCATACTTTCCACAAAAATGACATACCATGTTATATAGGTGATGACGATTCATAAATGCATTTCTTTGTGTGTATGGATGATGGGGAAACTTCTTTTGGACATTAAAGTTATTGAATGATCTCTTACTATGGTGAAAATTTGTACTGTAATTATATGTATAATTCCTACTATGAATGAAGGCTTGATGCGTGCTTCTTTATGGTCTAAAGTGATCTGAGTAGGCTTGCATATTGTCATAGAGTTTATGCTTATTTTTCCTTTGATAGTATTGAACTCTACATCTAGGTTGTGAGCCTTATATGAAAGCATGATTCTTGCTTTTAGAATTAGTCCTAAAAGAGCGTGTATGCATATGTTTAGATGTGGATGCTCCATACCCACTTGTCTCATTAAGTAATGGTTCTCTAACATACAAATATTTTTCCTTGACAAATTTGTTTTTAGAATTGTCTTCACTTCCATAGTTATATCATATTCCATGCATATCATTTAATTTTTTTAGCTTATCGCATGTTTTTTTAGTTTTTTTAACTTCCTTTAGTAAACTTGGATAATGAGTCCTTAAGGGAATCTATTTCTTTTTTTTTTTCAATGTTTCATTCTTATGCCTTAATGCATCTAAGTTATGATTGTCATCAATAATCACATTTTTGGATGCTTTAATGCTATGAAATTCACTTTTTATCTTTTCACTCTCATTCATGCACATATCCAACTTTTTTGAACTTCCTTCATTTTTACAGATAATTTCTTCTTTTTCTTACCTATAATTTGAATTTCAACTAATTCATCATAAGTTGTATCATTATCACTATGATTACAAGAATTAGGGTTAGATGTTACCTCATCATTGTCTATAGTTGTAAAGCGTATAGAAACTATCTCTTCCTCCAAATGTTTGCTTTTAGATTCACTTATATTATCCATAATTGATGCTTTAAGTGCTTTTTATCATCTTTCTTTTATTTCTTATAATTTATTTCATTGACGACATTATGACTTTATTGGTTGGGTTTTCTACATTCAAAGAAAATAATGTTAGAGGATTTATATTTTAAATCACTTTTACCTTATTTGAAATCCTTTCTTTTGGAGAATTTATTCTTTAAGAACTTCTTGAATTTTTTAGTGATTAAGCTAATGTCTTCTTCTTTAATTTCACTAATTGATGTCTCTTCCTCTTTGCTTGATTCTTTTTTTTGAGGCTTTAAACAAGAGTTTTTTTTCTTTGGAAGCGATATTTCTTCTTGTGTCACTTGGAGCCTCATTTCGTTTATGAGGAGAGATTCAATAAGTTCCTCTAATGGTAGTACTACTAAGTCCTTAGCTTCTTATATAGTTATCATTTTAGCTTCCCACGTCTTTAGAAGTGGCCTAAGCAACTTTCTTACCATTTTAACATTATTATAGGTCTTTCCAAAACCTTTGAGAGCACTGATAATATCAATAAATCCAATATACATGCTAGATAAGCTTTCATTGTTATTCATTTGAAACAATTCATATTGATGTGTTAGTGTGCTTACTTTGCTCTCTTTTACTTGATTGGTTCCCTCATGTGTAAATTATAAAGTATGCCAATTTCATGATTCGTTTCACATATAGAGACCTTATTGAATTCATTTCTTGCTAATGCATAAAAAAGGATGCATACGGAACTACTATTTAAGGAAACTAATATCTTATCTTGAGGTTCACATTCTTCATTTAATTTAGGTACCTTTTTGTTATATGTAATTTTTATAAGAATAAAGGGACCATTTGACACTATTTCCCATAGGTACACCTTCAACCATTGAGAAGAATCTCAACCTAGTTTTCCAATAATGGTAATCATTTCCTTAAAGAAAGGTGGTTTACTAATGCCTTGTCCCTCTTGATTGAATGATGATGATGATGCCCCTAAATATGCCCCTATAATCTTTTCTATAGGATTTCATTCAAAATGTTAGCCTTATAGACCTACTCTATGTAGGCCCCCGAAAATTTTTTCGTTAAATTAAGCATAATAGTTTATGGAATAAATGCATAAGAATGAATTTGAGGGCATTTTTGGCATGTAACTTAAGT
>JAOQMS010000004.1:24072597-24086843 GCA_027563885.1 Erythroxylum longipes
ATTGTTAAGTCAAGAGGACTTTACGATGATTAATTTTGATGAAAATCAAATAATAATAATGTTAGAAATAAATGAACGTTTTTGACAAGTGTGTTAAGTGTGCAGACAAAGTACAGAACATAGACGCAGACGCAAAATCAAAATATAGACGCAGACGCAGACGCGAAATCAAAACATAGACATGGACGCAAAGTCAACATAGACTCAAAGGAAACACAGACGTAAATACAACACAAACACAGACGCAGACGCAAAGACAATATAGACGCAAAATTAATATAGATGCAAAAAGGACATAGACGATACCGTGAAGATACATTAGCACGTTAGACAGTTATTTTGTTAGAGTTAGTTACAGAACCCAACTAAATGATGGTTATCAAGAATCAAGAAGCGGTTATCAAAGATCAAGAAGCAGTTAGAGAAGAAGGTTATAAATACTAGTCGTAGTCGAAGATGTAAAAGGTCAGGAAAAAAAGGTTAGAGAATCTTAGAGAAAATTCTTACAAAACTTACGATTCAGAAATCAGTGATCTTTGAACGTTCAATGATTACTTAGAAAAGAGAAATTCTGTAGTGCGATACAAAGAGAGCTAACCCTACTGTAACAAAAGCTCACAATCTTTTTCTAGTGAGAGAAAGAAAAGACTGATAGCCTGGAGAGGCTAGGATAGCTGAAAGAATACTTTGTAAGAGACTTGAAGAGGCTCTGGAAGGGAAGAAAGAATACTTGTAATAGTTTGGAGTATAATGAAACACTCAGACAAATTTTGAGGACTGGACGTAGCCCACAGTTTGGGGTGAACCAGTATAAAAATCGCAGCGTCTATCCTCTATCCTTTACTTCACTTTATCTTGTTGTTAAACAATTATATAGAAGTTATTTGCAATTTAACTAAGTAATAATTTTCGTATAAATCTTGTGATATCTTTTTAATAAGAAAGAGAAGTTCTTAGCAAGATTTTATATTCACAAAAAGGATACACCTTTCAACCCCCCTTCTAGTGTTTCGAGTTTCTTGTACATAAAGTCTATACTAACATATGATTTACTTCACGTACATCACAATTGTCAATAATATGTAAGTGAAAATACATGAAACATTATATGTTTATAATTAAGTTATAGGTTGAAATTTTAAAAATGGTATAAATTTATTTGTTCTTATATTAGGTTTTTTCCATTTAGACCGTGCTTAAGAAACATGACATCGAAATTCAAGGAGAAGATTCATCCTGAGGGTTATGTATTGAAAAATCTCTCTTAGGTGAGAAAGGAATTTTACTATCACAAGTTTGAAGTACAACAAAAATTATTATTTTCTTTTTTAATTAATAGTTTTATACATTAATTAGATAAATATCATTACATCATAAGTATTAATCGAATGTTTTTCCTTTTTTTTCAGAAAGAATTTTTTCGGGATTCTCAATTTGACGCGATCATCTATAGAGTATAGGAGAGATGAGCACGTACATGTTATCAAGACTTTGTTGCTACGATACACAGGGCCGGTGTACGATTGCCTTACATTCCTGAAGAAATATAGAGGTGTTGGCAGTAGTATTAGACATCACCTGAGGCAATGTACATTTTAGAGCGTAATTCGGCCAACAAATATGAAGGACCGAGGGAGAGAGTCTTTTTATACATACGGGAAGATCTATTACCCACCACGAGCATGCAGAGAGACTTGTAAGTATCTACACTTTACATTTATATTCTCATTTCTTTTCTTTGTGGTATTTCAATTGAATTTGATGTGTGAATTTTAGAATGAAAATATGTGTTTCTTTTTGAGAATGATAATGTTATAAATGTCTGGTGCCATATATAGCTGTCTTCTTGGGTTATTTTATTTGTTCAACAGGGGGTAGATATCATAAAAATAAAGGAAACTCTACTAAAATTTTTATAAATTCTAGTACACTTATAACATTTTATTCTTATGTAGAAAAAGTCTATGGGCATGAGGCCTACACCTCGTTAGCTCTTTTTGCACACTCACACTAAGAAGCATGATGGTGTAACATTCGTCAATAGCCAGTGTAGAGAATTAAATGTACGTGAAATTTATGGTTTAATATTAATGCTTAATAATTATCACTTACTAATATAAACATTGCCTTCTGATAAGACCAAATACAAGAAAGCATTCAACGACAGTCTCAGCAGTTTAAAGATGTTGATGAGACTGAAACTTATCTTCATGCAGTGGGTGGTAGGAACCGTCGTGGGAGGATATTTGGCTTAGGTTTATTTGCGAACACATGTTATTCGCAATCCTCCACGTCCTGTACAACAACATCTAGTATGTGGTCTATAACCAATGAAGTGCAAGAGCTTTAAAGCACAGTGTAGACATTGGCAACTCAGTTGCGACAGTCGATGGATCAGTTGTAACAGTTGATGCAGTACATAGCTCAGCTCCGTAATGAGGTGGATGAGTTGAAGGGTAGGGGTAGAATCTTATCTCACCAATCAGAGCATCCGTCGTCTCCAAATTAATAGCGTACTTTTAGTCATTTAATTTGAATTACAAATACTTATTATGTACAATGTAATGTTTTTATTATCAATTAAGATATTTTTAACTTTATATTATCAATCAAAATCTTGTCTAAACAAATTAAATGTATACTATTAAATTTATAACTGTTTAAATTATACATAAACCATAACATCATCAAATAAAAAATATTTACGTCTATTTTTCAAAAAAAATTTCTGGTTGATTTACTAACGAAAGATCATTGTTCCGTTGGTAAAAACAATTGTATTTACCGATGACACGCGACTAACTGTCAATAATCGTAGACGGAATAACCAGTTCCATCGTTAAATTTACCGACATAAGACTAGACTACCATCAGTAATATCACCGACATAACGTAACCGTCAGTAACATTTTAACAAACTTACCGACGGAAAGGAGTAAACTATCGGTACATTTTCTGATGGAATAACATTGTCCGTTGGTATATTTACCGATGGTTAGTTAATGTCTGTCGGTAAATTTACTAACGGATAATGTTATTCCGTCGAGAATTATTAGCTATGACTGTTTTTATGATGCATTTGTCCGTCAGTAAAGTTTGTCGCTAAACTTATTTACTGATGGAATGTTGATGTTTTCCGTCGGTAATTTCCATCGCAAAGTAACATTTTTCTTGTAGTGACTTGTTAGTCTTTAATAGCACCCAAGGGGAGTGATCGGGTCTTTACAAAATCCAATAATTTTTTTGGCTAATATACTCAATTAATAATAGTCAATATAAATAAATATAAGAAAATTGCTTAATATAAATTAATCAAACAATTGAAAAATAATTTAAAGAGGACAGAAAGAGAATGCAAACTATATGGTCGTTTAATAAACAACTCTTACTTACATCCAATTTCAAGACTCTTCTTGGAATTGCTCTATAATTCTTCTTTCAAAGCGAAGAATAGCCTTTGTACAATATTTATCAATAAAGAGGAACCCTTCTTACATTCTTCTTCCAAGATGAAAAGGAACCTTAATCTCACATGTATCACCCTCAAATACAATAATATATTGCCCTAATCAAATGTTACAATTCAAAGTACCTTAGGCTATTACTGGATAACTCCAAAATGGCTCACTTGTATAAATATGACATAATGTTTCCCAAATGATTGAAACTCTTTGAAATGTGTGTATGCAACACCCAAAACCTTCTTAAAGCTAAAACCAATGAGAAAAACATATTTATAGTGCTTTGGGACCCAAAATAGCTATTGGAGCCAAAAGCTAGTCTTTATAATGGATACATAATGCACTGGTCAACTAGTATAACAAATTAGTGGACTAGTATACATTTACAACACTAGATTCACGAGCCATTGAAACAATAACAACAATCCAGTATGAATCTCATTGAGACGCAGGGTTTAGGGAGGTCTAGTGTATATTAGCTTACCTTTAGTTAGAAGAGTGGCTGTTTATGATAGATCTACTAAAAAATGTTTTTAAAAAGGTTTATTTAATGATTTTAGCTATTATATAATCTTTATTTCTAAAATAAGTCTTCTTATATTATTATTTTTACATTAAACACGTATTAATACTTAAAAATTAGTTTTGGTACTTAGTATAGATAATTTTATTTCTTTAACTCTATTGACTATATTTGTTAGCTTATTTCTATTCATCTTATATATAGATCTTCTAAAGCAAAGCATATAATTGATGATGGAATTTAGTTTTAAAATCATTTGTCTTACAAAGGTAGATTAACTACTAAAAATAATGGTGGGTATAATATATACCCAATTAAAGTTGTGAATTAGATTTACTTACTAAATGGTTAACATATATATTCTTTATATGGAATGGGTCCATTTAATAATAGAGGCATAATGAGTTAAATAAGTACATTCTACTAAAATTAAAGGATCTTATGAAGTATCCAAACATATTATTTATTCTTATGGTCCCAAAGAAATTATCTTTCTTCTCAAAATTAAAGATTCAAGTATGAATCTTTTTAAGGAGTATGATAATTCTGTGAGTATTGCTAGGCAATCAGAGAATTCACTGTATGTGATTTTTAGAAAAATTATAAGAGTTGAAGTTGAAGAAGATTTAGAGGAAAAAACTCATAGAATTAAGCCTAATTTCATTACTTAATGGTTATTTATTATTAAACTTAATGTTTAGTTTTAAGTTAAATATACATTACTTAATTGTAAATACTAAAAATATTTTAATATAATTTTATTTTTTAAATTTCCTATATGGATTAGGACTTACAATGACGTTAAATACCAATGAAAAGTCTTAAAGGTCGTAGATTCTTTATGAAATTATGAATCTAAATTGAAATAGGATTCTTAGAGTCTTAATTAAGGTATTCTCACAATATTCATATTTAGTAGAACTAGTAGTTTATTACCTTGTTAAATAAGGACTTTTGGTGCTTCAATTTAAATAGTATTAGTAGTTAGTGTTTTAATTCAATGTATAAATCCTTTCACACTTACAGTTAGAATGTTTGTGACATTTTTTATGTTCACATTATATCATGGGGACATTTGCAATCAATAGAAACATATTTTTGATTTTAGATTTGAGTTGCACATTACTGAGAGTTGTTAGTAATTTATCTCTCATTCTTCATCAAAATTTAAAACATACTTCACATGTAAAACACTTTATGATCTTAGTTTTTGATTCTTTATAATTAATAGGTCAGTTATTGAAAAATCCCTTTTGGCTTTTCTAGTATGATTTCATTATTGTTTGTGAGTTCTTTAGGTCTTATTCCTATGTAGGTTCATAATATATATCCATTTCCATGCAAACAATTTTCATCCCTAATATGTTAAGTGTGTTAACACTCATATTCTTCTTGCCCTTGGTACTGCCACCTATATACTCCCACTTCCCATTTTCCTCAAAATTCTATGATAAAGAAATTCAAACTAAACAAATACTTAAAAAATTTAGAAACATTTAATTTAATGATTTGCAAGATATGGAATAGTCAAATATTTTTCGTAGTTGATGAGTCAGAAAAAAGCTTGTGAAGCAATAATAAATAGATAACTATAAGAAGAAGATTTTAAAAGGAGAATGACAATAAAAATTAAGGAAAAACACTAATGAAGATTTTAACACTAATGAAGATTTTAGCTACATTTATCATAATTTTTATTAATATAACTCCAAGATTATAACACCCCAATAGACATAAAAAATGCATGAATAACATTTTTTTATAACTCTTTAGTTATGGGATGCTCGCGTAGATTTAGCAATAAATCTTGCTTAGATTTGTTTAGACCCTATTTTTAAAAAGTCCACTAGTGTGATCTTTTATGGCTAAATCCTTATTCCCTAAAGATTTTTTTCATTAACTAGCTTTCAATAAGGAAAATGTTACAGAAAAGTGATAAATTTTAAGGCATATAACACAATATATGTTTGCTATGTCAAGTTGTTCCTAAAACTAATGCTCATCTTATTTTCTAATGTGTTTGCTAGGTTCTTTTGTCTAGGATTCACCAGTTGTTACAACTTTATTATGGAGAGTGGGAATGGCTAAATATTTTCGAAAAGGAGATCAAAGCATTAAGAGGTATGAAATGATAGTTGTGATTTGCATGATGTTTTAAAGTTCAATTTTTTAGGTATTTAGTGTTAATTTGAGTGTTTAGTGTGTATTTATGTTTTAATTGCGTTAGTTTATGTGTTTAAGTGCTTTTTATGGGTTAGTATGAATCTTTGAGCTTAATTGTTATATTTTTAGGTACCTTGATGTGTTTGTTAGTATTTTAGGGTAAACGGCGAAGAACGGAGAAGTTTCGAAGAGTTTTAGGCCAAAAACATTGCCTATGATTATGGCATAATAGGCCACGATTGTGACAAAAAGAGGTGAGTTGACAGGACCCAGGCCATGATCGTGCACTTTGGGCCATGATCCTGACAGAGAGCTCCATTCCAGGCTATGATCATGCACTTTGGGCAATGATTGTGACAAACGTTGTCCACAATCGTGGTCTTGCATCGGGCTGACACAAAAACTCAAGTTTCTCAAAATGTTTCGGACCTTTTTAACCCCGAATCAATCCTAGGGCTTCCAAAGTACAAATACGACATTAAGGGATAGATGAAGCAGCCTTAGAAGAGCTTTTTGCATCAGCTGAAATCTAAGACCCTAGAGAGTTTATCTAGAGATTGAGGAAGGAGATGAAGGATGAGAGACACGGAGAAGAATCTTGATGCGAAGTACCTCTCATAATAGGAGGTTTGCCATCGTCGCTGCCTCCACTATTCCGCTCCTAAAGTATTTTTCGATTATTTCAATTTTATTGATATATAAAGTTAAGATAGTTGTTGAGAATAGGTTATGTTGAATGCTGAGTTTTTGTCTGTACTCACCTTTGGTATTTTTGTATTTGATATTAATGAAATTTGATTTATTGTGTTTTTATTGAATTATTTGTGATTCAATTTTTGTTCTTAATAATTTAGTAACAAACTGAGAGGGTGAACCAAGTGAATATCATCAAATTGGGCTAATGAGAGTTAGGTAGTTTGATAGATAAATAATTGAATCAAACTATTAATTTTGTTTAGCGAGAGATCGTATATAGGTTTTCGGTAGGTTTTTAGAAAATTTCAGAACTAATTTAGGTTTTAGGCCAATTCTGAATTAAGAGATCACAATTCCATAATTTGGATTAGGTATTATAAATTAGGGTTAAAGATTATAACTTGAGAGAGAGTAATCCACCTTAGGATCGTCTAGACCCAATAATTTAATAATTGAATGATTCATTAGAGTTTCATTAAGGTCAGATAAATCCCCTTTCTCTCAATTGGTAGTTCCTAGGTTGATTTTTGATTGGGTTGTGTAAACTACCATCCTGTTTATATTTTTGAATTTTAATTCTCATAATTGATCGTTTGATTGATTGATTTTCTGCATTAGTTGTTTATTTTGAATTGTTGCGATTTAGTTCAGCCTTAAGTTATAGGATTAGATTAACCCTCCTCATGGGATCGATACCTTAGGTATTATGCGAATGACCAGTGAGCTTGTGGTATTATCGAGGTTAAAAATATTAAAAAAATTTTATAGCGTAACACCTCGATCAAGTTTTTGACACTGTTATCAGGTAGGCAATTAGTTTAGTTCTTTAGTCTAAGATTGTTTCACTATCTTTTGTTTTTAATTAAAAAATTTTGGGCATAAAGTTGAGACACATCAAGACTTCTTTGAGTGAGAATGAGATATTTGAAGAGTTCAATGCTAAGAAGAGATTAAAAGAACAATCATGAAGGATTTATATTATAGGGAGCAAGGGGCATTCACGGAGTTCAATGAGCCCCAATTTAGTTGGGAAAATCATCATCCTTATATAAACCCATACACTTCGGGGTGGTAGAACCACCCATATTTTTATTGGTCCTACAATGCAAGTACTCACATGAGCCATCAAGACCTATTTGAATTTTAGCAAGATAAATCTAGTTCATGGGAGTCCAAGCTGGACAAAATCATAGATAAGCTCACGGACATGGAAGATAACCAGAAGAGATTGGAAAAGAAGTTTGAGCAAGTAACCAAATATCATGCCTCTTCTATTCACAATCTAGAGGTTCAAATAGGTCAAGTTTCTAGGGAATTTTGTAAACAAAGTGTGGAAAACTGTTTACGCAGTATGAATATAAATTCAATAGAGCCATGTCCAGCTATCACACTTAGGAATGGGGTAGAGTTAGAAGAACCAGTGAAAAATCAAGCTAAACTTAAACTTAAAGAAGACCAAGAATTCAAATAAGAGGATGAAGAAAATAATGCCAACCATCCCTCTTATTCACCAGTTCTTGATATGCCATATATGCACATCGAAAAATCTTAGGGCAATGTTCAGGAAAAGAGCTCTATCTTTTGGATTGACGATGATCAAATGACATTCAATATGAATGATGTAATTAATATTATGAAGGTTAGTAGCTCTTTCAAAATAATTGATGTGCTTGAATCTTCTAAAGAACTAAAGGATGAAGAATAGATGACAACAGACATCGAGTTTGAAGAAAGTATGGAAGTCTGTGTTCGGGACGCAGAAGAAGTAGAGGAAACGAAGGTGATTAATAAAGAAGGAGAGCATTTCACCTTCGTACAGGACAAACTGTTGGATTCGATGGAAGATTCATGAAGTTTTGTTATTCCCTATTTTATTGATAATTTGTTAGAAAAAGGACATTACTAAGCTTAATTGGTTTTCTCAACTTTATTAATATTGTCCTTCTGTTCATCTTGCAATCTGTAGCTTACTTACAAGCTACAAAACTGATATTGAACGAAAAGGGTGGAAGCAAGCTACTCATAATTGATCCTGGCTAAGTTTCCAAGGAAAGAGAGTTGAGATACTGATGTTAAAAGAAGTATTGTATGGGAGGCAACCCATGGAAAAATAGTTTCTTTGATTTTTTTTTGAACATTTGAATTCCGTAGTTAGGATTTCTTTTTTCCGAATAAAATCAAGAAGGAATATGATTTTGGAATAAGTGGATGACTTGAGCAAGCAAGAAAAGAGAGGTGAAGATGGCCATAAAAGAATCAAGAAGTGAAATTGAAAATATGGGAAAAAGAACTGATGCAGGGACGTCTCGAAAAGATTGGGAAAGAATTGAAAAAGAATCGACAAAGTTTAGAGAAGTTTTGTTCTTCTCGGGTAGAAAACTGGCAGCGGCTTTTAGGTAATTTTATGGGAAAATAGAGACAGAATCAGGGTTTGGTTTAGAAGGTAAATTTGTATATATTTTTGTACTAATGAGTTTAGACACAAGAATGGGACGATTTGGTTAAGGGACGAGTGAGTTATGGGGGTTTTAGTGTAGGCATATCTGGCTGGGCGACAGGAAAATTCTGGGCAATGGGATAAGATTCAGTCGGGAATTTTGTGTGATTTTGAAATTGGTTTTTGGTGATTCTTAATTTGCATTTGTAGTTTAGGATGTGCTCTAAAGCATGGCTTTGTAATTTCAATCAAACGAATTCAACCTGCTTCATAAGGCAGATTCTAAAACGGGCAGACAGATTTAATCGACACAGGAACAATCAACAACGACGAACACATTCAGATTATTTTCGGAAAATAATCAAACCCAATTGTTTTTTTGGAAAAACAACAAAAAAACCCAGAAAATTTCTTGCCAAAAAATCAAAGAGAAAACCTCTCAAAATCTGAGATTTTTTTTGATAAGTTATGAATATTAGCTAGATTTTGGGATAACTTATAAGGAAAGTAAACCAACAAGTCAACCAGTTCATGTCCCTTCAGCTGCCCCTGAACCGAAACTAAACCCAACACTAAAACTCACCTTTAAGTCTCCAAATAACCTGAATATAGGAAACCAAAAGGCTGGTTCAACACAGTCAAACCAAAACAACAAAACAAACCAATAAGGGAATATAAAATGTTAACCGACTAAAACAATAATACAAGCCGGACCAAATATGTCAAACATACAATATAAAGTCTCAAATAGCATAAAGTAAAGTCTTCAAATGTCAATTTAAGGAGTTAAAACAGCTGCCTTGTGATCATCAAATGGGTCGAAGCTAGCTTGGAACTTAAGCATTAAATCCAAGCCAACTTCACCTTGTTCTTCACTCAGATCATTGTCTTCACCTTGAGCTTCATTGTCTTCATCTTTTTCATCAAATCCCATGCCTTCCAAGTCCTTCAAAACTTCTGGAGATGGTCATCCATCATCCTCTCCCTCTTGAGAGTTAGCCTCGGTAGTAGGAATTTCAGCCATAGTGTCATCTTAATAAAGTTTGAGATCACTTACATTGAAGCTATTGGAAATTTTGTAGCTCTCGGGCAGCTCCACCTTGTATGCATTGTTGTTGATCTTCTTGAGTACCTTGAATGGACCATTGGCTTAATTGCTAAGCTTTGACTTCCTCCCAAACAGATCCTTCCTCAAATGCACCCAAACTAGATCTCCCTCCTTGAACTCAACCGGCTTTTTCTTCTTTGCTAGTCTTGTATAGGCTTCATTGTGCTTCCTTATATTTTCCATCACTTGCTCATGAATCTTCACAATTTGTTCACTCCTCTTTTCGGCCACAATGCTAGAAATGGGGTTAGCTTGCACAAAAGGAGTTAAACAAAGTGAAGTCAAAGGATTATCTCCATACACAATTTGAAATGGTGAGTACTCAGTTCACCTAGACTTAGAACAATTATATGCAAACTCGGCATGTGGTAGCATGGCATCCTAACCTATAGTTTTTCCTCTCAAAAGACTTCTTAAAATCCCTCCTAAGGACCTAATGACAACCTCGGTTTGGCCATCTATTTGTGGATGAAAGGCTGTGGAAAATTTCAGTTTTGTCCCTAGTCTAGCCCATAAGACTCTCCAAAAATGACTCATAAACTTCACATCCCTATCACTAACAATGCTTCTCAGCAAGCCATGCAATTTAACCACATTATGAAAATACAAATCCATCATATGTTGAGCATCAATTGATTTAGCACAAGGAATGAAATGTTCCATTTTAGAAAACCTATCTACCACAACCATGACACTATCAAAACCCCTCCTAGTGCTCGGCAAGCCTAGAACAAAATCCATACTCACATCTTCCCAAGGTTTTGTAGGTGTAGGCAAAGGAGTGTAAGGGCTGTGGGCTTGGGATGTCATCTTGGCTCTACTACAAGTATTACAACCGGCTACTAACCTAGACACATCTCTATACATCCCCGGCCAAAAGAAGTTTAAAAGGGCTAGCTCATAGGTTTTCTCTCTCCCAAGATGGCCAGCTAGTCCACCCCCATGGACTTCTCTTAAAATTACCTCCCTAAGTGAACAATTTGGCACACAACATGCACCATTTTTGAACAGAAAACCATCATGTAAAACAAAGTCCCTAAATGTACCATTACACTCAATAGTCCTAGCAAGAATTGGACCGAAATCTTTATCACTCTCATACAAACCCTTTATATCATCAAATCCTACAACATGTGCATATATTGAATTTAAAAGGAGGAATTTGCGAGACAAAGAATCCGCAACAACATTTGTGGTCCTTTTTTTATACCTAATGACAAAGTCAAACGATTGAAGAAACTCAACCCAAGTAGCATGTTTTTGGCTCAAGTTAGCTTGACTTTAGACATATTTGAGTGAATCATGATCAGTGAAAAGAACAAACGGATTGGCAAGAAGATATGGCCGAAAATGCCTAACAGCCCTAACAATTGCATAAAACTCTTTATCATATGTAGTGTATCTTTTTCTAGCATTATTGAGTTTTTTAGAAAAGAATGCAGTTGGTCTACCCTCTTGGCTAAAAACCACCCCTATGCCTACCCAGCTCGCATCACATTCAAGTTCAAATGGCGCACTAAAATCAGCAAGTCTCAAAACAAGTGCCTTTGTGATCAGATTTTTAAGAGTCCTAAAAGCTAGAGTTGCTTGAGAAGTCCACTTGAACTCACCTTTTTTCATGCATTTAGTTATAGGAGTAGTTATAGTACTCAAATTTATGATAAATCTCCTATAAAACGAACAAAAGCCATGAAAGCTTCTAATTTGGAAAAGATTACTTGGGACTGGCCGATCAATGATGGCTTAGACCTTTAGGGGATCCATTTTTATACCATCTTGGCAAACAACAAATCCTAAGAATGTCAAGGAACGATCACAAAAATGGTACTTATCAATGTTGGCATACAAAGACTGTCTAGCTAACACATCAAACACAAATTTCAAATGTAGCACATGTTCATCTAGACTCTTAGAGAAAATCAGAATATCATCAAAATATACTTCAACAAAGTGATGAAGGAAAGGTTTAAGGACCTCATGCATAAGTCTCATGAAAGTTGATGGAGAATTGGACATCCCTATCGGCATCACCAACCACTCAAAAAGACCCTCATGTGTTTTGAAAGATGTTTTCCACTCATCTCCCTCTCTCACTCTAATCTGATGAAATCCGTTGGCAAGATCAAGTCTAGTGAAAATTGTTGCTCCATGTAGATGATCTAACATGTCGTCAAGTCTAGGAATGGGGTACCTATACTTGACCGTAATCTTGTTCACTGCCCGTGAGTCAATAACCATCTGCCACTTCCCATTTTTATTTGGTACAACAAAGGTCGAAACTACACAAAGAGATGTAGATGGCCTTATAAACTCTCGGTCAGGCAAGTCATCAACAATAGCTCTCAATGCTTCACCCTCTTTTGGACTCATCCGATAGGATTGTTTATGTGGAATAACGACTCCCGGAACAAAATTGATTTGATGTTGTATGGTCCTTAAAGGGGTCAGCCCCTTAGGAAGTTCTTTTGGGAAAACAGTTGGATACAACTCAATCAACTCTTGGACAACTTGTGGAATGGGAACTCTTGGCCTCTTGTCATCTTCCACCCCAGTTGGCTCAAAACTTGGCAATTCATCCCTAATTGCTTCCCTTTCTTCAACTGGTTTCAATGGAGTTAGAATAAACCTCCTGCCCATATGTTCTAATGTGTATGTATTTGCTCTACCTTGATGGCTAACATCACAGTCAAATAACCAAGGCCTTCCCAAGAGCAAGTGACATGCACTCATGGGAATTACATGGCACTAAGCTTCATCCTTGTAGCCACCAATTGCAAATGGTACGAAGCATCTTCTACTAACCTGAATCTCATGCTTCTTATCCAACCAAGTAAGCTTGTAGGGGTTTGGAATAGGCTCGGTCTTGAGCTTTAACTTATCAACCATCTCATTTGAAACTACATTTTCACACGCTCCACTATCAACTACAACTTTACACTTCTCTCCACCGGTTATGCAAGTGGTGTGAAAAAGTGATTTTCTTCTCCAATCTTCTCCACCATTCTCACTATTCAACAATCTACACAACACTAACATTTCAGCCTCTACCTCCTCATTGTTTGCATATTCAGCCGCCAACTCTTGACTCTCGGCCTCCTCTTGAAATTCCCCAAAAAGTTCATTTTCCATCTCCAATTCCACCTCTTGATGAATGGCCTCCATCTCTCGAATGGTCATGATAGCTCAGTTGGGGCATTCGGCACTAAAATGACCATAGCCTTGACACTTAAAGCATTTTAACTTGGTTTTAGGGACTGGTGGAGTTTGAGGAGTTTTTGGAGTGTAGAGTTTAGGAGTGAATTGTGTTGGTGAAATGGTGGATGGTGGCTTCATTTGGGAAGGTAAGGCTCTTTGTGGAGTTGTTTGTGGTGTAGGAAAATTTGACTTTATTGGTGGTGTAAGTGGGTTGTTTCTTTGGGGAAAGTTATGGCTCGGTTTGGGTAGTGTTGGCTTTGTAACACCCCACTCCCGCTGGACCCGAACACGATATCGATGGTGATATCCGAATCCGTGCCCCGCGAAGGTGGCGTGCCACATCACTTAACACTTAAACAGTCGGTATAATTTTTTTTTAAAACATAAACATAAAGAGTTAACCATTTGATGCACACAATGAAATCAATAAAACTTTTATTTGCCACTTGAGCCCATTTCAATTTACAAAATACAATCATTTCTGTTTCTCAAAAGTAATACAACTGTCATATTCAATTACAAATAATGCACAAGTTTTGCGGAAAATACATTTAGTGACATATAAAGAAAACCAATGCAGACACGAACTGATCCCGACCTATATCCTTGACTTGCATGCAATAGGCATACTCCCGTCGCCTAACGGGGTATTCTTCGGAGTCC
>JAOQMS010000004.1:24086943-24102314 GCA_027563885.1 Erythroxylum longipes
TTTGATTTTGATGAAATGAAATGAGGAAGAAGTTGATTTTAAAAATATTGTGGTTTTCTATTAATGCTTTATTGGTAAAAAATTGATATGATGCCATGTGTAATAAATGTAGTGATCGCACGTAGCTCACCCTTATCATAGGATATGTACCGGAATGACCTGCGGACGTCGCGGTACATACCCAACGGTAAGGGGGTGCTACAGTTTAAGTGTTGGAATGTTGATAGTTGTAATTTGCATGATGTTTTAAGGTTCAATTTGTAAGGTATTTAATATTAATTTGAGTGTTTAGTGTGTATTTACATTTTAATTGTGTTAGTTTATGTGTTCAAGTGTTTTTTAATGGTTAGTATGAGTCTTTGAGCTTAATTATATTTTTGAGGTACTTTGATGTGCTTGTTAGTGTTTCAGGGTAAACAACGAGGAATGGAGAAGTTTCAAAGAGTTTCAGGCTAAAAACATAGCCCACGATTGTGGTATAATATGCCACGATTGTGACAGAAAGAGGTGAACTGACAGGACCCAGGCCACGATTTTGAGAAAGAGCTCCGTGCTAGGCCATGATTATCACAGAGAGGGGTTAGACGCTAGCCACAATTATGGCAGGCAAGGCTACGATCGTGGCCTGCATCGAGCTGACACAAAAATTGAAGTTTCGCAAAACGTTTCGGATCATTTTGACTCCAAATCAACCTTAGGGCTTCCAAAGTATAAATATAACATTAAGGGACATATTAAGCAGCCTTGGAAGAGCCTTTTGCATTAGCCGAAATCTGAAAACCAAAGAGTTTATCGAGAGATTAAGGAAGGAGATGAAGGAAGAGAGATACGGAGAAGAAGCTTGATGCGAAGTACTTCCCGGAATAGGAGGTTTCATGCTATCACTGCCTCCGCTATTCCGTTCCCAATGTATTTTCCAGTTATTTCGATTTTATTGATGCATAAAGTTGAGATAGTTGTTCAGAATAGTTTGTGTTGAATGTTGAGTTTTTGTTTATACTCACCTTTGGGATTTTTGTCTTTGATATTAATGAAATTCGATTTATTATGTTTTTATTGAGTTATTTGAGATTCAATTTTTGTTCTTAATAATTCAGTAATAAACTAAGAGGGTGAACCGAGTAAATATCATGAAATTGGGCTAATGAGAGTTAGGTAGTTTGATAGAAAAAGAATTGAATCAAACCGTTAATTTTGTCTAGCGAGAGATCGTTCATAGGTTTTCGGTAGGCTTTTAGACAATTTCAGAACTAATTGAGGTTTTGGGTTAATTGTGAATCGAGATATCACAATTCCATAATTTGAATTAGGGATTATAAATTGGGGTTAAAGATTATAACTCGAGAGAGAGTAGTCCACCCTAGGACCGTTTAGACCCAATAATTTGTTAATTACATAATTCATTAAAGTTTCATTAAGGTCAGATAAACCCCCTTTCTCTCAATTCCTAGGTTGATTTTCGATTGGGTTGTGCAAACTACTATCTTGTTTATATTTCTGAATTTTAATTCTCGTAATTGATTGCTTGATTGATTGATTTTTTGCATTATTTCTTTTATTTTGAATTGTTGGGATTTAGTTCAGCCTTAGATTTTAAGATTATATTAACCCTCCTTGTGGGATCGATATCTTAGGTACTATGCGAACGACCTATCCGCTTGCGGTATTATTGAGGTTAAAAATATTAAAACTTTTTCATAGGGTAACACCCCGATCATGAAATATGATGCTCGTTTCCTTAAAATTGCTTTCATCTGTAGAATTTATATGCAAGGTGTGAAAGAAATAATAGATTAAAAAAAGGCCTGGCTATGGACAAGTATGAATTGGGTACTGCGACAATCTTATCAATTAGAGAAATCATACTTGCTAACAATGCTCATATGGGTGGAATTACACAAACAAAGCTTAGTTGGGATATTAGAGGCGGTTTGTCACAACTTTATAACATTTCTAGCAGATGTTGATGTTTCTTTCTTTTTAAAAATTTTTTAGATGTTCCTTAAGGCCTGGGTGAACTCTATCAGTTTTGACTTCATGATTGTTTATAGGAATGTCAAAATCGACTTGGCCATTACTTCTAAAAGGACATTGTTTTAAAAATTTTTTATTTAAAAAAAAGGCCCGGCCCGCCTGTGGTCTGTCGGGGCTGCCCATTGAGATCCCTAATTATTTATAAGCTTCAAGCTTTATTAATAAAATTATTTCAGTTTTAAAAAAATATTTTTATAAATATTAAACATATAGTGAATGAGATAATTTTTTATGGGAATTTTTCTTTAGAGTAATTGAATTATTGAAATTTGTATATATTAGGCCATATAAATTACATAAATGTAGCTCTCATATGTTTAAGGATTGTATGTAAGCACGTAAATAGTTATTTTCGTTATGTAACATTTTTTTAATATGATATGTATCTTTATAGTCTTTCTTTTTCCATTTAATTGCTAAATAATTCAATTAACAATTAACAAACACCTACTACCGAAACTTGACCCTCTTATACCTAAAATAGGTAAAAACATATTAAAAATATTTTAAAGGATAGAAACAAAAAAAGTCCCGTTAGGCACTACTATCTAAGTATTTAAACCTAAAAAAAACATAATCATATATATTAGCCTAAACTCTCTAATATATTGTATACATTATTTTGCTAAAAACTTAACATCTTATTCCTTAAATTAAGACAATGTTAATTAATGAAAATAACTTAATAAATTATGTGTTAAAAGAAGTTGATTTTAATAAAAATAAAGAGTTTATTGTATTTTTAAAGGTTTTGAATTGCGAATGCATCCATTCCAAAATTCAGTAAACTTAGTACACTTGCAATCATCAGGGATAAAGGACATGTATGAAAGACCAAATTGCAACTTTCTAGATATATTCGACAAAAACCATTCTTGAATGAAACTAAACAATACCATATTGATAAAGGTGGTTTTCTTAACAAAAATTTCCATTTCCTCTAAAAACTTCTTCAAAGATCATTTCCTTTTGTATTATTGAAAACAAGGATGCAACAACACTTCAAATATTTCTAAAATCAAATCCATAAATTAATAGAGCTATAGAAGTATATAAGCTAACACATTCTTTCTCAAACATATGGAAGGTAATAATAGACAAATATTAGGCATAATAAAAACCTAGTTAAACAACAATATGACACTATAGTAATAACTAGAAATGGTTTCCTAATATTTGGGAGAAGTGACATATACTAGTTGAACTATATTTTTAGTATGATTTTGAGACCATTTACATTTTGTTTTAAGAATTTTCATGTGACTTTGTACTTACTTATACTTTATTTATAAGCCATATTTTACCTGTTTAATGAAGAAGGAATGAATTTAGGCAAGCAAGAGTCAAGTTGGAGGGATTTTTGTTTCATTTTAGAGCAATGAATTACAATATTGTACTAATATGGACCAAAATTACTAAACATAGGGGTAAAAGGGAACCATGTTTAGGAACACAAGACCAATAGGGACTCATGTTTAACCTGCATTCTATGGTAGTTCATTCTATTTCTTTTTGTTTTTGGCTAAAAGTAACATAGGACCAACATAAGGTTTTTAAAGAGTATTGTTAGTGGTGATTTTTTTTAGAAAAGAAGTTAGGAGGGGTATAAAGTAATACAAGAATCTACAAAATCTTATGTTTGAAAAAAGTTTTAGGATTTCATAATAAAAAGATGAAATAGGATAAAAAGGTGTTCTTATTCTATCAAGAACAATAAAAAAGGATTGAGATTCAAGAACCATTAGATCCCATTCTTATTTCTTGTTTTATTTATTATTTATGTTGATTTTCTTTATTTTTTATAAATTAAATTAAGATATAGATTTCGATGATATTATGAACCCTAAATTATGTTTTGATTTGATTTCTTATATTTAATGAAAAACTCCTATATCTTAAATTTTATTTTCATGTTGATATATTTTATTAAATTGAAGGAATGGACGTAAAAGATATAATATTTGAATTCATATATAAGTTTGAAGGAGTGAATATAATATAAAAGATCTTATATATAATTAGGTTATATTATGATGATTGTTGAATAGATTACTAGAGATGTAATTACATTATTCTTTTGAGTTAGGGTGAAACCTACCATGGAGATTCGATGAATGAACTAATGCATTTTAGGGGTTTTGATTTAAGACAAAATTTAGTTAAAATACTTAAAGATAGGAAATATATTTCTCAAGAAAGAATATACTTATAATTTAAGAATGTTTATTGGTCCAAATAACTAGAATTAGTTTTAAAATTAAGATAAATTCAAACATAGAAAACTTCTATGTGGGATTCTTTACCTATATCTACTTTAACAACCAATTTTTTTATCTTATCTATCACCTTGGCTAGTTAACTCTTATTATTTATTTATTTATTTATTGATTCTCATTAAGTGAATCACTCATTTAGTTAGATTTGATAATAGAAAGATGAATATTATTAGTAGTTACAATCCTCATGAGATTGACACTTGAATCACCTAAATAATACTATAAAAAAGAATGGTCCATAGTCATTTAATATGTTATATTAGGAGTGAACCTTTTTCCTTTTGTAATTGGTATGGATCAAAGACATACTACCTTGATTATTTTCTTCAAAATCCAAAATTTTCCTCATTCATATCCTCATGTCCTCAATCTCATAAGGATAGTATTGAGAAATTCTTACTCTTAAATTCTTACTTCTTACCTTCCCATCTACAATGTAGTTTCTGCAACTTTATTGATTTTTGAGTTCTTCTTCACACACTGCTCCCTCTTTTGTTCTACTTTTTCTTGCGTTCAACACTTCCTGTTGCTTCCCAATCTTTTAAACCTGTCAAGTTACCACTCATCTTCCCTCTCATACTCCACTCATTTACCACTTTTTCTCCTTTGTACATATGCATGCAATCTAAATCTCTAACTTTATTTCTTAACGAAAGGTCTTCTCCTTTGTATCTCAATCCAAATATGATCACTATTTTCTCCCTGTCAAAACCTTTTGTCTTCTTTTACTCATCAGTTATTACCCACTTTCATTATTATAGCATAAACTTTTCCAAACTTCTAACCTTTAACTTATTAACATCCTATCTAATCCTCTTCACCACCTAACTTATTCCTTGTCTAGGAACTTCTGTTTAAGCTTCAATAATCATAGATCAAGTTGATATCACTAGATATATTAAGAGAACTTGGGTATAAGTTGTATTTGAATTTCAAACTGAAGCTAAATTGAGCTTCTGTCCATCTAATGCATGTGCAGATCATTAGATTATCTCACCACCACTAGAAATTCATACAGATGGAGCTCAAAAGTGGAGCTCTATAATAGTAGGTTACTTTTTAAATAAGAGAGGTAATTTTCCTGTAATAAAGGAGTAGGCATTTGCAAACTAAAAGCAATATGGATAGAAAGACATACTTGTCAATAGTGACGATATCTTCTTTTTTAGGTTTTCATAGCATAATGCAGTAGAGCAGATACTTCAAGCTAGATAATGACATGTATTGATTTTACAAGCATATCATCTGAGGTTAAACATAAAGGAGATCATGCAAGAAAATATACCTCTCTAGATTTGCATATATGGAGTTGATAGTAGTAGGTTGAATAATGTTTTAGTGGGTAGTTTAGTATGTGTTTAGTTTTTAAATTGGAAAATTAGTGCATATTTAGGTTAGGATTATGTTAGTTAGTTAGATATTTGTGTTTTAAGTGTTTTGTTGGTTAGAGCACCCTATTAGGCTTTAATTTTATATGTTTAAGGTGCCTTGATGTGCTTTTTAAGGTATCAGGTAAAATATCAAAGAATGGAGGAGATTTGGAGGAAGCTCAGAGCGAAACCTCAGAAGCCTTGTAGAGGCCACAATCGTAACAGAAGTGCCACGATCGTGGCCTACGTAATAGAAGACAAGGACAGACTTTTGGAATTAATTTTTCGAGGGACTTTTCAAAATTTTTTAGCACAAGCAAACCCTAGGGTTTACCCTAAAGGGAAAATACTATAAAATAAAAGAAAAATGACCTACAAAAAAGCTCCAACCTCTGCCACTTTGAGAAAGATCTAAAAAGAGAGGAAGAACAAGAGAGAAGGAGGAGAAAGGAAGAAGGAGAAGAAAGGGCTGCAATGCTGCCATCTTCCTGATCGATTCTAACCCTTCCAAGTGACTTTCATTTCATCTTTATTGTTCTTTCTTTTGAATTTATAATATGGATTTGTTAGTGATGGATTTGGGTTTGATGATGATGATGTTCTAAACTTCTTTAGGGATTTGCTCTTGAATCAACGTTAATGTAATTTCCTTTGATGTTAAAAAATTGGGTGTTACGATTATTTGTTGTACTTACATGCTTTGGTAATAAATCGAGAGAGTGAACCGATATCAAAATGATTAGATTGTATAATGAGAATTAAACAATCTAATAGAACATGCAAATAATAAAATCAGGAATTTAAACGAAGTCAAATCTTATGTGAGGACTCGATTTTCTATTAGAGGGTTTAAGATCTAATTGGAATTGTGGGTTTTTTGTTAATTGAGAGATTGTAAATTCCATAATTCAATTAGGGGTTATGATTTTAGGTTTAATGATTAT
The DNA here is from genome assembly GCA_027563885.1 of Erythroxylum longipes. NCBI lineage: Eukaryota > Viridiplantae > Streptophyta > Magnoliopsida > Malpighiales > Erythroxylaceae > Erythroxylum > Erythroxylum longipes. The sequence continues at coordinate 24,093,568 of JAOQMS010000004.1, forward strand.
AACTCCAGAGAGAGGAATCCACCCTTTGAAAGTCTAGGACAGATATCGTATTAACACAAAAGTAATCATGTTAGCATTTGGTGATAGGATAAATCCCCTTTCTCATAATTAACTAATCTTACTTGTTTGATTTCCATTGTTAATTTGGTGGTGCTCATTTTGAATCTTTGTATGTTAATTTTACATTTTTTAAATTCTAATTAATCATGTTTACGTGTTTACTTTTCAATACAGCTTTTATTTTCTTTTTAATAATTCTTTAGGCCTTAGATAAATTAGAATTAGATTAGTTCAACAACTCCTCAAGGGATCGACACCTCACATACTACACCCATGACCTACGCACTTGCAGTATTTTGAGGGTTTTAAATAGATTAAAACTTGCCTTAACAAGTTTTGGCATCATTTTCGGGGAGTAGTAGGATTAGTTTAGCTCTTGTAGTCTAAGGAATTCTCATCACTCTTGTCTTTATGCATTTGCGTAAACATATAAGTCACTCGAAGTTCAAGCCAGATTGCTGAAACCTAACGCTCGACATCATTCTCTAGGAATGGGCCATTCGAAAAGCCAAATGTTATGAAGAAGAAATTGAAGAATCGATGGATGAGGAATTTCATCAAGAGTTTCAACAAAGTGAAACCTAACGGTTCCTCGGACCCTTATAGATTTCATGAGACTGGGATTCAACGTAAACAATCAAGGTGTTGCTGGACCTTTTGTTCAAGCACTTCATTCGAAATTAATCTAGCCCTACTGAAAATGTTGTAAACAAATGTATAATTTTATGGACTGATCAATGAGGATCCAAATGCATATATAGTAAACTTCCTCAAAATATATGATACCTTCCGATACCATGGGATGTTGAAGGACACGGCTAGTATGAGGCTTGTCCCCTTTAAATTAAGGGATAGAACCAAAGCTTGCTATCACTCTCTCAGTCCCTCAAATCTCATAACGTGGGAACAATTGGTACATGCATTCCTAAACAAGTATTTTACCCTCACTAAAACTGCAAAGATTGTAAAAGAAACCATGAACTTCTAACAAAGTGATGGGGAATCACTTTACGAGGTGTGGGAGAGATATAAGGATTTGCAAATAAGGTGTCCACACTACAACCTACCAAAAGAATTTCATTTGCAAATCTTCTACAATGGAGTCAATCTACCTATGAGAGGTAGCATAGATGTAGCATCAAGCAGATCGCTTATGCGAAAGACTGTTGACAAAGTGGAGGAGTTATTTGAAGAATTAGCCAGCAACAGTTATTTATGGACGAATGACAAGAGTAGACAACCACAACCCTTCGTGAGCAAAAAGGAGTTTTAGCTATTGACCCAATTATAGAAATGTAGGCTAAGATCGACAACTTAACTTGACAACTAAACAATATGAAATCTTCTTCTTCGGCCCCTGTTAAGGCCATATAATAAAGATGTGAGCTTCGTGGCTAATATAATCATGATACCATTTATTGCTTCCTGGTGCAAGGTAATGAAATGAAGCAAGTTAAGTATATAGGAGCACAGTTTGGTTGTGGTGGAGGGAATAACCCCTATTCAAACACTATAATCCTGGGTGGAAGAATCGTCTAAACTTTTCGTGGTCAAACAATGCTGGAGGTCAATTCCGACCTCAAGGGCCACTTGGTTTCCAATAGGAGAACCTAATTCCATAGATTCCAAATTAGACAAAATCTTGGATAAGATTGGAAGCATTGATGATGCACATAAGATATTGGAAAAAAAATTTCAACAAGTGACAAAGAATCATGCATCCTCCATTCATAACTTAGAAGCCCAAATGGGTCAGTTAGCAAATGCACTACCTGCATGAAATATGGGGAGCCTGCCAAGTAATGTAGAAACAAACCCAAAGGAAAGGATCATGGTTATCACCCAGGACACTGAGGAGAAGGTCAACCACATTGAAGAAGATAAGGAGAAGCAAAAGAAAAGGGCTGACAAAAATCTCCTGCTGAATGAACATAACTTAAAAGAAATCAAGGAGTATCAACTTGAACTTCTATACCCCATTTTAGCACAATAGAAGCCAAAAGAATTGGAGTAGAAGGAATTCCTTGAGGTAATAGAGTATCTAAAACGTAACTCAGTTTTATGGAATCCATATAAGAGAGATTAATTGGTATGAAGGAGCTAGAAAAGCTGGGAAGTGTTGAATCCATACAAGAGAGATTAATCGAAATAATGGAGCTAGAAAAGCTGGCAAGTGAAGTAGGAAGCACGAAGAACTTTAATGAAATGGCAACATTACCATAAAAACAAAATGATCTAGGGGATTTTTGCATTCCTTACACCATAGGCAATGTCAAAGTGGATAAGGCTTTTGCAAACTTTGAAGCTAGCATAAGTATGATGCCTTAATCTTTATGCCAAAAGATGAAGTTAGGAGAAATAACACTAACTAAGATGAGTGTGCAGATGGCTAATCGATCAATTCACCATCCGAGAGGTATAATCAAGGACGTTCTTTTCAGGTGGAAAAATGTACTATTCCTATAGAATTTGTTATTTTGGACATAGAGGAAGACTGGAGATATCAATTATCCTTGGTTGACCATTTTTAGCCACCGTCCGATCTATTATAGATATTGATGAAGGCAAGTTGACTTTAAGGGTGGGGAATGAGAAGGTATCCTTTCCTTTAACATGTCTAATGATAAAATAAGCTCTCACAATTTCGTCGACATTATTAAGAAAACCAAGTCTCGTAAAGAGGATGAACATAATGATGATAACAAGGACCTACCTGGAAAGACGCAATCTTGAAGCAATAAACGAAAAAAGAAGACAAAGAAGAAGCGTGGTGGAAATCACAGTTTGGTAGCTCATTTGCAATTCTTGAGACCTATGATCTCGCTACCATTACACGAATCGTTCAAAAAATCATGAGCAAAATAAGTATGTTGAGCTACCAAAGGTAAAAGAAGCACTGCATATGATGCAATCCATGTTTTTTTTTAATCATCTGGTTATGTCATCTTTTGTAGTAAGTAGGTTTTGCATCATGTTTTTCTTTGTGATTGTTTTGAGTTTAATTGAATATCTTGGGAGAATTGAGGATTAGTTGGCATGAGAATGTGGTGGAAGGCGGGCACAATGAGGAAATAATGTAAGTATAAGGTGTGGAAGGATTTCGGGATGAAATGAGGAAAAGAAGCAAAATCAGAAAGTATGTAGGAAATTTTGCTGGGCCACGATTGTGGGCTGTAGCGGGGTAGAACAGGGGCGCACAATTTTTAGTTTTTTCTTCCAATTTTACACCTTTTTACCCTTCCTGCCCTATATATTTGCACTCACCCTCATTTTTCTTTCACCTTTCACTTTCTCACTCTCTCTCTAAACTTAAGAAGTCAACTCCTCTCACTTCTCTCTACCTATCTTAAAACCTTTAAATCTCTCCAAACTTTTCACAACTCTAAATCTAATAGGACTGCACATCAAATAGATAGTTAAGCAAACCAAAACAAAAGGCAAAGTTGAAGTATTAGGCTACGGATAATGAAACAAGGCAGCGGATTACGGTACACCTCTCCCTTTCTTTTTGGAGGAGGAAGGTAACCACTATCACATCCTTAGTTTAAAGAACATTATTATGCCTAAATACTTAGATTTTGATATATTAGAAAAAACTAGATTGAGATAACCGGTTGAGGTTTTAGGTATAAGAATTCAGTGGGAAAAAATCATACAATTCAATTAACTTGTTTATAAGGAACTAACCCTAGAATTCTTCACCTCCCTTCAATTTGAGCCAACCAACCCTAAAGACCTATAGTTTCAGTTGCGGGGTTAACCATATGGAATAGACTATGACATTTTGTGTGAAATGGTTGGATTCCTAATTCATCCATAGTCGAGTAGCACGATGACTATTGGATGGATTTGATTGGGCTAGAGACCTTCGATGCTACAAATGCCCACAATAATATTATTAAAGGCCCTGAATAGTTGTTATTACGAAAATCTATATGTCAAACTGTCTTTGACAAAACCAAAACTAATAAGGATTCAACGAAATAACTTTTCTATTGTGGTGCATGGATCATAGCATCCAAGTTTATACCTCCATCCATATCTTTAATGCAATTACTATTTCTCTAAGAAAGAGAAGCAATAATTTGGGCATGGGGTACTTGGTCATGACCATTGCATAGTACTATGGTGTTAATTGCAATGGACTTACTGTCCATCATCCTGAGTTTCTTAGCATTCTTCACTTGACGAGACCTAAAATCTTGAAGTCCTATAACATGAAACTTTGGGATATCATCGCTAAATCTTAGGTCAAGACCAAGGCAGGACAGGCCAGTTCAAGCACGACACCATCGCAATAGGAGGAGGAATCAACTAGTTAGGAGTTGGAAGAGGAAGAACAAACAGGAAGGGAGAAGGTAATGGAAGCAATCTCAAACACTAAAAAAGCCATTTTAGAAAACACCAGGATGTTGAAGGAGATGGCTAGAGAACAAAGACATCAAAGCAGGGACATACGATGTATTCACATATATTTCGAAGCTCAAGGTGTTTAACTACCACCTTCGACACCATCACCACCTCAATCACCATGACGTGTTCTACACTCTAACCCTTGTCTTTTATTTTATTATTAGTTTCAATTGTTCTCCTATTTCTCTTGTTTTGTTATTTTTATTCCCAACTTATGTATTGTTTGTTTGTTCTTCTTACATTGAAGACAATGTGTTGTCCAAGTGTGGGGAGGGTTGTATGCATTATATGTTTTTTATTTGAATGTGAAATTTTCATGTTGTATGTTAGTTTTGTTTAGGATTGCATGGTGTGATTTGTGTGAATGTGTCAATGGCTAGGAATTAATGGAATCGATTTATCTTTGAACATAATATTTTAGATTACAAAGATTTATTAGCTTGTGAAATTAGTGTTCTAGGTTATTTTGGATAAATATGCATGTTAATTAGGATATGATGTTGGTTCATTCACTCTAAAATTTACCACATTCATTTATAATTTTATGTCGATCAAATACTTAGCAGAGAATGATTAGCTCAAGAAATGAGGTAGGCAACACAATAATAATAATAAATATAAAAATGTATGTTTTGTTAATAAATAACTATTATGCTAGCCTTTTTTGAAACCAATCGAGTTATGAATAGAGATAGTAGTCAATTGAGAATGTGATGTAGTTAAGTAACCGGGGGATATTAATCATAAATGTTTGCCTTCGCATTAAAAGGCTATAATGACATTCTAACTAAACCGCTTATAAAAACATGGCCTAGTTGAGTAACTGAGGACATTCATCACAAATGTTTGCCTTTGCGTCAAAAAGCTAGGTTCATGTTAGCTAAAAGCAAAAAAAGTAGTGTGTTGGTTAATAAATCTTACCGATCTGAGTAAATAGCATAAATTTTCATGAAAAGCTACCTACGGATAGTTACAATTTTGATTGACCGAATAATTATCAATTTGTGTGTGAGTAAGTGATAGGAGTGAATGAGTTTGACATTAAGGTCTTGATTAGTATGTATATTTGGTCCAAAATACTTAGACACAGATTTCACAAGTTAATCAGTTAGAACAACTTAAGGGATCATGCTTGTAGTGAAAATTGTTTCTTGAAATTTAATGTCATTGACTCATTATTACATATCTGTGTGTTTTGTCAATTGTGCTTAGTGTGTTTTTGTTTTTTCTTGTTTTGTCTTTGCTTGAGAACAAGAAAAAGTTTAAATATGATGATGTTGATAGTGGTAGATTGAATAATGTTTTAGTGGGTAGTTTAGTATACGTTTAGTTGTTAGATTGAATAATTATTGCATGTTTAGGTTAGGATTGTGTTAGTTAAATATTTGTGTTTTGAGTGTTTTATGGGTTAAAGCATGCTATTAGGCTTTAATTTTATGTATTTTGGGTGCCTTGATGTGTTTGTTAGTTTTTTAGGTCAAATATCATGGTCTATGGGCTACAATCCTAATAGAAGCCTAGTGGAGGTGCCACGATCATGGCCTCATTTGCTAAGAACATGACAGAAGCAAAATTTAGTGCCACGATCATGGCCTATGTGGCAGAAGATGAGGAAAACCTTCCAGACTTAAGTTTTCGAGGGACTTTTCGTACTTTTTTGGCACAAAAAACCTAGGGTTTACCCTAAATAGAAAATACTGTAAAAAGAAAGAGAAATGACCTAGAAAAAGTCCAACCTTTGCCACTTTGAGAAAGATCCAAGGAGAGAGGAAGAAGAAGAGAGGAGGAGAGAGGAAGAAGAAGAAGAAGGGGTTGGAGTGTTGCCATCTTCCTGATCAATTTCGACCCTTCAAAGTGTTTTTCACTTCATCAATTTCGACCCTTCGAAGTGTTCTTTAGGGATTTGCTCAATGTGATTTTTTTTGAAGTTAATATATTGGGTGTTGTGATTATTTGTTTTATTTGCGCGCTTCGGTAATAAATCAAGAGAGTGAATCGATAGCAAAACGATTAGATTGGGTAATGAGAGTTAAACAATCTAATAGATAACACAAATAATCAAGTCGAGAATTTAGACGAAGAGAGATCTCGAGTGAGGACCTGGTTGTCTATTAGAGGGCTTAAGATCTAATTGGAATTGTGGGTTTTCTGTTAATTGAGAAATTGCAAATTCCATAATTCAATTAGGGTTTATGATTTAGGTTTTAATGATTATAACTTGAGAGAGAGTAATCAACCCTTCAAAAGTTTAGTACCAGTACCGTATTAACTCAAAAGTAATCATGTTAGCATTTGATGCAAGATAAATTGCCCTTCTCATAATTAGCTAATCTTCCTCGTGTGATTTCCATTGTTAATTTGGTGGTGCTCATTTTGACTCTTTGTGTGTTAATTTTACATTTACAATTCCAATTAATCATCTTCACGTGCTTACTTTTCTGTGCAGTTTTTATGTTCTTCATTGTGTGATTTCCATTATTAATTTGGTGGTGTTTGTTTTGACTCTTTATGTGCTAATTTTACATTTTTTAATTCCAATCAGTCATGTTCACGTGCTGAATTTTTATGTAGTTTTTATTTTCTTTTCAATAATTCTTTAGGCCTTAGATAAATTAGAATTAAATTAGTTCAACAACTCCTCGAGGGATCGACACCTTACATACTAAACCCATAACCTGTACGCTTGTAGTATTTAAATAGATTAAAACTTACCTCAATAGGAGTAACACTAGAGTACTGGGTGACTAATGGTTTGAGTCATTTGGAAAGCTTTATTAGCAAGCCAATATACATGGATAAAGAAATTGTAGAAATAAAAATAATCAATTTTGCTAGGATATGTGTTCTAATAAAAGCTTTGAGTCAATTACCTAAGGAAATACCAACAGTTATACTTAATGGAAATTATTAGTTGATGGAATATATATTGACAGTGTGTTATGTATGGAAACTAACAATACTTAATTTGAAAAGGATATGGTAGCCTATTAGAAGGATATTCAAGATAAGGCTATGTTAGGAACTTGTAGAATTGGAAGTGATAAAAGAACATAATATAATTAGTGTCAATATGGAAACTGTAACTGAGGAATAAGTAAGAAATAATGGTAGTATGGAAAAAGTTGTAGTGGATGCGATTCCTAATCAATATAGGAATAAAAATTTGAAAATAAAAAAGGAAATGATAGTGTAATGCAAGCAACTTTACTGAATAAGATACAAGATGATGAAAGATTCCCCAGGTTTCCAAAATTTAGTAATGGGGAGATAAATTCACTATTACAGGATGATAACATCAAGTAGTTTGAGATTGTATCTAGAAGAAAATCCAACAGGAAGAAAAAGGCCTCTTTTATTAGGGACAAAACATGAAGATAATTGCTTTGAACATAAAGTGTACTAATGTACTAATTACAAAATTTTTCTAAAAAATATTAATTTCGAGAATAAGCCTGACTTAGTAGGCATTTTGGAATCAGAAGTCAAACTTATTAATTAAAATATCCTGCAGCTTTTGCTTAAGTAGTGGAAAGAGGTTATAAAATACTTTCATCACTCTAATGGGAAAAAATTGATCTACTATAATAGTGATATAATGGAGGCTTATACTTATGATATTACTGATTAAGTAGTTCATTTCTTTACAAAGAACAAAATATTTGGTAAGTTTTCATTTATGTTCTTCATTTATGCTCATAATAACAATTATCAAAGAGCACATTTATGGAACAAAATTAGGGAAATGGAGTTGAATATTCAAATTCCATAGCTCCTAATTTGTGATTTTAACTTTATTTTACGATTTAAAGAATTAGTAGGAAGCATATCTTCCAAATAACCCTATATAGAGTTAAACCAATGCTTAACTAATATCCAAGTTGTTCATCTTCCATTTGAATTCAAAATTTTCACTTGGCATAATAACCAATAAGGGAACGATCAAATCAGAAAAAAGCTGGATCCCAACGTAGCAAATTATGAGTGGTTCCAAGCTTTTTCCTAACTTTAATACCATGTTTTCTACTTTCAGTGTTAGACCCCGTTTCCGGAGTCTAACTCCTACTTGCTCTGATACTAAACATGTTGGACCCCGTTTCTAGAGTCCAACTCAGAGGTCATAAAACGTGAGTTTATTACCATAACGTGGGCGTAATCCAATGAAAAACACCTTAACCATTGTTAATGCTTTTATCCCAAAACGCATCTTACTTATATGTCACCACAATTCCTATTCAAAATTCATCATCTCTAATCGATAGCTTTTTCAAGTATAC
>JAOQMS010000004.1:24111281-24140671 GCA_027563885.1 Erythroxylum longipes
CATATTATGTCATGGCAAAGAAAGCAGGGTAGCTCATGTACTTCTTTCACATATCTAAATCTCAAATCAAATACCCAATGGAGAGATCCTTGCATATAGCACACTGAAAACTAATACAATTTCATGTGCACGGACTAACTTGTCAAGGCAATAGCATATTTTGCAACCATATTATGTCATGGCAAAGAAAGCAGGGTAGCTCATGTACTTCTTTCACATATCTAAATCTCAAATCAAATACCCATTTAAGATGCGTAGGACTACAAAAAATCCTTGTATAAACGTGAACAAGACATTTGCATGCAATAAAAATGTCCATGGGTACAAGATAGTTGCACAAAAGAGAAGTGTCATATTGATTCATGACGATAATGTAGTCATAAAAAAATCAATTGTGCACAGATCATGCATGAATATTTATACGTAAGTCTACATCTGTGCATGCTTGTCTTCCACATTCTGTCCTGAGTATTTATCAAACCTTGATTTAACAAAAACAGAGATTTAAACCTCATGAAGTGCAGGTGCATCATTTGTCCCATCTCCGGTCACAGCCACAACTTCTCCTCCCTTACGTAGGGCTTGCACAAGTAAAAGCTTGTCACTAGGGGATGACCTTCCCATCACCTACAAATAATTAACTATAAATTTGCAACTCGCATCCTCGAAAGGCCAAAACTTGCAAACTCACATCTCAAGGAACGATAATAAGCCTATACTTTGAGAAAATTTTCTGGTTACTGGACATGATCATAAACTATCTTAATATGTTACAAACATACCGTAATTTTCGTTGCAATTAGTTCTCTTTCCTTCTCAGAATATGCACGAAATATCCTTCCTTCAATGATACTTGGTTCAGTAGCATCTATTTTTGAATCAAGAATTCCACACTCAAAAGCTATGGATTTTGCCGTTTGAAGATTGTCTCCGGTGACCATTCGTACCTGTAGAACAATTCGTTATATAAATTATTCATTTCCCCGATTCTGTAGATTTATAGTTGTTGAAAGATATTCTAAATATTTGTAATTTTGTAAAATATTTGATTATGTGCTACATTTAAACGGTTGAGAAATTTGTGAGCAAAATTTTATGAAACATTATTTCATTCTTAATAAGATTAACTGTTTTTTTGTTTCTAACAAAGGTCTTTAAATACTTGTACATCAATACAAGAAATATGTATTCAGCCATTTTCATAATTTATTCTATATTTTTATGGCATCAGAGTAGAAAGTAAAAGGCTAGGGTTGAATCTTTTTTTAAAATGTCTGAGATCATGTCTAGGACAAACATGCCTTCCCAATCACCTTAGTTAGAACTTCAAACCATCTGAAACTCATTCGAAAACCATCTTCTTCAGATTGCTACAATCCAACTAAATGGTGACAATTTTCTTCGATGGTCACAATCTATTCGCATGTATATTAGAGGGAGAGGCAAGATAGGACATATTAAGAAGCCTAATGTGGAGGATCCAACCTATGCCGCTTGGGACACTGAAAACTCAATGGTGATGACGTGGTTGGTCAATTCCATGGCTGAAGAGATAGGTACAAACTACATATGTTACTCTACAGCAAAGGAACTATGGGGCACCTCTAAGATGTATTCAGACCTAGAAAATCAATTCCAAGTTTACGAGTTAACCTACAACTTAGGGAAATTTGTCAAAGTGAGAATTCTATTACAACTTATTCTAATTCTCTTAAAAGGGTTTGGCAAAACCTGGACCTATTCAATGATTATGAGTAGAAATCATCCAATGATTGCAATCATTACAAGAAGATAGGGGATGATAGGTGAATCTTCAAATTTTTTTTGCAGGTCTGATAATGAATAAGATGAAGTTTGCGGCCGAATTATTGGAAGAAAACATCCGCCTTCAATTAGTGAAGTATTTGCAGAGGTGAGGAGAAAAGAGTTGGGACATGTGATGCTGGGGAAAGAAATCTATAGGTATAATTGGTTCTCTAGAAGGGTCAATCCTGACTATTCTAGTGGCTCAAGTCAACTGTAAACTTCCCAAAACCAACATGCATGAGACAAAAGTAACCTACACTGTGACTATTGTGGAAAGTTGCATCAAACCAAAGAAAGTTGCTAGAAGTTAACTGGTAGAATGGCAAGATAAGAAAATGTGGTGAACGAAGCCCACCAACAACCAATGTGGCAAAGTCATCTCCACTCAATAAAGAACAGTTAGATTATCGTTTGCAGAAATTCTAAACAGATCTATATTATTCTCAATATCTTACTAGGTCAATTAGGTACAAGTATATATAGAAATAAAGAGGTCTATTCTAGGAAACTAATATCTGTACATAATATCCTAATATCTTTACATAATATCCTAACTGATCTGATTTGCTAGCTTTTAGGAGTCAATAATATCTAGGATATATCCAGTTGGATATTTCCCAACACTTCCCCTCAAGCTGGCTTGTATATGTCATCCATAGCCAGCTTGGTAACTAGAAAATTAAACTGCCTCTTATGTAATCCCTTTGTGAGAATATCAACTACATGTTGTAAAGTTGGAATATAAGGAACACAAATAATGACAGTAAGTAGGGGGTTGGGAGTAATAGTAGCATCCCAAAAACTTTCTGCTTCATTAGAGTTCTCCCCCTGAAGGAAAAATTTTTGATGTTTTAGAAATGTGACATCCATGGAGACAACAATTTTTTGTGTTAAAGGGTTGTAGCATTTATAACCTCGTTGACTAGGAGCATACCCAATAAAGACAGATTTTTCAACTCTTGGATTTAGTTTTGAGTTTCCCCAAGTCGGGTTGTAAACATACACTGTACACCCAAAGACCAGAAAAGGAAGAGTAGAGTAAAGCCGATTTTTAGGAAAGCATTGTTTAAACACATCTAAGGGTGTAGCATAATGCAAAACACGATTGGGCATTCGATTAATTAAGTATGATGCAATCAAAACAGCCTCACCCCAAAGGTATTTTGGCACATTCATTATAAACATAATGGACCGAGAGACTTCCAGCAAATGTTTTTTTTTCCTTTCGACAATACCATTTTGTTGAGGAGTGTTAACAAACGTAGATTGATGAATAATGCCTTTAAACTTAAGAAATTTTCCAAGGACTTCATTAAATTACTCGATACCATTGTCAAAGTGAAGTATGCCAATGTGTGTGAAATTGAGTTTCAATCATGTTATAAAAATTTTGAAAGATTTGAGCAACTTCAGATTTTTCACGCATCAAATAGACCCAACATAATCAAAGTATAATCATCGATAAAAGTTACAAATCATTTTTTTCCAGAAAGAGTTTTAACACAGGATGGACCCCAAACATCACCATGAATTAAGTAAAATGGTTTGGAGGGTTGATATGGTTTTGTAGGGTAAATAGTTTTATGACTTCTGGATAAAATGCAATGCTCACAGTGAAGTTTTGAACAATCCACAGATTTAAACAAATGAAGTAATAGTCTTTTGAGATAAGAGAAATTAGGATGTCCTAATCTATTATGCCAAAGCAAATCTGTTCCTTAGCAGGGGTAGAACAAATACTACTTAAGCCATGAGCTTCTTTATTTTTCAAGTTGTCATCGACGAAGTAGTAGAGACCATCTATCAACTTAGCACTGCCAATCATCTTCCTGGAAGTTAGTTTCTGAAAGACACAATATGAGTCAAAAAATGTAATGGTACAATTAGAATCACGGGCTAGTTTGCTCACAGATAGCAGATAACAAGCTAGTTCAAATTACAAGCTAGTTTGGGAACATGAAGGACAGATTTAAGGCAGATATTAGAAGATAAGAGTTATTATACCTTTACCAGCTACAACAGAAAATGATCCATCTGATATACGAATTTGTTCATGGCCAGAACAAGGGTCATAAGTATGAAATAAATTAGAAGAACAGGTCATATGGTCAGATGCTCCTGAATCAATGATCCAAGGAGCGAAATTGTATGGAAAGGAACATGACAAGGCATTAAAATTGCTACCAGTTTGTGAAACAGAAACATTAGGGGCACTTGAGGATTCAAATTTGGGTTTTAGTAGCTTCAGGATGTAATTAATATGCTCTTGAGAGAATTGTCCAGCATCTACCTTATGGGCTGATGGAGTTTTACTTAATTCATAGTGAGCTAAAGTTTTGTTAAATTTTCCTTCATGCGATCCCTTCCAATTTGCAGGCTTTTCATGGAGTTTCCAGCATGTTTCACTGGTATGACGAACTTTATTGCAATAGTCACACCAAACCCATGACTTTTCCTCAGTCTTCTTAGTACTGCCAGTAGCATTCTCAGCAACTAGGGCCATGTTTTCAATAATAGGTGTAGGATTTCATTTGCCAAGCATCACAAACTGTCTATTCTCTTCACGTCGAACTTCTACAAAGACTTCCCCAATAGATGGAGGCAGTTGTCTTCTAATAATCATGCCTCTAACCTCATCAAACTCAACATTAAGTCCAAATAAGAACTTAAAAATTCGGTTATCCTCTACTGTTTTTCGAAAATAGTTACAGTCGTCAGGGAATTTCCATTCGTAGTCATTAAACAAATCTAAGTCTTGCCCTAAATATTTCAGGGAATTAAAGTACTTAGTAACACTGTCCTCAACTTACCCAATTTGATAGTTAGTTCATACACTTGGGACTGATTTCCCAAGTCAAAATACATAAGATTCACATTGTCCCATAGCTCCTTAGCTATGTGGTAACACATATAGTTGGAGCTAATTTCCTCCTCCATAGAATTTTGCCAGTGATGTCATAACCATAGAATTTTCAATATCCCATATTCCGTGTGTAGGATCATCAGCCATAGGTTCCTTCTTGTCACCAGCCAAATATCCAATCTTACCTCTACCACAGATGTACATTCTAACCGATTGGGACTAGCGAAGAAAATTCTCTCCATTCAGCCGTATAGTAGTGATCTAAATGGAATAAGAACCTGAGGTAGGATTATGAGGAGGAGGAGTTTGAATAGATGGGTTAGAGGATTTAGCAATGTCGGATATGGTTGACATAGATGAGTAGGATTAGAGATAGTAGGTAGCGGATAGGGTTTAGGATTGTTCAGGTATGCTCTGATACCATGCAGAAATTCTTAACAAATGTATATTATTCTCAACATCTTACTAGGTTAATACATAGGTACAAGTATATATAGAAATAAAGAGGGATATTTTAGGAAACTAATATCTGTACATAATATCCTAACTAATCTGATTTGCTAACTTTTAGGAGTCAATAATATTATAATGTAACAGATGTATATTATTCATGCCAGCTTGAGGGAGAGTGTTGAAAGATATTTTAAATATTTGTAATTATATGTAACATTTGACTATGTGCTATATTTAGATAGTTGAGAGATTAGTAAGTAAAATTTTAGGGAGTATTATTTAATTCTTAATTAGGAAGATTAATTGCCTTTTCTGTTTCGAGTAAAGGTCTTTAAATACTTGTACATCAATACAGGAAATATGTATTAAGCCATTTTCATAATTTATTCTCTGTTTTTAATAGTCTACTGCTTAAATAAAGGAAAAACATCTACATCAAAAAGGGCAAGACAATTGAACTATCATATATGAAAATAATCTTTAAATATACTCAAGATACATTTGACCAACAAAAATGATATAAAATTTCTTAGTACCTTTACACCAGCTTCAGTGCACACTTTTACTGCATCTTTAACACCTGGACGACAAGGATCCTGTAGAAGAACAATAAATTAGTTAAAAGTGTACACTACAGAAGCAACTGAGTTTATGGCAAAGGTGAAAAGGAGGTAAAAGTTCAAAGTAGAATTATATTTAAATTCAAATAGATTGGATCTGACGCACCATATTATTGTCCCACTACAGATATAAATCAAGCTTTCATAGTATGAAAACTGATGACGCTTCTCAAATTATTTACCCAAACATAGAAAAAAATGAACATGTAACTTCAAAATGATAACTGCCTTGTGTGTGTACAGACACACGCACACACACACATATAAAGAGAGAGAGAGAGAGAGAGCAAAGTAGAAAAAAATCACACATAAAAATATGTTATACCTTAATACCCACAATGGCAAGCAAAATAAGGTCGTCTTCAGGTAAATTCCATTTTCCTGAGCCCTCTTCATCAATAGGAACTTTATCTGATTCATATGGCCTATATGCAATGGCAACACATCGCAAGCTGCGTTCTGCCATGAGATCAATTGCCTTCATGAAAAATTCCTGCCAGGGGACTTGGGTAAATTTTTACCAATACAAAGGTAATACAAATTATCTTGACAGATCTCATATAGAAAAATATCTAATAGTTTTTGTGTCAATTCTTCTTACTTCAGGCAATTAACGAAAAGCTACAGTTAATTTAGAACTTTCAAATGAGTGTAAATATGAACTGCAAGTGATCTATTGCACTGTTCTCCACGGTAGTAATATTCCTTATTTTCATTTGAATATCTTTGACATTTGCATGGTGCTCATAAAGCTTATGAATGGCATTCTTATTTCCTTATTTATTTTATCTTCTTGAACAGAATACATCATTTTAAATAACATAACCCAATTCCTAACCTTATCTGCATCACTCAACTTTGAGCAACCACTCGAGTCAAGATATCTTGTGCACGAGGACAAAACTATCTCTGCTGCGCCCTTCCAATGTATGTGGACTTTAGAGTCCTAAAAAGGTCGACAAGAAAAGTTCATCAAAAAATAAGAATCTTTAGTATATAAAACATAAGAATGTAGTGATACAAAAAAAAAAAAAAAAGGTTTGTGAACCTTTTTCAGAATGAATATTATAGCATGGTTAAGATGTTATGCTAGGTCAAGGTAGATTAAAATCAAGGAAGTCAAAGACTTGTAAGCTTATCTTTAATATTTATGTTTCTAACTTCTCCACTCTCTATTGCAACACTAATATCTACAACATTTTAACATCTTTAGTACTTCAACATTTAAATGCTAATCTTTTCAGAAAAGCATATTTTAAAATAACATTAATGCACCTACTGTCATACAACTCATGAAGTAGCAATATAACATGTCGCTAAATACACATAAGTATTAATTTATGGGAAAGAATTTCTTCCAAAATGCTAAAAGAAAGATTAAGCAATACCCTAGACAAGGATTTAGTTACAATAGTCAATAGAACAAGGTTGTAACCTACATAAAGCTTTTTCATCAAATCTAAGGCAAACTTGGAGTGAAGACATTACCATTCGAATGGCAACACCACCTCGCTTTTTCTCTGAGTTGAAGGGATAAACATGAAGGACTTCACACCTTGATCTGATAACATCAAACTTCATACCCAACTGGTGAAAAAGAAAAGCAAGAACAAAAACATTTGTTAATTGCAATTAACTTGACAAATACACATATGAATCTAATAGACACTGAGATATGGTGAAAGAGTGTGCCTTGACTGCCCAAGAAAGAATTGCCTTTTCTGTTGGAGGTCCAGAAATTTCCACATCTCCACCATCCTGCAAAAGTAATGCAGTAAACAATTTATCTATACACCAAAATCAGCCAAATCTAGCAATTGCCTTGACAGTAGGAGGAACAAGTTGACTGATGATCAAAATGTGGTAAAATTGAGTCATAAGATCAGATAAAAGTGCAAACCTAGGTCATTCAGCATTGTCATGAAAGGATTAAGCCAAATCAAATAACCAACACCTAACAACAAAGGAAACACAACTCTACCTTGGGCATAAAAACATTTCCTGTGGTGTTTGTTGCAACTCCCTCATTTAACAAAAAGGCTACTTCAGAACTCAACTGTGAGGGATCATATGGTGGGGTTATCTTCTTTTTCCCAACACTAGCTTCTACCACAGTCATCTGCAAGATAAAATATACAGTCATCTAGTGGTCAAATTTTCGAAGTTCCCATCATAAATGAGACTAAGAAACAACATTCGAAACATACTTACATAAAAGAAAGAGAGAAGTCCCTACTAATAGAACTAGAGACTATATTGCATTTCCTATTAGTGATTGTATGGGACTTGGGCTTGTTTGTTTCTGTTTCTGTTATTTTTCTATTTTCGTTTTCAAATTTAGTGAAAAAACTTGCTTGTTTGAGTTTTTAGTTTCTGTTCTTGTTTTGGTTTCTTCTAATTTTCAAAATTTATGAAAACCACAAAAAGTGATTTATGTTTTCAATTTTTGTTTTTATTCATAAACTAGATATATATTATTTAATTTTTTGATATATTAATTATTAATAAGAATTATGAATAATTTAATTTAACATTATATATTTAATTAATCTAAATTAATTATTAATAAAAATTATGATTTATTTTATTTTATTTTATAATTTATTTATTTTTATAATTATATTAAAATTAATTAATTAAATATAATAAATTTTAAAATAAAATTTTATTTTGAAATAATTTCATTGATAATTTATTAATAAATATTATATAAGAGATTAAAATAAATGTAATTAATTAAAAATAATTTATCGATAAGTTTTATCTAATACTTAATTATCATCAATAATAAAAATATAACTACATTGATATTAACAATCAAACAGGTTTTTGTTTTATTTGAAAGAAAAACATAAACTAAAAATAGAAAATAAAAACTAAAAACTAAAAACTAAAAACTAAAAACTACAACAGAAATACAAAAGTGGATCCAAACGGCCCCTTATGTTTCGCATAATGACTAAATAGGTAGTATTTCTCAGAGATCAGCATGCAAATAAACAATTATACATAAGTAAAGGTTATCAAAGAAAGAAGTGGATAGGACAACCTATAATTTTTACTTCATCTTCTTATACAGTAAGCAAGAAAATCAAAAGGATTTGAGCATCTTCTCAAAGATACAATTTATGTATGTGAAAAACAAACTAAACAAAATAGGAAAATGGAACATAAATTCCTGTTAAATTTTGTATGCAAAACCTTTTGAAAAAGTGTCTAAAACGATAATTAACTAAGATGACTAGATATGGTATGGATAGGGATACCTACCTAATATGTATAAACATTGTTAATTCTTTCCTTATGAACAAAAATGTTAATATGAAAACTATAGTTAATTGTATGGACAAACTACGATGCTGTCACTTAAGAGAGTTTTAAATGAATTGAAATTTCACCTAATAGAAGAACATAAAGTGAAATAAAGGTACAGTATGGACCCATATAATGTTTTTGTTGAGATGTATATTAGCTGTAAATACTATTATTATTTGATAGATATTAGGGGTGTTAATGATATCCTTAATTTGTGGGATTCTCTATTTTTAAATTAGGTAGTTTTCTATTTTGTATCTAAGACTTACTGTATATATTCTGATTCATTGTAACCCAAAAGAGTTACTGTATATATTCTGATTCATTGTAACCCAAAAGAGTAAGAGAGAAATAAAGAATTTTCCTCTCAATCTTCTTAAACATGGTATCAGAGCTCTAAGGTTTCTTTGTCAAAGTTCTACCGCCGTACAGACTTCATTGCTGTTAGTTTTTCTTCAGTTTTTCACACCCTTAATTGTTGTAATTTTTTCCAAAGTCTTATATTTTTTAAACTTTCTATTCCTTCACTTTGTCTACAATCAAAACTTCTATCCCAAAGGAGGTAAGTTCTGTCCAAAAAACTGGTGAGTTACAAAACATTAGAGCTTCCTACTGACACAATGGAAAAACTATCTAAAGTGGTCTCAATTCATTCGTACATACCTAAAGGGTAAAGAAAGACTTAGCCATATCACAGTCAATAGAGAATCCCACAAAACAAGGAAACAAAACAATCACAAAATACGAAAATCAATTGAAATCCTTGTCGTCCAGTAGAGTTAGTATCACTCCCTGGTTCTCCATCAGAGTTTCTTCCTACATCAAATCAAAGTCCATCATCAATTCCTACTTCTGCAGAATCTAATCTAAATCCATCCCAAGTTCCGAAAACTATATCTTCTCAAGTTCCAGGTCAGGTTATTCATAATGCTCTGAGATTTTCAGAGGTATATACTAGGAGGACAATTCCAAATCTGCAGCAAGTTCCACTAATCTTGCTCGTATTCCCACACTCCCCCTCAACCTGGGTTATGTATGTCAAGCATACTGTTGAGACTAGATTCCAGTTTAGCAAAATATCTACTAACGTCTCCAGCCATGCAAAACCCAAAATGATATCAACACTCTGCATATCAAACGGAAAAAAATCTTGTCTCAACACCATTCCTTGTATATTTAGCTTGACCCATTACAAACTCCAACGCTCTGCACTCGATAGTCGTTGCCCAATCTAACCCTGAAGGGTTTCGTGTGACTAACATCCATCTTCATTTCTTCTACTAACCCCCTTCTGATGAAGTTATGCGATGCTCCGCTATCCACCAGAATTATTACCTCTGTTTTGGTAATTGTCCCTCTTAATTTCAAGGTTTGTGGCCCCATAATACCCTTGAGGGATGTAACCGACAACTCTAATTCAAGTAAGGGCTGGGTAGGATCCTCTGGCATATTCGGGTGAAGACATAATACTTGGTTAACGAGCTCAGCCTCTTCCTCTTGTAGCTCCGCAGGCTGTTCTTCATCAGCTAAGAGTATGTGGAAGTGTTTCTCTCCGCACACATGCCCTGGCGTGTACTTGGCATCGCATCTATAGCAAATGCCCTGCTGCCTCTTGCGTTGCATCTCCTCCGCTGTCAGACGTTTAAAAGGGTAGGAGTGCTCTCGTCGAAACAACCTTCGTCTCTCACTGCCTTGATTAGCCCCCCACTTTTTCGACGATCTGCCCTGAATCGGTATATTTCTAGTGTTTGGACTCACTGCCGGAGTCGAGATTTTTCCCCCTTCGGTCGACTTACGATTAGGGTTCCAAGGAATGGGAATCGGGTTGGGGTTAATTGCTGAGAATCCCTTCGTGCCCCAATTATTTGAGTCCAGCACTCCCGAGCCTCCATAAGCCTTCAATGGTTTGATGGACCTTGTAGGCTGATCTAACAGGGCCCAATTTCGGCCTTCAGTCATCTGGGCTAACTGCATCAGCTGAACCAGAGAATCTGTCTGGGCCATCTAAAGCTTAGCCCTGATATCCTCCTTCAACCCATTCATAAACGTCGTCGTTACAACCTCCACTGGCACATCCCTTAACATTGATGTTAGGACTTCAAATTTCTATGTATATTCGGCTACCGTCCCTGTTTGTTGTATCTTCAACAACTTCGCTAATGGGTTTCCCACCTGTGTGCTACCAAACTTTTGGATTGCAGCTCTCTTAAACGTCTCCCACTCAGCCATTGGTGACCAGTTTTGTCTCCAGTGATACCAGCTTAGGGTGTCTCCCTCCATGCAAACTGCCACCGCCTGCAACCACCAGTCCTGTGACATCCCATTCAGCTCGAAGTATCGCTCAACCCGAAAAACCCATCCAAAAGGATCTTCTCCATAAAACAGAGGGATTTCAAGCTTCCGATGATTTTTCTCCATTCTTATCGATTCAGTTTGGGCCGATGTCTCTTCTTCAAATTTTTGTTCTGATATCTCTTCTACTCCCTCGGGCACCTCCTTATCCTTCCCTTTGCTCTCGGTTCTCCTAAAAATTTCGAAAATGAAGGAAATGTCTCCTGCCATCTTATCAAACTTGGCCTCTACCCCCGCAAGGTCCTCTACGATCCTCAACATTTCTTTTTCTACATTATCGATTCTAGCCTCCATCCTTGTTGCTACCATTCCCGAACACAAGCCTGCTCTGATACCAATTTGTTAAAGTCCACCTTCTCTAACAAAAGTTAACCAAAAGTAGCAGAAACCTGCACTAGTAGCAGACGCAAACAGCAATAGAATAGGAAGAAAAATGGAAAAGAGATGAATGAACAATGATAATGATATTCCTCAGCTAGACTTTGAGAGCTAGCTAAATCTCTAGAAATCCACCTTTTAGCATATCATAACCAAATACCCATTCTCTCTCCCATAACAACATTTTATTCCCCTTTCTAACACCCGCATGACTCACCTCCCCTCTAAGATTCCCCAATTTACCCTCACATATTGCCTGAATTGCTAGACTTCGTATTTCTCCTCTTATTGTATTGTTGCTGGAATCTGGTCTCAACACATACCCAGCTTGGACTTCAAACTCTCAAAGCTTGCTTTAGGTAGAGCTTTAGTGAGAATATCTGTAATCTACTAACTCGTGGGTATATACCCAAGCTTGAATCTTCCTTCCTCTAGCATCTCCTTGATGAAATGACAATCAATCTCCACATGCTTAGTTCTATCATGATGAGTAGAATATTTTGCAATATTGATTGCTACCTTGTTATCACAATACAAGACAATAGGTGCTTCCATGTTGACCACCCCCAATTCTTTTACCATTCTTTCCAGCCATATTCCCTCTCAAGTACCATGGAACATTGCTATGAACTCAGCCTCTACACTGCTTCTTGCTACTAATTGTTGCTTTTTGTTGTGCCATGTGATTAGATTCCCCTAGAGGAATGTGTAATAACCAGTAGTAGACCTTCGATCTTCCAAAATCCAGCCCAATCAACATCTGCCATTACCTCTAATCCTCTGTTGGTTGTCTTCCCGAAGAACAATCCACATCCTATACTCTTCTTGAGATAGCGTAGGATGCGTAGACAACTTCTAGATGTCTCTCAGTTGGCTTATTCATAGATCTATTGACAAGTCCAATTGCAAAGCTGATATCAGGGCGTGTATGAGCTAGGTAAATTAACTTACCCACTAGTCTTCAGTATCTTCCTTTGTCTGTCAAAGGACTGTCTTCCTCCAATTCTACTTTACTGGCCACATCAAGAGGTGTGTCAGCAAGCTTACACCCCAAAATTCCTGTTTCTCGTAAGAGGTATAGGGTATATTTTCTCTAAGAGATTGAGATTTCTTATTTTCAATGAGCAACTTCCATGCCTAGGAAATATCTAAGTTGACCCAACTCCTTGATTTCAAACTCCCTTGCCAAGAACTTCTTAATTTCAGCAATCTCCTCCAAGTGATCACTCGTCAAGACAATGTCATCAACATAAACTATTAGTATGGCCCTCTTACCTTCGAGGTTTCTTTTGATGAACATAGTAGGATCTGTCTGACATTGCATAAATTCGCAACTCTTAAAAACTCAGGTAAATCTCTCAAACCATACATGTGGAGATTGTTTAAGTACATACAAGGACTTCTTGAGTCTACATACCTGTCCGAAATATTCCTCTGTCTCTAGTCTCGGTGGAATATCCATAAACACTTCCTCCTCAAGATCTCCATTAAGGAAGGCATTTTTTACATCAAGTTGGTAGAGAGGCCACTCTAGGCTTGGTGCAAGAGATAGCAAGACTCTGATTGAACTAAGCTTTGCAACTGCAACAAATTTCTACTCATAGTCAACATCATAGGATTATGTGAATCCTTTGGCCACGAGCCATGCTTTAAATTTGCTTATACTCCCATCTAAATTCTACTTTACTAAAAACACCCACTTACATCCAACTATTCTTTTTCCTACAGGGAGATATGTCAATTCCCATGTTGAATTCTTCTCTAATGAGTGCACCTAATCGAGGACAACACTCTTCCATTTTGGTTGTGCAAGAGCCTCATAAACATCTCTAAGAATCTGGGTATCATCAAGAGTGGCTAGAATGTCCTGTAGTGTCGGGCTAGTCCCTTTGCTAAATCATAGTGACTAATTTGGTGTTGTGTGCAGGATCATGTACCCTTCCTTAAAGCAATAGGAAGATCATTAGTATGTACAATAGGGGAATTCAAGTGCATATTTGTGTTATCATCCAAAGTTTTAGTATTCAGTTCAGAGTCGTGGCCTTGCAGAATGTGTGTGTTGGTCTCTGTCTCTTGAGGCTTCTGTCTCCTAGAGTAAACACGTAGCTCTTTCTCTATGGTAGTTGTATCAGAAAGATTGGGTTCTATGGTGGTATTAGACACTAGTAAATGTTGAGGAAAAGGTTCGGGTGAGATTGGAGATGGTGAAGAAATAATTGTAAGATCATTATCCCATTCCTTAAGTATTGGATTCTCCCCCTAAATATCTGAGCTGGGATAATAGCTTTGATCTTCAAAAAATGTGACATCTATGGAGTGATAGAATTTTCTGGTGATTGAAGAGTAGCATCGATACCCTTTTTGTGTAGAGGAATATCCAAGGAAAATGCACATGGTGGCTCGAGGGTCAAGTTTGCTGCATAAGTGAGGAGAATATGGATAAATGAGGTGCAGCCAAAGATCTTTAGAGGTATATCTGTGAGGATTTTAAAGCAAGGGTATAACTCAAGGAGTTTGCTGCAATGTGGGGTCTGAAATTGAAGTACCTAAGATGGCATTCGATTGACAAGGAAGATGGCAGTCATCACTGCTTCTCCCCAAAATAGTTTTGGCACATTCGTGGTCGTCATTAAGGATCGAGCCACTTCCAATAAGTGTCTGTTCTTCCTTTTCGCAACTCCATTCTGTTGTGGGATGTGTACACAAGAACTCAGATGTAGGATCCCCTTTTCACTTAGGAAGAACCCAATTGTGCCTCAAAGTATTCTCTCCCATTGTCTGTCTTTAGTGCTTGAATCTGTGTTTGGAATTGTGTTTCTACCATCTAGTAGAAGTTCTGGAAGATCTGCTGAACCTATGATTTCTCCTTCATCAGGAATAGCCATATGATTCTAGTATGGTCATCAATAAAGGTAACAAACCACCTGTGGCCAATAACTGCCTTAATTCTAGATGGACCCCAAATATCACTATGTATCATGGAAAAGGGATGGGTTGGTTTATGAGTATCGAGAGGATAAGCATTTCGGGTGTGCTTCGCATATTGAAAATCTCACAGTTTGGAAATTTTTTATTTTTATTGATAAGATTAGGAAAAAGTTTCCTCAAGTACAAGAAATTTGGATGACCTAGGCAATAATGCCACAACATTTCAACACTACACTTATTTTTATCAAGGAAATACGTAGCAAATGAGCTCTTCTAACTCCTTTTCCCCAAGGTGTCAACCTGTAGAAGATAGACTTGCACACAATTCAACACTACCAATCATCTTCTCCGAATCTAAAACCTAAAAAACACACAAATTAGGCAAGAATTTAGCAACACAGTTGAAATCCTTTCTAATTTGGCTGATGGAAAGTAGATTACAATCAAGCTTTGGCACAAATAAGACAATTTTCAGGATGATATCTTTGGTCAAACAAACAGATCCAGTACCAACAATTTTGGTTAGGATGCCATTTGCAATTCTCACTGTATTATTACCATTACATGGAGAGTAGGTTTCGAAGATTGTAGGATCTCCTGTCATGTGATCTGATGCTCCAGATTCTATAATCCACGACCAAGAGTCAATTTTCTTAACATGGAAAGCCAAAGTATTATTACCTTGTTGCTGTGCTATAGAGGCAATAGTTGTACTAGCTACAATATTAACTGACGACGAAATATTTTGCAAAGTTTCTTGTAGGAGTTTCTGGAGTGTCTCCATTTGATCTTTGCTAAAGGGGCTAGATTCATGCGATGTCCCTTATTCCACGGTGTTGCTACGTGGCCTCTAGCGACCCTATCTTGAAAGGCTTGCCATGGATCTTCCAGCAGGTCTCCTTCGTATGCCCTAGTTTTTGGCAGTGATCGCACCATGGACGGGTGTGTTTCCTTTGTTGGGCAAGCAGCTGGCCAGTGGCTGACCATGTAACTAATTCCCAACTACACGAGCCAATCCCTCGCTAGTTTGATTGTTGTTTCCTACTCCCAACATAACTTTCCGCCTACTTTCTTCCCGCTGGAATTCTGAGAAGACTTCTTAAATGCTTGGCAACAGCTTGGTGCCTAGAACTCTCCCCTTACTTCATCCAAATCTTTATTTAAACCCAACAAGAATTTGTCGATCCGTTCCTTCTCGAGTATACTTTTGTACCTTTTCGCTTCAGCTGGACAGTCCCATTCAATCTCTTCTAGAATATCCAGTTGTGCCAAAATTTAGTAAGAGTGTTGCAGTAATCTGTTGTTGACATTTTTCCCTATTTCAGATCTTGGAGAATGCCCTTTATTTCAAACACTACTGAGGTGTTGTCTTTGTTGGAGTAGGTTTCACAAACAGCTTCTCAGATTTCTAACGTTGTTTTGTAATACACAAAATCCTCCCTAATTTTATTTGTCATCGAGTTTAATAGCCAGGACATTTTGATGGAGTAAGGAGCAAGTGAAACTTAGAGAATCAAAATAAGTAGTATATTGATAGCAAAACACAGAGTTTCAAGGATGTGAATAGCAATCCTCCCAAGCAGAAGGCCGTTCCCAACAAACTTCAACCAAAAAAAAAGATGTTCTCCTTATTCCTAGCTAGGTACATATAGGAATATTTCCAGCTAGTTGCCTATAGGTATAATAAACCGTTGCTGTCCTGCCAAATGCCAAAGGTAGTTACAGGTCCCCCTTTATCTCATCCTTCTGCCTGCGCTTATAAACCAGGAAGGACCTCTTATCACTAGATGGCCTATTTCCGGGCTCATTGATGTTGGGCTCATGATTGTCGCTAACAATTCCCGCTCTCTAAAAACAAACCTTGTCCACAAGGTGAGAGTGAGGAAACTATCCACAGAAATCTGAGCAAGTTACCCATGAAGCTTCATCTGCATTCTTCCCTTCCCAATGAATCAACAAATGGTGACAACGAAAAAGCATTTTTGCCCAAGTCTTGCGTATCTAAAATAGCTACAGGATAAAATTCTTCAACCTCAACCATCAAATCCTTTGGCAATTCCGCTACTGCCAAATGATTTCCAATTACCTTCTTGAGGTGGAAAATGTGAAAAACAAGATGAATCCTAGCTGTTTTGGGTAAGTCAAGGCGATATGCAACCTTTCCAATCCGCTGTGAAACTCGAAAAGAACCATAAAAGCGTGGACTCAACTTTTGATAGACTCTTTGCGAAGCGAAAGTTTGCCTATGGGGCCTAATCTTCACGAACACCAAATCCCCTCCTGAAAAATCCGAATCCCGCCTATGTTTATTAGTTGTCCGAATCATCTATTGTTATGCCCTAGACAAATGTGTTGCAACTGTTTTAAAATTTCAAAGCGGTCAGCATGCTCCTCTGCTACTGCTGCCACTCGAAACTCCCCCAGAAGATACTGAAGTAAGGTGGGTTGTGGTCTGCCATACACTAAAGTAAATGGAGTGTCATTGGCAGCCCCCTGAAAGTTGGTGTTATACAAAAATTCAGCCCAGTGCAACCATTTTTCCCATCCTCTCGGTTGCTCAGCAGAAAAACACCGCAAGTATGGCTCCAAACAGCAATTAATCACCTCAATTTGCCCATTAGTTTCCGAGTTATAGGTTGAACTCATCTTGAGTTTAGTGCCCCAACTTTGAAACAACTCCTTCCAAAAGCAAGTCATAAAAATGGAGTCACAATCACTCACAATGCAACGTGGGATTCCATGTAGTTTGACCACTTCATAAAAACTTCCAATACACTTCTGGCCGTATAAGGATGTCTTAGCCCCATAAAATGAGCATACTTACTAAGTCTATCAACAACAACAAATATGTAATCCATTCCATAGGAACAAGATATACCCGTAATGAAATCCATCGATATATCCTCCTAAATCCGCTCCGGTATTGGCAAAGGCTGTAACAAGCCGACCGAGGACATCTCATACTTGTTGCGTTGGCACGTCAAACAATCAGCCACAAAATGTTGCACAATTTTCATCATTCCCAGCCAATAAACATTCGCATCCAAGCGTCGATAGGTTCTATAAGCCCCCAAATGCCCTCCTTGTAGTGTGTAATGAAATTGAGCAATTAATTTCGGTGTCCACTTAGAGGAGACAGGTAGCACTAAACGCCCATCGAAAAATAACCTATCATTGATTACTTTTTAGTGTGCATGGACAGAAGGATTTTGTAGAACTTTTGCTTTTAGCTGCTGGAAATTTTGGTCAGCCTTCATTTCTGCATCTAAACTGTCCCACTATTTCCATATCGGCAAAGTAACTACTGCCAGTTGCACCTCTTCATTCCGCCTTGATAGAGCATCTGTAGCCTTATTTTGATTTCCGAGCTTGTACTCAATTTCCAACTCATACCCTAATGTTGCGTATGATTACTGTGATCCATATACTGAGACGGAACGAAACAAAAATTTGGAAACAGAACAGAACAAAAATTGGAGACAATAAGGTGTTTGGTTGTAATGGACAAAACAGATAAAACTGTGTGTCTCAAGGACAAGTGTGTTTTGTTGCAGTTGACAGAACATGGAGAATAGTGTCAATGATCAAAGTACCCCTGCAGCATAATATGATTAGAAATATGTAATTCATTGATTATTTTAAAACGAACGATTTGTATTAGTATTTTTTAAAATTGTATCTATAAATAAGTAATTAAAAAAATGACGAATCTAAAAATTTAATGAAATAAGCTATTGAATAGTAAAAAATTCGTATAAGTTAACAATAAAATGAATTACGTAAATAATTTTTATAATTGTATCAATATTTTTTTAATTGTATTTGTATTTTTTTAATTACGATGAAATAAAATGAACTTAAATATTTAATGAAATGAGAAACCTAAAAATTTAATGAAATGAGTTATTGAATAAAAAAAATCCTACAAGTTAGAAATTCTAGTACATAATAATTTAATAAAACATCTAAGCATTCATGGAATTAATTACATAATAGATTAAAGATACATTCAAGCCAAATATTTTATTAAGAATGTCTTTTTTTAATATTTATAGTAATAATAAGGGGTATTTTTGTCCAACAGCCCGCATGTTTTGTTTCTGTGACGAGCATAAAAAAGTTGTGCCATAGTTTTGAAAGAAACAAAAAATTTATGTTTTCGTGAACTGGAGACGAAACAAAAATGGGCAGTGTCAGTAACCAAACACTGCTGGACACAGGATTTGTGTTTTGTTATCTGTCTCCACCCACGGAGACGTCAACCAAACCCAACGTAACAACTTGGCAACCCAATTCTATTGTGCCGGGGTGGTGATTTGTTGTTGAAGCAGATGACGCAAACTACTATGATCCTTCTTATAGTAAACTTCCTCCCTACAAGGTATGGTCTCCAATGTCGAATAGCCATCACTAAGGCCATAAGCTCCTTCTCATATGCTGGCTTTGACAAGTTCCTCAGAGCTAACATTTTGCTATAAAAAGCTATCGGCATCCGCTGCTACATAAGGACAGCCCCTATTCCTGCTCCGAATGCATCGCACTCCAAGACAAAAGGCTTGGAAAAATCTGGCAGAATTAATACCGGGGTTGATGTTAACGCCTGCTATAATGCTAAGAATGCCTCTTGCGCCTTTGCTATCCAGCAAAAGGTTTGAGCTTCCTCTTTCCTTAATAAGTCGTTAAGTGGCCGTGCAATCTGCCCATAATTGCATATGAACCTTCGATAATATCTCGACAGTCCTAGAAAAGCTCGTACTGCTTTGGTTGACTTTGGAACAGGCCATCTTAACACGCTGGCCACTTTAATCGGATCCATGGCAACTCCCTCTTCAGAAATGACGTGCCCAAGATACTCAATTTTTCTGTGCCCAAATTGACTCTTCTTGTGATTAATGGCAAAGCGATGCTCCTGTAAACACTTCAAAACGGTCTCCAAGTGCACCAAGTGAGTGGCCCAATTCTGGCTATAAACAAATATGTCGTCAAAGAAGACCAACACATAACGCCTCAACCCAATGCACAGCAAATCATTCATCACAGCCTAAAATGTTGCAGGTGCATTCTTCAACCCAAAAGGCATGACTCTAAACTCGTAATGTCCCGAGTGAGTTAGGAAAGCAATTTTGGGTACATCCTCCTCTTTAACCCGAATCTGACGATAGCCAGAGATCTAAGATCCACCTTAGAGAAGTATCGCGCTCCATGCAAGTCATAAAGTAACTCTTGAATCACTGGTATCGGATATTTATCCGATATGGTTACCTTGTTGAGCTCTCGATAGTCAACACAGAACCTCCAACTGCCATCTTTCTTTTTAACAAAAAGTACGGGGCTAGAAAAAGGTCCTGTACTTGGCTGGATAATTCCGGTAGCTAACATGTTAGCGACTTGCCGCTCAATCTCCTCTTTCTGCACACGCCCATAACGATAAAGGCGCACGCTAACAACTGAAGTACCTAGCAATAATGGAATTGCATGATCAACTGCATAGCGTGGAGGTAATTCAATCGGTTCTCGAAAGACGGACTCAAACTTCGTCAACACTCTTTGTAACTCTACTTTTTATTTTGGATCCTCATAGCCGATATCCAACTCAATAGATTCAGCCGTCGATGGCCACAACAGGAAAGCTAGGTCCACTTCAATGGACTTTTGTAGGGCTCAACATTAAGCTGGCTCGGACAGTAAGGTTTCATCACCTTTAACTAATATTTTTCTACCATCCCGCATGAATTCCATGGTTAACTTTGCCTAGTTAGCTTTCACGTCCCCAAGTGTCTCCAACATGAAATTCCCAGAATTAAGTCTAGCCCACCTAGAGGGAACAGAAAGCAATCCACCCTGTACTCTTCCGTTCCAAGAGAAATAGGAACAACACAGCATAACCCACATGTTTCCCTTCGTTGCCCATCACCCAATTTGACATTAAAGCGAGGGGTTTCTTCAATTGGCATTCTCAACCTGTTTACTACTGTTCTCGCCACAAAGCAATGGCTTGCGCCACTATCCACTAAGACTACCACTCTTTATCTCCAATCTTTCCTTTCATCCTTATAGTACGAGCTAAATTACTTCCAGATAACCCAAAACATGGCAGCTCTGGGTTCATTACCTGGGTCTCAGCCGTTGCTTCTTCCATCTCTACTATCTCCTGGACATCGGGTATTTCATTGGCTTCTTCAATCTGAGCTTCTTCGTTTTCCCATAAAATCACCGTTTGTAGGGTCTTGCTAGGACATCGATGAAGCGGTCCATATGGCTGCTGACAGCGGAAACATAACCCGCAAGCTCTAAGGTCGTTTACTTCAGGTTGTGATAAACGACGTATTCCTCTTGATCCAGTTGCGGACAATCTGCTAGATTTGTTAAACGAGCCTCCTATAGTGTTCTGTGTGTTGTTTGACTTATAAGTGACAGATTGTGTATTTGGGCTTGGCAATAAATTTGTCTTTTGGCCCAGAGAGCTAGTGATGTTGGATTTTATTGTAGCCATCCCAAGTATACCCCCTGCTCTTGCACCTAGCCCATATCCCTCATTTCTTCCTTCAGCCCAACCAGTCTTCTTCTTTCCCAGGATCTCTATCTTAAATTCAATCTCACGAGTGAGGTTCATGGTTGTGTGCAAATTACCAACCTCCTGAGTTCGTATCCTTGCCCTAATCCCTTCTTTCAACCCATTCAAAAATTGCCCAGTGAATGCTGCTTCAGGCAACCCTTGAATTTGCGCCAATATCTCCACGAAATCTCTAATGTACTCCTCCACCAACCCCTCTTGCCTAGTTGGCCAACATTTCATATGGGTTCGAAGCTAATGCCCCTCCAAACCATGCTAGAATTTCTCGACGAACGTCTCCCCAATCTTGCAATGGCTTCCTTTCATGTAACCACATCATCCAATGTAAGGTATGACCCTCCATGCAAACTAGAGCCAAGGTCACCTTCCGTTCTTCCGGTGTGCATTGAATCTGGAAGTACTGTTCAGCTCTCCGCACCCAGCTGATTGGGTCGTTGCAACTAACAAAGGCATATATATAGCCAAAATAAACAGCAACCCTAATCACAAAATTAAAATAGATTGCCTAAATCAAGGAAACAATCTTAATAGCTGGCCATAAATCAATCAAAGCTTTTATTCTAATTTCACTAGTTCCTTAAATTATGACTTTCACAGATCTTGCTCATTCCTAAAATCGTGGGATAATAATTCCACTAATCTTGCTCGTATTTCCACAAAAAAAATACCAACAGCATAGTTTGGAAGGTTTACCAAAGTTATGAAAACATCTGGATACCAACAGAGTCAGGGTGATCATACTCTTTTCGCAAAGCACTCGTCTTCAAGGGGAGTGACGGCACTACTTATGTATGTGGATGACATCATTGTCACTGGGAATGATGAAAAGGAAAAACTAGAATTGAAACGACTGGTCAATGAATTCGAGGTAAAGGAGCTTGGGAGACTGAAGTACTTTCTAGGTATTGAGGTGGCATACTCCAAAAAGGGGATTTTCATATCCTAGCAAAAATATGTGGTTGATTTATTAAAGGAGACAAGGAAAACTAGATGTAAGCCGATATTTACACCAATAGAAGCAAATCAAAAACTCAAAGAAGCAAAAGAACATCTTATGGATGGAAAAATGTACCAGAGGCTAGTAGGGAGGCTCATCAACCTTAGGCATACGCAACCAGACATGGCATACTCTGTAAGTGTAATTAGTCAATTCATACATGAACCAAGGGAGTCACATCTACAAGCCGCTTATGGAGTGTTGCAGCATTTGAAAGGAAGTAAAAAAAGGAATCTTGTTCAAAAGACAAAAGGATCTTACCATTGAAGTCTACACCGATGCAAATTAACAAGGATCTATAGTGGATAGACGATCAACTACCGGATATTGTACATTCCTTGGAGGTAATCTTATAACATGGAGGAGTAAAAAGCAGAATATTGTAGCTAGATCATTTTCCGAATCAAAATTCAAAGTAATTGCTCAAGGTTTGTATAAGATGTTGTGGCTGAAGATTATCCTAAACGACTTAAAAGTCAAGTAGGAAGGTCCTATTAAAGTCTATTATCATAACAAATATGCTATCAACATTGCTCATAATCCTATACAACATGATAGGACGAAGCATATCAAGATTGACAAGCATTTCATCGAAGAGAAGTTGGAGGAGGGAGCAGTATGCCTATCTTATGTTCCAACAAGGTACCAACTCACAGACGTTCTTACCAAAGGGTTGAACAACTCCAATTTTCATGATAATATTTCCAAGCTGGGAATGGAAGATATCTATTCGTCAGGTTAAGGGGGAGTGTCGAGATGTATATTAGTTGTAAATACTATTATTATTTGATAGACATTAGGGGTGTTAATGATATCCCTTAATTTGAGGGATTTTAGTTAAGATTTTCTCTATTTCTAAATTAGGTAGTTTCCTATTCTATATCTAAGACTTATTGTATATATTCTGATGCATTGTAACCTAAAAGAGTAAGAGAGATAAAAAAAATTTCCTCTCAATCTTCTTCAACAATTTTTTAATTGTATTCGATGCCAAGTCATAGTTAACCATCCTATTTACTATGCTTCTTAAAGTAGCATTACCATGAAATATTGTGAAATTATTACTCAATCTTAGCAAATAAAAACAACAAATTCATGAGTGAACCCCAATTTCAAAGCCAAAGAGAAATAGAAGCACATATTCTTAAAGAAAATTTAAATACATATTTTAAACTCAATAAAAGTCCCACTAATATGGAGGATTTGAAAAGGTTCAGTAGTACGCAATCTTACTCCTAACTCAATTCAAGAAGTTGCTATCTTAGTAACATATCCATAATAAGGGGGAATCTAAAAACTAACAAGATATCACAGAGCTTAAAACATAGCCACAAGTTGCTCATATATCTAAGATTACCACAAGTAGATTTTGACTTGACAAATCTATTGAGCATTAATTGATGTCATAGACCCACCTCATTCTTGGTCAATGTTCCAGTCTTATCACTGCAAATTGTTGTTGCTGAGCCCATAGTTTCACAAGCTGAAAGCCTACGAACCTGAAGATCAACCAATGTTAGAAATTTGGGAACAAGAATGTTTAAGCTAAGACAATAAATATGAAAAAACAAATTAATACTTACCAAGGCTTTATCTTCCATCATCTTCCGCATTGAGTATGCCAGCCTAAAGAACAATTATTGGAAAGAAGAAGAATGATGCACGTACAAGCAAACTGGAAAATGTAAGGTTAGTTTTAATTCTCATTTCTAATACTCACGTCAAGGTAACAGCCAAAGGAAGGCCCTCAGGGACAGCAACCACAACAATAGTTACCTGAATGTTTTTGTGGTCAGTGACAAAATTACAATGCAAAATAATAATAATAGTAATAAACATAAAAACATACCCATCAGCTGCACTTACTGCAATAGTGACTATTTTGATTACTCCATCTATCGCTGTACTAAGTTTCGTCTTGCCTCTAACAAACTTGGGATTTTCCGTATGTCCAGTGAAGTATCTAAATCAATTTCTAGGTGTTAAGCAAGTACACAAGTGTCATAAATCTTATTTGAAATTAACAACTTACCTGCCCAATAGTACAGCAAGCACAAGTACAGCTACTGAAAGCCCAACAATGCCTATGAATGTAGCAACTCCATTTAAACGTACCTATGTCAAGTAAGAAGTCTATTCTTAGAAGTGGACCCCATGAACAATATAATACCATCACAAAAATCATAAGGTTAAACCTGCAATGGAGTCTCTTCACCAGTTTCCTCTGCAATACTTGCCATCAACAATCCCCATTCAGTATTGATTCCAACACCAGTTACCTATAAAATAGGAAGATAAATATTCTTTATTCTAAAGAAGCATTGGATTCCTTTTCAAATTGCAGATATGAGCATAACATAAAACCTAAATAAGATAAACAAAATTAAGATTTCCTTTGATAACTAATGCCAAAATCATAATCATAATCACAATATCAACCAAATATAATAAATAGTAATCTTACATGCAGAACAAAGGAAAGATCCCAAAATGGTAATTTGTGTAAAAGACAACTATCAATAAGGCGAATCATGATAAGTCCACCCACAAACAAAAGTTTACACATAAAATCCACAGTTTTCATTTACACATGCTTACATAAAAGCATGTATATGCAGTTGCTATGTAGCAAGCAGAGCACAAAGTTCATTTGTTGTAGTTTTTGATTTATTTGACAAGCCAATCAATTGATTGTTTCAAGGAAGATGTTGGCGAGAAGAGATGCAATCCACTTATCCTCAATAAATCATTCCAATCAAACAACAAAGCTCAAAGGATTCACAATGTTTTCATAAAGAATAAGAGAATTTGGATTTTAAAGCCAAGGCAAGAAATGTCAGAAACCCTAAAGGAAATCCTATCAACAAGGATATGGATGCAACAACAGGTATTCAATAGGATTGGCAATGGAGAAAGCACGACCTTTCGGTATGACAATTGGCATTGTAAAGGTACCCTAACTCAGGTAGAAGATGTTTAGCCCTTGAAATTGGTGGTGAGTCCAGAAACTAAAGTGAGAGTAATAATTAGAAACAATTAATGGATATGGCCATTCCATAACAATAGAAAGTGTCAACCTTATAATGGAAGAATTGCCAAGATGTCAAGAGGGAGAACAAGATGAAATTCAGTGCTGGCTAATAAATTAAGGAAGTTCAGCACAAAAGCATGCAAAACACTTTTGTAGATTCCGCAAAACACAAGGCTTGAGTGGACAAATTTAGTATGGGACAGTGACATCCATCCATCTCATTCATTTATCTTATGGATGGAAATCAATGGAGGATTGCTTACGAGGGGCAGGATCAAGTTCTCCATTAACACATTGCAATGTGAGTTATGTAGTATAGAAACGGAAAATATGGAGCATCTTATGATTAGATGCAGATATATCAGGTAAGTCTGAGATCGGATGCAAATTATTCTCAACTTGGACAAACCAGTGGACTCTCAGAGTGAAACTATTACTTGGTTGGGTAATCTTAGAGTGCATAATGCAGCTGATCTTAAAACAATTAAGTTGGGCAACTTTGGTGTACTACATCTGGAAGGAGCGAGGTTGCAAAATTTTTAGGTAACAAAGCCGAAGCATAGAAATGGTTTTTCAGGACATTTTTCTCTATTGCAAATAGGTCATGTTAGTAAGAGGAATAGCAACAAATATGATAGCAATACGGGGGGGTCCTAAACCCATATTGACTTATTCTAGGAGGAATAGGAGGAAGGGACAGAACATGGGCCACAAACCCATGTTAACATATTCCAGAAGAAACACTAAGGCAGCAGAGAATAACCCAAGGGATGAGTCAGCTAACGTTTAGATAATGAGTTTGTTAGAATTAGTTAGAGGAGAGAGAAGTTAGTCGAATGGAGGGGAGAGTATGTATGGGAATGGGTAGCACAGAGGGGGGTATCGAAAATTCTCTTGTACTATCTCAGCTGAAAGCTTGAGGGGCCATTGTTGGCTGGAGCTAAGTCCTTGTATCTGTCCTACGAGGCTATAGCTAATATCAATAAAAATACTATATTCTCATCCATTTGCTTATCATTGGTGCTTTCATTGAGAGGCCCAGTGTATGCAAACGAGAATGGCGCACAAAAGTGGGAAGCAATAGATGCTCGAATTACAGCGGTAGAGACGAAGTTGATGGACCACATGGTCCAACTGGGAAACTTACATAAAGGTGTCGACGACCTCTCACGAGCAGTAGCGGCGATGCATGCAGAGATCTAGCGTCAGACTGTGAACCGATCACCAGAGGCAGGATCAAGTTCCGTTGATCGTGGGAAGTCGGTACAGACGAGAGTGACGGGAAGTGGCGTCACCTCCATGGCGTCGGAAGAGTATCAGCTCCAAGCCAAAAGAGTAGAGCTCCCTCCATTCCAAGGCCATGACCCAATAGGATGGGTCTCTCGCGCGGAAGTGTACTTCACCGTCCAGGGCACCCCACCAGAACTTCGTGTTCAGCTGGCCCAAATTTGCATGGAAGGGATGACGTGGCACTGGTTTAAGGTTCTGCTGGCGTCGAATCTAGAGTTGGATTGGGAGACTTTCAAAAGAGCCTTGTTCAACCGGTATGGAGATCATTATATTGGGAACCCATTCTCTCAGTTGAAGACGTTGACGCAGCAGGGGACTGTGGATGAATACGTAGAAAACTTTGAGATGCTCATGGCCCAGGTTCCCCCTCTTCCCGAAGACCAATATATGGGTTTCTTCTTAGGGGGCTTATGAGAAGATATAAGGTTGGAGGTTTTGGCCTTGGACCCTTCTTCCCGCTACAAGATGATCTCCACAGCACGAGCCGTGGAATGCAAGCTAGCACCATAAACACCCACCAAGCCGACGACGGGATGGAGACCCATCGACGTCCAGAGGTTCGGGTCCACCAACCCGACCAAAGGTGGTCGCCACTGGGGTGGCCTGCGACCCGATGTGGTCCGATCCCCAGCGCAATCCACAAGGAGAGCCAAACGAGGTTCCACTGTTGAAGGGGCTGTCGAGGGAAGACCGAAAGGGACTCGCAACCTCTCTTATCGGGAAATGATGGACCGAAGAGCTAAGGGTTTCTGTTTTAAATGTGGACAGCACTATAGTCCTACCCATATCTGCCCTAAAAAGCACTTAAGGTTACTGATTTGGGAAGGGGACGACGACGGAGAAGGGCTTCCTTCAGGTGTGCGGGACAGTGAGGAGACCGAGACTGGTGAAGCATGGGAAATGGTCTGTCAAGTAGCAGAGTATGGGGAGATTGTGCAATCTAAGACCCTCAAATTTGAGGGTAAACTGGCTGGAGTTCCAATTTTGCTCCTCCTAGATAGTGGGGCAAGCCATAATTACCTTTCGCGAGACTTAGTAGCCACCTTGGGTTTGAATGTGACTCCAACCGAAACTTATGGGGTGAGGTTGGGTAATGGAACCAAATGTTTCTCACAAGGTCGATGTAAAGGACTTGTGGTGACAGTAGGAAATGTGGAGTTACTAATTGATGCTTATATCGTTCAACTAGGGGGAATTGATTTGGTTTTGGGTGCAGAATGGCTGGAGATCTTAGGAGAGGTAAGGGCAGATTTTAAGCAGAAAACAGTGAGTTGGGATTTTGAGCATGGGAAAGAAGTAGTCACTCTGAGAGGGCAAGGCTGTAAGCATCTCCAACAAATTTCTGCCTTACAAGGGTACTCCACTCCATTGCGATGGAGTTTCAGAATGAACAAGGAGGAGAGTTTAATGTGCTGGATTTGGGAACTAGTACCACTTTAACACCAGATCAAATTCAGGAATTAACTTCAGTTTTGCATAAAAACCGATTGGTGTCCCAAGAACCGAAGGGCCTTCCTCCTTCGCGGGGCCATGATCATGCCATTACTCTATTTAGTGGAACCAATCCGGTGAGTGTACGTCCTTATAGGTATGCCTACCACCATAAGGATGAGATTGAAAAACAGGTCCAGGAATTGCTTGAACTAGGTGCAATCCGAAACAGCACCAGCCCTTTTTCCAGTCCAGTAATTCTAGTGAAAAAGAAGGATCATTCATGGAGGATGTGTGTCAATTACCGTGCCTTGAACAAGGTAACCATTCCTGATAAATTTCCAATTCCCACTATCAATGAGCTTATTGATGAGTTACATGTTTCCAAGTATTTCTCTAAGATTGATTTGAAGTCCGGTTTTCACCAAATACGAATTAAGACCGAGGATATCTATAAAATAGCCTTCCGAACTCATGAAGGCCACTATGAATACTTAGTTATGCCTTTCGGACTTATGAATGCCCCATCTACTTTCCAATCTAATATGACTTCGGTTTTTAGACCACTTCTAAGGAAAAGTGTGTTGGTATTTTTTGATGACATTTTGGTCTATAGCAGTAGTTGGCAGCAGCACCTCGAACACTTGGAACAAGCTTTACAGCTATTAATGGAACATCAATTCTTTGCAAATCAGAAGAAATGTTTATTCGGACAACAAATCATTGAGTATTTGGGACATGTTATTTCGGCTGAAGGTGTAGCAATGGATCCTCTCAAGATCCAATGTGTTAAAGATTGGCCAATTCCTGAGAATGTTACCGGAGTGTGAGGGTTCCTTGGTCTCACCGGATATTATCAGAAGTTTATCAAAGATTATGGGAAGATTGCTCGACCCCTTACCGAACTCACCAAGAAAGACAACTTCTCTTGGGGATCCGAAGCTCAAGAAGCTTTTAATCAGTTGAAGAATTGCCTAACTTCTTTCCCGGTTCTCACTCTGCCAGATTTCTCCAAGGAATTTGTTTTGGAGTGTGATGCTTCTGGATTTGGGTTAGGGGCTGTCCTTATGCAGGAAAATAAACCTATTGCTTACTTTAGCAAGGCCCTATCTGCCACTGCCATGTCTAAATCAGTGTATGAGAAGGAAATTATGGCTTTAGTGCTAGCCATATAACATTGGAGGCATTATCTTCTAGGGAGATTCTTCAAGGTGTACACAAATCATAAGACATTGAAGCACCTCCTACAACAGCGGTTAAATACCCCAGATCAACACCATTGGCTGTCCAAGCTGATGGGTTTCCAATTCGAAGTGTTCTATAAGCCGGGACCAGAAAACAAGGCAGCAGAT
>JAOQMS010000004.1:24146057-24156997 GCA_027563885.1 Erythroxylum longipes
TTCGTGATAATATTGCTTCTAGTTTAATGGCAGCTAGACGTCGTTCTTGAATTGTGTTGTTAAACTTCATTTGGATTATTATATTTTATGTTTGGATGTATAGTTGACGTCATCATTATCATTATTATTATTGTTGTTGTTGTTGTTATTGTTGTTGTTGTTGTTGTTATAATTATTACTATTGTTGTTGTTGTTGTTGTTGTTGTTATTATTATTATTATTATTATTATTATTGTAGACTTAATTTTTGTAGAATTGAATATCTAAAATCTAAATTCCTATTAAAATATTCATACCCTTATAAATTTTTTAAAGACATGTCCTTATAAGTCATTTTACACATAAACAGCTAATACTAAACAGCTAATTTTGCCAAACATCTCTAACAAACAGCTAATACAATCCGCTGGTCAAATCAGCTGATAGAATCAGCTAACAGCTGATACAATCAGCTGACTACCAAACAGGGCCGATTTAAAGAATTCATTTCTTCATGGAGACTTAGATGAAAAAATTTACATGCATATCCCTCTAGGATTTGAAAAAGAAACAGGGGATAAAATTTGCAAGTAGAAGAAAGCCCTTTATAGACTAAAGCAATCACCAAGAGCATGGATTGGAAGTTTTAACAAAGTTATGAAAGCATCTGGATACCAACAGAGTCAAGGTGATCATACTCTTTTCATAAAGCACTCGTCTGCAGGAGGAGTGACGACAATTTTTTGATGACATCATTGTCACTGGAAATGATGAAAAGGAAAAACTAGAACTAAAACAACGACTAGTCAAAGAATTCGAGATAAAGGAACTTGGGAGACTAAAGTACTTTCTAGGTATTGAGGTAGCATACTCCAAAAGGGGGATTTTCATATCCCATCAAAAACATGTGGTTGATTTATTAAAGGAGATAGGGAAAATTGGATGCAAGTCGATATCTACACCAACAGAAGCTAATCAAAACCTCGAAAAAGCAAAAGAAGAACCTCCTGTGGATAGGAAAATGTATCAAAGGCTTGTAGGGAGGCTCATCTACCTTGCGCATACTCGATCAAACATGCATACTCTATAAGTGTAATTGGTCAATTCATCTATGATCAAAAGGAGTCACATCTACAAGCCACTTATAGAGTGTTAGGGTATTTGAAAGGAAATCTAGGAAAAGAAATCCTGTTCAAAAGACAAAAGGATCTTGCCATTGAAGTCTACACCGATTAAAATTATGGAGGATCTATAGTGGATAGACGATCAACTACTGGATACTAGACGTTTCTTTGAGGTAATCTTATAACATGGAGAAGTAAAAAGTAGAACGTTGTAGCTAGATCATCTGCTAAATCAGAATTCAGAGCAATTTCTCAAGGTTTGTTTGAGATGCTATGGCTGAAGATTATCCTAAGAGTCAAGTGGGAAGGTCCTATGAAACTCTACTATGATAACAAATCTGCTATCAACATTGCTTATAATCCTATACAACATGATAAGACTAAGCATATCAAGATTGACAAGCATTTCGTCAAAGAGAAATTGGAACAGGGACTAGTATGTCTATTTTATGCTCCAACAGGGTAACAACTCGTTGACGTTCTTACCAAAGGGTTGAACAACTCCAACTTTCATGCTAATATTTCCAACTGGGAATGGAAGATATCTATTCCTCAACTTGAGGTGGAGTGTCAAGATGTATATTAGCTATAAACACTATTATTATTTGATTATTATGACTATTAATGATTTCCCTTGAGTTGAGGGATTTTAGTTAAGATTTTATCTATTTCTAGATTAGTTAGTTTACTATTCTATATCTAGAACTTACTGTATATATTTTGATGTATTGTAACCCCAAGAGAGTAAGAGAGAAATAAAGAATTTTTCCTCTCAATCTTCTTCAACATTATTCAATTAAGTTCTTAGCCCATACTTGTAAAAAGAATGAATAGTTCATGAGTATTCTTGGGTGTATACTCCATAACACAATACGGTAGCAGAGAAGAAAAATGATCATTTCCTTGTGAGCCAAAATACCGCTACCATCCCTACCAACTTATTTGAGGCTTTATCCAATGAAAAATGGAAACAATCTATAAATGTGGACACGGAGGCATTGAGAAAAAAATAAAACTTAGGAATTAATTACCTATAGGAAAGAAATCAATGGGTTGTATGTGGGTATATATAATGAAATATAATGCTGACGGGTCAATTAAGAAATACAAGGCACAGTTGGTAACAAAAGGCTATATTTATGAGTATGACTAGAATATTATTGTCATTAGCAACTAATTAAGGTGGAGAACTATAATAGTTTGATGTTGAAAATGCATTCTTACATGGAGAACTAGAAGAAGAGATTTACATGGAAGTTTCACCAAGTAATGGGAAAATTTTGGCTGGTCATACAGTGTGTAAGTTGAATACACTGAATGGCCTCAAGCAATCACCTCGAGTATGGTTTAGAAGATTTTCCAGAGTTATATTGGCTATGGGATATAAAAAAAGTCAAGAAGACCATACAATGTTTATTAAACACTCTCCTTAAAAGGGAGTTACAATTCTTCTATGGGAGATGATGATAAAGAGAAACAATTGTTGAGTCAATGGTTAGCTAAGGAGTTTGAGATTAAGGTATTAGGAAGGATGAAGTATTTCCTTCGAAATGAAGTTGCACATTCTAGGCAGGTAATCTTTTTCTCGCAACAAAAGTATGTTACAGATCTTAAGAAAATAGGCAAGACAACATGCAAACCTACAAGCACTCATTATTGATCAAAATCTTAAGATTGGAAAAGTAGAGGAGCACGTTGTAGTAGGCAAAAAGATATATCAACGCCTAGTTAGAAGATTAATTTATTTGTCTCACACAAGACCAGATATAACATATATAGTGAGTGAAATTAGTTAATTATGCACAGTCCGAGAGAAGTTCATCTGCAAATAGTTCAAAAAGTACTTCAACGTCTCAAAGGAACTCCAAGTATTTAGTAAAAAAAAATAGAGGTTCGACTCTTCAGGCACACACTAACGCTGATTATGTTGGATCTATTGTTGATAGAAGATCATCTTCTAGATATTACGCTTTTCTCGGTGGGAATCTTGTGATTTGGAGAAGCAAAAAACAAGGTATAATGGCTCGGTCAAGTCTAGAGCTGTTCCGAATGATAGCTACTTGAGTTGAAAATTATTATTAAAGATTTGACGATTAAATGGGATAACACTCTAAGACTATACTGCAACAACAAATCAATAATCAGCATATCTCACAACCCAATTTAACTTATCAAAAGAAGCACATTGAAATGGATAGGCAATTTATCAAGAAAAAGTTAGAGAATGGATTAATTTGTAGACCTTATATGTCTGCTCATGGTCAATTGGTTGTCATTATCACTAAAGGTTTGAGCAACTCAATTTTTCAAACAATAATATCCAAGTTGGGAATGGAGAATACCTATTCACCAACTTAAAGGGGAGTGTGGCAAAATCAGGTATATTGATTGATTGATTGCCTTTGATTAAGTTTTATATTATATTAGAATATCCCATAAATCATGATAAGAGAGTATCCCATAAATTATGGGATTAGATATTGCATCAGAATATCTCATAAATCATGAGATTAGAATCATTAGTTTCCATTTATAGGTACTAAAATTTTACATATAAGATAAGCCAGTTGTGAACACTTTAATATACCATTCATATTCAAATTCTAAGATCACAAAAAAATGTTTTTTCATTAAATACTTCAAGGCCTCATCAAAAAAAATTTAAAAAAAGACCATGAAGCATAAGATTCGACACCAAAATGTTCCATGGAGTATTAGAAGTTATGCATGCTTTATCCATTATTTAGAGTCTTCCTTACTTTTCCTCCTTACAATTGTCAATACCATTTTATCCAACGACATCGTTGGAAGTCATGAAAACTCATAGAGGTAACTTATTTTAAAAATCATGAATCAATTTCAACTTATCATTATCATGAAAATCAACAATAGGGTAACATTTTTCATTTACACAAAAATGCATAGAAATTATTTACAAATAATAAAGCAAACCTCTGTCTTCATTCCAAGAACCAATGATGCTATTGCAGCTATGATCAATATGATGAGAGTTAAATCTTGCCATGCTTCCCAAAGGAACCTCTGCAAAACAAATCAGACAGTTAGCAAAGCACATCAAATAACAAAGGAAACATAAAGACAAAAATCGTGTGTTAATATACTAAGAAACTGCGTCCTTTTTTTTGAGGATATGTATTAGATCCAAAGGTATTCCTTCGCTTTGATATATCATCTTCATCTCCATTAATTCCAGTTTCCAGGTTTGTTTTCAACATATTTGCTAATCCTTTAACCTGAAGGAGAAAGAGATCATTAACATATAAGGGGTTTCTCTAGCCAAAAATGTTGAAACAAAGGAAAGCTTCAAATTTGACTTACACCCCCATATTCTTGTAAAGCAGAAAAATTGTGATCCCTGGTCACTGTTGCAAGTTGTTCTAAACCAATTTCATAATCAGCAGTAACTTTAGGGGGAATTAATGTAGGACCTAAAATTTAAAATGCCAAAAAAATATATGTTAATGGGTGAAAATAGGGAAAGTAAAGGAATCATGATATAAAAGTAATGAACACATCCTTTTGAGGCTGGTAACTTGGTCATTTATTCAACAAAACAGTTATGTTCTCATACCTATTAAACCATTTAAGCTTAAGGGCAAGGCTGCCTAAATGAACTCTACGATAACATTTACGAGACAATAAGATAATCCTAAAAATTTTCTAAACCCTCACTTCAAAGAATAACGTGAAAAATGACATAAACCTTCAGTTGGTCCACAACTGAATGAATTCTCAACAAAATCATACACTTCAAAGATTAAGGGACAATACATATAATTTGGTTCACTTTCGTAGTTAACAGCTTAATAATTTTATAATTAGACAATTACAAGATGATCACTACAATCAAAGCTCTCACATAAGGATCACAACCATTTTTTAAGCAATTAAAGAAACACTAGTACAGTTTAATTATATACGTTATGGAATGATAGAATTGAATAGGTTTATCTGTA
The DNA here is from genome assembly GCA_027563885.1 of Erythroxylum longipes. NCBI lineage: Eukaryota > Viridiplantae > Streptophyta > Magnoliopsida > Malpighiales > Erythroxylaceae > Erythroxylum > Erythroxylum longipes. The sequence goes on from JAOQMS010000004.1 coordinate 24,151,138, forward strand.
ATTACGTCACAACATTAGGGCATTCAAGTTCTTCATATACTAGAGTCTATTATAAAGTTATAAAAAAAACATGGAAGTAGATTGGTCCTAAAATGTCAAAACATTGAAGAATAAAAAATATCTACAACAAAAAAGGAAGAACGAAATTAAGTAAATAGTCCATCTTCCTAAAATTTACGAATTCAAATTATAGCAATAAATAGTTGCTTATTTTATCTATGGCATTCATGTAAAGATATACACTGGTGTTAAACCTTGTTAGGGCTCCTACAATCCATACTTAAGAAAGAAACTTCAACAAAATTTATTCAACTATCTTGGATAATGTATATAGATTAAATACAAGTAAAATTATAATGTAAAATCAAGACCGTCGTTGAGAATTAAAAGGATCATAAGATACCTATTTGTCGTTCGCCAGCCAATTTGAAAAGCAATGCTGCCTAAGACACCAAGTAATTATAATTTAAAAGTCAATAGAAGTAAAAATTAAAGTCTAGTGTTCCTTGTTTAACTGTTTGTCAATATGAGAAGCATTACTCTAACAACTTGAGCATGGGCCCTAATCATTCGTCTTCTCTGCTCTTTTTCTTCTTCCTTTTTCAAGTCCAAAGTGTAACGAAATCGACGAGAAGCGTTTAACACGAGTGCTGCTTGCTGTGTCAAGCCAATACACCAAAGTTCAAACTTCAAAATCACATATTACATATCTTTGTTTTTCTCACCAAAACATAATTGAGAAACACAGAGTCCAGACGTTACACATTTGAAACAAGTACTACTAGATCTTCAAGCTTATTTGATTGAATGAAACATTTGCCCAAAACGAGAAAAGGACCAAGGCATATAGTTTGCAATGCAATGGAGTACTTATTTGACCATAATGTGAAGCTGCTATTAGTTAAGAGGTATCAGGACATTATCGGAAATCTTTTTAACCTAAAATTGCACTCAGAAGATCTATCAAGTAATAGCAAATAAAATACACATATAAACACGACATTGCTGTGAAATTAAAAATGGCTTGTGGATTAATCTGCTATACATAATAAATTAAATTACCCTCCAACGCCTAAGAGTCTCAAGAGGGGCATGCTTGGTGTGAGCAATGTCAAAGGGATCAGAGTCATCAACTTTGTCCTGCTCCTCCTCCTCCAGCTCCACCGCCTTGGTGCCTGCTTCCACGTCCTTATGTTCCCCACCCAACAATTCATTGAAAGACCTGCAACTCATTTTCTGCATTTCCTTCCCCAAAAAAAACAAAATGATCACTGATGAGAAAAAGTCCCAAAAGATATTTAGAGCATCACGGGATGATATAGAAATATATAATAGTAAAAAGAAAAGGACAAACAAACCGAAACAGAAACAGCTAATGACAATAATATTCTGTTCCTGAGTTCAGTACAAAGTGCTGGCGGTGAAAAGATTTATTGTTAACAAAATCCTTATCTTAGGGTTTCAAGCAGCGCCAAAACAAAACTTACAAAACCACCCTGAGATACGGCGGATTACCAGTCGTAAATTGGGGGAAGGAGTGTGAGTGAGAGACAGCCAATCGAAAGAAAAAGCGTTTTCGGCGTGGTTTCGGAATACATCAACAATTATGAGTCAGGGCCTAACACGAAGTTTCCGCGAAATTTCCCGCCACTTTCTGACAACTATATTTTGACTCGATGCGTCGCCTAACAGTAAGTCAGACTTATTCACAGTGTACTTTTTTCTATACTGATAACACAATTTTATTTTAAGAATGTTTAATTTTGTAGAAATTGTTTTCCTCCGGAAATCACTAAAGACAAGGCACGAACAACCTAATATAAAAAAGTTAAAGAAAATCCGTTTACTATTTTTAGTTTTAGTTTTTTTTTTTTATTTTTTTTTTTTTAATTGCTTATTTAATTGAAATTTCTAACATAAAATTAAAAACAAAAACCTAATTAGTTAAAGTTTAAAAAATTAAAAATAAAAACATGTTTAATTTTATTATCTTATTTCTATTTTTTTAATTATATTTTTATAGTAACTATTTTAATATAATATATTAAGTTTTAAATCAATTAATTCTTATCACGATTAGAAATAAAATATATATTTATATAATTAAAAAAAATTTCAAATTATTATATTAATAAAATTCTATATATTAGTGAATTACATTAATGAATTACATTAATTGACGAGCTAAGTCTCCTGCAATAACAACACTGGAGCAGCGGCAGCCTATTTCCTGGTTTAAAAGCTTCACTTTTTTTTTTGGGAACAAAAGCTCCTTTCCTCTATCGAGGACCCATCTCTAGTTTCTTCATTTTCTTGTTAGAACCAACCAATGATCTAACCCATCTCTAGTTTCTTCCTTTTCTTATTAGAACCAAGCAATGATCTAGCTCTTTTGTCCCTTACTTTCCAAACATTCTTCTTTCTAAATACTAACTTATTAAACTTTCATACCTCGAAACTTGTATCAATTGCAGTGATTTCACTTCTCGAGTACCCTTGAGCTCTTTATCACCATTAAACTTCTCCTTCCTTTCATCCTCTTCTTCTTCTTCCGCGACCTCCGAGACATCGTAATCAACGCTACCAATAGTACTGGACTTGAAGGTGGAGACCAAACAAAGCAAAGGGCAGAGGAGGTGGAGCAATATGAAAACGTATACGGTGTATAAGGAAAATAGAATCTAGAGAGTCGATGTCACGGGAGTGGTGTGGGCGTTTGTGTCTACACTACATTGGGGAGGTGCATGATATCACATGGAGTTGTTGATTGGTCGCGACGTGGCGCATTGGATAACTACTACAAGCCAACATTGCCACCGTTAGTCGACAGCTAATGAGAAGCTCTTTTGCCTTACTGATTTTCGCTATGACAGAGCAAGCACAGGGCGATGAAGACGAAAAGAACAATGAAAAAATGGAGACGTGTTCTTATTTTTATAAAAAAAGAATCCTATTTAAAAACATACAAAAACATCTTTGTTACCATCTTATAAAATTGTTCCGGTTTTTTTACTTTTAAAAATAAGAAATGACAATAATACTCAACTAAATATATTTTAATGATTTATTTCCTTTTTTATAAAAAACTACAACGAAAAACAAGAAAGAAAAACATAAACAAACAAGCCCCTAGTTTTATGTGATTCTTTGATAAATGGTATCAACAAGAAATTATTCAATTGTTAAATTATATTATATCTATCTTAATTATAATTCAAGTCTAATTTAAATTATATAATTGAAATTTAATTTTAATTAAGTTAAATATTTCATATGTAATTTTTAGAAGTTTTAAATTAAGTCTAAATTTAAATTAATTTTTCGATCAAATTGCTATATATATGTGTGTGATTTTCTAAGTAATAAGTAAGAAGATCGAAACAACGTAGAGGAAGTAAGATGGGCTGTTGGTCAAATTTAATATGAATCGTACATGGACAATAATTGGAGTAAACGGTTCTCCTAGAGTTCCCTAGCACCCCACTTCCATAGAGCACGTATTCGTACATCCCGAAGACATTCGGACAGATGCCTATGAAAGTGGTGCACTAGAGCAGTCAAACGATAAAATTCATTGAAATTTTTCTCATTCTGACATCACACGCATATTACCGAAAACCACTAATCCAATTTGGGCTCATTTTTTTTCATAAACATCAAAGTCACAATTATTATTATACTCGTTAAGCAACCTCATTTACAAACATTTCCAATTTGGATAGTCATTTCAAAACAGAATTATCCGCATACAATGGTACAATATTTGCGAAATACATTCTTTAAGACAAAAAAACAGAAAAACGGATGCAGACGCGAACTGATTCCAACCTCTTTCTCTTACTTGAATGCAGTGGCTATACTCTCGTTTGCCTAACGAGGTTACTCTTCTAAGCCTGAAAAATATTGCAAATTTTGGGTGAGCTTTGCAAACTCAATGAGTGACCATCCTCGATGGCTCACTCGATCACATAACACATATAATTCATATAATCACATAATTCACATCATTTCGTTAAAAATCATTTATCAGTGCATATTACTTGGGCATTCATTTCACATTTCACATTCCACATATATCACATTCAGAAATCAGTCGACCATTTAAACTATACCTATCATATGCATATGCAGTGCTCATGAGACTTACTTTCTTTTATTATTGTTGTGACTGAGTGCCTCTTTTTTTTCTAGCTCATATCCCTTAGTGGATACCGAGCTGTATCGAATAATGTCTCATATCCCTTAGTGGATACCGGGTACATGTACAACTAAGCCAAAGGCTCTTATCATGTTTTGAGCTTTAAGCTCTTTTTCACATTATAAGCTTTAAGCTCTTTTTCGATGGCTACTCTGATCACAACAGCCTTTATGTTTCATGCATTCATGTAATGAAATGCATCACATATATTCAGTCAATTAAAAGTGCTCAAAATCCCATAATTATATTCGCCTTCATATGTCATCAGACCTTAGTCCGGCATTCAACATTTATGTTGAAAATACACATATTTCATTCATATACACATTCACATTTTTCTTCAGAACTTGGTCCAGTATTCAACATTTAAGTTAAGAAAACACATATTTCATCAAATTCACATACAAGGAGCACTTCCAATATTCTCACATTTATCAAACTCCTTGGACCATTAATGTCTGGAATTATCTTAATCACATTCACATCAGTAATAATTCAATGCAGAAATTGAAAACAGAACAAACAATGAAATGAGACCATCTAGGTCGACTCACAGTACGCTCTAGATTGGCATTTACTTCCATGATCTGGAAACGTTTAGATGCAAATGTTGAATCCTGTCTATCAATTTCATGCAACACACATAGCGCACACACATTATTAATTGGCCAATCACATAAACATTTCATTATACACATATGTGTATGTGTAAGGTATAATGCATGCTTATATTGTCAATCTCGGGTATATTTCCTTTATTCACATCTCATAAACAATTAATATCTTTCAATCGTTCTTTAATATTAATGCACTTTACTTACTTTAATCACTTCATTCATCATCCACTAGGCTCATTCAAGATCTCATTCAAGCCTAATTACATCATAGGAAAGCATTGACAAGTTAATAAGTTATCTATGTACATGATTTGGGCCAATAGGCATAACTTTCATTATGGATGTCAAATTAAGGTCATTTTGGTACGATTTCGAAGAGGACTTTGAGTTCTACAACTTTCATGAAGACCCCGAAGTGAAAATTTGTCATTAAAAGGCAAAATTGTAAGTTATTGTAGCTGTCCCATGAATGTTCTCCAAACGGACATATATGTCCCTCCAAACGGACATGAACAAAGCTGGAACACTGAATTCCCAAGAAAGTCCACCTAGCGGACACATATGTCCCTCCAAACCGACATTTACTAGAAAATTTCAGATTTTTAGCTCCTACAATCACATCTAATAAATCCTATGCATATCCTATCATTCCTACTTCATTTTCTCTTCATTATCACCTTCATTTCAATTCAAAACATCCACAAAACATAACATCCAGAAAACACATCATACAAAATTGTTGATCACAACTAACAAAACTTAAACATTCATCCTTAATTTTCTGCACATGTTCAACATAGATATCATCTTCCTTTTACTCTAATTGATCAACTTAACTTAATTTCATCATTCATGAAATCTTATCTCTTTCCATAGTATATCTAAATTTCAATTCAATATCATGTATACTCAATCAACATCCATGCTTAATCATAAACACCAAAACAAGACATATTTCTATACACGTACTGTAACATCCCCTCACTTATGGGAAAGGGCAATTTGGTCATTTTGAATGGGTTAGAATAATTGAAAGTGCTTCTGA
>JAOQMS010000004.1:24160895-24171957 GCA_027563885.1 Erythroxylum longipes
CAAAACACTTAAAATAATCCTAACCTATTCCAAAATGACCAAAATACCCTTCCCATAAGTGAGGGGATGTTACATGTAGAAATCGGGTTCTAAACTCAAAGGAAAAATTGTATCGATTTAGGTAGAATTAGCTATAGTTGTCTTCATGAAAGTTGTAGCTTATCTTTCTATCTTTCCAACGATATAAAGTATGAAATTTTTCGATATCGGAGTTGAGAGATGAAATGGAGGTGAAAATGATGAGGAAAATAGGTTAGAAATGATAAATATGCAGAAAAGGAGTCATAAGTAACTTGTAGGAGTTGGAAATCTGTAATATGACTCGTAAAGGTTCGTTAGGCGGACTGGATGTCTGTTGGGCGGACCTTCTCGGGTATTCCAGCGTTTCAGCTCAGTTGATGTCCGTTTGGTCCAGGAATAGTTATGAAAATGTGAAATTTTTGACCCTCTAGATGAAAAAATCTCTCTTTGGTGTCTTCACGGAAGTTGTAGAACTAAAAGTCCTTTTCAAAACCGTACTTGAATGGTCAAAATCCGACATCCCTAGAGAAAGTTATGCCAATTGTTTCAAAATAAACTAGAGACATAGAGCTACAATTGTTCTAAAGATGTCAATTTGTGATTTCGCTGCCGAAACTGGTTTTGGCTAGAGAAATCCCATGGAATTAACCTTATAGGATAATACATTCACGTCTTATGATATTTCAAATAGTTGGGCTTCGAAAACGGTGTCCAACAACTTGGACTAGATCTGACGTAGTCAGTCTAGTAGTAGTTAACACATAGCCCATACTCTGAACCAAGTGGGGTATAGAAGGGACAAATTGCACGGTAATTGTCTACAGAACGTTCGTAAGTTAGATAATTAACTATCGAAGAGTTTGAATGTTAATTTACTTACATTTCGGTAAATTGGCATCATGAAACCCTTCATGATTTACTCGGATTAAGAGTTAATTTAAGTGACGAAAATGACTAAGAATCTAAGGGTCATATGCATAAAAGATTTGATGAAAAACAAAGTATGCATAGCTGTCAATTAAGCAACCCATAATCATGGTTTATAGGCTATGAATGTGACTGACTTAATGGTAGGTGGTATATAAGTGAGTTCTTTACTTATGTACACTAAGAGTCTAGAAGAGTTTTGGAAGTTGAAGAGAGTGATCTTGAGATTTATTCATACAATCTTAAGCAATCTGTTTGCATGGTACATATGCTATAGTTTCATATTCTTATAATCTGTTTATACATGCACATAGGTTCTGGATTTTCTAGGGTTATTGTGGGGTTGAAATTTTGATTATGACACTTTCGATGCCTTGCCATATATGTGATGTATGAATCTATGGCTCCCTAACAATATTTACGCAGAGAGACCTAGCCTGAAACTCCCCCCTTCCTTGTACTGTTACTTGCCATATACACTATTCTAATTTCTTGGCTTAGGAGTAATGCAACAATGTCGAGGAAAGGTAACCCCTTATGTACGTTTTGTAGATGTACTGTAATTCTTTATTAATGAAGCTCATTTTTATTTTTCAAAAGAAAAACTTTTGATTTTAACGCAAGGAATCAAAGTATATATAAAAGAAACAGAAAAGAGGTTGAAAAATATTCTCTATGGAAGGGATGCAGGCACCTCCAGTTTTGGAAGAGATGACCAGGTCAAACCTAAGTAGATTCTCTATGGATATGGATATGCCTGGTGGAGCATAAATTTGGATGCGGCACATAAAATTTACTCGTAAAAACCTTTCGTCTAAAACGAAGACCACGTACTCGTGGGTCACAAAATCTTCAATGGCTTTTGCGGGCTAGTCCTTGTAACAATTGCTTTGTTGGCTAACGACGTTTCTTTGGTTGCTCTCCTTCTGTTTTAAAGACATTGACCATCATAATTTAATTCTTTTACGTTTTCAGGGAAAAAAAAAAAAACAGTTCGACTGTGACTTGGTCACCATGGTGACATGTGTTATCAACAAAGATTTTAAGCAGATTAGGTTTATGTATAGTGAGGCTTATATAACGTGCAGACCAGTTCAAATAATAAGAATAGCAGCTTCCATTTTTATCATATCCATCTAATCCCAATTTCCACATTTGTTTACGTCAAATGTCCTTTTCCTCATCAACAAATAACAATGTCAAAAGCGAGGCGGATTAATACCAATTTCAATTGAAATCCGCGGACATCAGAAGCTAAATTGCTCAATCCTTGTATTGTGCTGCTTATAGTTTCAAAAGTTGATTAAGAACGCTTTAGATAGGCAACCTAAAGAAAGTTTTAGGAGCAGGCAGCTCATACATGGGATTATGTTGTAATTATTATACATGCCTTGAATGTGAGAAAATCATCACAGTTGGGGTGCTTGCAAGTAGTAACGAAAAAACCAGTCACTCCAAGAGATTAGGATACTTTGGTAGGTTGCACTTGCCACCAGCAAACCAATATGCCACTTCATATGAGTAATTTAAACACAGCTGAGACCCACAGTTTTCAATTTTATAAATAAACTAAATATCCCAAAACTTGAAAGCAACATCATTTCGTGTGGAGTGCTGTCTAAGACCAATAACTATGTACCCCAATTCAGAGAGCCGGACCAAAAGCTTTCATATCTTAACTAGTTTTACTGGGTTTGCAGCTTAATTTCAATAATATACGACCACAGTACCCGTCAGATAAGATTTACGGATTCACATAGATTCATCTTCCATCAATATGTCTATCCAGTGGATTCTGCGCTATGAATTCTAAACCATACCCTGTTCCCTGATTGATGTATACATAAGTACATGAGTGCTTTTGAAGGAGATAGCAAGACACCCCACACACGCTTACAGCCAAGTGTAAATGTTAGAGATATTGAGGCTATCTTAGATTAGATATCCATGTGTGTGTGACGTTGTTGCATTGCCTCTCCTCTCCCTTCCCCATCTATTTCAACAACTGGATAATATCACAGAAAAAAGCATAAAACACCGCTTCGGATTCTTGTGGGTCTTGGCCAGATTGGCCAACTGCCCAATTAGACCCCACCAACCCACATGCAGTCTCTTCTTCTTAACTCACCCCCATCTCTAGCTTTTCCTCTATTTATAACGTCTACATCCCCATTTCAATGAAAGGAAAAGAGGGAAAAGAAAACCAGAGGACCTCTACGAAAAAGACTGAAACTTTAAGAACTATCTGTTTCTGTGCCTAATAAGCAACTTCTTAGCATAAAAAGAGAGACTGGTGTGTTTTTAGCTGGTGGTCTACTGCTATGGAAGTGAGTTTGGAGTTAGACGACGATTTGTTCTTTGCTGAATTAAGCAGACAGATTTCTCTTCTCATCATGGATGATGATGAAGATCGAGTTGCAAGTTGTCCTTCAGTTTCTTTCCAGGTTATAGCAATCTTCCTTCTTTTATGCTCTTCCGCAACTCTTTTGTGCCAGCTCAACTATCCATTGCTTTAATAGCTGCTAAAATAGTAGTTGGAACTTGCATTCCGTTCAATTTTGCAGGCATTTTCTGGACCACTTTATCGAGCTGCACAATCTTCATTTATGTATCGGCAGAATTGCAGAAGAGGTACAGGTGTTTTTATCCCAAAATCATGTCAACCAAGAAGGAAAAACAGGCAAGGAAGGTATGGCTCTTTCAACTCTAAGTTGACGTCCCACAGACAGCAAGATAATAACGCAAGAGTGATTTCGCAAGTATCTTACTACAACAATTCTTTTAACTCGAAGAAATGCTAAAGCTGTACATACGTCATCTTTATTTCAGTCATATGATTCAATAATTTTTCTACTAATTTGATTGCCAGCAGCCACTTGCATGGTGAATGCTGTTTAATTACCTTGTGATCAATATGTATGTGGATAAAGCCATCTATTATGTTCCTTAATTACCAGGTCCTGAAATGGGAAGGTTCATCGAAGGACAGAACCTTTAGATAGTTGAAATCTGTTGTATAATTAATGTGATTGTTTATTATTTTCATTCCTTTCGTTGTCTTTCTTTTTGTAGCAGCATTCAGCTTTTCATATGACCACAAAGACCATATTCATATTTAGTTAGGTCAAGCTTCAAGGAAACAACTACTTGTACTTATAGTCCATTTTTTAAGCTGTCAAGCATTTCAGGTCGTTGCAGGTAATTTTAGGGTTATAACTTACAAATCTTGTAATTGGAGTAAGTAAGGTAACGGCGCAATTTTTTTCTTTGGTAAGGAAAGGGACATAAGCCACTAATACAACAAAACGTAAAAACTATAAATCCTCACAAGGCACTAAACGTGGCCATACAACGGTCAAAACATCTTGACGCAACAACTCTCCCACACTCATTAGACTTTCGTGCAAAACATGTAATCCTAAAGGCATCTCAAATGCTGCATTAGCAAGGAAATCAGTCACCTTATTGGACTCCCTATAGATGTGTCCCAATTCAACCTTCCAGTTCCGTATTAATGGGGCTCTACACTCATTAACAAGAGTCTATAGGAGATGCTCTACACCCACATGGTTTCTCATTATATCCATAATAACTTTAGAATTCATCTCTATAACCAAATAACGTGCTCCTGATTCCTAGGCTAATTCAAGTCTCTTTAAGAGAGCCCAAAATTTAGCCCTCATTAAAGTGCAAAACCCGATATAATAACAAAATCCTCTATTCCAATGCCCCCAGCTATTTTGCAAGACTCCTCTAGCCGATGCCTTACCTGAATTCCCCCGTGAAGCACTATCCATATTAAGCTTTAGCACACCTTCAGCAGGGTGACGCAACCCAATCAAGCAATAACTAAGAACAGTTCCATTTCTTTCTTTACTATTCTACTCTTGTTACAGGCTACTTTATGACTTTTGAGACTCTTTAACAATTAAGTGAATCGAATAGAATACATATATTAAATTATTAGGGTCAAAATAATTTTACGAATAATATGTTCAAATAGAGGTATTACCATCATATTATGCAAGAATGACATAATTTAGTGGTGAAATTTCAAAAACAAGTCTATAATTAGTAGATCATATGTAATTACCTAATAAAGCGAAGTAAAAATAATTTACAATAAAAGCTAGTGTTTAAGCACAAGGATTTATTACTAAATCCAAGTAATTTTTTATAATGAATACATGCATTAAAAATATTAAGAAAAAGTTATCATATCGTCCGCACAAAATTCATATTAAAAATATTTAGTTTGTTAATAACTTGTGCATATAACTATATTTAGTACAAATTTTAGTATGTCCTCATAAAAAAAAGTATGTTAAGCTAGTTAGGGCTCTTTTTTTTTCATGTGAGAAAGATGACTTAAGTCTTATGAAAGTTGAGAAATAAAAAGAATCTAATATTTGGTCCTATTAAATAATATTTATACATAGAAATATCATAATTCTATGAAACACCTTAAATGCATATTAGTGGTAATAATTACATGTGACATCTTTGAAAATAATTATGATTACTAAATAATAAGTATTACAAAGAAACATTAATTGAAAATAACGAAAAATTATGTAGAAATCAATACATATAAATTTTAACAGAACACTTTATAATTATAATAACTAACTTCATAGGCATAAAAATAATGAAAAGATATTGAAAGTAGTCAATTTTTTTTACTTAAATAGTTACAACTGCTTCGTATTACAGAAAAATGAAAAAACTAACAAATGCTGCAACCTTCTGACAAGTGTAGAAAGATATCTTCAAGTACTATTATGGAAGAATAACGGGATAGAGCAATTAAAATGACATATATAGGCAATCTAAGTTAATTGCAAACCAATATGAAGATTGTTCATTCCTTTTCATCTTTAATGATTATGTTGATGTGTATATTGTCGCGAAATGGACATATTAAATGTCGCGTTTCAAAAATACTACTTGATCACAATTTTCTTTTTTGTCTAAAATAGGCATAGAAAAGAGAACTAACATTATATCTATTCTACTATCATAAATGAAAAGAATCTTTTAAACCTTTTCTTTATCTTAAAACCTTCATAAATAGCCTTTCTATCAAGTAAGAATAAGACTGTATATTACTAGACCTCTCCAGACCCTACATTTTAGTAGGACTCTTAATGAGTATTATTATTGTTATTGTTTTTTATGTTAAAATTTAAGCTGCTTCTTTTTATATACGTGGAAACAAAGAACGTTTTTGTGAAATTTGAATTTTTCTTGACTTTCTCCTTTAGAGGAATAAGTAATATTTATTAATCTCAACAATAAAATTTATTAGATATAAAAAATTTTCAACATATAATTGCTTTTCACTTGCTTTTTAAAATTAAATAATTATACTAAAAGAATTAAAAAATTGAAAAGATCCAAAGTGCATTCACACTATAAGAGTGATTATTACAAAACTCCAAATAATGTTATTATTATTCATAGCAAAAGCTCTAATTATGGATCCAAGGTCAACTATGAACCTGTATTAATAGAGAAAATAAGGAAAATACCAGTTTTTCTATCCATTGGATGGTGATCAAACTCTTGAACTACCTGAACAAGCTCCTCAATGTATGAACAAGCTCCTAAAAGTTCCAATCAACTTTTATGAAAACTGTATATCTTTATGTAGTTAACGTCATTCTGTGCCTTTCTTAATGTTTGGGCATGTTAACGGGTCAGAAAAATTGAACGTCAATGAATTTACTTAAGTAGACAGTACGAGACCTTAAAAGCTGTTTATAGTAACCTTATTGGGCCTCCTATCATAGGTATAATAAATAACTATAATCTATATATAAGGTAACGACATCTTCAAACTTAAGGTACCATTGTATAGAGGCTTGTTTCAAACCCTATATGGATTTTCTCAGGTTATAAACTATGTCAGCTTTGTCTTCATCCTAAAATCCTTTAGGTTGTTCTATATAGAACTCTTCACAAAGGTCTCCATTCACGAAACCAGTTTTAACATCCATCTAATGTAGATCCATATAATAATGAGCTATTATTTCCATATAACTCTAAATGCATCTTTAGAGGATACAAGAGAAAAAGTAACATTAAAGTCAACGCCTTTTCTCTCGGTGAACCCTTTGGCAACCAACCAGGTTTTAAACCACTCAACTTTACCCCAAAAGTTTTTGGTCTTACAAATCCATTTATAACTAATAAGTTTGCAGTTAAGAGGTAAATCCACAATCTCCCATACCTTATTATGCTTTATGTATTGCATCTTATCCTTCATTGTATCTTACCACAAACCTACATAAGGTACGAAAAGAGCTTTTGTAAAAGTAACTGTATCTACTCCATGTCTAATATAATAATCTTGTTCACCTAAATAGACTACATAATAAAAAAGGATAGCAAGTCTTCTCACTCTAGTGAATCTTCTTAAATGAACTGGTTTAATAAGCTTTTGTACCTTGAACCTTAGTTTGTACAAGGATGGGTTCTTATCCCTGTCAAGTGTGGTATTGAGACTTTGATCCACTGGCTCTGACTACATGAGTGATGAATATAAAATATCTGTGATAACCATACTTCTATCATATGAAGTTTGAGAATGACCACCCTCATCAGGATGAGATGGACCACCCTCATCATGGACATCATGCTCTAGAAACTTAATTTTTTGTAATTCCACAACTCTAAATATTCCATATTTATAGTAAAGTTTATAACACTTAGAGTGGTTGAGATATCCATAAAGAAAAACAAGTGGAATGATAATGTAACTTATCTTCATAAGGATTATACAAATGTACCTCAACAGAGCAGCCCTATACACAAAGATGAGTGATGCTAGGCTTCCACCCCTTCCAAATTTCAAAAGGCATTTTTAAAACTATTCTGCTTAGGACTCTATTAAGTATATATTAGGTAGTATATATGAATTCATCCTAAGGGTAATAAAGTAAGTTAGTCTTGCTTTGCATTGATTTCATTAAGTTCTTTAATGTGTGATTCTGCCTCTTAACCACTCCATTTTCTCAAGACTACCTGTCAAAGTGAACTGATCCACTATTCCATATGATTCTATATACTTGGCAAAAATACCTTTTTGTTGTCTAGAAACACCATATCTGTCATAATATTCAATGAAATCTGACAATTTTAATTAACCTTCCTAGTTGGTTCTCAACTTCAGCCTTAAAGATCTTAAATTTTTTAAGAATTCAGACTTCTCTTTAAGCAAGAACATATATCTATAATGGGAATAGTAATTAATAAATGTTAGAAAATATCTTGAATTACACAATTTAACTTTGTAAGGTTCACACATATCTGTATGTATGAGTTCTAATGAGCAATAAGCATGAGTTGCCCCCTTTTTCTTTATTTTGGTCAACTTACTCCTGCAACTGTCAACATATGTTTCTAAATCATCATAATCTATAGTTGGGAGAATGTTATCCTTAACTAATCTCTGGAAATATGACCTTGCCTTTTATTCCATAATATGTATAAATTCTCTTTTATTAAGGTTCTCTTTCTAGTGACTTATTTTGAAATATATGAAGAAGAACATATCTCTTTAGGGGAAAGACACGTATAAGCTATATGACAAGAAAACAGTACCAATGTGTTTTTACTTTGAAAGATAACTTTACAATAAAATTTTAAAATACAAAACTATAACCTTCTTTATCTAAAATAAATATATAAATTAAATTCCATCTAAAAGATGGTATATATAATGTTTCATTTAATACAAGCTTGAACCTAGATAACCATGTATCTAGGTTTAAACAAACATCACATATAGAGATTACATTACTTCTTCATTATTGCCAGCCATCAGTTTCCTCCTCCCTATTTAGTTTTCTCTTTTGTGTGAATCTTTGCTAGCACTTACCTTTCTTTCTGGGTTTTATGTTTATATCATTCCAACTTCTTATGTTCCTTCTTCTTATAGAAAAAGCACCTCAAACTCATGCTCTTTACAATATCTGCAAGACCTCTAGCAACATTAGATTGACTAACAGCTACATGTGGAGGAAATTTAGGTTTCTTATCTTTAACTTTACAGGGATTTACCTTTACCTTCTCCTTGGTTGCTATGAAAGTTGTATGAGCTATATTCAACATCTTTTCTTTAACGTTGCAATGGGTGATCAATGCATTTATGTCCTAAGCTTTATCATGAGAATTGCATATGGTAACTCGAATACCAAACTTTGGTAGAAGTTTACTCAGACTTAGTGAACTATACAAGCATCAAGAATATAAATATTTAACATCCTTAGCTTAGTCTGAAGTGGGACCATCCTAATTATGTACTCCCTCACTCCCTCTGCTCCTGTATACCTTTTAGCATATAATTCCTTTAATACAGTACCTATTTCATCATTAGAAGAATCCTTACATCTCTATAAGACATTATTAAGGAAATCCATTGCTATGTTCATTTCTGGAAGTATACTTAGCAGATGATCTAGTAAGGATCTCTTTATGGTCAAATAAAACATCCTGTTTAACCTTTCTTAGGCTATTTATGTTGCTCTCTCAGCCTCTGAACTTATAGATATAGGTGTTGATGGTCTATCCTTAACTATAGTCATGTTTATATCTGCCATCTCCCCTAAATTTCACATCTTGCTTCCATTTCTTAAAAATAAAATGAGTGAGGGTTTCAATTGTGACACTGGTATTATTTATAGAGAAGGTGACTATAAACTTAATAATGTAAATAATTAGCATAAATGTAGGATAACATAGATACTCAAAGCCACAAAGCAATATTTGTATTGAGCATCTTATCTCACATATCATGAAACACTTATGTGCTGAATATATAATACAAGCATATAAGACCTCCACATAAATGCGACCAGAGTATACACCATTAACTTTTATGATTCTACCACCCATAGGTAAATATATCACTTAAATATTAGCTTTCCTCTACCTTATGCCATTATGCACATCTCAAAGTCTCATATAAGGCTAACACCTATGGTTAGAATAACTAATCACAAAATAAGAGATATCACCAAACATGTAAGTAAAACAATTCAAATACTAACTTAAAAGGCCACGATAGTGACTACATTCTGATTAGTACCCAAATGAATCCATAAACACAAAGGACACACCTGTATGTTATCCTCACATTCTTCAATATTAGTATACAATAGTTGATAAGCAACATTTATAAATGCAAAATTCGTATGCATATACTTATTATCATATATTAGTGTTGAAAACATTATCAACTGACTTTATTTGAGAATAGATCAAAAAGAAAAGCTCAATTAGAGTGATAATTATGTGACTCCAAACAATAAATATACCATATGAAATGCCAAAACTACATATACCTATGTTATTTCAAGTCAAATGCATGAAAATTCACTTAATCATGGCTTTAATAACATTATTTGATTTTTATAAAGTTAAAACTTATTTATTAACAATATAATATGTAAACCTCAAAACTTTCCTTACTATGATCTAGTGAAATCCTAAAAGAAAAAAATTGAACCCTAAGATAGTTGTTTCAGGCGACGATGACAATATCAAGTAACCCGATTTATTAACCGGAAGTCTCGAAAGACTTAAAATTGAACCAAAACCCCATAACCTCCTAAATATCAGTTAGAATTCATGAAAATGTTGAACAAGATGTTTAAAAACACAAACCCAAAGTTCCAGATTACATTAGGGTTAAATGACCTTTTAAGGGCAAAATGGTTCTTTTTGCTTTTAAAGTAAATTTCTAGCAATTTCTCTTTGGTTAAAACAAGACACTCCGCTCTTTCTTCTTACATTAACAAAAGCTCTCCTTTCTCTCTCAAAGCTTTTTTATTTCTTTGCTTAAAATCAAGCAAACAAAAGGTGAAACCAACAATCCAACCTTGGATCCATCATCCTCTTATCAAGACCAAAATT
This sequence comes from Erythroxylum longipes, assembly GCA_027563885.1. Classification (NCBI taxonomy): domain Eukaryota; kingdom Viridiplantae; phylum Streptophyta; class Magnoliopsida; order Malpighiales; family Erythroxylaceae; genus Erythroxylum; species Erythroxylum longipes. The sequence goes on from JAOQMS010000004.1 coordinate 24,171,762, forward strand.
TCTCTACCACCAAATTCACTTATTGCCACCATATTCTAGAGGAAAGAAAAATCCAAGTTAGTGTTAATCATTCTTTGTAACATCCCGTTTCCCAATAACGGGTTGAATTATAGAAATGGGTACACGTGAGAAATTAGGAAAACGCGTCTCATGCTCATGCAATTGTGAATAGTGATTTTTACACATGAAAAATGTT
>JAOQMS010000004.1:24172057-24189339 GCA_027563885.1 Erythroxylum longipes
TGTAGAGGCATTTCTAAACGCCCATGGACCACTCAAAATTACTATTCTACCCTTCCCATCGGTGATGGGATGTTACACATAGTGCATCATTTAACGTTGTTGGCCAATCCTTTCATGATGGGCGCACAATATTCTCCAAAATCCCTTTAATCTATTTGTTACTTATTTCCACTTATCGAGAAGTTTGTGGATGATACGGAGTCGCCACCTTGTGAGTTATGGCATATTTCTTCGTGAGCTTCTCAAAATGCTTATTGTGGAATGACTTATTCCATTACTTATGATTATGCGTGAAATCCCAAACTTACTAAAAATATTTTCCTTCACGAATTTAACAACAACATTAGCATCATTAGTTTAGGTAGTTATTGGTTCTACCCATTTAGACAAGTAATCAATAGCAATAAGTATATATTTAAATCCAAAAGATTTAGAAAACAGACCTATAAAATCAAAACCCCAAACATCGAATAATTCACAGTCAATTGGTTAGTTAGGGTCATTTCATTTCTTCTACTTATATTTCCAGTTCGTTGGCATTTATCACATTTCAAGCAGAAAAAATGAGCATCCTTAAACAAGCTAGGTCAATACAAACTGCTTTTAAGAATTTTAGAAGTAGTTTTCCTCCCTCCAAAATGGCCTTTACGGTGGAGTTCATGACAAAAGGTTAAGACACTTACCTACTTGTCCTTTGGAATGCACCTCTGAATGATTTCGTCCTTACAGATCCAGTAGAGGTATGGATCATCCCAAAAGTAGTACCTACTTAAATGAAGGAACCTTTCCTTTCCTGAGAAGTCATGTTAGGTCTCAGAATGCCACATGTAAGATAATTCACATAGTCAACATACCAAGGCACTTTACTCACAACAAATGATTGCTCATCAAAAAAGTTCTCAGCAATTACATAATTCTTTTTTTGTTCAAGAGTTTCTAAGTTAAGAACTATTCTAGAAAAATGATATGTGACAACATTAGCAGTCCCTCTTTTATCTTTTATTTCCACATCAAATTCTTGTAACAACAAAATCCATCTAATTAACCACAGTTTTGCATGTGATTTGGTCAAAAGATATCTAAGAGTTGCATGATTAGAATGGATTATGATCTTTGACCTGAACAAATAAAGTCTAAAATTTTCCAATTCAAAAATCACAGCCAATAATTCTTTCTCAATGATTGTGTAATTTAGTTGTGCATCACTCAAAGTTAAGCTCCCATAATAAATCACACGCAAAGATTTCTCAACTTTTTGGGCACAAAACAGCTCCCACAGTAAAATCAGAAGCATCACACATAATTTCAAAAGATAAAGACCAAAGAGCCACAATACTCAGTGCAGAGATCAATTTTTCTTTAAGAACATTAAAGACATTAAGGCATTCCTCATTAAAATCAAAATGGACATCTTTTGCTAACAATTGGCATAAAAGATGACTTATCTTAGAAAAATCTTTGATAAACCTCCTATAAAATCCAGCATTTCATAGAAAACTTCTAATACCCTGCACAGAAGTGGGTGGTGGAAGCTTTTCTATAACTTCAGTTTTAGCCTTATCAACCTCGATTCCCCTTTTTAATACAACATGACCTAGGACTGTTCCTTGTTTCACCATAAATTGACTATTTTCTTAACTCAATTCTAAGTTGCATTCAATACATCTTTCAAGCACACGAGTTAGCTTATTTAGGCAATCATCAAAAGAGGTACCAAAGATTGAGAAATCATCCATAAATACCTCGATAAAGTCTTTGATCATATCTGAGAAAATGGAAAATGTGCACCTTTGAAATATTGCAGGTGCATTACACAGCCTAAATGACATCCTCCTAAAGGAAAATGTCCCAAATGGACAAGTGAATGTTGTCTTTGTTTGGTCCTAGGGAGCAATCGTTATCTAGTAATAACTTGAAAAACCATCAAGAAAATAATAAAACTCATGTCTAGAAATTTTATCCAGCATTTAATCAATAAAGGGAGAGGAAAATGGTCCTTTTTGGTCGTCGCATTCAGTTTCTTATAATCAATACACATTCTCCATCTAGTTGTGGTCCTAGTAGGTACTAACTCATTCTTATCATTTTAAATAATAGTAATGCCACATTTGTTTGGAATCGCATGCATTGGGCTCACTCACTCACTATCTACAATAAGATAAATTACTCCCTTATTAAGCAATTTCAAAACTTCCTTCTTAACTACCTCCCACATATTAGGATTGATTCTTCTTTGGGTATCTCTCGCTGTTTTAGCCCCCTCTTTCTAAGATAATCCTATGTATGCACACGGAGGGACTAATCTCCTTAATGTCACTCAAACTCCATCCTATGGCCTTTTTAAATATTTTCATCTCACTCAGAGTTCTTGCTTCTTGATCAACATCCAAAGTAGATGTAAGAATGGTCGGATATGTTTCCGCTTCACCTAAAAACACATACTTCAAATTTTCAAGTAACTCTTTCAGTTCTACTTTTGGTGGGATTGCATTATTTGTTTTTGGGTAAAATGTAAATGTATTATACCAAAAAGAATATGTACACGGTCCTTAGGGCATACCCCGACCCTCAATAATCAACAACCTTCCCATTCAGAATACAATCTAAGGAACAAAAATAAAGCAAGATGGTTAGGCTTGCCCCAACCATATAGACCCCGTTGCTATATGATCGCAAAACCTACAGTAATTACTTCCACTTCCCTAATACATCCGAAGCAATATTAGCCATGTTCCCAAATATAACCGAAGAGAGGCAATAAGCAAGAGTACATGACTTTTACCACTACCTCATATGCATCATCCGAAAGCTCCAGGGGCTAATAAGCAGAAGCCTTCACCGAGTGCACCAGCCGAAGCATTAGTCCTACTGGAAATACACTAAACACCTCCTCTCCACCAAGATAGCTCAAAGAGAAGCAAGGAGCAAGTGATCTTAAAGGCCCCACATATGGTTGCAACAACAAAGGGCTTCAAAACCTGCAGCAGATATACCCAACTCCCCTTGGGGTGTTCCTCAAACATGTTAACCATCTACCAAATGCACCCAAGACCCCAATACATCCACTTACAGACATGTAATCTGAAATCCTATATCAACTGCACCCAAAGCACCATTACATCCAATTAGAGGTTAGTTATAATTACCCCTAGTACATCCTAAAGAGACAAAAGCCATTACTAAACTGTAAAGGTCTAACCAAGCCATTACCATGTTCCCCATTATAATTGAAAACAATGGCCTCAGTCAAAAAAAATTTAAGAGCTCGCAATATCTCTTATACAAAAATATCTCAACCTAAAACATCCCTTACATATGCATACAAGTTTACATACACCCAATGTTAAAATGTAATCAGATCAATGGGATACATTCTATATAGAATTCTATACATAATTGTCTTTATTTTTATGATGACATCAGAGCTTGTATAAGAAGCAGACTCAAACTGAATCAAATTCCTTGCCTTCCATATTAGATATGTGGTGCACATGAGGCCAAGTTTAGTAGCTTTGCTTCTTATACCTACTCCAATGCAATCTTTCCTGATCCATTTTATAGCCCTGCATGGTGAAGACATGGTGCGGGTCAGTCCTAGCCATACTCGGATGGCTCGCCAGATTTCACCTGTAAAAGAACACTTGAAAAACAAATGGTCAATAGTTTCAGTTTCTAGATTGCACAGAGTGCAGGTTCTGTCAATTTCTAGGAACTGTAAATTATCTTTAGTAGGCAGTCTATTTTTATGGCTGAGCCAAGTAATGAATGAGAATTTGGGGGGATATAGTTACGCTAGATAAATGTCATCCAAAGTTTACTAGTTTGCCTCAGTCGTAACAAGTCATAAACCTTATAGGATGAGAGTATGCCATTCACACACAAATTCTGCATGCCATGGACAACCTCATTTCAGCCTCCTAATCTGCCCACCATTTTATCCCGAATCCATGCCAGCTTCTTCAATAAAGGTGAATCTCCATTGTGGGGAGTCCAGTCCCAAATTGATGTTCCCCTGAGGTATTCCGCATGTATCCACCTCACCCATAGTGAATCTTCTTTGGCATGAATATTCCAAAGAACCTTTGCTAGCAATGTATTGTTCCACGTCTTACAGTTTTTCAATCCCAACCCTCCTTCTACTTTCGGTGTACATATAGTGCCCAAGCCACTCTATATTGTCGCCCTCCCCACAAGAACAGTCTGTAACTGGTAATTATCCTATCCAAGATTGCTATGGGAATAGGGAATGCCTATAACCAAAAAGCTAGCACGCCTTGAATAACAGAATTAATAATCTCAATTCTACCTACAAATGATAAAGATTGCCCCTTCCACGCATTCAAAATGTCTCAATTGACTAGATTAACATTGAGAACTGAGCTACAGAGAATTTCATTAGAGCTAATGGTACTCCCAAGTAACGAACATGAAAGTCTCCTAATGAGTAATCCGCCATCTGTCTTAAAAGTTCCTTCTCATACCCCTCCACGTCAGCTATGTAGATGCTGGACTTCTGTACATTTGCTTTCAGCCCAGCAACCTTCTCTAATTCATGTAACACTCCCATTAAGATGCCTACAGAGGCTTGATCCCCTCTTGAAAACAGAATGAGGTCATCCGCAAAAGCAAAATGAGTTATACCTAATTGTTTGCACTTCAGATGGAAGTGAAACTGGGTATTGTTTAATCTGCTCTTCAGTAATCATGATAGGTATTCCAACCTAAGTAGAAATAGGGTAGGTGACATTGGGTCGCCCTGCCTCAGACCCCTTTGGCCTTTGAACCAAGCATACATAGTTCCATTACCTGAAACTGAATAAGAAGTAGATTGCACGCATTCCATAACCGAACCAGTAAATTTAGGAGGGAAACCTAAGCATCTCATCATACTCTGAAGGAAACTCCACTCTACCGTATCATAGGCCTTGGTGATGTCTACCTTGATCATACACCTAGGTGAGATTCTTTTCCTTGTGTAACCCCTTAACAATTCCTAGGCTAGGAACACATTATCCATCATACTTCTACCAAGTATAAAAGCCACCTGAGCCGGATCAACTATATTCCTGATCACCTTAATCACTCTCTCATTCAGAACTTTTGTAATCACCTTATAAGCCACATTTAAATAGGCAATGAGTCTACAATTCGTAACTTTAGGGGCAGCCTTCTTCTTCGGTATGAGGGTGAGAGTCCAATGGTTTATTTGCTTCAGGAGTTTTCCTATGGAGAAAATTCCTACACTACTGCAATTAGGCGCTGCCCTACTCTCTCCCATTGTTGTTTAAAAAATGCTAAAGTATAGTCGTCTGGTTCAGGCACTTTGTCATCCCCTATATCAAACAGTGCCTTCTTAATCTCTTCTTCGCTAATGGGGGCAACTAACCCTTCCCTTGCTTGCTCTTCTAAAATCTATCCATTAGTGACTATATTAGCTTCTATCGGATCCATGGTCATGGAAGTTCCAAGGAGACCTTGGTAGAAGTTCATGCAATAATTCACCACTTCTTCCATTAAAGTTGTTGGGTTCACATCATTCTTTATGAGGTGTGATATTGTGTATTGTTTTCCCCTCTTCTGCACCACTAAATGAAAATATTTACTACTTTTATCAACCTCCATAATATGTCTACATTTGGCCTTCTGTTGATAGAAGGGCCTTTAAGCCTCTAGCAGAAAAACTGCTTGCTTTCTTTTTAACTTCACTTCTAACCTTAGCTCTGCATCTTCGGGTCTAGCTAAAGATGCCCTATAGGCTATTTAGAAGTTCTCCTAAGCCCTTTTAGCCCTATTAGAAACATTACTATAAGTTGTGGTGTTTAGTAGTTTCAACTCACATTTCAACTATTTCAGCTTCCTACACAGAACAAACTGGGTTGAGCCTTCCACTCTTTCCTCCCATCCATTATCCACCACCTCATTTATTTGGGGATGCTTCAGCTATATATTAAAGAACTTAAAGGGCCTTTTGCCTATCATTTCCATTCGGTTAAACTCCACCAAGACAGGGCAGTGGTCCGTTTCAGCCCTCATTTCCAAGAAATGTGCATTACAATGAACTCCTAGATCATTCCATGCTTGATTTAATAATACTCTGTCCAATTTGACCCAAAGCTAGTTTTTATTCCATGTGTAGAATTCCCTACAGCTTGGAGCATCCTTAAGCCCTATTTGCATTCTGAAATCCATTAAATCCTTCATCAAATAGGCTGAAGGAGGTTGGCATCCAAGCCTCTCTTTTGCATCACAAATACAGTTGAAGTCTCCCAAAATGATGCAGGGCCCCTTGTGTCACCATTTACTTCTTGGAGTTCTTGCCATAGTTCTCTCCTCCGCGTAACACAGTACAACCTATAAACAATAAAGGCTTTAAAGGATAATTGGGTGATATTGCAATGAATTGTCATATGTATAAATTGTTCTCCACTCGCCAAAATCTGACATTTACAGACATTAGTGTTCCATAGTATGCAAATCTTGTTTTCATCATTATTTCCAAACTGTCTCCCACTAGCTTTATTTCTAAAAGACAAGAAAAAGTGCAATGATGTTGCCTAAGAAGGCTAGCCATACTGCATTATTTTGAGGCCTTATTTAGGCCTCGGACATTCCACGAGAGAATCTTCATTTAACTAAAGGAGGAGGCCTCCCTCCTCCTTTCCTTAATTTATCAGTACTGCACATACCTTTGTTTGTTCTAGTGTTCCCCATCTGCCTCATATTTCTGGTATCTGTCCCAGCTCTAGATGGTGGCAACAATACTGCTTTTCCTTTACTAACACTCGTACTGGTCACTACCCTCTGCCATGTCTCTTTATTCATTTCATTAGCTGCCATCCTAGAATAATCCTTCGAACCCTGAACACCATGGTTATTACCCCTGCTTACTATTCCTCCTGCACCTTCTTCCTGCTATGGGTATTGTTCCACCCTTCTGGTAGAACTATCCATTAGAGCTTCTCCTTCTTGTGTTGTTGGTTTTACTAGTAGACCCCTTTCGACTTTAGGAGTCTGACCCCTCTCACCTTCTGCTTCTACTATTCCTACATTCCCCGTGTTAGAATTTTCCACTAAAGCTTCTCCATCTTGTGCTGCTAGTTTTGCTAATAAACCCCTTCTTACTACGTGAGTCTGACCCCTCTCACCTTCTACTTCTACAGTTCCTATATTCCCCAGGTTATTATTAGCTTACATCTATTTCTTATTAGTCTTTCCTTTATAGTCAAATGGGTTGTGGCCAAATCTCTTGTAATGGCAACAATAGTTTTGAAATGTTTGATAAAGAACTACTTGGGTGTAGCTTATACCCCCGGGCAATCGCACCTTAAAGCTAGTTACGAGTACTTTGGAGACATTAACCTCAACTAATAGCCTTACATATCCTATTCAGGTTTTATTGCTAGTTATCATATCTGTACACAAAGGCCTTCCTAGACGAGAACCAAGCTTGGATAGTGCGTTTACATTCCACAGATCCAGTGGGACGTTTTCCAATTGTATCTATAAAGGAACCTCCATAAATTCCCTGTAAAGCAAACCTTGGTTTCAATTTTTTCAGTAACAAAGTCCTCCTCTGTGTCAAACCAAAACACCGACTAGCCTTGGTTATGGGGTAGCATCTTACATGGAACTTTCCACTTGGCTACTTGACTTTCAATAACTTTCAGCCCTGGGAATCTTCCTGTAAGGCAGCTTACTAAATAGAGCCCCCATGTTTGATCTATGTCGATTATGTCTGCATCTCCCAGAATAACCTCATCTTCCACCTGAACATACTCCAGCTGCAGGCCCTTTGTCATCTCTCGATTATTTCTGAAGAGACTAGCATATGAAGGCTTCTGTTTGTTGCCTTTAATTTCTCCAGAAACTCTGTTCGGCATTTTATTAAGCACCTTCTATGCAAACTCATCCTCCTCTGAATTTTCAGCCAATGTTGTGTCTTCGCTCCCTCCATCTGACTCCTCTTCAGCTGTGGATACATCCTTATCCCTTAGCTTTTCAAGACACAACAATGCAAAAGCCACATTATCAAATTGATTCAACTTCTTACCTTCGCAATTGTCAGACCCCATCTTGTCCTGTCGTATCCGAAGACCTTTTTTCCTTTTCGACTGTTCCTGGCTACATAATTCACTATTTGGTAATATTTCCTGATTACCTACTACTGCATGTTGTGCATTCATCTTTCCCGTCTGTTCTTAGTTGTGTCCTCGCACTTCTTGAGCTTCACTGCCTTCATTCTCTGGTTGATTCGTTCGCATACCAACTACATGAAACCCAATACATCTTTGGTAATGTCCTTGGGTTTCTGCGCAGACGTCTTTTTCTTACCCATTCCTAGCAGTTGCCCACACACAGGACCGATAGGTTGCCCTAATGCTAGGGCTGTCTCTCGTTCTACGCTACCAGTATACCTTGCAAACCACTTCAGAACCTTCAACACTCTCAAGAATAGCCAGACATTTGGTGCGGTGTCGGATTACAAGGAAGACACAAATTTGGTGAAAAAATCACCCAATGTGAGCTCTCTCACAAACGTCTTCTCCTGACTTTTATTGTTATAAGAGTTTGTTGTTATTCTCTTTATTGGAGGTTGTCTCTAAGAATTTTGCCAACTCTTCTCCCGCAACATTGTCTAGCAACTAGCAGTACCTGTCAAACTCTTCAACCAAGTCTAACTCCCCTGTTTCTTCCTCCTACAAGGCAAAATCAAAATTGACAGCATTAATCTGATCAATAAGAGAACACTACTCATAAACAACAATAGTAAGGATAGGTTTAACATTAAAGATCGAAAATACTACTGTTTCTCCTAAGATAGCCATGGTTAATTTCTCATTCTTCACATCAATCAAAGTGTTGGTGGTGGCCATAAAAGGTCTCCCAAGGAATATGGTGTGCTTCTTCACTTGTTCCTTTATTTCCCCCATATCTAAAACCACAAAGTCAACAAGTACAATCAATCCTCCAACCTTCACCAACACATCTTCCGTTATTTCTTTTAGATAACATATTAACCTATCAGCTAATTGCAAGCACATGTTGGTAGGTTTTAATTATCTTAGATCCAATTTCACATAAATAAAATGAGGCATTAGGTTTATACTTGCTCCTAGGTCAAGCATATACTTAACCTCCTCACCATTACCCATTGATACCTTCACGATGAAACTCCCTATATCTTTCAATTAGGGGGCTAACTACTATCGAAGTACTGCACTTGCTACTTTAGAAACTATCACCTTTTCATATGGTGTAAACTTCCGTTTTTTAGTGTTGAGTTCCTTGAAGAACTTCACATAAGCTAGAATTTTCCTGATCACATCTAACAATAAAAGATTAATATTAACTTTAGAAAGCATGCTATAGAGATCAAAAAATTGCTCATCTTGTTTTGAGTCTTTAAGGCAGCTTGGATATGGAACTGGCGGTTTATAAGGACCGGTCACCTTATGCAATCTTGGTCCTTCATCCCCCTTGGTTACATGCCCAAGTTTTTCACCTCCCAGAATGTGACTTGAAGAGTTGTTCCCATTTCTCTCCTCGTTTTGCCCATCTTTTCCTTTGACAAGGTTCTCCTTTTCTTGATTACCTACATCAAACATATTAGAAAGGTTCGCAATATGATTTTCAATCACCTTACCACTTCTTATAATTGTAACAACCTTGGCTTTTTTGGGTTGACTGGGTAACTTTCCTTTTTGATTGCCTTGCAATTGATTAGCAAGTTGCCCCACTTGAGTCTTAACCCTCTTTATAGAAGCTTCCAATTAATCAAATCTCTTATTATTCATCTTTTGATTCTAAGCGGTCGCTTGAATGAACGCATTAATGCTTTCCTCTAAAGAAGGCTTTCTTGGTATGTTCTGACTTAAGTATTGCCCTCGGAACTGATTCCGCCTTTGAAAATTTTGATATGGTGGTTGGGGCTGCAATGGTGGGTTGTTGGACTTCTAAGAGAAATTGTGGTGGTTTCTCCAACCAGGGGTTATAGATGTTTGAATATGGGTCATTCTACACCGTAGATTGAAAACCATCAAGTGAATTTGCTTATTCTTTCTCAATTGCAAAAGATTCAAAAGAATACAAACAAACATTAGCCCCATGAACAAAAGTTCCACATATACCACATACCTCATGACTCAGAGCATCTTAAGATTGTCTCATGGTCAGCATTTTCACATGCTTTGTGAGCTCTACCAATTGCATAGCCATTTCTTAATTTAAGTTCACTTCATGAACTCTAGCTCTTCTCCCTGTCACACTCTTTTATTGAGAATTGGTCCTCAACATTTCAAAGATCTCATATGTTTCTTTTGTAGTCTTCTCTCCCATAGCTCCTCCTGCTGCATTGTCCACCATATACTGACATTGTTGTGCCAATCCATCATAAAAGTACTGGTTCTACATGTGGAGTGGAAAATGATGGTGTGGACACTGAATGAGCAAGAGTTTCAAGCATTCCTATGCCTCATGGAATTGCTCTCCCTCCATTTGAGTGAAGGTAGTTATTCTTTTTCGCAACTCAGAAGCCTTCTAATGGGAATAGAACTTTCCCATGAACTTATTGTACACCTCTTCTCACGTAGTCAATGAACCAGGTGCGAGGGTCATCAGCCATGCCTTGGCCCAATCCTTCAATGTGTATGGGAAGCACCTCATCTTGAGTTGATCTTCATTTAGGTCATCCAACTGGAACATCTAGAGAGTGGTGTAGAATTCCCAAATGAAGTTCAAAGGGTCTTCATTGGGAACCCTATAGAAAGATGACAACATATTGTAGAGGATACTTTTCAACTCATAGTTTCTGGCTACCTCTCCTAGATGAATGCATGAAGTACCAGTACCAATTATTAGTCTAGCATACTCCTTCATTACTGGCTACCTTTCACCCATCTCTTGATCTTCTAGTTTGAATCCCTCGAGATTGTCTTCAAAGTCCCTTGGAAGTTCTCTTATCCAATGTACGTTGTAAATAAAGGGAGCAAGTTTACCTTCCTGAGACCTCCTTCCTCACATAAACCAAATAAAAAAACAGTGAATTAATAAGAAAATTACTAAAACAACTCAATGAAATAACAATTTAAAAATGTATGCATAAATAGACAAAACAATCGACAAAACAATCAAAACCACTTTAGCAAATAAAAACAATCAAAATTAATTAAAGTTCAAAACACTAAACACCTCCCCAACAATGGCGCCAAAAACTTGTTATGCCTAAAAAGTTCTTAAAAGACCTAGGTTATCTTACTTACAAGTGCACGAGATAGTTGTAGTTGATAACCTAGGGTCGTCTCCCACAGAGATGAAATTTGTCAACTTAAATTAAGTTTGAACTAAAAATAGAAATAAAAATAAAAACAAAAACAATGCAATCCTAGACATTCTATCCCGATTGTTGAGTGAAAGCTTTTAAGAAAAATTACAAAATTAAAATGAAAATTAGATGAAATCAATTGGGAGCAAAGACAAATAGATTAATCAAAGTGGAAAAACTCTTGAGAATTAATTTCACTAATTTAATCTCCTATGTATGATTAAGGGAAAATAATTGAATGGTTGTCTCACTAAAATTAATAGCTACGTTCTAAATTGATTCAAATAATGAACTAGTCTAACTTTCGTATTTAACAAGTTATTATCTTAATTACTTATGAAAAACCGACTTCCAATTACCACTTAAGTTAATATGTTTCTAGTTCTTAACCTAAGTGTCTATAGTTTCTCGATCTGTATTAAGCTTCGTCTCTCAAATCTTCATTTAGCACTAAAATGATGCAAAGTTTGGCCATTCTATTACATCCATTCAGTTCAAAAACCATAAGAATAAATAAGACAATAGATTCGTAACCCAATCATGCATATTCGACTAAATAGCTACATTAATTCTTAAGAAAAGAGATAAGCCCATCACGGATTCATCATCATTAAACACTTTGACTGCATGTTACTATCAACAAAAGTATTAAAGCAATAATAAAATAGTGAATACCGAATGGCTATCGAAAAAAACAAATAACAGTCAGCTCAACTAATAATTATAAGTCAGTTAATAACAGACAATAAAATGAAAGAAACAAAACAACAAATAAGGAACATAATAGGTAAACAAATCATCAGATGAAGAGTTATGGAGATCTCCAGCTCCTCTCAAGCTTCTAACTTTGGCTCTCTCCTTTTACTTTAGCTTCTCACCCAGACGAATGTTCACTCAAGTTGAATGAGATTTAGCTCCAACTCTCGCTTTCGGCCTCTCCCAAGCTTCCATCTCTCTACTGTTTTGCTCTTCTTCCTGACTCACTATGTTTCTTTTCTCTATTTCTCTCTTCTCTCTCTATCTCTATGTTATACCTGAATGAGTTTCCATCCCTCGGTGGTGTGTGAGTGAATGGAACAGTGTCCTTATGGTGAACGATCACCACCACCCCTCCTTAACATTCCTTTTACTGACTATCTTTAGGTTTAAGGTTTTGTGCTTGAACATCTGAAGATGCCATGTGTTAAGCATGTGAATAAAAATTAAGACATTTCACAAGCGTGAGTAAGTCATGAGTGTGACTTATATGTCACGCTCGTACATGTTAAATATTATGCATAGTTATGACTTAAATGTCACAACTATAACATGTTAAATACCATGAATGGTGCTGTATTGATGAAAAACACTGGTGAAACATGGTTGTATGAGAAAAACGTTAAGCATGCATGGTGATGAAGAGAACCATGGAGTAAGCAGATGGAAAATGAGAGAATAACAGTTGGTGTTTCATATAATTAATGTGAATGATTAAACATATATATTAATGCATGTTGCTTGGGGTATGACCACGTATGCATGGCTGTGGGAATGAAATTAACGTGAAGCATGCATGGTGAGATGAGAGCATTACAGCTGGAAAAATGAACATGTGTGTGTGCATGGAATGAACATGTGTATGCATTTAAACTCTCTGTGTGTGTATGGAATTAATGTGTGTTTGTGTGTGTATGGTGTATGGAATTAATGTGTTTGTCTTCATGGAATTAAGTGGAATTAATGTGTGTGACATGCAATTAACTTGTCACACCCATTTTCATGCAAAATTCTTCTAATTTCCATGCAACATTCACATGATAATCAAATTCACATTCATGCAATATTCACACCATTTTCACTCAATTCATCTGATAGTAGGATCAAAGCATAAGGATTTTATAACCAAAATCAAGATATGAAGGTGATTAAGAGCAATAGAAACTAGACATAACAATTAGGATTGGGGGTTTTGGTTGAATTTGATTAATAGAATAAAGGAAAACTAAAATATTGAAATTAAATCAATTCAAATAGCAGAAAAGTGGTCAAATTGAAAATTGAGTTTCAAATCTAGTTCTCGGTTCAATCTCAACCTTCACACGAGTGAGCACAATTAATGGTCATGTTATTCTCATACTCTCTTTGAAATTATTAATCATAGATTAACAATAAGTTTTATTAACCCGAATTTTCAATTAGGTCTTATATAATCAAAATAAGCTCTTTAATGAGGTCTAGCTATCAGATAACCTAAAATAAGCTCTTTAGATTTAGTGTGACAACTACATTACATAATAGGAAAATAGGTTAATCTAGGTAACAACCATGCAAGCTCTAGTTATTTAACCTATGCTATGTTACCCCTAATGATGCATAACCGTTAGCTTAGAACAAGTGAATCAAAGTTACAGTGATTACATATTGCAGTCTAGATTCTAGCAATGAGTTCATATATGAATAATATATTTGAGAGTGAGAACATTACTCATTCACACATGAATCCCAAAACATTAAACAAAGGATAATATAATCAATTCCAAAAGAGAGTGAGAACAACACCACTAGACTATGAAATGCCTAAATGTGTTCTTCAGCTTCAATATCCCCTTTAAATCAGAAGGATGAAATTTAGCTCCTCAAAGCTCTCAAAGACGTAAGAAATCTGCCCCTTTTTGTGTCTTTCAACTATTCCTTCCTTTCTTTGGCAGCTTAAATATCCTTTTATAATAAAAATTAGGTTCTATAAGATACATGGCCAGTTACACAGGTGTGTAGCTGACAGTGTGTGTCATTTTTACCCTAATTTGCAAACATACAAGGTGTTGATGAGCTACATGACCACTTACACAGCTGTGTATTATAGGTATGAAACAAAGTTTTGGCACTGAACGACTCAAATTTTATTAATATTAAAAATGAATTAGAAAATTCTTTTGTAGTCCACACACAGTAGGTTGCAGGAGAGGTTGAAATTGTATGTTTGAAATCTTACGTGCTTTTAGAGAGTTACATGGTCCTATACACGGTTATATAGGTTGTAAGAACTTCATTTCTTTCATTTTTTGTCCCATCTTCATACTAATCCATCTCCTTCTTGTTCCATAAAAAGGAAAATAAGATTGAACATCAATAGGACAGCTCTAAGGATATGCTTTTAGCTCATTTTAGTTCATGTTCTTCTAACTTGTACCTAAAACAAAATATGAACCAAAATAGGTATCTTAAGCACATCATAACGTTAACCCCTAAGTATTAGGGAGTAAATATATTGTCAATCAAGAACTCATCAAGTTCTCCAACACTTAGCTTTTGACTGCTTTGGGCAACAAAAAAATCAAAACCACACTTTAAAACACTTCTTCCTTTTCCATATTTCCAAAGAATAGATAATGATAAGAACAAATATCACTTTCAAAACCATAGAAAAAATTAAACATTCAGTGTTTTTACTCATAATCAATCAACAATCACTCCCTTTAAAAACTGAGCAATCTAGGGGTAGAATTTGACAATATGTGTTTAAAAATAAGATAGATCTATAGGCAACTTTAATAATCATTCATGATCAAGACATTCTATGACTTTGCGTATCATTTCGATTCTCCACCATTAAAGATTCATATATATAATCATGAATCAAATGAATTTTTAAGGTTATAAAGGAGGCCAAAGTTTAAGCTAAGAAGTACTTGGATAATTTATTTCAAAAACCATAAAAGATAGTGAAGTAAGAAAAACACTTAATGGAGTATTTAGTGCAAAAATTGACATACAGTCAAGACTGGGTACCATCAGTTATTATGAATGCAAAAACTCTGTTCATAGCTTAGATTCAAGCCTTCACATTATAAATCACATAAAGCATAAGGAATTAGAAGGAATCACTTATAAAAATTAATGATAAACAATACATTATGACCATAAGGAGTGATCCTTCATAACAAATTCTCCTTTATTTGTATCATAATCAATTTACCCATTTCATACAACTTTCAGAGGAAATATTAACATGATTTAATTTTTAAAAAATTATTTTCCTCCTCGAAAACTTTCATTTTATTTTTATTTTTATTTTAAAAAAATTGAAAATACATCAATAATGGAATTCATTGATAAAAGATATAATCTCAATCCATCAATTATAACCAACTCGTATATATCCACACCCCCCACACTTATGCTCTTGTGTATCCGCAAACCAATAATCTCAAATGTCAATCTAACTTTAAGGCTTAGGTAAGACATTTGATTAGGTTAAAGGCTAGTAATGTGGTTAGTACAAAAAGAAAAGGCTAATAAAGCTCAAGGGGCTTAACAAAGGAAAAATCATATCATTAGATAGGTTATTTGGCTAATGTAACTCATAAAATAGATTATTCCTATATTATTTTCATGTTAATGCATGTGATAAAATGTTTTATTAAATAAAAAATCAAATCAAAGCCAAGATGTACTTATCATGAAGGTCACACATGATAAAAGATAATGACATTGATATAGATGTGTCAGTTTAAAAAGGCTCAAAATCTCACTGGCTTATATCTACCCACTAGTCACTACTCTTCTAAAGATAATGTACATTGACCAATTAAAATAGTAAAAAGAAATATGCCCAATTTTCCATGAATTGTTCTAGTTAGTTATACTCTCCAATTATAACTATATAGTATCAGAAGCAACAAAAAAGAGAAAATGTTTTTCTTAACTTAAAATACATAAGAAACAAATGGACTTAAAATCAAACATGATAAACAAGATCCCTACCCTCACACTTAAAACTAACATTGTCCCCAATATAACAGTAAATGCAAGAAATGAAGCATTTAATAAAAACAATAACTGTGAAAATGTAAAGGCAAAGGAACAAACTGCCCTTGGGTTGCCTCCCAAGTAGCACCTTTGTTTATTATCATTGGCTCGACTCCATATTTTCCTCTTCAAGTGATGCCATCTAAGTCTTCAAGTATCACTGCTTTCATATTCTCCATTTGGAATCCTTTATAGTATGATTTCAGGGGATGACCTTTCAAATTAAATATCTTTTCAATTTTCAAACTCTATGTCCCTACTGCACCAAGTGGAAAGACATTGGAAACTATAAAAGGACTAACCTAATGAGAAAGTAACTTATTTAGGAATAATTTGAGTCTGGAAGGATAGAGAAGCACTTTCTGACCAATAACAAAGCTTTTCCTTAAGATCATCTTGTCCTAAAAAGCTTTGGTCTTTTCTTTATATACCATTGAGTTCTAATAATATTCATTTTACATCTCTTATAGCTCTTGCAATTGTAGCTTTTTACGTACTCCCACATCATCAAAATTCATATTGCAGTGCTTGATAGCCGATAACCCAATACACCTTATGTTGCAGCTCCACAGGAATATGAAACAGCTTCCTAAACACTAATTTATATAGGGACATATCAATTAGCATTTAATAGGTTGACCTATAGGCCCACAATGCATCTTCCAGCCTCAAGCTCCAATCTTTCCAGTTAGATTGAATTGTTATCTCTAAGATTGACTTGATTTCTCAGTTAGCTATCTCGGCATGGTTATTAGTCTGGGGATGGTAGAAGGTGGAAACTTTATGCATGATATGTTAATTTTTGAACAACATTTTCATCACCCTATTGTAGAAATGTGTTTCTCTTTCTCTTATAAAGGATTATAGCATCTCAAACCTAGAAAGGATATTAGACTTGAAAAAAATTACAACAACCTTAGCTTTATTAGTTTTGGTGGCTTTAGCTTCCACCCACGTGGAGACATAATCAACTACAAGTAACATATAATGAAATCCAAAAGATGAAGGAAATAGTCCCATAAAATCAATACCCCTAAACATAAAAAAATTTTCAAAAAAGAATGAGAGTTTGTGGCATTTGATTTCTACAGGACAAGTGTTGGACCCCGATTCTTTTCTTACTAACAAGATTGTGCTAAATTCTTTTTGAGGTTTATTTTTGATTAATTTGTTG
>JAOQMS010000004.1:24203044-24223429 GCA_027563885.1 Erythroxylum longipes
AAATTAATTTTTATTTAATTTAATCACAAAAATAAGTAAATTATCAAATATAATTAAATTACTTATAGTTTTATTAATAATTAATTTTAATTAATTAAATATATAATATTAAATCAAATTATTTATAATTCTTATTAATAATTAATACATTGAATAATTTAAATAATATATATTTAGTTGATAGTAAATTATATTATTAAAAATAAAACTACTTTTTTTAGTTTTTATAAACCAGAAGAAGCTAAAATTAAAAGCATAAATAAAAATTAAAATAAAGAAGTTTTTTTTAATTAAATTTAAAAGTATAAATAAAAACAAACAGAACCTAAAGCTATCTTATGTGAAAAAATTACTAGGAAAAGCCTAAGATAACAGCAACCAACCAAAATTCGAATGTTCGGATTTGGCTTTGGGTTCACGCTTACTTCACAGAATGATGATGATCATGCAAATTATCAATCCATTAATTAAAATAAAATAAAATACAATATTAAAAGACAAAGACCGATACGAGCATCGGAACATGAAGATGATGAGGGTTCCTGAGTCACAACAACAGAGCTCGCAGGCAGCTCTCTGTCAGAGAAGCAAACCCCAAACCTAAACTCTCTCTCTCTCCGCCACCAACAATGGATGCTTCTTCTCCTACTTCCTTGGTGATCCTCTTAGTCTTTCTTTATTGCTTGCCTGTTGGGTGCACACAAATAGAATGTTATGTTCTTCAAGTTGTTTGCTTTATTAGTTTATGTTCTATTTAAACTTCCTTTAGTCTTCATTCCTTGTATTTGTATTCAATAAGTGTGATGAATGAGTAAAATGAAATAGAAGGTGATATACATTATTGTGCCTCTTTTTTTATGTTTCTTTATTTCCTTATACTTCTGTTATTAGTTTGGCTGTCAAGATGATGTTAGGGGTTCTTGATTACGAGTAATTAGCATTTTTCAGAGGGTAACTGTTTTCTGGTGTGACATAATCTTTTGATACTGTATTGGAGTTTTGTGATTCCTTATGTTGGGAAAACAGAAAGCGGCCTCTAAGTTCCGTTGACGTTTTAGTCCAAAGTTGCTGATTTAAATTTAATCCGGTGAGCAATTGAGCAGAATGTGTTTCATTATCATGATAGATGAGAGGTTACTCGGTTGCCCTGTTGCCACTTAGTTAGATTTTCTTCAATCTCTGTTCGTTAGGCCATATACTAGATTTTGAGAATTTACTAGAGATTTCAACATTTCATATAACCAGTGGTTTCATATTTATGGCTCCTCAATGTTCTTTTTGCACAAAATTTCATTGAGCGTAACCTGCTATATCTACTATTAGATTTAGGTGTTAGTATTATGTAATAATAATACAATCAAAATTGAATACCATTGATAATTGCATTGTTTGTCAAAATGTTGGCGGGTGTGTGCTTAAATGCTTCTTAGACTATATATAAGAAATGAGTTCATTATACTAAATTTGTTATGATATTTTCTACTTTGGCACTATGTTTACAGGGTTGATGTCTCCTATACTTATTGGTCGAGGTACACTTTTAAAGTGTGGGATATTTGAAGTTTCACGTTTTCGTAAAAGAGAACATCAACTTTGGATCAAAACACCATGGAGATTTGTTTATCAACCAATTGTTTTTGCTACAAGCCATATAGCTAGGTTCCAGAGGCGTCATTCCAAAACAAGAGGTTGAGATCCCATTCTTTGGTTCCTAATGAACAAATCTACAAATATGGTGGCTTTAATATGTAATATTGTTTAGGAGCTTATGCAGATCTTGATATCGAGCATTAGAGGTGATTGATGGTTTCTGAAACTTCTTATGTTGTTTAATTACATAGGTTTTACATACCAAACTATGTCTTCTCAAGTCATTGAAAAGATAGATAGCGATGCGACTTCTAAAGATATGCAAGACTTGCATGTTTCAACTTCTTATGAAACTGCAATGCAAGCACTTAGTTCTCTTATTACTCGTCAAAAACGTGGAGAGCGTGGACCCATTGGTGGTCAATATGGAAAATTGGACAGGATGCATATGTATCTTAAGGTAAAGCTTGTTAGGTTTTCTAATCCAATAGGCATTAAACTAAATGGTTGATAAACTAACGACTGATCTATTTCATGAAGAGTCTAATTTGACCATCTTTTATTTATATACATTTGAGTTGTTTTATCCACTTTTAGGTTTAATCACTAGGATACAGTTCTTTTATGTAACAGTTCTTTTATGTAATGCCTCATTTCCCACAAGAAGTGAGTTACCATTATGTGCATAATAAAGTTTTATTTTGAACCTGTTTTCCAGTTTGGGAACCAAAAACAATGATGAGTTCCTTATTATATAGAAGCCTTATTAGGATTGGAATTTTACATCTTTTTTTCTCTATCTAAATAAAATTGGCTAAAGATTGAACTTACAAATTCATGTTGTTGTTCAGATACTAGACTTGGAAGATCACATAGCCGGGCTCAAGATTATCCATGTTGCTGGAACAAAAGGAAAGGTGCTTTATTGTTTGTCTGCTGTATTTATCCATTTATATTCCATTATCATCACCATCGATGAAATGTAATTTTGATAATTTGACAACTAGTTTTCAATAAATTTATTGTGGTTAGTTTTTATTTGTAACTCTGGGACTTGAGAAATTGATATGAACGAATTTTATCGTTTAGGAGGTAGGGTGCATGAATTCAATATTTGTATGTCCTACCTTAAACAAAGACATTTTTTTTTCAGTTCACATGTTATTTCTGTTTTCATGCTATCATCCTTTTTTTTTTTGTTTTGACATCATTCATCATCTAATGAAGCACGTCCATGGCATGTCCTTACACTTCCCTTGAGTTAATTGATCTTTTTTTAATGGATTTATGTTATAGGGTTCAACTTGCACATTCTGTGAGGCTATACTACGAGAATGTGGCTTCAAAACAGGGTTGTTCACGTCACCTCACCTTATGGATGTCAGAGAAAGATTCCGCATTCACGGGTTAGTGTTTGAACTCATCAACAGTTAAACTATTTCAACATTGATTGGGTAAACTCATCTTAACTCCTTGCCTTTGCTTAAACTTCAACCTTGTTTATAAATCCCACATCAATAAGATCAAGATGTATGATGAATTTTGAGGTGGAAAATCATCAATATCCACTTGTTTGATGTGAATTTATAATCTTATAGATGCCATCATAAATGTGTAGGAATTGAATAGTTTTTCCTCAGTAAATGTGTTATTTGCTTTTACACTTGGGTTCTATTATTGATGGGGATGCTATGGCTTTTTCTTTCATTTTTATCATTTTGATATTTCCTTTTTGTAGTTGAATAACTGGAAACTAAAAATGTTATGGAATTTGGTTGATTGATTTGAAAAAGATGTATTGAGGTTGAAGCTTGCAGTAATGCAATATATTTTGATTTTATGCAATTTGATCAGGTTACTACTAATTTTATTTGACCCCGATTTACCATCTGCTTGATCTCTAATAGCCATTCTCTTCTTAAGAGACTATTCTTAGGAATTGTATCTCCAATGCAATATGCAAAATCGAATTTTTAACTTAGGGTTAACTTCGCTATTGCTCAATGTCTGCACGATTTGTCTATTTTTTAAAATCTTTTTGCACACTTTTTGGTTGATTTTCATTATTTTTCTTTCTAATGTTCCGACATTTCTGATTACCAAATTGTGTACAGATTGGACATATCTGAAGATAAATTCTTGTTGTACTTTTGGGATTGTTGGAATCAATTGAAGGTACTAATCATTTTTTTATCTTCATGCAATAACTATTACAGGACTGTGTTATGGAGAAATCTCATCTTCTTTACCTGTTGACCCACTTCTGTTGGCACCTTAATAGAAGGAAGAGATCAATTAAGATTAGCCTTTCAGATTTTTAATGAAATAAAAAGGAGAATTACTCGGTTCTATTTTGACGTGGAAAACTAACTTGTTAATTATCTTTCTACAGCAGCCAGAATGAGACAAAATCTTAATTGTTTGAATACTCTGTTCGAAAAGTGCAAATTTTGAGGGCGGTTACATAGACTTCATGAAGTTTAGAGTTGGCTTTTGATTTTGCTAGCTGAATTTAATGCAGGATAAAATATGAGCTTTTGGTATAGAGTTCAAATTCTATAAAGAGACTGGGGGTTTATATTGCGAAACCTCAAGGAGTTGATGCATCACAACTTCTAGTTGAAATTTCAAGTTTGAAGAAAAATTTCAGATTTGTCCTTACTGATAAAGAGCTTAATACACACATATATAGAGTTTTAGAATCTTTAGTCTAATAGTAAAGGGTTTCTAAAAAATTTAAATCCTATTCTAATAAAAATTCTATTAAGGCCTAAACAATTAGGATAATATATGTAAAATAGAATAACATATTTAACTTACTACTGCTTCCTATTTGCTAAGGAATCCTAACATAATCTAAATTTCAACCTTTATCTTTTGTTGTCAAATCAATTCCCAATCTTCATCCCATCAAATTAAGACTTGTGGTTGATAATTTTTTCTCTTTTGTTTCTTCCATATACTTTAAGTTCTTTTGCAATATAATATTTATCGATTTTTTTGTGAGTAGGTTGTGAACCATTGACAAATAAGAAATAATATGTCTGATAAATGTTCATTTTTAGTCAAGAAAACCTGTGCCTTTTAGCTTAAATTTTTTAATTCTAACATTTGTTTAATTTGTAATTTTTTTAGGCTTTTGAAAATGATATGAGATAACTTGATTTTTTTTCCAGTTCTAGCAACCAATAAGATAAGCTGAATAACTTACTGAGAAGGTCAGTTTGTTGTAAGGTCACAATAATCTTCATCTGTTAATGTATTCAACATTTGCTATTTTTTGTTGTTTTACTAATAGTTGAAAAAAGCATTGATATGGTTTTTATTATGTGTGTATCATATTGTTTTCCTTGGTTAATGCAGCTTCATTTTAGTAAGACAGGGGGAAGTTTAATAAAGCATTTGTTTTGTGATTTAATGTCAGATGTTAGATCTATGTTAACCCAGTGCTTAAAATTACCGTTTAATGATATTTGGGCCTGGAAGTTCATTTTCTTTGACAAAATAATGTATTATAGACTCTTTCAATTTGAATCCACAATTGACAATTGAAATTTTTGGTGTTTTTTCAGGAAGGCATAACATCAGACTTGCCTATGCCTCCACTTTTCCAGTTCCTTACTGTCTTGGCTTTCAAAATATTTGTTCATGAAAAGGTTAGTGATATATTTTCTATTTTCAGTTGCAGTTTTTGATTTTCAGCATTCTTCACTAAAAATAGCTAAGAAGTTGCAATAAGTAGTTCATTTTGTACATTTTTATTATGAATAAAAGAACCTAGGGACGAGTGTCTATTTTATCCAACTACTCAACGAGTGTCTATTTGACAAAGACGTTTCCACTTGAGCTTCGGTTATCTACCTTATCATCCAATGTTAATAGAAGAATATATGGCTAGATGTTTGTTTGCTTATTACTCTACAATTGGCATATTTTCCTTGTGCATTTCTTATTCAGTTTTCCTTCTAATATAGGTGGATGTTGCTATCATTGAAGTTGGCCTAGGAGGGAAAAATGATTCGACCAATGTGGTATGCACACATTAGTTATGTACAAATGGAATTGATGATAATGTTTTATTGTTTCATTCATGGTTGTTGAGTAGTTGTAGGCAAAGTCCATCCATCAGTCTTATGTAGTAAAATCATGGGAACATTGTGATTCTATTTGTATTTGGTTATAGAGTATTTCAACAGGACAAAATTAGGCTAATGGTTCGTTTTGTTGATAAACCTTGTAGATCAAGGAACCTGTTGTTTGTGGCGTTACATCGTTGGGAATGGATCATACAGAGGCATTGGGTGTGTCATTGGATTTCTCATCCCTCTCTATGGGTCTATATGAACAATTTGATTATGAGATGCACTTTTAGTTTATATATGGCAAATCAGAGTAGGCTACGAGTTTAAAATTTCAAAAATTTTCTTCAATTGTTTCTCGATGCTATCTTTTGTGTTTTGAGTATTTGCGATTGAGATCACAAGTTCATGCTCATTGTACTCAGGCAATACCATTGGACAAATTGCTTCACACAAGGCTGGAATTTTCAAGGTATAAGTTTGAATATAAGTTCCTAAGCAATCATGATAGAGGATTCTTGATGCTGGCTTATGTGTGGAATATTTGTCTTGAATATTCTAATTGGCATCATTATTTATCAACTTTTTTTGAATTAAATTGTTGTCTTCTCCGCTCCTGAAGCCACAAATTCCGGCATTCACAGTACCTCAGGCTTCTGAAGCAATGGATGTTCTCCAGGAGAGAGCCCATGAATTGGAGGTAAGTATTGTTCGAAGTTCCATACCATGAGTTTCATCCATCTGTTGTCAAAGAACTTTATTTCATCTTGCTTGTAGTCATTGAAAGTAGTAAAAGTTAATTGGAATTTTCTATGTATAACACCCTATTTACAGCGTTTAGGAATTCCACAGATAAGACATAGAAATCAAGTTTAATAATACCAGATAAGGCTTATAATTATCCTATTATGTGACAGTCACCTCATCCTTAATATTCTTAGACACTTCTGTCTTGAGATCCCTGTTGATCAATGCATATTTGGTAATTACTATTTGTTTTTTATGCTTTAGTGTGTTGATAATTTATGGTTTAAAATTACCCAAGAATATGGTAATGTTTTAACTGTCCTTTATTAATTAGGAAAAGATATTCTTGATGATCTTAAGATGCTTTAAAAGAATGATCAATTGTATGTTCTTATTGATTTTTTCTCGCCATTGATGTCCTCTTAACTACTTTGAAGATTTTCATTTTGAAGTTACCATTTCAAGGTCTCTTATTAAAGGGCCAGAGAGAGTCTCTTGAGCAGATGCTAATTTTTTGACTCGTACTGACTGCAGGTTCCTCTGCAAGTGGTAGCACCTCTTAATGGTGTAAATTTGGAAGGCTTTACACTTAGCTTGTCTGGTGATCATCAGTTCATTAATGCTGGTCTTGCTATATCCCTTTGTAAATGTTGGCTTCAAAGAACAGGAAATTGGGACAAGCTATTCCAAAATGTTAGTTTTTGCTTCAGTTAACATCATTTGTGTATGTTCTTGCTGTCTTAAGTCAATCAATCATCAGACATTAGGCTTTAAGACTCATTCTGCCTCGGTCATTTCAAAAGTGAACTGCATGTATCCTTAGTATATTACCAATAAGCATATAGGTCCCTTGTAGATTCATTTCACCTTCAAATGTTAAAAGAAATATTAATACTAGTGTTAACATTAAATGTATTGTCACTCACAAATTTACCTAAAATCATTTATTGAAACTTGAAACATGGGTTCAATTAAACGAGTTTAGTTATTTCTCTTGAAGTGGTGCTAGGAATCCTTTTCTAACTCCTTATTTCTTCTGTTTGTCTTCACTATATGTACATGTTGGTTTTCTTCTTCTGTTGGCAATTGGAAATATGATAGAATTTTTATTCACTAGCCTACCCTTGTGCAATGCTGTAGCTGGACAAGTGGGAAAGCTATTTGCCAGATGTGTTTCTCAGAGGTCTTTCAACAGCATATCTTCCTGGAAGGGCTCAAGTTGTTCATGATTCTTTTTTACAGTCCTGTATATCACCTGAAGTAGGAGAAAATACTTGTGGAGATCTTATTTTCTACTTGGATGGGGCTCATAGTCCAGAGAGCATGGAGGTTTGTGCCAAATGGTTCTGTAATGCCATTAAAATAAGAAAACAATCACAATCAATATCTTCTACTCCTGATCTTCAAATTAGAAAGGAAATTTGGGCAAATGGTTACAGCCATCAAGGAAGAGGCACCTTTGAAGACATTAACAAAGTATCAAAGCAGGTAATATGTTGATGTTTTATTTTTCTTTCTTGTCATTCAACAAAGATGTTTGGAGCAACTACTTTCCACTTGTGTTTGTCCTATTACTATGGTTATCTTGTTTTTTGCTTACAATTTTTAGATATTTTTATGGTCTAGTTTATTAGCTCCTAACGTTTAGGTGTTTATACTTGTAGATTCTCTTGTTCAATTGCATGGATGTCAGAGACCCAGAAATTTTACTTCCAAGGCTTGTTAGTTCATGTGCTTCTACAGGTACCTAAACTTTTAGATTTTTTTGTTTATCTTAAGAAAATCTTTTTTTAATTGTCATCGTTTCTCTCTCAGCTACAACTAAAACTACAAAAGAATGAATACCTTATTATTCCACCTTTAATTTGTATTGTAAACATAGCCACCAAAAAGGAACTGGCTAAGGGAATAAGCAATCATTGTTTCTCTTGATGATTTAGGTCTTTCCAACAATAACAACAATATCCAATGAGGGTCCCGTTGAGCGCAGGGTCTGGAAAGGTCCATATTATGCAACCTTACCCCTACCTAATAAAGAGGTTATAAAATAAATAAATATATAAAAATAAAAATAAACATAAACATAAACACAAACATAAATATAAACATAAAAAATACTAGTACTAGTACTATAGATAAATACGTATAATAAAAATATAGAAATATGTAGTAAAATACATAATACAATAAATATAGAATAAATTGTAAAGTAACAGTAAATGATGGAATAAATAAATAGATACACAAACTAAAAAGAAGACATGTGCAAGAATAGATCAAACAAGCCATTCCAAGAGACTAATTGGATTAAGTAGGAAACTGTTTTGGCTAAATAACTAGGAGAGAAGTATTAAGAAATAAAAAAATTAGGCTAAGTACAAGACATAAGACTCAAGAAAAATATTTAAAAGACTTAAAAGAACAAGAATAAAGAGAGCCTTAATCCGTATCTTAATACATCAAAGTTTTCTATTATGGGCTATGTTTTTGGTAAGTTCGAGCTGAATCATATCATTCTTGATCACTTCTACTCAGTTCTTTTTAGAGCTTCCTTTTTGACTACTATTTTCTTACATCTTCTCATTGGAGCGTTAGGGTGTCTTCTTTTAACATGCCCAAACAATATAAGTTTGTCTCTCTTAATTTTTTATTAATATCGGTCACCTTTAATTGGTTTTTTATCATTCAATTTATGACCTTATCTGTTCTGGTAAGGTTACACATTCAACGGAACATCCTCATATTAGTTACCATTAACTTATAACTATGTATTTAGTTGATGGGCCAATATTTCGCCCCATATAGCACGGCCGACCTAATCGCTAAACGCTAAAAATTACCTTTGAGCTTGAATGATATCTTTTGGTCACATAAAACTCTTGATGCACTTTTTTATTTAAGTTACCCTGATTTGATACGATGAACTATATCTTCATAGATCTCTCTATTGCTTTGGATGATAGATCTTAGATACTTAAAATACTCTTTCGGACGTATATCTTCTGAACTGATCTTTTCCTTCACATTGGAAGCCACCTTATTGCTTGAAAAGTTACACTCTAAGCACTCAGTCTTAGTCTTGCTCAATTTAAAGTCCTTTGATTCTAACGTATCCGTCCAAAGTTTTAGCTTGACATTAACACCCTCTTTTGTCTTAGTCATTAAAATAATATCATCAGCAAACAACATACACCAAGGCACATTCTCTTGAATATTCTGGTGAGCTCATCCCTTACTATTACAAACAAAAAAGGGCTCAATGAGGAGCTTTGGTGTAGCTCAATATTAATAGAAAATTTTTCTGTTTCGCCTCCTATCGCCCTTGCTCTAGTCTTTACCTCTTCATTTATATCTCCAATAACCCAAACATATGTAAAAAATTCTCTTAACCTCTAAATACCTCCACATGATTTTTCTAAATAATTTGTCATATGCCTTTTTTGTATGTTAAGTATGACTTTCTCATCATATTACTTTAACTAGCAATTTATTCGCTTTTGATACCAGTGCTCATCTGGCATGATTATTAGTGTTAAAGCTATTTTTGTTTGGTGGTGAACCCATGATTTTCTTTGCATAGATAGCATTGAAACTTTATTCTCTAGATTATAGTTGTTAGTTTATCATTCTACTTTAAACCCGTGTGAATTGTTCAAAAAGGGAAAGTGGTGCAAATAAAGAGAAAAATTTGATCGTATTCAAAAAATCCGTAAATGTAATTAAATCTTTTTTTTTAATCATAGACTGCCATATTCTATAACGTCAAAATATTTTTATCTTTTTTATCTTATTGATAGTTTTATCTTATTAATAGAAATGAATTTGATAGAAATTGATATAAGATGAATAGAAAAAATCAAGTGAGTAAATGATAGTACGCCTCGAAATAAAACACCCTCAATTTTTTTTTTCCCGAGTAGATACAATTCTGGATAGATAGAATTATTAATGCATATATATATATATATATGATGCATATATATATATATAATTCTAATTTATATATTATTTATTATTCTAAGTCTAATTATGTATTATTATAACTATTTATTCTATTTATTATAAATCTGAAAGCCTAATAGGTTAAAGACTATTTGAGTGGGTTTTGAAAGAGGAACTATCAGTGGATGCAAGATAAGGAAAATGGCTTTTTATTGAGCTAAGTTAGGCAATCAGGAAAAAAATATTTCTTATCCTGTTATGTGTTTGATTAGTATCAGGATGATTATGAAACTTGAATCCCATATATTAGGAAATTAACACATTTGTCTCAGGAACTTACTTCTCCAAGGCCATTTTTGTCCCAAGTATGTCAACATATAACAAGGTTACATCTGGTGCCACAATCAATCCTTCAAATATGCTCAGTAGGGATTTGTCATGGCAATTCAAACTGCAGAGCCTTTGGGAAAAGATTGTTCTTGGGATAGGTATTTATCTTCTCTTCCCTTGCAAGGCAAGCATATCTTGATTGTTTGTTTACGAGTGTCATTTTGCAGCCATGAAATACCATATGATGATGAATGAGTAAGAAAAGCTCAGTTAATCAAAATATAAACAATTGAATGATGTGTATCTGTTGAGCAAAGATGTTTGAGGACATTTAATATGTTAAATAATTAAAAACAGCTGGAACTGTGATTTATGCTATGATGATGGGCAACAGATGATTGGCAGCATTGTAGAAGTTGCTGCTGTTTGGCAGTATTTGGTGTTGGCTGTACTGATAATACCCGAGGCAAACAGCTTATAGTGGCTGAGAATGTCTGCAGGTGGGTGATAATGGAATGGTTGGAGAAGCTGGCTGGTGCTTCTATGGTAATAACCAAATGATGGCTGTAACAGTAGATGTCTGGTAATCAACAGCAACCTGGGGATTTGAGATTA
The DNA here is from genome assembly GCA_027563885.1 of Erythroxylum longipes. Classification (NCBI taxonomy): domain Eukaryota; kingdom Viridiplantae; phylum Streptophyta; class Magnoliopsida; order Malpighiales; family Erythroxylaceae; genus Erythroxylum; species Erythroxylum longipes. The sequence continues at coordinate 24,214,348 of JAOQMS010000004.1, forward strand.
TGATTTGTAGCCTCTTACTGGTGGCCAGGGTGTGATCTTCTAGTATTGAGCTTATATAGTTGGATACTCTCTATCTCTGGCTAGGGATAGTGAGCAACTTGCTATCACTGGGAGGTGACGGACGTTTGCTTATAACTTAACCGGTAAACGTGTTTTTCTTCTGGGTGACATTGGTTCTCAGCAACAGGGAACATTTGTATTGGAAGTCATTTTCCACCACAATGCTTTCACTCTCCTATGCATAAAAATAAAAAATTGATGTTGATCATATCGGTGAAAATACTGAATGTAATAGAAATAGTATCATTCCAAATGTGGGATCCCTTATTTTAAAGTACATGGAAAACCAGGAAAAAGCTGGTTCATCTGGTCTGCATGCGTGGGAGCAGGAGTCTGGTCTGAATATTCTCTTTTTCAAATTCACTAGCTTCCATTTCTATTATGTGCATGCTTCCTAGACAATCCTAGGTAGATCATGCCATATTTTCCTCTGATGATAAAATTTGAGCAATCTCTGAAACTGTTGTGGTCCAAATGGATCAATTAATTAGTAACTCCGTAATTTTTGTTTATTTAATGCAGAAGTAGATCCTTTACTTGACCAGGGAATCATGGATAACGTCAACAACTTACCACCTCCTGAATTCCTTTACGAGGATGCTTCTCATTGCAGTATTCCAGATGCACATTTGGCTTGTAGTACAGTGATTCCTTCATTGCCATTGGCCATAAAGTGGTTGAGGGATTGTGTCCAAGAAAAACCTTCCCTAAAAATTCAGGTAAGTCCCGTAAAGTAACATGACTGATGCTGAACAACAAGCATGAGCGAACATTACTGCCAAAAATGTATTGAACCCAATAGTGATAGGCGGAGCTAGGCTAGATGGGAAATTTTTTGGTGATGTGAATGAACTAGAATGGAGGAGTAAATAATCTTGTTCTGATGTCATTTCTGCAGTAATGTTCTTATTGTTGAACGACAGGTTCTTGTCACTGGATCATTACATCTGGTTGGAGATGTCCTAAAGCTACTGAGGAGATGACAAGAACTAATAGATTCTTCGCGGTTAGAAAATGCCCTAAATCCTACAGCTTATTTCTCTTTATTTGATTTAAACTCCATTTTACTTGGAGCACTCAAGTTCTCCCGATATTGCTCTTGGTTTTGATAATTCATGTTGAAAAGTCGTGCAATAATCAGTTACGAGCTCGAGTTATTATTTACTCGCGGTTATTTCGCATCCCGACCCTCTCCTGCTATGCATGACAACTGGGTTTCTCAATTAAGTCCTTTTACTGAAATGCTGCTATTCGAGAATTTGCTAACCTAAATTTGTCAATGGTGTACTTCCATTAATGTTTACAAAAGTGAAACGGGCATGTCACATTAATATGATATTGACGTAAAAAGTCAGAAGACATGTCAATATATCATGTCAACATATAGTAGTATAACAACTTGAATTCCATCGAAACTACATGGTCATGCCATGTCAATACAATGTTGATGTACATGACTATTAGCATTTTCAATATGTTTAATAGCGTAATGTTCCAAAGACCGTAATTATGCTTCAGTTTCGTTGGTGATTAACATATGCGACTCTTACCATATTGCACTAGTTCTTTACTTTCATAATAAAAGCAAATAAGGATAAAAGCGAAGATTGTTTAATGTGCAAAGCCTCAAACTGAAAATGATGAATTAATCAAACAAAACATTAAACATAGACATTAAAGGTGTTGTCTGTACGTGTTTTACCCACTTTGTTCCTCCCTCTATTGCTTCAAGAATGGCCTTTTATTGGATGAATTATGTAATTTTAAGGATTTCATTGATACAGTGGTATTGATATGGTTAGGCAGTAAAGCCTGTAAAAGCAATGTATGTTGATCATCAAATAGTAACACATTTATATTAAAGATGCTATAAAGGCCTTGCACGACTTCAATAACATATGTATAGTGCTTTTACTTTTACATCCTTATTAATTTGTATGTTAAACCAAGTGATTTCAAATTGATAAATTTGTTGATAACGAAATATTGTAATATTAACAATATTTTTTATTGTTGATAAGTATTATTAGAGAGCATTGTTGTAAGAAAAGACTTGTGGAGCACCAAAGAGTTTTTACTGAAAGTTTGGATTGGATGAATAAATCTTTAACAAGATGGTTTAAAAGGATGTCTAAGAGGTAATTCTAGTGTCGAAGAAGTTAAGTTATTCAAATGTTGCTCAAAGTTTCAAAGCAAGTTACAAAATTATCAAGGCGTTAGAGCATTACTAGATTATATAAAGCCCCCAAAAGGCTTTCACTCTTCGATTGACCCGTCAATTGAGTTTAGCCAACCAAATGGAGGGGTAGATCAATCATATGTCCTAGTTTTTATAGGTCGAGTGGTTATGATATATTCGAAATACAAAACGATACTTAAAGAAATTATTAAGACGTACACCTAACATTTTTATAATATAGTTAGCATAGTTTAATTCAACATGTGAATTTTCATGATACATTTGACTCTAAGTGAGAAGATTGATTTTGGTCCTATTATTAGATTTTTATGCAACTCTCATTATTCATACGAGGATCTATTCATCCATATAATCTTCTAAAGTTTGCTATTTCAATTCCTATGTATGAAACCTGAAATTGAATATTTTATATCCGCTACTTCAATTTAATACCATATAAATTTATGAATAGTTTTTAAGAAAATTAGAATCTTGCGTTAAACCAAAGAAATCAATCCAAACAATATATTTTGGGTACATCACGCCTAAATTTATCCCAATTTATGTTAAAGTGAAGAAAAATAATAATAAACAATAAAGAAAACAAGATAAAAGAATGAGTTTTGATAGATCTTTGGATCTTGATGTTACTTAAACATTTTCTCCAAGATCTTGATGTTACTTAACATTTTCTTATCCTTTGGCCATCCCTACTATTGCTCTTTGGCTTCTGAACAATCTCTCTTGTCCTCTCAGCAGATGTCTCCTCTTGATCACCATGTGTCTCTCCTTTGTATTTCAATAAAATCTTAAAATTTTGGCCAATAAAGGATCGACATAGACCTATGGTCCTATTTTCTTCATCGTTGTACAAAATCCTAATTTTTATAAACATCACCATCAACACGGGTCTTCAACACTGTACTGTGTTGCTCTCGGATTAACTTAGTAATCCATTTGTCGAGCGTTTAAAGGTTCACTTGATGAACATCTGTTTGAACTTCATAAACATAAATCCATATTTGGGTTATGTTGTAGAAAAAGGGTCCCTATTTGACTTGTGTTCTTAATATGAAATATTATCCTAAGAAGTATAATGTACTTGGTTGGAATAAGGGATGAACATGGGGTTGTGTTCTTTCATGTGCCAAGTTGTCAAAGAGGTAGAATGAACTAGTAGGCTACATAGGGTTTAACAAGGTACCGTGCTGGTGTCTTATTATTGAATATTGGATCATGTTCAATCCATGTTCATCTAAAATCACTTTAAAACTTCTCTAAATTTGCTTCAACTTGTCTAAATTAATTCCTTCTTAAGTTGAGAGCTAAAATAAGGCATCTAAATAAAATATAAACCACATTGAGTATCAATTCCTATTGAATTAATCTAAGCATAAGTAAAATGCTCTCAAAATCATGCTAAATACATAACATAATTAACACTTATCAGATTCCCTCACACTTAAGCCTATTATTGTCCTCAAGTAAATTAATCTCGTTACTTAGGATAACTTTTATTGGTGATATTGAGAAGATAAATTATAATGGCTACTAATTCTATATAGAATTTATTTACAAGACATTTGGCTTTCAACATGATCCTTTTTATCTTCATAACTGCACATTTCTCACAAGCAACCATACTATTTTCTAAGGTATGTACGGTTTTATCAACTCCCTATAAATACATCTTCTTCATAAACAAAAAAATTGATTAGATTAAAAAACTCACTACCTCTGTCCATTATAAATACAGATTATGCATGACTTTAGGGCTACTAGAAGAAATAATTGGATGATTTATAAATTGTTTATGAAATCTATAGATGAAGATAGTTAATGTGAATGATATTGGTTTCCCTAGTGTCATTTATTTGTTGCCTTGGTTTATTAAGTTTCTAGGTCAGCTTAAGGCAAGAGTGAAATTGCATTGAATTGCCCACACTTTACTTGAATTGACTTCTCACTTAACTTGATGTATTTATACATGAGATTGGCATATTATTTGCTTAATATATGCTTTTTGGGAATTTACAATGCTTTGATAAGGAACTTTTAATTAAATTGATTCTACATTTTAATGTTACAAAATAAGGAGTATGAATTAATTATACATAAATGTAGGGATATGAATATGGGAATGTTATATTTTTAGGTTAATACGTATGTTAGTTATACACGCATTGCATTTATGATTTCATGTAAGAATATTTATCTATTTTATTTTTGTTATAATATACTCTTTATTTATATATGCATGGTGTTCAATGTTGTTTCTTAAATACTAATCTATAATTCATTTAATTTTAGGATATAGAAAAATGATGATATGAGGACCACCACCACCATTGAGGAAGTCAAAGGAGTAGCCCTAGTGCAAGAGGCCTATAGTCATTGCCTCAACCTCTACCTCTTGGACCATGACTCCTAGATCTCATGCATTAAGGAGATAGCATGCACCAAAGGTCCCATCACTGACAACTCCTTTGATACTCTTAGAACACCCTCTCCCGTATTTCACTACTGAGCTTTAGTTTCAGCAACATTAATCACTACAGACCAAGAAATTTAAGACTCCACGATAGAATAATTGGGACATCTTGTGGAAGGTAAACTTGGAAGATGAGGTAAGGGAGATTATCTCCTTTGATGGATAGCTTGAGTTCTTTATTATTAAAGAGATAATACCCCAAGAGCTCATACTAGAGATATGTGCAACGTCCAATTTAAAAATAATAAGACATCCTAGGTCTTACACAGTTATAAAGTTTAAGCTTACATACACCTTATAGCTCAAGAAGACATTTGATAGGTGTAAAATAAACTGGTCTGCAAAGACTGTAAACTTTGTGAATTATGGTATGTTTTCTAGGTGCTAGAGTGTGTTTCTTAGATGAAAATCATATGTTTAGGACCTAAATTTATGTTCTTATTAGTATTTTTGTGTGTTTTATTTGATTGATTGTTGCTTATGGCACAAAATTGATCTTAATTTTATGTTCCAAAGGTTGTTGGATATGTTTCATGATGATTAAAGATAGGAAAAATTCAAGAAAAGATGGAGCTGGAGAACAACATCTGGCATGATCATGCATAAAGAAGCAACAGTAAGTTAGTGAGCTCTTTAGCACAATTATGATTCCATACACGACCATGATAGAGAGTTATAGCATGACAGTGCACAATTGTGCAAGGAGCAAATTCGAACTTTTGTAGGTCATGATATTTTTTATATTTTTGATATTTTAAGGCTATTTTTGAAACAAAAAAGTGGGGAAACCCTAGAAAAAACCCTAGAAGGCTAAGAAGTATTTATTACCATAAAAGCACAAAATGATGATTGGAAAAACATAAAAAGATGAGATGAAAAAGAGCATAATTTGAAGAATAAAACAGGCAGAGAAGACATCCATATTCAAATATTTACTCTTTCTTTTATTTCCTTATTATTGTTGAATATTAAGGATGACTTAATAGGCATATATAGTTACATTTATAGATTTCTAAATTCTTTTTAGGAATTACTCTTGATTTATTTGTTAAATGTTACATTATTGATTTAAAGAAATATGCGTGTAATGCTTATTACTTTATATTCAATTTGAATATAGAAATTAGATTGGATTATTTGTGCCGTGATGCACAACAAGAGCTGATACCTTATTAAACCTATAAACGTTAAATTAATAGGCAATTGAAGAGGGATCTTAATTATTTATTAATTACCCATATAATTGTTTCAAATCCAAATGCATAGTTAGGAAAAGTTTTGATAGATCGAGAGATCACAATTCGATTTTTGTCTACTTTAATTGAGATTACTTGATTTGATCTTGAGAGAAGGTAATCCTAATTGTTGAATATATGGGGTCAAGTAGTATTAAATTAGAAAGATAAAGTTAAAACAAATAAGGATAGAAGTAACTTTTAATTTTCATCATTGATCAATCAACCAAATTCACTATTGCTTATTTCCTTGTTTAATTATCAATTATTTATTTTAGTTTAAATTTAACAAATTATATTATTTTTATCTTAAAAAACTTTTAAATTAATTGTTAGGTAACTACTTTAATCCTTGTGGGAAGATAATTTTTATTTTATAAGATAAAATTTGTATATTTGTAATAAAGAAAGTTTTTAATTAAAAATTCAATAGGTTTTTAGCACCATTGCCCACGATTGTTTTGTAGCATATATTGCAATTAGATTTACCTTGATTTAAAGATTTTAACACTTTTCTTGTGTGATTACAAGTGTATTAACACAATATTTACAAGAAGTTCGAGTAAACTAAAAGACACACAAGTTTTTGACATCACCAAGTAAGAGAGGGAGTTTTAAAAAGCAAAAAGCCAAGAAGCAAAGCAAGAAGCCAAGAAGAAATAAAAAGGACAATAGTGGAGGAAAGGAATCAAGGAGAACAATAAAGAAACCCTATAGAATTCTTGAGACCAAGCTTCAACACTAACTAATAAGGAATAATGATACCACCAATGTAAACCATCACTTTTGAAATTAAGTCAGCACTGCTGACTATGCTGCAAACCAATGTCCAATTTTATAGACTAGTAAATGAGGATCCTAATGCTCATTTAGTTATTTTTTTAGAGATTTTTGACACATTTTGATATAATGGACTATTAGAAGATGCAGTCAAGATGAGACTCTTTCCATTTACACTTACAGATCAAGTTAAGGCATGATTGGATTCTTTCAACCTAGAGAATGTCACAATATGGGACCAGTTAGTGCAAGCCCTTTTGGCTAAATATTTCCCCTTTATGAAGACCACTAAAATCATAAACGTGATAACTAATTTCTATCAAAGCAAAGGGGAATCATGGTATAAAGCATGGGAGAGATTCAAAGAGTTACAAAGGAGTTGTCCACGTTATAACTTACCTAAAAGGTTCCTTCCATAATTGTCATATAATGGTATGAATTTTCCCATTTAAGGCACCATCGATGTAACAGTTAATGGTTTGCTAATAAGGAAAATAGTTGATGTCGTGCATGATTTCTTGGAAGAGATGGAAAACAACAGTTCTTCATAAACATTAGAGAGGAGAAAATAGTAACCAACCTTTATAGATCAAAAGGTGTGCTTGTTATGGATTCAGTGACAACATTATAAGTTGAAGTAACAAAATTTGCTAAACAATTAAATAGACTAAAGGCCACTTCTTCCAACCTACCCAAGGCAATTCAACATGAATGTGAATTTTATGGACAGGAAACATATCTATAATAACCCATTTTTCCATATTAAGGGTTAGAACCCTAGACAATTGTACATAAGAAATAACTTTGGGAAATTATGAGGTGCTTTGCATTCATATGCATAATATTAGCATGCACACATGAATTGTGAATTTTGTACACATTGCAAAGACTGTATATGCACTTAATTGACATATTATGGGGTATAAAAAATTTAAAATGGTTATGATGTGAAATGTGAAATGTGAATTTTTATGTCTTGAATTTTGATTTGGTGAATTATAATTAGTAATTTGAAATTAATTATTACAATTGGGAGATTTATAAATTTATGTGTATTTTTAGACTAGAAAAAAAATACTAAGTAGTAAGACAAATTAACACATGGTTGTAGAAATAAGTGACACGTGGCAATATGATTAAGTGACAAATTGCCTAGACAATTTAGTGACAAATGACTCAGAGATTTAATGACAATTAGCTTAGAGATTGGGTGACAATTAGACTAGTTATTAAGAGATAATTGGAACCATGAGTATAAAGCATGTGACAAGTGACATGTGTCACAACACTTGCCTCACAACACTTGCCACACACCTTAATCCACGACACTCACATTTGACTTAACCACCTTTTTCTTTCATTATTACTTTTTACTACATGCTTTCATCTTCTTCTTTTTTCTCTCTATTCACGGCATTCACAACCTACACTCACAACACGAGTTCTGTTAACATCCTTCATTTATCCACTCCAAATATTTCGTTGTCTTCACTTTGATGATAAAAACCTAGCCTATTCTACCTTGAAAGTTTGATGATCGTGTAAGCATGGAGAGCTAGGGTTAATTGATGAACTATGATGAAGATATGTTGGATATAGTATGTAGGGGTTAAAATTTGTAAAATTTTGAAGGAAAAAGATGATTTTTTTAGATCATCCATCCCACGATTGTGGGAATGCCTCCACGATCGTGGGAAAGGAATTGAAAGTGAAGTGTTATCTTTTTTGTGATCTTTGAATCAACTAATGATAAGTTGCTTTGGCGCATTCATACTTGATTGAGGCTTAAAATGACTTTAGTTTGATGTTGAATAAGTTGATAAAGTGTTTGACAAGTTAGGTTGTTAATTGATGTTATAACTAAAGAATGGATTGTTGATATCATGTAACTAAATCTGGAACTTTAGAGATGTAGGAATGAAGGTTTTCTTATGAATGTAAATGTGATCCAAAGGATATGAGGAAGGTGAATTAGGTATGAATAAATGAGAAACTGGATATTTTGTGATTATATAATGCTATAAAAGGATTAATGAATGTATAATTGATAAACTTAGAATAATCAAGTTTCTTTGAGGTGTAAACATAAGTGCAAACTAGACATATACAAGCTATAATGGTTTGAATGATCATGACTTTTGATTAAGGATACATACCTTTAAAAATAGTCAATTGAGCATGCATTGATCACGATATATATATATATATATACACACACACATACACACACACACATTGTACACACATTACTAATTTGATCATTCATATAAATATTCAACCATATATATATATATATATATGTATATATGGTTGAATATTTATATGAATGATCAAATT
>JAOQMS010000004.1:24238359-24251769 GCA_027563885.1 Erythroxylum longipes
TCTTACCCTCAATTAGCATCAAACACACAAGAACAACAATGGAAATCAAACTTAATGAAAACATACAAAATGAATCCCAAATTAGAACAATAAACAACAATTATGCTAGAAAACACATGCCAATAACCTATAAAAACATATCCTAATGCACACCTATCATAGAACCTGTTGTTAATCTATGATTAATATTTTCTATGAGGGGTATAAGAACAACAATTTAATGAAATATGTTTAATTAGGTGTAGACTAAGATTGAACTAAAGAATCGGGTCCTTAATGATTTCGTCATTTTTGCATGTTATCATTAATTTGTCTTTACTAGTTTAGTTTCATTTTATTTTCTTATTAGAAAATTAACCAACACCCCTTTTAAACCTAAACGCCAATTATCTTCATTTCAAAAGCTTTACACACACTCCTTATAGGATCGACCTAGACTCTCCATTGCTATAGTTCTAGGTCTAGTTTATTTTGGGTACTGTTATGATGCTACGTCAATTTTCATGTAATATTTTTTTGTTTTTCATGTAACATTCACAAAATGCAGTCACGCCATCTTTCATTCTTGCATGCATAAGTTTTCTTATTTTTCATGCAAAATTCACAAATTCTCTATTCAACATTCATGAAACATTCATGTCATTTTCACTCAATCCATTCAACTTTGGATTAAAATATCAGAATTTATAACCAAAATCAAAATATACAGGCTTGCAAGCTTAATAGAAATTAGGCACAACATTATTCAATTCATAACCCCAATCTTGTGAAAGTTCTAGTCGAAACTAACTCTGCTTTTGTCATTCTCTATCACTATCATACCTCCTTTCTTTAGTACACACTATATTAAACTCACCTATTCACTATTTGAGATGGGGTAAATAATTCCTGCATCCAAAAGCTTCACCACTTCTTTTTTCACCACCTCTTTCATGTTATGATTCAATCTCTTTTGTTTCTCCCTCACTTTCTTACATCGCTCTGAAACGTTAATCTTATGCAGCACTACACTAGGAATTATTCCTCTGACATCCAAAATTTTCCATCTTATGGCTTGCATTTTGTTCTTGATGATCTCCACCACTTTCTTCTCTTGTTTTGAATCTAACTAGTTTGATATGAAAAATGGTAGTGTATGGTCCTTACCTAGAAAGGTATACCTAAGGTCTTTGGGTAAGGGCTTCAACTCTAAGGTAGGTGGTCTCTCAGTAAAAGGTGAAGTGGGTGTTTCAATTTGCACCAATAGTTCTTATTTTAACATCTCACCCTACTCCTCTTCCTCTTCAATCACTTAATCATTTTTCTTATCCATGTAATTATCAACTTCTTCATTAACTTCCTCTTTTCTCATTTACACATTCATCAACCATATCAATTTTCATGCAGGCACTCCCCTCCACTGGATTTTTCAATGTTTTCCTTATACTAAACTCCACTTGCTCATCACCAATCCTTATGCACATCAATTAATGCTCATTTGGTGTTCATAAATGGCCTCCCAAGAATCAATAGAAAATTTTGATCTTCCTTAAATTTTAAAATAACGAAGTCTATCGAGATGATAAACTTGTCCATCTTGACTAATATGTCCTCTACTACTTCAAATGGCTTTTAAAACAATTGGTCTACCAACTGGATAAGTATAGATGTTAGCTTTATATTTTCCAATCCCAATTTCCTAAAAATGGACAAAGGCATTAAGTTAATGCTAGTATTTAAGTCACACAAACATTTGGAAAATTCAAGATTACTAACTATATAAGGAATAATGAAACTCCTTGTTGTTTCAAGTTTGAGGGCATATGACTATTAATTACAGAGTCGTAACTCTCTATCAATAACACAGTTTTGTTTTCCTCCCAAGTACGTTTGTTGGTTAAAACATCCTTGAGGAATGTGTAATACTTGGGCATATTCTCGAAAGCCTCTATAAAGGATAAGTTTATCTATAACTTCTTCAACTTTTCTAAGAATTTGGTAAATTTTGCATCCACTTAGGCCTTCTTTAACCTTTATAGGAAGAGGATTTTTGGAGTATATAGTGGTGGTGGCCCATAAGGTTTCTCTTCATTTTTATCCTTCTCTTTTTCTTCGCTTCCTTCTTTGTGGGGGAAGACTTCCTTCTCTTTTGGTTCTTCTAACTTCTTTCCACCTTTTAGTTTAATATCCTTCATTTGCTCACTTGAATTGGCTTCCATGTTACTTAGGAGACTCCCTACATTCCTTGTTGAAAATGCATAGGTAAGTTGCCCAACTTGAACCTCAAAGTTATGAATGGAAAAGGAGTGGTTCTTCACTATTTGATCAAATTTGGCTTCCATCATCTTTTAACTTTCATCATGTCTATTGAACTTAGAGCTTAGCATGTCCATTAAATTGTCTATCTTTAACTTTAAGGATCCAAGCCTATTTTGCTTAAAATATGGTGGACCTTGTACTCTCATGTTATTTCTTACATTATTTGTCCAAGAAAAATTTAGGTGATTCGTCCACCTAGGATTATTTAGAGTATGAATTGTTACCTCCTCTTTGTTAAGCTCCCATGAAATTCACTTGTTCCATATCATTGTTATCAATTAAAAAAACAATAAGTTGTCATATGGCTTTCTTGCCCATATAACTCACATCCATATTGTATTGCCGTCACTGAGTTGGAAGAAGAGGCCTGTAAGTTGCTTAATTTCTTAGTAAGGACTGACACCTAAGCTTGCAAAGTTTTCACTAAGTTTGTAGTCATCACTCCCTTCTGCTCTTTAAAATTTTGTTGCTTGCCCCTCTCTATTGTCCACATGTAACTATTATTCGCCATTTCTTCTAATAAGTCATGTGTAGCTTGATTTGTCTTTCTCATCAAAGAATCCACTTGTTGTTGCATTTATAGTCCCTATTGTATGTATATTAACTCCATTGTAGAATATACATACAATAGGGATTATAAACCTTACCTTAGCTAGATCCTTTAGTGTAAAAAGGAACAACCCCATATTTGCAGCATCCTTGGATAACCCATTATATCTAAACATGTCACATATCTCTATAAAGTTTGCCAAGTGTGCATTGGGGTCTTCATTGGCCAATCTATAAAGGTGCACATTAGTTTATAACATATTTAATAAGGATGGCTTTATCTCAAAGTTATTGGCTAAGACCGAGGGGGGGGGGGGGTTTCTTGTGATGCCCTATTGACTCACATTAAAAGCTATCCTTATGAAATCCATAACGGTCCTTTGGTTTCCTCCTTGATTTCCTTCTTCTGCCATTGTTTTATCTATAGCTTCTTGCTGCTTTGCTCTTCGGATTTCTCTTTCATGTTTGGTGATGTCAAAAATTCATGTATCTCCTATTTTGCTTGAGCTTCTTAAGATTCTTATGTTTATGCACTTACAATCACATAAGAAAAAATTATTAAACTCAAATCAAAAGAATTTAAATTGGATAAGATGCTAAATTGAATTTGCCAACAACAGTGTACGAATTGTATATTGTAAAACGACTGATATCATTCCCACGAAGATTGAACATAGTCACCTAAAAATTGGGATTACACTTTGTCTAAAGTAATAAAAGATTGAATTAATTGAAAACTAAAGTAAACTAACACAACTTGATGACTAAACAAGTAAAAAACAACAATGAAATTGAAGTTACTCAATGATGGAAACTTTGGGATTATTCACCCTTGTTTTATCTTCCCTTCAAATTGTGAATTCAACTATGCTTGATCATAGATATTTAAAGGTTTTGATTACCTTATATTAACATCTAATCAAGTAATCTCAACTGAAATAGATAAAATTTCAGTTGCAATCTCTTGATTTCTTAAAATTACCCCTAACTACTCAATTAGATTTAGAGCAATCTTAAGGATAATTATTTCACAATTAAGATCTCTCTTTAATTGCTAATTAACCTAATATTTGTAAGTATATTAAGGTATCAACTCTCATTGTACAACTTAACATAAATATCTTGATTCAATTTCTCTATTCAAATAAAGTATGAGAGCACAACTAATATCACAAAGTAGGAATATATTGAATTCAATAAGGTAAAAGTTATAGAAAAAAACAAGAATAAAATCCTAATATAAATTTAGAAATTCATAATCATGTTCAAAACATAACTATTCATATTTAACATACAAGGCAATGAAATAGAAGAATAGAAAAGAATGAAATCAGCTTGAATTCTTAATTTGGAAAATCTGAAAAGTTGGAGTTGATCTTGATGTTCTATTTTTTATCTTCTTCTTTTGTGATATGTAGCCTCTTCTTTTGATTTTTTCTTCCCTTTTTGTGTCTTTTTTCCCCTTTTTTGGTTTCTATGATGACTTAAAATCTGGCTCTCTTTTTTGTAGCCTTCAATAATATCATTTTATAGTAAAAATTAGGTATTTTTTTTGGAAAATACATGGCCACTTACACAACTATGTAGGTGATTGTATATCTCAAAATATCCTGTAAATCGTGATTTTTCACAGTCACAAAAGCTTACAGGTGCAACATACATGAGCGTGTATCTTCACACAAACATAAACAATGTCTCAAAGCTCCACACTTCATATTGACTTACATAGTCCTTATCGTGTATCTCTAAAGTCACTTGAATTCTTTCGTTTTATGCCTCGATTCACCTAAATTCTTCCTTTTTGATCTACGAAGGCAATTAGCACCTAAAAACATACTTGAAGTGAAATAATTACAAAAAATACTATAAATCTATTAAATAACAAGCAAAATACACTAAATATGATTATATAAATATAATCAATTAATCGTTTATCAATCCTCTTCCAACAAACCATCAAACTAAACAAATTATTGCATGATATGAATGATCATTGGGATTATTGCAATATCATTCTCAAGACTATTAACAAATATATTTCTAGTTATAACCTCTAAGATTGTATCAATCAATTCGCTAATTTCACTATTAGGTTTGATCCTAATATAGGGGATTTATGTTAACCTATTTCCAGGTTTACATGAACTCATTTCAATTATAGTAGATCTATTTGTACAAAATAATTTCTCAATCTTAATTGCATGAAATCATACATGAAATAATATGCTAGCAATATTAATTTAAGAATAATTAAGAACATATAATTGGAACTTAATGAAAGTCAAGAATGAATTAAGTTAAAGTAAAATCACTACAAGATTTATCCTAAGGTTCATCTATTTCAAGTATCAATAAAAGTTTAGTTCATAATTATAGAAGATATAACATCAAAATTAAAGGAAAATCAAAAAATAAAAAATTATGAAATACCTTTTAATCTTTATAAAATCTACTTTCAATTAAAGGTAATCCAATCCAAATACTTGTTCTTCGTTCTCTTTATCCTCCTAGGACGTCTATACATATTTTTCAAGCCTCCTTTTAGCCTCCTACAAACCACTCCGGACCTTCTCCCTTTTTCTTTTTTTCTTTTCCCTTTTATAACTCCATAATTAAGATTTTTAGGGTAGACACCCACTCAGTCGTGTGCATAACCGTGTCCCTCAATCTCGCTTCAATTCTTCGAAAATTGCAAAGAAACATGGTCCCAAAAGGGTACACGATCATGAACATAGCATGTGTCCTTGAAGGATAGCTTCAATCTTTCAAATTTCTACCTTGATTTTTTTCATATTTCAGCTCTGTTTGATTCGTAAAGGCAATTCAAACCTAAAAGCATAAGAAGAACGAATTAAGTACCAAAAATAATAAAATTTCTCAAATAAACAAACGAAATGCATTAAACATGAGATTAGAAATGTAGTCTATTTGAAATTTATCACTTAGATATCAAATGTTTTTTTAATATTCAATTTATTTTATTTTTCTTACATGTGAAATAACATGATTTAGATAATCATGGGTAGGGCTTAATTATTGAAATTAATATGCTTAACTTTTGACTATATACCATGTAAATTTATATATTTAATTAATTTTTATTATTCTTATCATTAGTAAAAATTGAGTACAATTAATTCATCAATTAATTAGAAGAAATATATTAAAATCAATGTTTTAAAAACCGGACCGGACCGGCTGGTCCGACTGGAAAAAGTTTGAACCGGCCAGTGGTTTGGTTCGGTTTCACCTAATAACCTCTTTGAATTAAAACGGGCCGGTTTATCAGCGAACTGGCCGGTTTTTGGAAAACCGGTTCAACCGGTCCTGTCAAAACTATAGATAGACGTAACAAAGCTATTTTCTTGTTCATTTCCTCGAATCTTCTACTTCTCCTCCTCTCCACTGCCTTCTCTTCACCATCTTATCATCTCGTCTTCCCCATCTCTAACCGCCTCCATGGAAGAAGAAATTAAGCTCTTCTCTCACACACAAACATACGAGGAAGCACGACATAAATATCAAGTCTTTAGATCTCCATTGGAAGAGTTGAACTGATTTATAAATGGATTTTTGGCCTTTTTGGGTTGGGCGTGAAGAAGAAGATTGACTTAGGGTGTGAAAGAGAACAGCGTGGTGATAGTAGCCTCACAGCCATTTTTAAGCATTAAACTGATTCTGTTAGGAACGGGCTTGTCCGCATCCGCCACGATTCCGATTCTGGGGTTTGTGTTCTTTGCTCTCACTCTTTCACTATTAGCCGTGTATAAATGTGTTTTGTTTGCTTTTGCTTGGATTTTTTGGTGGGTAGATCGATGTCAGTACTCTGTGAGGGTGACCCTTTATCTAGCTCCAACTCGATACTTTTCCTCCACCTTTACTCACTAGCCTCTATGTTGCAGTCTCAAACTGAAGTCTTATAATTTTTTAAAGCTTTTGCATTACTTACAATCTGAAAGATCATTTATTGCATACTTTTCTCTTTTCTGTTTTTCTCTGTCGGTACCATGTAGGTCTCCCCTCACAAAACTCTCCCTTCCTTTACTTTTTTGTTTATTATCTTCTCATTAGTCTATCGGTGTTCTCACCTAACCTTTTCGACTCTTTTTCTAACCATTCTTTCTTCCATTTGTTTGTTGTCCAGGAGACTTGAGTAACCCATTAGACCTTAACAACTTGCCAGAGGGTTACAGTAGTGGTGATGGTATACAACTAGTTTTCGAGGAAGGCTCTTCTTTTGGTATGTAAACTACGATTTTTTGGTTGTGGTAACTTTGTATGTATCATTTGTCAATATTTCTAACATTTCAAGAAGATACAACAGAACTAAGAAAACAGAAGAGAAATGTTATCCTTTATCTGGATTTTTTAAGGTGGAATTTCCACATGTCAATAAGTTGTGTATATTAATGGGCTGCAATTTCTTCTTTTCTTGCTTGACTTGTTCCCTTCCTTCCCTATTTATATTTTTGTACTTAACTAGCATGAAATCTTTTAACCCTTAATTAAAGAGGGAAGCAGATATACTGCGATTACAGAGGTGCAATTACAAGAAACATAGTAAATCACGGTAATAGCTCATACCGCAAATTCGAAACCTCAGAGGAAACTAATAAACAGATAGAAAAGGAGCTAAGAAAAGGAACTGAGTAATTCCTATTCTTAGCTCTTTACAATTTACACTCATCTTCTAATGATTTTGTTTGTTACATCTCTTTTGCCCTTTTATTGACTGTTTGTGGGTTTGGGTATTTGGGGGTTCTACTTCAAACCCATGTATGTACTGCTTAGTTAGGAGTTCGTGAAAAAACTGCAGGGAAATATTTGATTAAATAGAACTCTAGCGCAAGAGATTAAATATTTGATTGGATAGAGGTTTTGTTTCGTTAAAAGCATAATCAGAGTATATATTTTATTTTCTTTTGTTCTTTCTTTTCGTTTTACAGTTTGTGATTGTCTCTTTAACTGGATAGGGATTGGTCTTTCTGATAGTGTCAAGGTCCTAAAATTTAGTCAGAACCAGCTTGCAGGATCCCTTATAGGTGGAGGTGATCTCGGCTTGTTTGCAAACTTGAAAGTGTTGTATTTGAGCTACAACCAGTTATCTTTTCCTAATGACCTATTGAAAGGAGATTCTTTTCCTTTGACCGAGCTCGACTTAATTGCTAATGATCTCTCAGGTAGTGGTTCAATTTTTGCTTTAGCTATTCTTTATCGACGTGGTATCCCAGTTGTTTTGAATTTATTCTCATTTAGTAGCATAAATTAGTTCTGTAATTTGTTTTAGCATGCCACTTAACGTCACAACATCCTCTTTGAGGGTAGTAAGTATGGTCATGCCAATAACTCTTACGTCTCCTCAACCTGTCTTCAAATGCACTTATGGATGGACTTCCGTTGTTGACTGAAAGCTGTGTTGTGCTTAATCTATCAAACAATCATTTTAAAGGAAATATAACCAAAATTTCCACGTAGGAAAATATTAAATATCTTGATCTCAGCCAAAACTAGCGAACATGGCCAATTAGTTTTTTGTAACAATTAGAAATACTTGGTTCAAGTTTTCTATAATATTTAGAACTCTATTTCATACCAATTTCTGTAATATTTAGAACTCTATTTTATATCAATTTCTGGTTTTGATAGTTGGGTTATATATTCTTTCAGTTATTTAATTTGTTGATCTAAAATACCAAAATTGAAAACTAACAATATTTCAGTTAAACTATTTGAAGTGGAGCACAGTTTAATAAGTGAGTAACTTATTCTTATAAGTTTTACTTTTTATCTTATTATATACCGATTTTATAATGGTTCATTACTAGTTAAACCTTTAAATCTTAAACCTTTCCTTCAATCGGTTCAATGTTCGGTTTAATTTTTAAAACATTGGTTAAAATTTCAGTTAGGAGTTTTAAAAGTGAAATTAATATTTATCTTTTTTTATAAATATCATGTTGCTGTTACGATACCTACCAAAAAAATTGGGAAAACAAAATGGGATCCGATTTCCATTTGTTTCATTTTATATCGTAACTTTCAATTCCATCCCATTCCTTCTTTTATCAACTCCGTCTTTTATCAACCTCGTATCAAGCTGGGCGTGAAGAGTCTGTCAGGTAAAAGGAAACTACTCTAAACTGGAAAAATGAAATAGAAGGCGGAAACAGAACCGTATTTGGCGGTAGTTTAGGAGTGAGGAATGTGAAGGTATGTGTGTTAGAAATAGAAGGTGGAAACAGAACCGTATTTAGCGTTTAGGAGTACGGAGTGTGGAGTTGTGTTAGTGTTTCTGTCAACTTTTAGCATAAAATAGACGAGGTTTTCCAATGTTACGGCAACAATTCTTAAAAAATGAATGCTTTTCAAGCATTGCACTCAACTCGCTACACTTTCCTTAATCTGTGCACCGCCTTCAGGTTCATCAAACTTGTATTCGATCGTCAATCAATTTTTAACATAAATATATTATCTCAATTTGTATGAGAAATTCAAGATTTCATTTTTGTTGCTGTTGTTGCTGTTGTTGTAGAGTTGCAGTGACGCAGGAGAAACTGAGGGTACCGGTTTTAGTTTCATTGAGAATGAGGTCTATGGTCTCAAAGCGACCGCTTTCAAGTTCCGAGCCGCCGGTTGTTGAAAGCAATAAATATAAGAAATTTAAAACAAACCCTGATTTAAACCAAGTCGTTGTCAAGGTTTGTCTTTTATTTGCTCTAGTTTTGCTTTCCAGTGTTTTGGAGCCACCCATTGCTTAGTTTTTCTTAATTAATGAAAATAGGAAACTTGTTGGAAAACACAATCAACTGAAATTCAAAGCTTCAGGGATGATCCGAGGAAAATTGACACATTGACATGTCAAGAACTAAGAACAACGCTGAGGTGAAATAATTGTGCATTCCTGATGTTGTGGTTCTTACTTTAGTCACCTCTCCATTGGTTTTTCTGAATACCTTTTCAAATATTTAGTTGATTACTCTAGTAAGCTTCTTTAGTCGAGGAAGGAATTTCTTGGACTTGTGTAACTAACCTTTAATCAATGTATGTTCGCCTTTGGTGACTAGATGAGCTTATATTACCTATTGTAGTACTTGCAATTTGTGGCACTGTAATGATATGAGTTTTCAAGTTTTCAGTAATGTTGGAATCCCTGCTAAAGGCCGCAAGTCAGACCTCATATCAGCACTAAAATGTTTCATGGATAAGCAATTAGATGGTAACATACTTTACCCTTGAAAAAGGTCTTATATTTCTTTTATTATGTTTAGGTGTTCCAAATTTTTGTTATGGTGGAAAATTACTGTGAACATCCTTTGGTTAAAAGACATGTTTCTTTCCTTTTTATGATTTGATGTTATGTAGGTGGAAGCTCTCAGAAAGCAGAAGCACAAGACACTTTTGTCCCTGGAGAGCAAGTTTTGTTGCAAAAGAATATTGGGAATGCATCTATTGAAAGCTTTGATTTCAAAATTGGCACATTTGAGGGTAGTAGACATGTGCAACAATCCCTTTTCGAGGATAAACCTATCAAAGAAGATATTGACACTATCACTAGAAGAGGTAAATTTTAAGTTAAAACTGATATTATTTCAGATTTGATTACTATCACTTTTATTCTCTCTAGATTTTTACTTTCAGTTTCCATAACATATCGGTTTATTGCACTAGACCCCTTGTAGTTTGACCTTTTTTTCATTTCAATCTTCATACCTTAAAAATATCACTTATCCTCTTGTGGTATTGTCACACAACCTCCTTCATGATACATCATTAGTTTTCCTTCTATTCATTAACTCCAAATGACTTCGTATTAAGAATTTTAATACTATGTTGTTTTGTATTAAAAAGGATGAAAAACTAATGAAATATGAGGGAAGTGGTTGTGTGATAGCTAAAGAATACCATAGGAGAGTAAGTGATAGTATTAAAAACATAAGGATTGAAATAAACAAAGGTCAAACCACAAGGAGTCTCGATGTATTGAACCTTCTATCTTTTGCTTTCTCTTCTTTCATGTTTGTGACCTTTGCAATTCTTGAGTTAGTATTCATTACACCAAACAACCTACTTTTTATTTTGTTGCTAGTTGGGAAAGATTCTCAAGCGAAGCAAAGAGTATCTTCCAGTAGTGGTAGTTTAGATGCTAAAGCTAATGACATTGTAATGGAGGCTGAAGCTGAGCCTTGGACAGTTTTAGCTCACAAGAAGCCTGAAAAAGTCTGGATTCCATATAACCCTCGAATCATGAGGCGTCCACCTCTTGCTAGGGACAAGAAGTTTGTTAAATTGTTATCTTGGAATGTCAATGGCTTACGAGCACGATGGAAGTCCAAAGGTTTTTTTGCCCTAGAGTTGGCCCAAAAGGAGAACTTTGATGTGCTCTGCTTGCAAGAGACCAAACTACAGGCAAGATCTGCTAGTTAAAGGCTTTCTAATCTTATTCTAAAATTTCCTCACCCTTCATCATTCTTTTTCTTTGTTGGCCTTCATTGGTGGAGTTGAGTTTGCTAGTGAACTACTATTTATGTTATGACCCTAATTTAATAGAATAGATAGTGAGTTAATTGCCTTTTCTAACTTTTTAAAACAGGAGAAGGATGTAAACTCCATTAAATGCCTGATTGATGGTTATGAGAATAATTTTTGGACATGTAGCCTTTCCAAACTTGGGTATTCTGGTACTGCAATTGTGTCTCGGGTATGCCTCTTCTTTCTTTAAAAGTTTACTATCTTTTTGTATCTTGGTTGGAGTTGCTTCATCATTTTCTACATAAAATATCTGGGAGAGAAATTGGGAGGGTTGTGGATGGTATGAAGCTGTGCCTTGTTTTACCCAAAATGGTCATATTTGTTGTCACGTTATTAATTAAGTTATGCAACTAGGCATTCGTAAGTTCTTGAGTATCAACTTTGTCATTTAGGATATCAACATTCTCTTGTTATATGTCCTTAGGTCTTTTTTTATTGACAATTCAAACTGTGATGGAATTATGGTTTGAGTACTTTCAATGAGGCTGAATTTTGAAGATTTGATCATTTATCTGACCTTTTATGTAATTCATTAAAGTCTGCACTTGTGCATATGACAGATAAAGCCACTTTCAGTTAGATATGGTCTTGGAATTCCCGATCATGATAATGAAGGACGAGTTGTGACAGTAGAGTTCGAATCCTTTTACCTTTTAAATGCCTACGTTCCTAATTCTGGAGATGGCTTAAAAAGACTGGTAAATTTATCTTGTTAATACTATAACCATTCAATGTTTCAATGTCAACGTAATATGTTAGCTTTAAGGGGGATTTCCAGTGCACTGACTTCTATAATGGTAATTATAGTCCTACAGGATTACACAGTGGGACCCATCTCTTAGCAATTACATGAAAGTAAGTTTGTTTCTTTTTCTCTCTTTTTCCTTTCAAATATATGTTTAATTTTGAATCATCTCCAATCACTTATCTATTAAATTTGTTACATAACTTATGCATTATGTTTTTGGGGTAGGGTTGTCTTGGTGCCTTGATTATTTGATTTAAGAAAAATAGAGGTCAGCCACTATGCCACTTTAAAACTGAAACAAGGATACTATCGTATGCTATAAAGAAGTGAGAAGTAGGCAAAATGTAATAAATATGAATGTTTCTTTACGAGTATTAATGCCAAAGAAAACATAATGATGTAGGACCAATATATGGCTGAAAATTTTAGGTTTTTGGTTACTTGAAATTCAGGTTAGAAGTGTTGGAATGTTAGTGAGGGATCTTGCAATGGAAGCTAGGGATATAAAAATTACTCCAAAAGTCTAAGAATCACTCTTAGAAAAAGTGGCATACTAGCTCAAGTTTGTAGAGAAAATTCAGGCTTTCTTTTTCTATTGAAGGGCTGAATACACATATATAGAAAAATTCTTAGAACCCTTATTTTAATAGTAAAGGGATTTCCTACTAAAATATCCGAATAGAATTGAATTTTACTCTAATATGAATTCTTTATTCTTCAATAAGAGTAAGTCCTAAACAAACTAGAACATTACATCTAACTTATTATTACTCCCTATCTAACGAGGAAAACCTTGCATAAAGTACATTTTGGTCCTTGTTGCCTTTGTTGTCATTTTAACTCCCACTGTTTATTCCAACAAATTAAAGCTTGTGAATAAGTGATTTTTCCCTCTTTTATTTCTTTTATAAACTCTAAGATCTTTTGCATCTATTCTCCTTGGCTTGTTTGAAGTCGTCTAGACATAGAATATGATAAATATCAATCCTACAAGTCTTGATTGAACTTCTGAAATTCATATTCTTAAGTTCAAGTGCTGTCAAAAATCGATCATTCTTTTGACTGGACATGAAATTGCCAATATCCACCAGTTCTTATGGCACAATTTGTTCATCAAGAACATAGGAATGCCTAGAATTCTTATAGTTATTAAAATCATCTGTCATATGATCCAAAGCTTCAGAATCAACTACGCACTTCTTCCTACCACATGAGGATAAAAAAGCTTTTAGGATATTACCTCTCATAGTAGTATTGGCAACTATGCTTGCCTTCTGTTGGTTGCT
>JAOQMS010000004.1:24251869-24282902 GCA_027563885.1 Erythroxylum longipes
TAGGTTTACAGAATAGGATAGAAAAATCTGTACAGATATGGAAATATAATCCTAGGATACTATATATCTACAGGATACTGCTATCTAATTTAAAAGATTTGATTATGATCAGATCATAATATTATGAGATATACATATCTTTGACCACACCTTACAATGGGGAGGATGATTGGAACTGCTAAAGCAAAGGATGGCCTTTACTATCTCACTGATATGCAAACCCAAATTGGCTCAAAGTCCCACTTTACAAACAGTAAGCTGAATACAGCCTCAGAAATTTGGCTTCACCATAAACGCCTGAGTCATCCACCATTTAGAGTCCTTAGGTCCCTTTATCCATCTTTATTTACACATGTTTCGATTGAGTCATTGTCTTGTGATGTTTGTGAATTTGCCAAACACCACCGTGTAACCTACTCTCCTAGTTTTAATAAAAATGTTGAGCCTTTCTCTCTTATTCACTTTGATGTTTGGGGCCCTACTCCTGTGCATAATAATTCAGGCTTTAAATGGTTTGTCACATTCATCGATGATTGCACTAGGGTCACTTGGATTTACTTAATGAAAGAAAAGTCAGAAGTTCATAAGCTCTTTATCCAATTTGTTAAAATGATCTCTACTCAATTTGGCAAAACCATCAAACGCCTTAGAACTGACAATGGCAAAGAATATGTCAACCAAACTTTAACCTCTTTTGCCCCAGAATATGGTATCATTCATGAATTTACTTGTGTTGAAGCCGCTCAACAGAATGGTGTGACTGGAAGGAAAAACCAACATCTACTTGAGATGGCTAGAGCCCTTTTCTTCCAAATGAATTTACCAACACCTATTGGGGGGAAGCTGTCCTCACAACAGGTTACCTGATCAACCGATTACCTTCTAGAGTCCTCAACAATAAGAGCCCGTTACAATCCCTCACTTCATTCTTCCCTTCCTGTCCTATCCTTCACAGCCTACACCCTAGAATCTTTGGGTGCACTGTCTTTGTTCATGTTCACAAAACTAATAGGAGAAAGTTAGGGCACACACAAGCCCAAGTGAGGTTCTATCCTAAAACCAAATGTCTATAGGTGAACTAGCCATTAGGCTTATGTGTTAAAGTCTTCTTTCCCCTCTTTCTCCGATGTGGGATACTCACATGTGGGTATTCTTAACACTCTACCTCACATGTGAATCACTTTTTACTTGGGCAATCTGGAGAGGTAGACAATCCTCATCAGGGTTAAACTTCTGATTGAGGTCAAATAGGCCTCCTCTTAGGGTAAACAATACTGCTGGGTCACTTGCTCCATGCAGACTTCAATTCCTTCTCCAGTTGCTTAAATAACGGACCCCCTACTGGGGCAAATAGTAGGCTAAGATCTTTGTCTCTGATACCATGTTAAATTTGCAATGAGCCTACAGGCCCACACGAGGAAGAAAGTTAGACTACACACAAGCCCAAGTGAAGCTCCATCCTAAAACCAATTGGCTATAGGTGGAGTAGCCCATTAGTCTTATATGTTAGTCTTCTTTCCCCTCTTTCTCCGATATTAGAATTTTTAATATGGGCAAAGTGTAGAGCCCATTAACAAGAATTGGGCTTGGGTCAACCATTGCCAAAATAACTAGAACTAGTTATTTGGATAGTTAACCCTTACGATTTATAAACCTTTTAACATTTTCATGTTTAGTCAATATGGGATATTTTAACACTTTCTCTCAAGTGCAACAGGGACTAGACACTTAAATTAAATGCAGTGGTAATCGAATCGGGCCGCTAGGACTAGACGTCTAGACAGACAATTAGGAAATTAATAATTTGGACCAAACCTACTCTGATATCATATTAGAATTTTTAATATGGGCAGAGTATAGAGCCCATTAACAAGAATTGGGCTTGGGTCAATTATTGCCAAAATAACTAGAACTTGTTATTTGGATTGTTGACCCTTACCATTTATAAACCTTTTAACATTTTCATGTTTTATTCAATATGGGATACTCTAACAGATACCAATGTAGGGTAGATAGATAACGTCTCCTACGTGACTTGAAAATTGCTTTAAGATGATTATTACATGTAAAAAAGGTCAGAAATGGGATAAATGTAATAGATATTGATGTTTCTTTTTAATATTAGCGAAAAGGAATACTTAAGAAATAGACTGCACAAAGGTTTACTAGCTTCACACTAGTGATTCCTATTCTAGGTCTCATAAAGAATTACGCATCATGTCTAATATTTAGGAATAATGCCTAAAATCTAAGAATAACTTTTAGATGAAAAAGCATCACACTTTCACAAACTTGTAACCTAAAACGTCTCTCGTCTCCTCAGTATTGAAACATTTAATCCTATATACATCTTTTGTCTTCTTGATTCTAATCGTAATTAAATAAGGAATCTAACTCAAAATACCAAATAGATGTTAAATCTTACTCTAATAAGGATACTTATTATTCTCTAATAGACCCATTTCCTTCACCAATAAGCAAAAGTCAAGATAAGGAACACTAATTCTATTTTTTTTATTTTTCATCATTCTCCTCAACTTAACGAGAGTTGACCTTGACAACTAAAAGTTATTATCCATGCTCTCTGGCATGACAAATTGATTTCCTTGCCCTCCAACTTTTCTTATTGTATTGTCCTTCATTAACTTCTGCCATGTTAGAATCATTCCCATCTTCACCAGTTCAGTGTTCTGGCCAATTAGATTACTTAATAGGGTTTGTACTACCTTGAAAATGAGTATCAAGGCTATCCAGTACTTCCAGAATTTGTAAAATCAGTCCATCGTACTCTTGGTCATTGAGCAGTCCTTTATATGTCCTTCTGCCACTTGTTGCCATTGCTCAATTCCAGCTCTAATGCCAAATTGATGTAGGATGATTAGAAAACAGCTTCCACGCTACTTAAGAATTGAAATAAGAAGACTGTTTGCAAAAAGAGTTAAAATACTAAGAAAAATATAACTGTTATGAATGTTTCTTTGTTAAAATTGATGAAAAAGAAAACTTTAAAAATTGGTTGCATAAAGATTTACTAACTTTATACTAATAACCCTAGAAATTACTTATGGACTGTATAAACAACTAAGCATCATACTTATGTTTAGATTCACCTTTGGAATCTAAGAATCAATCTTAGATAAGAAAGCATTATACTTCTACAAATTTTTAGCCTAAAAAATCTCTCCTCTTGCTCTCAAAATTGAATCATTTTGTCCTCTTGATCCTAATTGTACTTAAATTAGGACTCTAATTCAAAATATTTCAAAAATTAGGACTCTAATTCAAAATACCCAAATAGAAGTTGAATCCTACTAAGATAGGATTCCATTAATAGATTTAAATCTTAAACAAATAAAGACAAACCAAAAAAAATACTTCCCTTTTCTAATAAGGAAAACTTTTTTTAAAAACATTTGCGTGATTGTCTTTCAACTTTCTATTACAAACTGGTATTTCTTTGTTACTCATGTTGATTGATTGGTTTTAATATGATGGACTGGAGTTTTGAAATATTTTATCATAATCAACATAGTTCTAAGATTAACAAAATCTTGACTGTTGATGTACTTGTAGAGAATGAAAAATTCAAACAAGTAAAAAATATTCTCTTGAAAAGTTATACTTTCATGTTTGGAGAATAATGATTTAAAAAATATTTATTTTAGGAAGTTTGGGAATTACTTCGATAATATTGTCCTTACATCTAAATTGATAATATTGTCCTTACATCTAAATTTCATTTCATTTTAAGACATGTTTGGTTCCACTACTATTTTTGATGCTCTATTTTTGTTTTCAAACTTAGTAAAATACTTGTTTTGTTGAGTTTCTAATTTTTATTTTTGGTTTTTGTTTTTTCATATTTTCATATCTTATAAAAATCATAGAAATTAGTTTTGGTATAATATTATTTTACTATTAGCTAAATATATACTATTTATCTATTTGATAATAATTACTATAATAATTATGAATAATATAATTTATATATTTAATTTAATTTAATCTTAAAATTAATTTAAAATTTAAGACAAAATATTTTAAAATTCTTTTCGATTTTGATAATTATTTAATACATATATTTAAATTTAAAATATCTTAAAATACTTTTAAATATATTTATTTATGAAAATTTTAAATATCAAACATTTAATTCTAAATAATAACAATTTTAGTAAAATTTTTCTTATTTATCTATTTATAATAAAATATAAATATTTTATTATTAGTATTTTATAAAAAATTTAAATATCAAACATTTAATTCTAAATAATAACAATTTAGTAAAATTTTCCTTATTTATTTATTTTTAATAAAATATAAATATTTATTATTAATATTTTATAAGAGATTAAAATAATAAACAACATATTAATAAAGTCAATTTATCCCTAATTTTTATTTAATGTTTAATTGTTATCATTAATAAAAGTATAGTTACATTGATATTAACAATCAAACATGTTTTCCTTTTTGTTAAAAGTAAATAAAATAAAATAGGGAGAACGAAAAAAGAATTACAATAAAAAAGTAGAAGTGAAACTGAATAGCCTCTTCACGAATTGTTATTATAGTCTACTACAACAAAAGTTCTATGGCTCCTTTGTCTCCCCTATTCCCCTTTAATATAGAAACATTCATTTCGACTTATTTGTAGTGTTTATATTATATGTGCCAGATATTTTTTTTAATTAGATATGACAGTGATGCACCATATCTGGTAGGAACTTACTCCATTTTGCACTTCGTGTGGACTATGCAGGAGTTGGAAAAGACAAAGCCTGTCATTTTGAGTGGTGATCTGAATTGTGCTCATCAGGAGATAGATATTTACAATCCTGCAGTAAGCCATTTTCAGTTTAGTGTTGTGCATGATTGAAATAACTGATGTTCTGACATGCCATAATACCATCAAGAGTTCATTTACTTGTCATTTTGGATTTGCTATATACCATCATGAGAGGATTAGGTTTTATCTGCATTGTGTAACAGAGCAATAAGGCAGGATTTTAATTTTATGGGTTTATATCGGTTGACCACTTTTTAGTCACTTCGACCATTCTCTGCCAATATCAAATAGCATCTTCTAATTTGCTAGCTTTGCATTTGGGAATTTTTTTCAAACTGTTGGTTTGATGGAAACATGTTCATAAGAATGTCATTTTCTTAGTTGTTCTTGGCATTTGTTAAGAACCACTCTACGTGGATAGATTCTCTATCCATTTTACGTTGGCACAAATGTAATGCAGCTTGTAAAATGATCAGGGGCATGCTTTCCGGCCTCTTTAGAATTGTTATGGGTGAATATTAGATTTTAGATAAATGTTGTATTGTGCGACATATATAATAACTCAGGTGCTATATTTGTCAACTATAGTTGTTGTGATAGTATATATGAATACCATCTTCCTCTTTGAGCATTAGGAGAAATGAGGGAATGAGTGCAGAAACAAACTGTTTATTCCAATTCCTTCTTGTGCTTTGCTATGTTGAATACAGGAGCAAAATAAGTAGTTAGGGATAATAGGATCATCTGGGGATGTCTACAAATACTTGAATATATGAATGAGAGGGCATTCTACTCACCGTCAGTGCAGCAAACAAATCTGAATTTTATGTATTTGATTTTTTAATTTTTGCATTAAATTCTAGGGAAACAGAAGAAGTGCTGGGTTTACAGATGAAGAAAGACAATCATTTGGAGCAAACTTCTTGTCAAGGGGATTTGTGGATACATTCAGAAGACAAAACCCCAATGTTGTTGGTTATACATATTGGTCCTACCGGCACGGACTACGCAAAACTAACAAAGGTATCTAATCCAAGACATTCCTTAACGTAAATTTATTTTATAATATGCATCCTCAGATTTTTGAACCACCTACTTAAAAGATAATTGAAAAGTAACATCACAAGAATACTGCAGTCTATTATGGAATATTTTGAGAATGCATTTTATTGCAGGATCCTTAATGCCCAATAAAGTATAGGATGCCTTAGAAGTTAAATACAATGTTTACCTAATTCTTGTCAACTATAAAGGTCGATTCTTAATATTTTACTGTACCTGGAGTTTTACAATCATTTTCAATCTTATTTAATTCAAAAATTTTAAACATTTACCATACCTGAAGTTTGAGAATCATTTTCAATCTTATTCAGTTCAAAAATTTTTAACAGGCTGGCGACTTGATTACTTTCTTGCATCCGAATCCATAGCAGACTATGTTCATGACTCGTACATACTTCCTGACATTCTTGGTAGTGATCACTGTCCTATCGGCCTTGTGCTCGAGCTTTAGTTTGGCTGCAGATATAGTGCAAGAAGTCGGAGACCGGGATCGAGATGACACCGTCATTTAGATAAGTGCATCAGCAGGGAATTCCATTAAACTTAAAACTATATAATCTTCTGTTTTTTTTTTTTTGGTGATATGCCAAAAACTGATTTTAATGAGTATAAATCATGTAAACCTAGCCACAGGAAGCTAAAAGTTGACAAAGTAGATGGTTCTCTATTAATGATGGGTATTTTAGGAACTAAAAAGTATTTCCAATTTATTAGCGAATGATGTATGACCCCACATAGGTGCAATCTAGTGTAGTTATTTATTTGGATATTACAGCTTTAATTTTCTAGCAAGTAATAAGCTTTATTATAACCAAAAAAGAAAAGAAGAAGAGAGTGCATCACAAACAAGAACATGCTTGAAAGATACAGCTCAAGGAGGGAAGGAACTTCTGATCAGAAGTCCCTGCTTATCTAGAGTCCCAAGTGAAGACCAGTGAGCAAGAAACAGGAGCTCGCTCCTTAGCACTAACTAAAGCTTAATAAAGGAAATGGACTTGGTAATTGATAAGCCAAAGGGCAGCGAGCAGTGAGTTCAATTGATAGGGGGTCATTCATAGGTTCTACTTCGTGGCTACTTAAGGATCAAGGCAACTCTTAATTCCCTTGGCCATTCAAGCTTCTCCCATCCATTTGACAATCTAGTTTAGCAATGCTGGAGCAGTTTTATGCTCTAACTTGAAGGCTCTGTTGCTCCCCTCCTGCCTGGGAAACTTTTAGATGTAAACTGCAGGTTAAGGTTTGATGGTGAATGATGCCTAGGCTATGGTGGATTTCCATCTGACATTATAAAGGGGCATTAAATTTTCAAGATAAGAGGCGTAGTTACACTAAAATTGCAAGTGAGCATGAGTTATACAGGAGTCCTGATAGAATAAAACATATTGTAGAAGATTTTCCTTTTAATAGATTCCAAGTCGTGCCAATTGAATGAAGGTGTTCTATCCATTTCCTATTTTCTAATATTTGTTGAAGCTCAAGCTATCTCTGATTTTCAACATCTTTATCCATGATCAAGAGATCCTGGAACTAGGTTTTAAATGTCCGTAGCTTTTGTCCACAAGATATTACTTGAACCAAAAGGTATGGGTATCTTCTCTTTTTTAGGAACAATTTATTTGCCAACTTGATATGGATTATCCCTAGGCTTCCTCTCTCTTTAAGTTTGCTGAAGTCATTTCATTTAGCATTTGTTTTAGCTACAATTTCACTAGCTGATGTTCATATAAAGTATTCCCATACGTTCTCCATATGTTTAACAGTTACTTGATGACAATAAAAGATAAGATGAGTGGAAAATGTGACGGCCGTCTTGCATGAGACGAAAATTTAACTATCCATAAATTTATCCTTTTCTCCACTTGGTGAATAAAAATCATATAATCTGAGCCTTGAAGTCATCAATGACAATCCTAAATACCTTATTGGTGGACATCTATACGAAAACCATCACATTTTAGGCAGGGGCTACCGACAGATAAATATGTTGAAGATTTGTTTGCAATCATAGAAAAACCAGAGAACGAATCAAATTCGTTAGAGAGTATTAGAGAGAGTTCAAATCGAATAGCATTAGCATAAACAAATAATAAAAGGTCGTCACATACATTATTTTAGTGTTATTTTTATAGTATATTGCGTCCGTTTTAAACTACTTTAGAGGATTTGGTACTCAAAATGAGAAGATTTTTCATTTTAGATCATATTTCGACCTCTCCAAGAAAAGAAACGAATTTCGAGAAGAATTGAGTCAAATTGGAGTAGACTAGGAAGAATTGAAGAAGGATTCAAGAATCTGACAGCTACATGCCGCTACATTAAGGTAGTGTTCCAATGTGGCACTTTTGCTTGTCCTTACACATCCCTGTGTTGATACATGACATGCAACACGTACCCATGTTATGGTCGTGTGTTAGAATCGGGTAGCTCATTAAATATTAGGGCCTCAAAATTAAAGAAAGGGATAAGAAAAGAAAAGGGAGCTTTTTGGCTAAGAGTCGGAAACATTGGAAAGCCAATTGGAAGCCATTCTGGAATGGTTATTGATCAAGAACAAGATAATATGAGAAGAAAGACAAGATTTCAACAAATATCCTTTAAAGATTCAAGATTCAAAACTCATGACAATGATCTCTTACTCTTGTTTTATTTCTTGCTTTATAGTTGTTATTATTTGTCTGATTATGAACTAAATAGGTTATAGATTTAAGTATGATGAAACCTAGGATGTAATATATTTGATACTTCTTTCGGTTTAATGAATATCTAGTTTCTTGTGATTTATCCATTTTTTAATGATTGATTGAATTAAAGGATTGTGAAAGTGAAAATTTCTGTTATTTGATTCATCTATCAAGATTCAAGAGATGAGATGTATGGTAGATCATAATGTAGAAAAAGAGACATAAGTGTGAGCTATTTTGAGAGACAGTCGTAAGATCTTCCTAAATTAGGATAAAATCTATTAAGAGAGTTCGCACAGTGAGTTAATACATTCATAGTAAGTTAATACATTCTTATGCTATCTTGATTTGAAAGAGATTTAACTAATACAAGGATAAGGGTTATAAGCCCAAGAGGGAATATAATTGTAACTTAAGAACCCTTACTGGTCCAAGAAACTAAAGGCATTCATTAAATCAAGATGAAGTCTAGTATAGTAAATTCTAAGAAAATATCTTAATTTTTCTTTATTTTTGGTATTATGGGCGATTTTTTCCCTTTTAGTTAATCGTAATAGATAGCTAGATAGTTATGTTTGTGATAATCAGTAGTAACCCTATTCTTTATTGAATCAACCTATACTCACTTGTTCTAGTTATAACTATGTTGCGCACTTAGAGTAAAATAACAAAATCAAGTCTTTGACACCATTGTTGGCAAATAGATTAGTTAATATTAATTTATTTGCAAGCTGATTAAACTAGGAATTTTTGTTTTGTTTTTGCTTTATTATTTTTTATCATTTGTTTATTAAAATTTTATTTACTTTTTCTCTTGTTTAGTTGATTTCTTATATATGCAAGTCAAATGATTTTGGGGAATATTGTCAAACTAGATCCTAAGATTAAAAGAACCTTGTATGTAAGAAGAAGGTTTTTTAGGTAAATAGAAACTAAAGAAGAAAAGATTCATATAGAGAACATAAGGTCTTTGAAGAACTTTACCACACTAATTTCTTAGGTAATTAGTTTAGGCATCACTAAGCCTAGTATTGAAGATAACAACTTCGAGTTGAAGCCTTCTCTTCTCTCCATGGTGCATCAAAATCAATTTGGAAGATTATTGTTTGAAGACCCAATCTTACATCTATCGATATTTCTGGAGTATTATGATGCATTGAAGCTTAATGGTGTCTCCTAAACGTCATTAAGCTTAGGTCTCTTTCCCTTTCTCTTCAAGGGAAAGAGCAAAAATGTGGTTGCAAACACTACTAAAAGGATTTACCAACACACAGGATTAGCTTTCCCAAACATTCTTAACCAAGTACTTCCCCTCAGGCAAGACTATACGTATAAGGAGTCATATTGCCGCTTTTTCCCAAAGGGAATATAGATCACTTTATAAGGCTTGAAAGAGATATAAGGAGCTATTAAGGGTGCATTCCCATTATGTATTGGAGAAGTAACCTATAGACTAGATAATGTGACATAAAATACAATGATCTATATAGACGCAGCTACTAGTAGAGCTCTTATGAACAATTCTATAGATGAAGCACATAATATGATAGAGGATATAGCTAAAACCATTACCAATGTTCTAGTGAGATAGTTATTCTAAAAAAGGTTTTAGGTAAGTATGACCTTGATTCCTTGAATCTTTTAGCTACAAAGTTAAACATTTTATCTTAAAATTTTGACCATATGAATATCAACTTCGTTGGTGCTTCTAATGTGTTTTATGACATTTATGGATCCCTAGGGAATTTAGCTACATATTTTCATTTGTGAAACTCATGTTTGTATGATTCTAATATTGATTAGGTTAACTTCGTCAATAACCCCAACTAGAAGAACCACCCTTTTTTTACTACCTATCTTGGTTGCAGGAACCATCCTAACCTCTCTTATGGAAACAAGATTAACCTTGCCCTTCAAAATAATAGTTAACCACCTAGTTGTCAACCTATGCCCTACAACCCCTCCTTAAAAGCCTAACTTAGAGTCTCTTTTACAGAACTTCCTGACCACCCAAGCTAAATAGAATGAAGAGTTGAAGAAAGAGTTTAGGAAGCTTAACTATGAGGTAGATTTTATAGCTACCCATAGCAAGAGGCTTGAGGCCCAAATTGCCCAATAGGCCAGCGCCCTTGTTAGACTAACTGGTTGATTGCCTAGTATACCTAAGAACCCTAGAGAACATTTTAACACTGTGATATTAAGGAGTAATAACTTATTAGGGAACCCTAGGCTAAAGAAGCTTAAGAGCAAAGGAAGGGAGGTAGGACATATGTTAAGGAGAATGAAACCAAAGGAAAGAAATGAGAAGAGGAAGAAGAGCCTAAATATATTTCCCCTACACCATATAGGCCTCCTTTGCCTTTTGCCCAAAGATTGGTTTATTAGAAATTAGCTAAGGAATTTGGGTAGTTCTTAGAATTTTTTCAAAAAATATATGTTAATATCTCCTCTACTAATTCTTAAAACATATGCCTTCTTATACCCAAGTTTTTTAAGGAAAATTTTTCCAACAAGATAAGGCATAAGGAGTATGAAGCTACAATTTTAACTAAGGAGTGTAAAGGCACAACCTAAACCATGCTACCTCTAGAAGTTAGAGATCTTGGTAGCTTTTTATATCCTTTAATCTATTAGAAATATAATTTTTAACCACATGTTATATGATTTAGGGGTAAGTGTTAGTGATACTTTGTATTTTAAGCACACAATATAATTATAACTAGCATAAGTAACTACGAGTTGATCCCACAAGGACTATTCATTGCTTACCAACTATTTATAAACTTAATAAGTTAGACTAATGACTACTTTAATTAAATTTGTTATAAAAACATGGATAAATTTAAGAAAATTAGAACTTCAAAAAACCAGAGGTTAATTCAATACATAAATTCTAAGCTCCATCCCACCTAAATTTATAAGCTAATTAGTTCATGACTAAACAAAGAATAAGAACTAAAAAATAAGAAATCTTTAATGGATCTTTCTTAAAATGTGTCTTTATTCCAATGTTGAATTAATCTTGATAAAATGGTAATTAATCTTGATAAAAAAACCATTGTATAATGGTTTCTAAATAACTTCCCTATGCTTTCTAACTGTTTCATAGATAACAAGCTCTCTTTCTTTTTCTTCCCTTTTCCTTTTTATCCAAAACTCCAAATCTTTAATAAGTTACAAGAGCCTGATATGGGTCTATATATTAGGTCATATGGTTTTTGACATATTATATATTTTTCTTTTGAAAATGTTCACCGTTAAGAAAGTGCCAACATAGGGATACATAAATGTAGCGTTTCTTAAACTAGGTGGTAACACAAGGGTGTAGGACCGTAAAGGAGAAACAAAAGTGACCATTTTGGAATATGGCCTTAACACAATGGCATGTAGGTGAAATGTTTAAAACTCTTCCTTCAATTCTTCCAAATTTGCTCCAATTTTCTTTCAAATTCACTCTTTTTCCTTCAAGAGTAGAAGTAAAACCTGAAATAAAAATAAATCTTATTTTAGGTACCAAATCCTTCAAATTCAAAATACAACCAATGTGCTTTAAACATAATAGTACAAGTAATGTATATCTAGCATATATCAAACTCCCCCACATATAAACAATTTATTGTCCTATGTAAACCAATTCCATTATTAAATCTCAATTAAGAAAAATCTAGAAAAATGTCAAAAAATTAAACATACCAGTGTAGACTTTTATTACTCATTCAACCATAATGATCATCAAAATGCTAAGTAATTAAGTGTTTATATCAATTCATAAGTTGATTTAGTTTACTTCACAATCTTTCAACTTCAACTTGAATCACAAAAATCAATTCCATGCGCAAAATGAACATACACAAGATAATATGCTCAGCTTTCAAACATATTTACAAACCTTATTAATAAGAAATAAAATTAAATAAAAAAGATCATTTAGATTTTATTTAAAAATTCACCTATCCTTTTTACGTGAAAGTAAATATCTTTTCATGAATATCTAATCAAATAGGTCACTATCTTAAATGGCTACTAACTTCACTCCTTAACTTCAACCTTTTGTTGGTTTAAAGCCAATAGGTCAATCTTGCAGAGGAGATGGAGATATTTGTGGTGGCATGTAGGATACTATCTTCCACTAGTCTACTAGGTCATCAAAAGATATTATTTCCATTAAGCTCCTAATAGATGACTCAGTAGGCATTATTTTCATACTGTCTTGGTTATTCATCTCTCTATTTTCTGTTGGAATAGTGGTCTCTTCTCCTAGTGGTGTGTTAGTATCCTTCAACTCTTTATACTCTACATCTTTAACATCCTTACCTCTAGCAAACTCCACCAAATCTCCAACCTCCTTTAATATAGTTCCATCATCCATTAACTTTACATTGTTGGCCTCATACTTATCATGATAGTGCTCCATCTCCTAATGCTTTATAAGTTGCATTGGTGGTGGTAGGATCTCTATATTGAGATGCTACATGAACCTCACTATGGTATCATCCAGTTAATGTATATGGATCTTCACATATGTAAGTATGGCTAGCTGGGCTACTGACATAGAAGTCAATGGTGGAAGTGGACTTATTTTATGCTTCACTTTGATAATTTGATCCTTTCGTGTAAAAGCCTCATTGATAACTTGTGGTAGTGCATTAATAAGTGTGAAATGTTATCCTTGAGTGTGAGTTCAAAGCTCTACAATATGCATTGCTTATAAGATATCCATAATGTTGCGTAAGAGAGTGGCCACTCATGTAAGATCAAGGTCATCCATTAGCACTCCTAATACACTCGCTAGTCTTGTGATGTCTGAACCTCTGCCAATTCTAGTGTATAATTTTCAAGGATGATTTAATTCTCAAGTTCAAGAATTTTAAAACTCTATTTTTGTAACCCTAGCTATAAATTTTTTTATAAGTTTTAAACTGATCGCAGGTTTACGTATGCTAAGTTTTACTATTTTTTTAACCATGATAATACCGCAAGCGCACAAGTCATTCACGTAGTACCTAAGGTATTGATCCCACGAGGAGGGGTAATGTAATCCTACAATCTAAGGATGAACTAAATCGCAACATTTTAAAATAAACAATTAATGCAGAAAATTAATCAATCAAACAATCAATTATGATAATTAAATTTCGGAAATATAAACAGGATAGTAGTTTGCACAACCCAATCCAAATCAACCTAGAAACCACCAATTGAGAGAAAGAGGTTTTATCTAACCTTAATGAAAATCTAATTGATTATGAGATTACCGAATTACCTAATCCAGACGATCCTAAGGTGAATTACTCTTTCTCGAGTATAATATTTAACCCAAATGTATAATCCCTAATTTAAATTATAGAATTGTAATCTCTCGACTTACAATTTACCTAAAACCTAAATTAGTTATGAATTTGTCTAAAAAGCCTATCGAAAACCTATACACGATCTCTTGCTACATAAATTTAACGGTATGATTCATTTCCTTATCTATCAAACTATCTAACTCTTATAAGCCCAATTTGATGATATTCACTCAGTTCACCCTCTCAATTTGTTACCAAAATATTAAGCACAGAAATTGAATCACAAATAAATCAATAAAAACACAATAAATCAAATTTCATTAATATCAAAGACAAAAATTCCAAAGGTGAGTATAGTTAAAAACTCAACATTCAGCATAGCCTATTCTCAACAACTATCTTAAATTTATACATAAATAAATTTGAAATAACTAAAAACTACGTCAGGAATGGAATAGCGGAGATAGTAGTAGCGGGAAACCTCCTATTCCAGGAAGTACTTTGTGTTAGCTTCTTCTCCGTGTCTCTCTTCCTTCGTCTCCTTCCTCGATCTCTCGATAAACTCTCTAAGGTTTCGAAATTTGATTGATGCAAAAAGCTCTTCCAAGACTGCTTCTTCTATCCCTTAATGTTGTATTTATACTTTAGAAGCCCTAAGGTTGATTTGGGGTCGAAAAGGTCTAAAAAGTCTTGCAAAACTCGAGTTTTGTTTATCAGCCTGATGCAGGCCACGATCATGGCCTTGCCTGCCATATTCATGGCCAGTGCCTAATGCTTTATGTCAGGATTGGGGCCTAAAGTGCACAATTGTGGCCTGGGTTCTGTCAGATCACCTTTTTCTCTCACTATCGTGGCCTGTTCTTGGGATGTGTTTTTGGATTGAAACTCTTCTAAACTTCTCCATTCTTCGTCGTTTATCCTGAAACACTAACAAACACATCAAGGAACCTCAAAATATAACATTTAAGGT
The DNA here is from genome assembly GCA_027563885.1 of Erythroxylum longipes. Lineage (NCBI taxonomy): Eukaryota > Viridiplantae > Streptophyta > Magnoliopsida > Malpighiales > Erythroxylaceae > Erythroxylum > Erythroxylum longipes. Next base: position 24,266,663 of record JAOQMS010000004.1, read on the forward strand.
CAAAGACTCATACTAACCAGTAAAAACAATTAAACTCATAAACTAACACAATTGAAACCTAAATACACAATAGACACTCAAATTAATACTAAATACTTAACAAATTAAACCCTCAAACACAATGCAAATCATAACTATCAACATCCTCACACTTAAACGTTTGCTTGTCCTCAAGGAAACAAAACAACAAACACATAACACATAATGCAATAATGAGGCAATGACTTTAACTTCTTGAAATAATTTAATCTTAAACACAATCCTACAAGTTATATCTAATCATTAACATGCAAAATTTATACCTAGGGGCTTTGAACTAAATATACAATTTAATAGAGATCTAAGTGTTAAATTATTTACCTTTTCAATTGTACACACACATTAATAATTCTTTGGTCCTTCAGACTCTGTAACTGTTCCTAAGTATATTTTCATGAAAAGTCAAACTTACTACAAGTTCGGTAAGTTTTTATTAAGAAAATACACATTTTTTAAAATTTAATTTAGTGAACATAGACTTAGTCTTTTTACGCAGAGGCAAACATTAGTAATGAATTTCAATTCAGTTACTCAACTAAGTCATGTTTTTATTAAACAGCTTGTTTGAAACGTCATTATAGTTTTTTGACGCGAAGGCACACATTTGTGATGCGTGTCGATCCGGTTATTTAGCTCTATCACATTTTCAGCTGGCTACTAGCTCTATTCATAACCCGAAGGCCAGCAGAATAGTGATTTATTTAACAAAAATACACACTTTTTTTATTGCCTACCTTGTTGTTTAAGCTACTCGCCTCTATGAAAAATACTAGTTAAGCTACTTAAGTTGACAGACCTCAATTTATGAATGAATGTGACAAACTATAGGGATAATTGCAGACTACAAATAACCACTACCCATGAAATGCAAAGCATATTCTTTATACAACGATTCCAAAGTTTAATTTATGTTTCTTAGTGCTTCAAATCAAATTTGTTTGTTTATGTAGTGCTTGTCTCCTTTCAACTATGAATTTGTATCTACTTTTGTTTTCTTTTTGAATTGTATGAATAGTTTCCCATTTTAAAATAAATTCAATTAGACGTACGTTAATCAAATCTTAGAAACTTATTTCATCTGAAACAAAGAAAAAAGAGAATTTTTTACCTTTGCTGGAATGATCCGCCTTCTGGACCTTGTTGGCACTAGGGAATGGGTAGGCTTAATGCCACCAAAACCTACAGTAAGCCTAACTTTTCTATGTTCTACTGAAAATTCGGCTTGACCCATTCGTTTGTCTGATTAATCCCATATACCTGCTTAACAGTTTTAAAATGAACCAAGGATCTCAATCTGTAATTCTAACATACATTATCTACTTATAATCTGCCAATCTATAATCATCTCATATCATCAACTAACATCATTCTCAATAACATAGCATATACATACATGTATCATGTACATATGATTATGACAAACCATAGACCAGCTATAAGTATCTGCAAATTACATCATGTCAAAAAAATTTGCTTGACTGTTTATCCAAGCGAGTCTTAAAAGGCTTGATTTCTCTCTCATACGATCTGCTAATCCCCTGAAATGATAATAGTGAGAGGTGAGTCTACAACACGACTTAGTCAGATATAAACATGCTACCATGCTTGTGAGGCTAGGTAACACAAGGATAGCTTCACAAGAATGGTCTGTGGCATTCTAAGCAACAATACATGGTATCAGTGAAGAAACAGGTAGAAATTTCAAATGCGGCAATCACATTAGTATCAATAATAAATCTCAATATGAATTATTCTATTATAAAAAGAATCTGGTTTCTGAATATATTTTTTTTCTGAGTTCTGGGTTATCCCTTTGATAGAATTCCATAGGATTTTAATTTCTAAGTTCTAGTTCTCATTTCTGAGTTCTGATTTTTTTAATTTCTTAGGAAGAGACAGAGGCATGTTAGTACGTAGTATCTCCCCTTTTCTTATTCTAGACAAGTTTGGCCTAACCCTGCCCCTGGAGGCCTGCCCTCTCCAGGTAGGACCCGGATCTAACCCATCACTGGCGGGTTACCTATGTGCACATGGTATGATAATATACTCCATCAGCTGGGTATCCTGTGAACTCACCAATCATGGCTAACAAGAAAAACATGATTCATCAAAGAATTACAATTAATAGGTTCAACATAATAGGGGGACCAGAAGATGCAAAGAATCTAAATATCACCTGTTCAATCTGGCATACAACATGCTAGACTCAATCACATGGAGTCATATATCAAAAAAAAGTCATACAGGTTCGAGAACAATTCAACAAGCCGCAAGATAAAAAAAAGGGTTACTACACAAGTATAGTAGCATGATTATACTCACCTGGACTATCTCAGGGTTCTTATCTATTTTCTAATCTTCTTGGACTTGAGAGGTACTAGGTACGAATTCTAGTTCTATTCCTCATCTGCTTTCACAAACTAATGGGTAGCATGCACAAAAATTACATAAACCTGCATTAGTCATCATTACATAAATCTCATTTCTTAACATACATTATTAAAAATGTAATTTTCTTCTATAATGGTCAAAATGGTTTCAAGCCAAATTTTCCCTTGAAAAGGAATCTTGGACTTCATTATGTCCAAATTTAGCTTACAATTTCGAATACTTGATTCTTTATGTCTTGATTAGCTTAATGATACTTGAACCTATTCGGTTTAACTGATTTATCTGTGCAAGTCTCATTCGCGGAGGCATAACTTTTTCCAAATAGGTCCAATGTTTCTCAAAATTTCCATACCTCTAATTAACACATACATTCACATTTTTCCTTTTATGACCACTTTCTAATTCGGTCATTAAAGCTTCCAACCCCATTTACAGTCAGCCTTAATATTCTATCATGAGTTGGACCCTTCCTATCTCAAATCATTATAACTTATTCATTTCTCATCCAATTGAGGTGATTCAAATCTCCATTTTCAATAGACTCATATGGATATCACATATACAAAGACGGCTAAAAAATGATGAAATTTGTATTTATCGTGATTTTTATAATGCTGTCCTGTTTCTGTTCTCTTCTATGTCATTAAGGTCAGTAACACCCTTCACTTATTTAGCCATCTCTCACAGGATACTCATACAATTAAAATTACCTTTGTACAGAACTTAGATGACACATTTTAGATCATTTCATAATTAGAACTCATCATCCAATTCTGACTCTAAAGTCCTCAAACAATTAACTTTCATTTCGTGTTTCAATCCCGCAGGTATTCTGAACCAGTTTCAATTTGGGACTTATCTCATTTGATTGACTCACCCTAAATTTGTTAAAAAAAATCAGGGATATATTATACACCTGTATCTACAACTTCCAAGTTTTGAGTTTCTCCAAATTCACACGTTAAACAGCTCAAAAAAAATGTACAAGGAGGACCTACGAATCTACCTCCCTTGGCAGCTTTGAACTCCAAAACCCTAGGTTTTGGTTTAGCCCCAAATCACCATAGAAAATGAAAATTTCCTCATGTTTTTCAGTCATTAGACATCAAAGAATAAGAATCCATCATCAAAATCATCAAACCCATAAATTTCATCAAGTGGGTTTCATAGTTATGGCAAAAGAAAGTGAAAAACTAAATTCCAATCGGTAGAATCAAGTGTCGGGACCAAAGCTTACCATTTTGTATCGACTAATCAACTTGATTCTCCTTCACTTTCTAGTTACAAAGCTTGAAAAATTGAGAGAGGAGCTTCCATGGTGAATTCTCGTATCTGAGGGAGGAGGAGGAAGACAAGTTTTTGTCTTATTTGTAGTTAGCTTCTTTTATAAGTCACTTTGTTCATTATTTACAAAAATGCCCCTCTTGTACTGGTTCTTTCAAAATCCGCTCGTACAATTTCCTGTTAGAACCGAAAAAGTGTCAAACATCATTAATTTGATGCCACCAAAAATTATAATTCATTGTCCTGATTTTAATGACATTAGTCTCTGTTGTACCGGGTAAATCAGATACTGTGTGTTACATTCTCCCCCTCTTATTAAAAATTCGTCCATGAATTTTTAATAATTTCTTTTTCATTTTTTTGACATCTGATATTCATTTTTAAACCAAACAAGGATCTGATTCAATTCAATAGAAACTTCATTTCTTCCCTGTGTAGTATTAGAGCTTAGGCCACTAGGAGGACTTACACTCATACTTATAGACTGATACTGGGGAACATTTTTTTAGATGATCTGACTCCTAGGCTAAACATTCCTATATATAAACAGCATGCTTTGGGCCTTTTTTCCATATTATCATATAATATAGTAGGTAGTCCTTCCTTCTTGCTTGCTTCCACTAGTTGTAATAGAGCGGGGCACTCCTACTACACAATAATCAACCCCCTAGCTATAAGGAGACCACCCACTAACAATATTACCCCGAAACCCCGAAACTTAGCTGACTTGGGGAAGGACTTAAAAGAGAAGGCACTCACTTGAAGTAGATTCTTACTTGCTTCCTTCCATGCCTTATACAGAGTCTTCCACTAGTTATGGATCAATGGGAACTGCTCCAACTTCTACTCAAACTCAAAAGGCTTAGCTTTTGTCCGCAACTTCCATTCCTTCTTTTTAAGAGAAAGACATGGACAAAAAGGTGTCCTTATAACAATAACAGGCACACACGATTTACCCTCTATGTGGCATGGTCATATGGTGCGTTCACATGGACATAGAAAGAAAAAGTTTGAAGTGTCCGATTTGAGGGATGAAGGCTTAACAAAGGCTCAAGACCCAAACATAGGACACACTCCTTGCTCCTCAAACGCCAAGGGTTTTAAGTGTAATCTATAGATAGATGTGACTGGAGCGCACTTTATCTCAACTCGTATTTGACTATAGTCAAGCCTACGGAAAGACCAATGAATGTACGAGATAGACTTAGGGAAGACCTCAAGGGAAGATCTCAAGCTTGATCAGCAAAAGAAGACCAGTCTGTTAAAGGACAATGGGATTGATAGCTTTGGCATTCCACTTTTGGAAAAAACAGATCTTTATCTTTCTTCTAAGCCGCTAGGATAGGGAAGGTAAAAAGAGTCGAATAAGGGATCGCAAAGGCAGGACAAGCATGAAGTAAGCTCAGTAAGTAGTAAACAATGAATGAAATAGAGGAAACAAAGATTAATAAAATCAAACCTCAGGCCAGGCATCATTCACTGCACTCGTAGACGGAACTGTTAGACGTGATTGAACTGGAGAGCACTGTGGCCCTGCTAAATGGTGATTCACCTTATTCTTACTTCTTTTCCCCTCATATACTAGGTCTTTTCTACCTGAAAGTTTTCAAAGAGATAAAGACGGTTGGAAGCAAAATCATCAAAGAGTTTAGGAATCCTGACAATTAACTACCGCCAGCTTAAGCCTATTTTCTATTTTTTTAGTTAGTATGGAAAAAAGAGTGACGTGATAGTATAGTAATGAAAGACCATTGTTTTCTTTCACAATATCTGTCTTGCCTTTTGACATTGAATACCTTATCGAGTTAGGAGTTCGAGTTCCTCTTCCTCCACTCCTCTCCAACAAGTCGAGCTCAATTGCATAGATCCTCTCCAACCAGTCGAGTGGCTTATGCTCCTCTCCTTCTTCCTCCTTAATGGCCCACATTTCATTCCTTATGCTCATCTTTCCCTTCTCGTCATCTTGTGGTATAGACTGACAGGCTCGGGTTAACCACTTCTTGAGAAGTTTCAAATCAGTAGGTGCCGTATTGGGGGCCTTTGCTTCCTAGATGTGTGTGCTCCCAAGTCGGCTGATAAGCTTTGTGACCATCTCTTATGGGGAAGGAAGTCTGATTATTGGGTGATACTTGTTTGCGTCTTCATCTGGCCTATCAGCTATGCTAAAATTGGATTTTTCCTCTTTTTTGTCCATTTGAATTGAAAGACCTCCTATTTGATGGCCTTCCTTTTGTCGCTCTGATCCGGAGGTCGTGGCAAGAGCCATACAATAGATCCGGGACCACATTCGTGGTCTGGAAAAAAGAAAGAGGGCCCTCTTCTAAGAAAAGCAATCTCTCATTATGGAGGGGGTCTTACGCAGCCTCGGAGGAAACGAGGTAAACGGGGGAAACTAATAAGAGTCCGTTGTTAACCTAATATGTTGTTAGCTAACTATGTAATGTTGTGTTTAGTTGTATGGCTGGTCTATGTCTATGTAAGCTTCCTATTAGATGTACTCCCATGTAACAAAATGCTTGTACTGTTGGAATGAATAAAATCTGCTTTGTTCTACTTCATTCTCTTTCCTGTGCATTAAAAAAAGGTATTATAATGCACTCTTTATCGTGCCAATTCTTTCAAACTTCTGCCTTTCCTACACCGACCTAGGGTGCTTCCTCTTCATCTACCGCTATTCTATTGGAAATGCTTCTGTTCTCATCCGACTTTTAGTCTTGGGAACATGACTTAGGGTATGGGACAAAGCATAATGGGTCAGGAGGCAAGGGAATGTGAGACAGGGATTGAATGTCGAAGGCACGCTTAAGACTCCTTTCAGTGGCCAGCCCTGAAACTAGCAGTTCTAAGGCACCCCTTTCCCTTTCTCCCAAAGAATCCTGTGATTCGGCTCTCTAGAAAGAAGTAAGGGGTAATTCTCATCCCGATGCCAAGTTGCACATTCAAAAGTGAGTTCAATTACCCTAGCCTGAACAGGGAACTTAACTAGCTCCAAAGCCTACCATTGGTTTTGCGACCTTCAGGAACTTTCCTTTCCTTCCTTTCTTCCTCGAACATTTTTCCTTTGGTCAATCAGTCCCTTGCTTCTGTTGAATTCATTCCTTCTCATCGAATCTGTCCATTCCATTTCTATTTTTTAGTATGCCGCTTCGCGAGCAAGGAGCGAATGAACAGAAAGACAAGATCATGTTCTTACGCCCTTTCTTTTTTTTAATAGGATATCTGGGGATTTCCTCAGCAATGCTCATTTTTTAAAAAACTTTGTAAGATGGGGCTGAAAATTGTTGACTTTTTTTTCAGATCCCTTTCTTTCCTATGAGCAAGCTTTACTAGAATTGGAACGAATGTCCTTCCAAGAAATAGACTCCTTTTTTTAGAGCTTTCTTCTTGAGCATATGACAAACCTCGGCACATCCCTACTTAAAGGAAGGACATGGGAGGAACTCGCTTTGGAACCGCACGGAGATTCCAAAGATCTATTTTTCCTAATTTCCATTTTTTAATCATATTATAAAAAATGGAGTCAAGAGTCAATGGACCTCTCCAGATCTTGCATAAATGGAAATTTCCAAACTCTTCACTGGAGGACGAGGATTGAGTAGGAATTTTGGTCAAGTGAACGACCCCCGGAAGTAGGCGTGCCAAATCAGGTTAAAAAGTTACGATCAAAGGGATTGACATCCCGACTCGTACATCCAGAAAGCGTCGGTTCGATCCCGGCTAGTGACAAGGCCTTTTTGGTCATATCCGTTAGCATTGCTACTATGGTTCAGGGTTTTCTGGAAAAGATGACTATGTTCCCTCCCTTTACTGGTTATCATACCAATTAGCAGAGCGAGTACCCGACATGAACAAATAAAAAAGTCAAAAGAAATCCAATTCGGAGTTCCAATATAAAGCATAAAAGCATGAGCGGTTGACAAATGAAATCTAATGAATAGTGACAGATTACTTAACCGAAAGCAGATCAGGATAGAACTTGTTGATGAGTTAGGTCCTATATATACTCGCACAACATCCCCTATTCATAGATCTGCGCCTGCCTTTATACAGTTAGATACAAAATTTTAAATTTTTGAAACAAGAATTAAAGTAGTTGATCTTTTAGCCCCTTACTACCGTGGAGGAAAAATCAGACTGTTCAGAGGAGCTGGAGTGGGTAAAACAGTCTTAATTATGGAATTAATCAATAAAATTGCGAAGCTCATGGGGGTGTATTCATATTTGGAGGAGTAAGTGAACGTAATCGTGAAGGAAATGATCTTTACATAGAAATGAAAGAATCTAGAGTAATTAATGAAGAAAATATTGCAGAATCAAAAGTGACTTTAGTCTATGGTTAGATGAATGAACCACCGGGAACTCGTATGAGAGTTGGTTTAACTGCCCTAACTATGGCAAAATATTTCTGTGATGTTAATGAACAAGACGTATTTCTATTTATCGACAATATCTTCCATTTCATATAAGCAGGATCTGAAGTATCTACCTTATTGGGTAGAATGCCTTCCGATGTGGGTTATCAACCCACCCTTAGTACCGAAATGGTTTCTTTACAAGAAAGAATTACTTCTACCAAACAAGGGTCTATAACTTCTATTCAAGTAGTTTATGTACCTGCAGACGATTTGAATGACCCCACTCCTGCTATGACATTTGCACATTTAGATGCTACTATTGTATTATCAAGAGGGTTAGCCGCTAAAGGTATCTATCCAGCAGTGGATCCTTTAGATTCAACGTCAACTATGCTACAACCTTAGATCATGGGTGAGGAACATTATGAAACTGTGAAAAAGGTTAAGCAAACTTTACAACTTTACAAAGAGCTTCAGGACATTCTAGCTATCCTTGGGTTGGATGAATTATCCGAGGAGGATCGCTTAACTGTAGCAAGAGCACGAAAAATGGAGCATTTCTTATCCCAACCCTTTTTCATAGTAAAAGTATTTATCGATTCTCTGGGAAAATATCTTGGTTTAACATAAACAATTAGAGGGTTTAAATTGATCTTTTCCAGAGAATTAGATAGTTTGCCAGAGCAGTCCTTTTATTTGGTAGGTAACATTGATGAAGCTACTGCGAAGGCTACGAATTTAGAAATGGAGAACAACTTAAAGAAATGACTTTAAACTTTTGTGTACTGACCCCAAATCGAATTGTTTAGGATTCAGAAGTTAAAGAAATCATTTTATCCACTAATAGTGGACAAATTGGTGTATTACCAAATCACGCGCCTATTGCCACAGTGGTGGATATTGGTATTTTGAGAATACGCCTTAACGACCAATGGTTAATGATGGCTCTGATGGGCGGTTTTGCTAGAATTGGCAATAATGAGATTACTGTTTTAGTAAATGATGCAGAAAAGGGTAGTGTCATTGATCCACAAGAAGCTCAGCAAACTCTTGAAGTGGCAGAAGCTAACTTGAGGAAAGCTGAAGGCAAGAGACAAATAATTGAGGCAAATCTAGCTCTCAGACGAGTGAGGGCACGAGTAGAAGCTATTAATGTGAATTCGTAACTAGATGGTGTGTCCGAATAATCAAAAGAACTTTTGTTTATACACTCTATTTTTATTTTCCGCCAATTGAATAGAATCACAAGTAGAATTGGATTCGAATACACCCAAAAATGAAAAATTTTTAATTCAAAAATGAAATTGAAAAAAAAAAGAAATATAGATTGGTAAAGATCAAAAATCAAGAAATCAATAAAATAAAATAGGGGGTATAAAAACTTATTAGATATCATTGATTCTTATAACTAATAAGTTCTACCTACTATTGGATTTAAACCAATGACTCTCGCCATATGAAAGCAATACTCTAACCACTGAGTTAAATAGGTCATTTATCATCATAAAGAGAAAGAAATGGAACTCATCGCATCGATGGATTATAAATGTAATATTATTTATAATCAATACCGATAAAACGGATCAAAGAAATAAGTAGGATGTTGGATCATGTAATATCTATCTTGACAAGAAATTATCGACATAATAAAATATGTATTACAAGCATAAGGGCTATAGCTCAGTTAGGTAGAGCACCTCGTTACACCTCGTTTACACGCGCGTCAATGTGTTTTTGCAGAGGAGTAATCATGTAATCAAAAAAATTTTTTATTTTTAAGAAGTTTATGTCTTACTCTGTGCCTTTTAGGGAACAAGAGAACAATAGCTTGATAAAGGGTTCGGTCCAATTTAGTTGCTCAATCGAACCCACTGTTGATTTAAGATATTATATTGATATATTGATAAGGTGAATATCCAGTCTATTCAATGCTAGGCATAATGAGTATAAGAGCCTCAAAAAATTCTCTTTTCGTCTGTCTTATGAACTTTAAGGTGTATGAAGTTTCATATTGGATTCTTTAATCAGAATCGAGACGACGGAGACTCCATTTATTTAACTTTAAGTTCGGTTGATCTAAGCCAAAAGCAAACCTACGTCAAAATACCCCATCTTTGAAAAACTTTGGAAGTGCTCTCAAATCGGAATCTAACTAATAAATTAGAGAACATGGAGCCATCTTTTTATCTTTCTGTCAAGAGAATTTTGGTGGACTAACTGATACAAAAATCCGTTAATACGAGAGCCCAATGCAAAAAAAATGCATGTTGGGTGTTTGAAACAATTCGAATCATTTTGATAATAATAACTTTGATCTGTTTTACAAAGAAGGTCTACGGTTCGAGTCCATATAGCCCTAAAAACTGAAACTCAAATTTAAATATGAAAATTGTATCATTTCTTCATTATTCTATTGTTTGCTGTTTGTAACTGGCCCCTTGCGGTTGCTTGGTTCATCAAAAAAAATTATAATCGAATTTCTTTTTTAGAGAGAATCCATAGTACGTTGAAAGGGCGAAAATAGAATATTACCGAACAGACAATCTTAGTTATATAATTATATAAGATTATATAAGACAATCTTATTTTATAATCTTATATATTCTTATATATTTATTTTTCTATTTTATATATTTTAGATTTATTTTATATTATATAGAAAATTATATAGTAATTATATAGTAATAATAATAATATAGATTTAGACTATTACTATATCGATATCGCAATAAAAGGGAAGTCAATATAATGGAAAAATTATAGTCAATGAGTCTTGAAACGAGATATATACCACACCAAACGAACAAAACTCGGAAGTTGAATAAAAAAAATTCTTGTTTTGACTAAACAGTTATGGATGAGTTGACAATTAATTCCAATTCACCTTGACTAATTTAATATATTCTCCACATTCATAGGAGTGCACCCATGTTTCTGCTTTATGAATATGATATTTTCTAGGCATTTCTAATAATGTCAAGTATCATTCCTATTTTGTCATTTTTTATTTCCGAAATTTTATCCCCAATTAATAAAGGGCTAGAGAAACTTTCTAGTTATGAATCGGGTATAGAACCAATGGGCGATGCTTGGTTACAATTTCGAATCTGTTATTATATGTTTGCTCTAGTTTTTGTTGTTTTTGATGTTGAAACAGTTTTTCTTTATCCATGGGCAATGAGTTTTGATGTATTGGGGGTATTTGTATTTATAGAAGCTTTCATTTTCGTGCTTATCCTAATTATTGGTTCAATTTATGCATGGCGAAAAGGAGCATTTGAGTGGTTTCTTTGTTCTCTTATTTGGATTGAAAGAAAGACAAAACTTCCCCTTTTTCCTTTGATTTTTATTCAAAAAATGTCGGTTATGAAAAATGTCCCACTTTCGGAATAGGCGTAAGAAAGCTACCTGAAAAAAGGCGAGGGAGGCTTGTACTTCGAATTGCCTTTTTCTAGAGATATTTTTTTTTAGAAATTGGATAAAGAATTCAAAAATTGGAAAAAATCGAAATAAACGGTTGAAGGGAAGGGGACCCACTACTTCTTTATTCAGGGGGGAGACTCACCTCATTACTTCCCACAGGGCGAGAGATAGACCTAAGCCACCTACCCACTTATCAATCACGGTCTTCAGCTGACTTGCACTGATAGAGCCCTATTTTATTGGAATTAGGCACACATCTTTTTATTATTGTTAACCAATCTCTTCAATCTTCGATTCTACTCTATGTTAGAACATTTCTGTGAATGCTATTCTGATTTAAGTGGTCCTATTCTCTGTCCCGTGCTAGGAAGCATTACTCCTCTTTTTATTCCAAATTCAAGAATACCACTGATACCACTGATTGGTCTGTGTTCCTCTCTTATTACTTTTTTGTATTCCCCTATTCCTCGGATATAATTTGATCCTTCTACAGCCAAATCTCAATTTTTGGAAAGCCTTCAATGCCTTCCTTATGAGAACATCCATTTTTATTTAGGTATAGACGGTCTCCCTTTATTATTCATAATATTGACCACATTTATGATCCCTATTTGCATTTCAGTGGGTTGGTCTGGTATGAGAAGTTATGGGAAAGAGTATATTACAGCATCTCTAATTCGTGAATTTCTAATGATCGTCGTGTTCCGCATGCTGGATCCTCTACTATTCTATGTTCTTCCCGAAAGCATGCTAATCCCTATGTTGTGCGAAGCTGAGCATTTTCTATTCTTTGGGATCAAGCTTTTCCTCTACAGGGGCCTAGTGCAGTAAACCCCCTATGGGCTGTTGTTTTTTGTCGTAAAGTAGTCGCCGTGAAGCTTTCGGGAAGAGGGGTAGTCTTGTGTGTAAGCATAACATTTCTGGTCGAACCCGCCCAACCAAAAAAAGAAGAATCGAACCTGACAAACACATCTTTTTCCTTTTAGGAGGGTACTCTGAGTAGTGGGTACCTCGTAGAACCTTGACCCACCTACTCGGGTCTTGTATGGATATGCAGGAAGGGGTGCTCCTAGGTGTGTGTAAGGGTTGTGTTTGTTTACGAGAATGGATTCCTCCTCAAGTAAGTTTGGGGGGTGGACACACTTTCGTGAATTTGGGTAACGGCTACAGGGGAAATTGAAAAGAAACTGTACCCGACCAGGGATGGACGTAAACTCACAAGCTACTGAGGGTAGGGATAATCGTCTAGGCCTTATTGTGAAACAAAAAAGCCACCCTGCCACAGCTGGGGGGTTGGTTCCTCTGTCATCGCCAGTTGACGAGGAGACTTTAAGATTAAGATAAGTTGCTAAAATAAAGGGGAGGGGAGGATCGAACTGTTCAGTAACATTCTGAAGAAAGACTGTTGGCAGCAGGTGGAGACCTTTCTTTGGCCCCTGGAAATGCAGAGGCGGCCAATAAGGCTATTACTTTCTCATCTCCCTCTCTCTAGATAAAGATAGAGAGAGACCCGCTGCGTGAGCAACCCGACTTGAAAATATGCTCTACAGGCCACACTCTATCTTTATCTTTCTTCCCAACGAGCCCATTTTGATTTAGATTCGAAAGACGAGCTTTGCGTTTGGTTCGAAAGGTAGGGTTTTCAGTATTCTCCAGATAACACTAGTCTGGCTAGCTAGTGAGCGGTTTTTTTGGGCAGAAACCAGGTGGGGCCCTATAGGCGGGCATCTCCCGCAACACAAGCTGCATTGTTCATCACCACCCGAGAAGCAAAAGATTCGAGAGTCCCAGACTAAAAAGACATGCATAGATATAGATAGTAGTCTAATGACAATGATAAGGGCCGGCGACGAAAGCTTAGGACGAAGCTGTATGATGCGGAAGTCTCACGTACGTTTCCTTAAGAAGGGAGTGCTTACCTACTGGATCTTTGACCAACCACCACCGGTCAATTCTGCTTTGGGGCCACCCTTTACTCTACCAGTATTATAGGGGTATGGGGTTCGAGACAAAGAAAGATCAAGGTAGCATATCAGTTTTTCCTTTATACTTTACTTAGATCTGTTTTTATACTATTAGCTATTCTTTTTATTCTTCTCCAAACAGGAACCACCGATTTATAAATATCATTAACCACAGAATTTAGTGAGCGGCGCCAAATCTTTCTATGGATTGCTTCTTTCGCCTCTTTCGCTGTCAAAGTGCCTATGGTACCCATTTATATTTGGTTACCCGAAGCTCATGTAGAGGCACCTACGGTAGGATCCGTCATCTTGGCAGGAATTCCTTTAAAATTAGGAACCTACGGCTTTTTAAGATTTTCAATACCTATGTTTCCCGAAGCGACACTTTCTTCCACTCCTTTCATTTATACTCTTACTCCTCAGTAGCCCATATGAATCTGGTGACTATTGGTATGTTTAGTTGGGCGGCAGCCATTAGGCCACCTATTTTGAGTTGTGGACACACAAGGCAAAAACATGTGTACTGGGTGTGTGACCCATCAACTCAACCTACTAGCAATGGGGGAGACAACATAGCATGTCGCAATAAAAGCTTGATTCGAGGCGTCAACGAAAAATTGCCGCCTGTTCCAAAAACAAAATCAAGCCCCTTAGCGCCCCGGAACTGGAGTGGAGGATGGCCTACGCGCAGGCAAGAGCAGCACCGGCTCCACGAAGTCAAAATCGAATCTTTCTGTTGGCTTTCCCAATTCATTCGTGAATAAGAATGAAAGGGCTAGAAGGCTTGCTTCTAGCTGCTTCGCCTGCTTCTTATTATATGGCTATGTTGGCGGGGTGAAAATGAACGAAAAGTGATATGAACGTGCTATTTGATTTTCAAATCGATTGATAGAAGCCTACTGATACGTTCTGATAGATCAAATGAGTAGGAATGGATAGAGAGGGAATCTGTTAATAATAAGGGGAAATTCCCTATTTCTATCTATTTATGAGATAACTCTCTATTTTTGTTTGATCCATCAAAAATCAATCAATCTGTACTTAATGGAGTCTACATCGTACGTAGAAGAAGCGCCTAAGCACTTTTTGGGCCAGCTCAATTTTATTATCCATCGGTCCGAGCTCATGTCATGGAGGGAAAAGCAAAAATCAACTGTAGTTGTCTTGTTGTTGTTCGCCGCCTCGACGCATTCCCTTTTTTCCCCGGCATTGTTCCACATAGAAAGAAAGAGCGTAGAACCCCTACCCGCCCCGTAGGTCTGCTAACGTAAAGCAAGGAGTTGAGCCTGAACTGGTGAACCGAAGTCACTTTCGGAACCATACTTCCTAGAGCTAACACGTGTCTAGTCCAGCGGGAGCGCGCAGTACAAACTAACGTGAGCTTCTATACCAAATCCCCCGCTGGCCATCAGGGACTAATGGTAAGGCCATGATCCGTAGGGGAACGGATCACTCATTCTTCCATTAGGTACAGGTGCACGAACGACAACTCCAAACATCACACATCCACCGCCTACCTAACGTTTAGGTGGTACCAGCGAGATCCATTTAAGGAAAAAAAGTGTCGCAGCTGCTCCACTTCGCGGCTGTCTCATGAACGCTAAGCACCTTGCCTTCCTGCGCACGAAGCGAATGGGCCCTGTGTTGTGCATCAGTTTCGGGGCTGGGGGAAAAGAGAGACCAGAATCATGATTCATTTGGATCAACGAGTTTTTTTAGCCCCAAAACTAAGAATCAATGGAATGTTTGTCTATCCATGAACATCTATTTTATCTCTATATCTAGGGGATCTATCTCTCTATACATATAAAAATCAGTCTTTTATGGCATGATATGATCACCTAGCCCTAGCCTATTATCAGCTGCGCTCAATATGTGGCTAGGATCAGTTCTTTTCCTTTTTTGAAAGCTTTTGGACCTAGCGAATAAGCCTTCGCGCAAGCAAGCATGAGAGAAGGAAGTAAAGTAGAAGCTTTTCCAGAAGCAAGACGAGGAAGAGGAGCTCTCGTATAAGCGCTAGCTTCCCCCGACCGACTAAAATACAAGAGTCACGACCTTCTTTGATTCAAAATCAAGGCGAAGGCTTTGATAAAAAACAAATGGCTTTCTATCATAGTTGCAAGTCTTCCAAACCTTAACTACTTAAGTACCAAACGCTGCTTTCGCTTGCTTTCATAAGGGGGCTATTCAATACAAGCTATCAGTGCTGTCTTAGATTGAATGGTAATAAGATCAGTCCACGTTCAATCTCTAAGGATATTTTTCGTTGATAACGAAATAGTCTTCGTGTCAAAAGGTGAACAAGGCCCTAGCAACTATTATAGAGTTCACTTTAGGCCGGAAAATGGGAACTACTCCTTTCTAACCAGTCGAGTGTCTTTTCGATCCTCGCCTTTGTTTGATATATTAATTCAGTACCAATATAAACTACAACTACACTAAACTAAAAGGACCACTATAGAAGCTAAGAGTAGCCTATAGTATAGTAGTCAGCCTAACCAAACCATCACAACAAGATCAAATGAGTCTTATGGATGGAATCTTAAGTAAAAGACTGCCTGTCACCAATCAAAGAGGCTGAGAGAAAGCATAAGCTCAAAGAGCTTCCCTTCATTCACTTCGAGGGAGCCCCACAGCATATAGCTGGAAGTCAGAGGGCCCATACTACTTGCCTAACCCTTCACTCCGATGACCATAGATTGGAAGTGCCTTCTAAACCACCCCATGAATCCAAAAGAGAAATCAGGGAAGGGGCCTATGTATTTTCATAACCCCTGCGGATTT
>JAOQMS010000004.1:24294771-24338288 GCA_027563885.1 Erythroxylum longipes
AGAGAGAGAGAGAGAGAGAGAGAGAGAGATATTCTACTTGAATGTATTATATAATGTAATATAATATAATATTTAATGAAATGCCCTTCCGCTATCATAAAAAGCTAATTACTAAATATATGGTATATCATGAAACATTTTCAAAAAAGATCATATTTATATGTTACTGTGTCAAAATTTGAAAAATAAATACTATGACCTTCTGAATAAATGAAGCTTTAGTTTGAAAATAAAATTTTATTTAGTTTTCTTAGTTTACAAAGATGTTTCTCAAGCTCTAATATTTTAAAATTTTAATTAATTTAATTATGGCAAATTGGAACAAAGCCTTAGATTTTTTTTTTAAATAATAATCCTTCTATGTCTTCCATTCATTTCAATGGATTCATAAACATATTCCAAATCTATCAAATTTGAATCAAATATTAAGTGAGATAATGGTCCACAACATATAATGATAGAACTGGAAGACCTCAACAACTTCCATAGTGCTGTGCGCAGGAAATCCCAGCGGAGCAAAGGAAGAAGCTTCAAAACCATCTCTCCTTAATGTCCATCTTAACATGGAATGTACGTGGAATAAACTGTCTCCAAAAACTCTCAGTCTTAAGGGAATTTGTATGGTGTGAAATCCTCTCATTGTTGCTTTACTTGAAACCAAACTCTGAGTAGATAAACTCGACAAGCTCAAAATTTTGGTCCCCACTTGGAACATGATTTCCAGCCATAGCCACCATGCTTTTGGACAGATAATCATCTGTTACTAAATTACAGACATCAAAGTCGACCTACCGGATTCCGCTGACCAATCTATACACCTCAATTTCTCCTTCTTAAGGGAACATATTGACCTCAACCTCTCCTTCATCTATGCTAGCAATTTTGTATACCAAAGATGTCTTTTATGGAACAACCTCTAACATCTCATCCATCTCCAAGCCTTGGCTGATCTATAGAGATTTCAATTTCACTCTATATGCCTCAGAAGCTCAAGGCCATGTAAACTTGAAAAATTATTTAGTTGATTTCAAGGATTGTGTTGGTGCAATTGAAGTGACAAATCTTAAACAGGTTGGCCACCTTTATACATGGTTTAACAAATAGAATTCGAACAGGTTTATTCGTAAGAAGCTTGATCGAGCTCTAGTTAATGACATTTGGCTGGATCGTTTTCTTCAAAGCATTGCCTCCTTTATTGACCCCCTGTTTTTAGATCATGCACCTATCTTAGTTACCAACCTCTTCCAAAAGAGTGCCCAATGTTTTCCCTTTAGATTTAATTATTATCTTGCTGATGAACCTGAATTTGAGGAGGCTTGTAAGGAAGCAGCAGAACTCCACATTATGGGTACACACCAGTACTGTTTTTATGTAAGCTCAAATACATCAAAGAAGAAATTAAGGCACTGAATTCTCGGAAGGGCTCTACGATCCAGGTAGTAGAATCCATTAGGCGAGAATTAAAATATATTCAAAATCAGAATTCGTCTTTACCACTTGATCAACTTCTATTAGGCAAGGAAAAATTATGCTAACTACATACAGGGAGTAAAAAATCATTTATCTATTCTCAAATAACGAGCTCGAATACACTAGCTTAAAGATGGAGATATATGCACCAACTTCTTCTTCAACACAATCCTAATTAGGAAAAACCATAATAAGCTCTACTCCATCAAGTCTTGGGAGGGCATTCCCTTTCGTAAGCCTCAGGACATACAAGCTGAAGCTATAAGCTACTTTTTCTCCCTCCTGAGCATTGCTAGTCCTTTAAATGTCTCACTCATTGATCTGTAACAACTCAATCTATCGCAAATTTCCTCACTCGATTTTACTTAATCAAACCAGTTGAGGATCTCGAGATAAATATTATTTTATAATAATAACTAGCTAATGTTCATATTAATTTGTACAATGCTTAATTGAAAATATATTTAATAAAATAAAAATAACAAAACTTTAGAACCTTTCTTTCAATATATATTTACTTAACAAGTGAGATAATGGTACACAACATAGAATGATAGAACTAGAAGAGCCCGATAACTTCTATAGTGTTGTATGCAAGAAATCCAAGTGGAGTAAAGGAAGAAGCTCCAAAACCATCTCTCCTTAATGTCCATCTTAACCTAGAATGTACGTGGAATAAACTGCCCCCCAAAATAGTCACCTTTAAGGGATTTTGTATGACGTGAAAAGCCTCTCATTGTTGCTTTACTTGAAACCAAACTCAGAGTAGATAAACTCAATAAGCTCAAATTTTGGGCCCCACTTGGAACATGATTTCCAACCATAACCACTATGCTTTTGGATGGATAATCATCTGTTACAAAATTACGGACATCAAAGTTGACCTACTGGATTCCACTGACCAATCTATCCACCTCAGTGTCTCCTTCTTATGGCAACATATTGTCCTCAACCTTTCCTTCATCTATGCTAGCAATTTTGGATTCCAAAGATGTCTTTTATGGAACAACCTTTGACATCTCAGCAGTTCCATCTCTAAGCCTTCGATGATCTATAAAGATTTCAATTCCATTCTATATGCCTTGGAATCTCAAGGCTATGTAAACCTAAAAAATTATTCAGCTAATTTCAAGGACTATGTTGATGCCATTAGAGTGACAGATCTCAAACAGGTTGGCCACTTCTATATATGGTCTAACAAATAAAATTCGAACTGGTTTATTCATAAGAAGCTTGATCGAGCTCTAGTTAATGACATTTAGCTGGATCGTTTTCCTCAAAGCATTACATCCCTTATGGACCCCCTATTTTCAAATCACACACCTTAGTTACCAACCTCTTCTAGCAGAGTGCCTAATGTTTTCCCTTCATATTCAATAATTATCTTGCTGACGAACTTGAATTTGAGGAGGCTTGTAAGGAAGCAACAGAACTTCACATTGTGGGTACACGTCAGT
Organism: Erythroxylum longipes; assembly: GCA_027563885.1. Taxonomy (NCBI): domain Eukaryota; kingdom Viridiplantae; phylum Streptophyta; class Magnoliopsida; order Malpighiales; family Erythroxylaceae; genus Erythroxylum; species Erythroxylum longipes. The sequence goes on from JAOQMS010000004.1 coordinate 24,297,699, forward strand.
ACCGTTGTTTATGTAAGCTCAGATACATTAAAGCAGAAATCACATTGAATTCTTAGAAGGTCTCCATGATCTAGGCAATTGAATCCACCAGATGAGAGTTAGAATATATTCAAAATCAGAATTCTTCTTTACCACTCGATCAACTTCTATTAGACAAGAAAAAATTAGCTCTCGCTAACTACGTGCAGGTAATAAAAAATCATTCATCTATTCTCTAACAACTGGCTTGAATACACTGGCTTAAAGATGGAGACATATGCACCAACTTCTTCTTCAACACAATCCTAGCTAGGAAAAATCATAATAAGCTCTACTTCATCGAGTATTGGGAGAGAATTCTCCTTCGCAAGCCTCAGGACATAGCACCACTAGTCCTCAAACATCTCACTCATTAATCTGTAATAACCCAATCTTTTGCAAATTTACTCACTCGATTTTACTCACTTAATTAAGCCAGTTGAGGATCTTGAGATTAAACAGGTAGTCTTCAGTATGGACCCCAAGAAAGTCCTTAGGCCAGATGGTTTTAATAGGTATTTCTACCAAAAATCTTGACATATCATATGAAGCTTCATCAAAGATGCAGGCGGTGAGTTTTTATCAAATGTTATCCTCCTTAAAGAAATTAACCGCACCTTCTTGTGCCTAATTCCTAAAGGCCCTAATTCTTCCACCTTTGAGGATTACTGACCTATCTTATGCACCAACTTCTTGTATAAAATAATATCCAAAATCCTAGCCAATCGCTTGAAGACAGTCCTTAATCCTTTGATCAATGACATCCAGGGAGCTTTTATAATGGGTAGACATAATAGGGACAATGTCCTCATTGTACAAGAACTTTTGAAGGGATATTCTCAAATTCACAACCTTAAAAATTGCAAAATGAGGATCAATTTTTGCGAGGCTTTTGATAGCACCAGCTGGGATTTTATAGGGAAAATGCTTACAGCTTACGGTTTCCCTCTCCAGTTCATCAGGTGGATCAAAGAATGTGTCTCAACTACTTCCTTTTCTGTCCTCATCAATGGCAGCCCTACAAAATACTTCCAATCTGCGCGAGGACTCAGATAGGGGGATCCTTTATCCCCCTATCTCTGTATACTAAGTATAGAGATCTTTAATGTCATAATCAAGCTTAAAGTCCTACAATGACCACATTTCAGCTATCACACGAAATGTAAGAAACTGTACTAATTAATCTCTCCTTTGCAGACTATTTGCTTCTTTTTTTGCAGGGAAAATATGGTCTCCATCCTTATTTATATGTGAGCTCTAGACATCTTCAAACTATATTCGAGGTTGAAGATTAATCTTCATAAGACCCACCTCTATCTCTCGAAAGGTGCAGCTCATATGCAAGACTCTATTACAAGAGCTACGGGCATGATGCATAAATCCCCTCCTATCTAATATCTCAGCTTACCTGTGTCTACAAAAAGACTTAACCATCTAGACTATCCACCTCTCATTGAAAAGATCGAAAAGTGTGTTCAATCTTAGATCAACAAATCCCTATCTTATACTGGTAAAGTACAACTCATCCAATCTATCCTTAATTCAATACATATATATTGGAGGTTAAACGGATGGATTTATGTACCTTGAAAGATAAAGGTGGCCTCAACTTATCCTCCATCAAAATGACCAACCAATCATTGATTCTCAAGTGGTTTTGGTGGATCTTGATTGATAAAACATCCTTTTAGATTAAATGGTTACATGCCTATTTCCTTAAAGGATCAAGTATTTGGGAAATACAATGATCTCCCTCAAATTCACACTTTCTCAACAAACTTCTCCTGATTAGAGATATGGTCCAGCAGGAAGTGTTCAGCAAGATTGGCAATCGAAAACTAATCTTCTTTTGATATGACAATTGGTCTAGCCAGGAACAACTAATCTCTTCACTCCCACATCCTGGTACCCCAATCCTCCAACTGCATACGAAGCTTCATTCCTTAATACAATATAACTCTTGGAATTTTCCAAGTTGACTGCATCATCTGTAGCTGAGCACACCTCCAAATCCTAAGGTCTTGGACACTTTTCTTTGGAAAAGACAAACCAGTGCACTAACTTACTAACAAAGATATCAGAAATATTCTACGAAGGAGAGGTAGAATGGTTGACTGGTTCAAAATAGTGTGGTGCAAAACTTTAACAATGAGAATATCCTTTATTCTCTGGTTAATGGTCCAAAATAAACTTAATACCACTGATCCTCTGCCTTGCTTATAGGTTAACAAAACTTGCCGATATGCTTGGTAAATGAAGAATCTAGGAACCACCTATTCTTTGAATGCCCTCTTACTAAAGATATTTGGATCCATATTACTACAAAATGTTTACGGGTTGATTCAGGACCCTCCTTTCTAGTCATACTCTATCGTCTCTTACACCAGAATCCTTACACACAAAATGATCAGTTGATTCGCACCATAGCTCTTAGCGTCAGTGTGTACAATATATGGCATGAAAAGAATCTTTAAAGATTTGCGGCCACATAAGTTTCCATTAGACCTTGAAGGCTATGATCCTCCAGTAAATACGAGAGATTATCTTTCTCCAAAATCTTAAACAAAGCAACACAAGACTATCCTCCTCGGTGAATCTATAATGCTATCTCCACTCGTTTAATCATTATAGCCAACTTGTTTTTTTATTTTTGAGCCTATCACTTTTGCTAGTCAAGGGTACTACCCTTTGTTGTTTATCTGCTCTGTAAGACTCTCTTATTAATTCATTAATTCATTTTCATTTTTTCAAAAAAAATTGGAGAGAGGAATTTCACCATGGAGAGATGTAATCCAATATAGTTCAATAGTAATGAAAGCAATAATCATATACTCAATTTCAAGATTATATTTGGCAATAGTAAATTGTCTCTTGGCATTTAAGAAATGATATTGGGACCAAGAAAAATGCATTAGGTAGAAGTAGGTCGATGATCTTTAAAATAGCCAACCCAGTCAACATCACAGTATACTTGGGTGGAAAAGGAGGTAGTGCAGGTGAACTGAAGGCCATGGGTGGTAATAGAGCGAAAGCACCATAAAATTCTTTTAATGTTGATCCAATGAATATCAGTAGGATAATGGAGAAATTAAGAAACTTTGTTGATAGCAAACTGAATGTCAAGATGAGTAAGACAAAGATATTGAAGTTTACCAATAGTACTCTGATATTTAGTGGAATCAATGTTGTTTTGGCTTAGGTTATTTGCTTTTCTAAAAGTTGGATGGTAGATCTTAATTAATCAATTTCTTTTATGACTATTCCAACTTGTTGATGTAGCTCTAATAATTCTGCTTCTTTCTTATTTAGTGATTCCTTCAAACTAGTGATAGCTGCTTCCATTCTCGAGTGAGTGTATCTGTAAGACTGTTAGCAATAGATGTAATATATTGAATTTGGAATTGATATTGAGCTAATTCTAATTGCCACCGAATTAATCGACCTTGATTATAATTGGTTTTTATATTATATTTTGTAAATCCACATAGGTACTTAGAATCTATCTGAATAAGAAAGTTGACTGGTAATAAGTCTATTTTCCATTTTCGTAATGTCTTTAAACATGCTTATGTTTCTTTTTCATGAATAGGATATTTCCTTTCTATGGGATTGAATGTCTCATTAATATATTTACATAAAAGATATTTCCTTGAGTTGGGTGGTTTCACCAAAAGACAACCAGCCCATGTATCCATACTTGCATCAATTTGCACAAGTAGTGTATCCTTTAAAAAATAATGATATAATTCAGGTAGTTTTATACAAAGAGCTTTCAATGTTTTGATAGTATTTGTATCGTCATTAGTCCAGGACCATTGTTTTTAGCACTACATTTTAATTGTAAAAGTTTCGTTCTTTTACTAGATCTTTTAAAAATCCTTGGTCAAAAACATAATTTAATAAGCCTAAAAATTTTTGAACTTCAGAAATATTTTTTAATTTATCAGGAAAAGTTTGTAATTTTTCAAGTATATTTGGCTGTAATTTGAGAAAGCCATTAGAAAATTATATTCCTAAATATTCTATATTATGTTTTGCTAACTTAATTTTCTTTTTACTAAGAATTAATCCTTTCTGTTTACATCGGGATAAAAAAAGTTTTACTTTTTCTAAATGATCATTTTTATCTTTGTTGGAAAAAATAATAATGTCATCAATATATGCTAAAGTAAATTTGTCTATTCCTTGTAAATTATTATCCATAAATTTTGATAGATATCTGGTGCTTGTTTTAATCTAAATGGTAATACAAAGGTTGTGTAGTATTATCTATTTCTTTTAGTTGATGTTCTATATTTATTTGTTTTTCGACTAATTCTGCTAATTGTTTGGTAATACTCATAAGGTAGTTTTTAAATGTTCTTTTAATTCATTAAGTTGATTTTTAATTGTTATTAATTCTTGAATTATTTTTATTTCAGGCTTATCTTGTTCAATATAGGTTTGAGGATCCATAATTTTAATTCGTGGTTCAATAAATCTAATAGGTCTTTCTAACACGAACTTCAAATTATAAAAAATAAAGAAATAAAATTCTAATTAGTTTAATAGGCTCTGATATTTATATATTAAGCTTTATAAATTAACAACAGATGAAGACAAATTAAGTAATTTAAATATTGAAAATGATATAAAACATCAACTCGAAGAAATCACTTAACTAGTTAACAAATTAACCTTAACAACTATTAACAAACCAGTTGAAACTTTAAAACCTGTAACTGATCACGATGAAATTATTTATGGTTATGAATCAGATCAAGAACTTTATACCAATCAACAAAAACTAGACGAACAACTTGAATCTAGTCAAAATGGTGAAAAAATAATACGCGATACACAAAATAAATATAATTGGAATTATAAACCTATCGACCCAGAAGATGATTTAAATGTTTTGGATATTATCGAAATAATAATAAATTTAGAAAATTTCGAACAGAATACATACCCAAACATAGCACTCTAGGTCCAGATGGAATTCTCAATTTAGATTGTGTAATAGCTCCAGAAAATTATTATTAGAATGGTTAAATAGATTAGCATTAGTCATCCAATTAGAAAAACCATTTGAAGGAATTAATAATAAAAGTACCTTATGGAATTTCATTACCTACAAAATTGCTAGCATCGTATTAGATTTTTTATCAGATAATGAAATACAAATTAAAAATACTACTACTTTCCTAAATGCAATTGAACCTATAAATGCTTTTCAAGCAGTCGTAAATGAAATTTACAAAGAACTTATAGGTAAAGATATTATTTCCTATAAACAAGAAATTGAAAATGAAGGAAGAAGAAAAGCTCTATGGCATTTAAACAATATAAGAATATGTGAAATCTGCTATTTAGATGAATATATTTGTGAATCTTAAAAAATATTATTATAAATTAACTAGAGGAGAACAAGAAGTGTATAACAAATATTTATACAAAAATTACCTTATCCTATAAATAAAATAGTAGAGGAACAATTTTTAGACAAACAAAATAAAAATATAGTAGCCTACAATTTAGGTGGAGCAATTACAATTACAAAAGAAGTAATAGCACAAAAATGTTTAGAAACAAAATTACACAAAACATTAAGACATAAAGATCTTCGATTATGTTGTTCAAAATATGCTGAAGTACCACAACAATATGGACGTGATAATATTCAAATTTTTAGGAAGAAACAACATAAATGTAAAACTTATAAATGGAGAAAATATCCCTATCCAAAATATAAAAATTTAAACCTTATTAAAAATATTTTAGAAGAAAAGCTTATCGAAAATACAAACCAAAAAAGAAATATTATCCAGAAAATAAGAAAAAATGCAAATGCTAGTTATGTAAAAAAAGAAGGCTATTATGCAAATAACTGTCCAAAAAGAAATCAACAAAATTTAAAGAAAAAATTAACATTTTAAAATCTGCAATAAAACTTAACTTAGAACCTATAGAATCAGATTGTGAAATTGATTCAACAATTTCATCTATTTATCAATATGAAAATGAATTTCAAAATTCAGAATTCGACTCAAGAACTAAATCTAAATACAAATTTTATTGAGGTACAGATTCAGAATAAAAAATTTAATGCATATATCGATACAAGAGCAATTATTTGTATAGCATCTAAATCTTTATTAAATAACTGGAAAAAGCTTAATAAACCTTTACAAATTTGCATAGATGATGGCAGTATAAAATCTATATGGTATGTAAGTTACTATAATAATATTCTTATTGAAACTTAGACATTCATAGCACCTTCGATTTATCAACAAGAATCAGGTTTACCATTAATTTTAGGAAATAACTTTCTAAAATTATATAATCCTTTTTGTCAGTACCTACATTATATAACATTAAAAACACCAATAATTAGAACGACAAATCAAAAATCAATTATTCTCAAAATTCCTATTTATCATACCACTTATTATAAAACCTTACAGTTAATAACCGAAAAACGTAATCATTTATAGTTTGATTTAATGAACAACATTAAGCTACAAACTGAAATAGAAACTTTAATAGATAACGTATGCAGTGACAACCCACTCGATCCAAACAATAATAATAATAATCAATTAATTGAAATAAAATTAAAAGATTCTACACAAGAAATTAATATAAAAAATAATATCCCTTACGCACAACAAGATGTACAAGAATTTCTAAGTGAATGTTTCGAATTATTACAAAAACAACTGATCTCCCCAAGCACGAGTAAACATTTAGCCCCTACATTTTATGTCAACAATCATTTAGAACAAAAATGAGGAAAAAGACGAATGGTAATTAATTATAAAGAATTAAATAAAGCTACTATAGGTGATGCTTATAAATTACTGCGAAAAGATTATATTATTAATAGAATAAAAGGACATCATTGGTTTACAACTTTAGATGCAAAATCAGGATATTGGCAATTAAGATTACATGAAAATACAAAACCTTTAACTGCTTTTACATGTCCACCGCAAAAACATTATCAATGGAAGTATTACCATTCGGATTAAAACAAGCACCAGGCATCTATCAATGATTTATGGATAATAATTTAGAAGGATTAGGCAGATTTACTTTAGCATATATTGATGAAATTATTATTTTTTCCAATAAAGATAAAAATGATCATTTAGAAAAAATAAAAATTGTTTTATCCCGATGTAAACAAAACGGATTAATTCTTAGTAAAAAGAAAATTAAGTTAGCACAATAAAATAAAACTACAAGGACTGATTTGCCAAAGATCGTGAAGTATTTCTCAAAATATTCAGCACTTATCCCATTTTTACAAAAACTGATAACTTCAAAGATTCGACAATTCAGATTCCAAGGATGGCTTATATCCAAATCGGAATAAGCAATGGAATATATCCACCTATTGATGAAACTCCAAAGTATGAAGTCACCTAGGATTTAATTAATCATTTCAACCTTAACTACATTGAAGGAGTCTATAATCAGTGTTTAAAACTCACTTCTGAATCATCAATCAAGCTCAATTATAGAGGACCCAATATACTTATGACTTCCACTTATCGAAGTCCCATAACCATAGAATCATTACAACTCATTAAACAAATGAAGGCCCAATTTTCTCACCTCTCTGGAGTATTTTAAGAATTATCCTCTGATTAGAAGTATTCAATTTTCAATAATTACCCAATTATCTAACACATACATGTGCTCACTGTCCAACCACTTCAGCACCAACAGACGATGGATCAATAGACGAAGTCATTATTGAAGATTGAAGCAGATATCTTTTCAATATTTGTCATTATGTAATTATTAAAGATATTGGCCGACAATGGCCAACCTACTCTTTCTACTTTTTCTTTTACCCTTAATTTTTCTTTTGCTTTTACTTTCGCCTGCCTTTTACTTTATTAGTTGTCTAGCACTAGTCTTTTTGTCTTTTCTTTTTTCTCATTTCTATATAATGTAACTTATGGCTTAAGCTGTTGGCATGAAATAAAACTCGTAAACTTCTTCCTCGTCCTCTCTCTTCCTAAAAGCTTGTGTTTTGGCGTTCAAAAAGAAACGAGGAAATCAGGCATGATTTTTATGTTTATTATTTCATCAATTAGTATTCAATTAATACTTAGTATCTTGTATATTCAATCATTTTTATTCATGTTATATATTAGTTTCCAATGTTTAGACAAATACGATTTATTGATTTCATTTAAGCATGCTGGACTCATAGTTTTACTTCCATTCTTCAAAATTATTTACTTGATCAATATTCTCTTCTGATATTGATTATACAAATTTATGTTAATCATGCCTCTTTGTGCTACGTGTTGATCTATTCACTGTCTTATTATTTATACAGAAAAGAAAAATAACTTAAGTAGAGACTGTATTAAAACATTTACTGATTATTATAATTTTATGTTATCCATAAACACTTCTGAAAATACACTCCAAACATTTCAGCAAATGGTTCAAAACAATATAACTCTTTATGACCAAGAAAAAGAAGAACTTAGACAACTTTATCTTCAATTCCAAGAACATTATAAAATTCATATTCGGTCAAGATGAATACTCAATGTGTAATATGTAGTCATTTATTAGCAGAAATCCTTTATTTTCAAAGTCTAGTTATTACTTATAAAAATGAAAAAGAATATTATGAAGACCGATATAATTATTTACAATTTTTTATTAATAATAGCGGATTATTACCTATAAAAGAACGTTTAGATAACGCTATCGAATTATATAACCTTTATAAACAAGAAAAACAAAATACAAGAAATCAACTTTTAGAACATCAACAATTTTATTAATTATGACAGATAATAATTCAGATAATATATTAGATGTCGATTGTTTAAACTTAACTGAATCTACTGGTACATTTTATCTTAATACATTATTATCTAAATAAAAACAAAAGCAAATAGCAAAAACTAGTTTAAATCTAAAAGAAGGCCAAGATATTATACATCATCCTTTTAAAAATATTATTAATTATAAAAATATTATTTATTTTGGAAAAATTGTATATGAAACCCCAATAAGAATTGATCAATGCAATGGACATATTCATATTAATCTTATTAATCAAGAACAGATTTATAGACAATTACAAAAAATCCCTGAAGAAAAACAAAATTAAATAGGATATATTCATCTCTCAACTATACAAATATTATTAAAATCTACTTTTCAAGAAGGCATAGATTCTCCAATACGAATGGCAATAATTGATGAACGGATGAATAATTTAAATGATCAAATTATTGGAATAATAAATGGAAACTTAGCATATGGAAAAATAAAATTTAACGCTCACCTAAAATTAGGAATCCCATTACAATCTAATAATCTAGGTGAAACAATTACAATTGCATATAAATTTTATAGAGAACATGTAATGATTGAAGGTCAATACCCATTTTCTATTACTTATCAAATTTGCTAAGCATTAACCAATTCACATCATAGTACTGAATTCAAAAATACAGACAGAATATATATTGATTAATTATTTGAAGATGTTGCTAAAGTAGGAATAAATTTAAGAACAAATTTAAGACAATTACCAGCTATTAATTATCCAATCAAACTAGAAAATTCTGCACCTCGATTATTGTTATCAGAAAATAAAACATAAAAGAAAATTTTCCTTTAAGATCACAATTTGTAAGATTAGAAAGATCTATTAAATTTATTGAACCAGGAATTAAAATTACGGATCCTCAAACCTATATTGAGCAAGATAAGCCTGAAATAAAAATAAATCAAGAATTAATAACAATTAAAAATCAACTTAATGAACTAAAAGAACATTTTAAAACTACCTTATGAGTATTACCAAACAATTAGCAAAATTAGTCGAAAAACAAATAAATATAGAACATCAACTAAAAGAAATAAATAATACTACACAACCTTTAATACATGAACTTCAAATTATAAAAAATAAAGAACTAACATTATCAAAAGATTTGTGGTTCTTAAATGAAAATTTTGATAAAATTATAATATCTTTAGATAAAATTAAAGAAATTATCGAAGCAAAACAAGAACAAATGGACAATGCAAAAGTGGTATCAGAGTCTATTACACTAATTAGACCATGGAGACTATAACAACAAATGAAGAAGTACTTTAAATATTGAAAATGATTAAAAAAAAAAAAACATCAACACAAAGAAATCACTCAACTAGTTAATAAATTAACCTTAACAACTATTAACAAACCAGTTGAAACTTTAAAACCTATGACTGATCATGATGAAATTATTTATGGTTATGAATCAGATCAAGAACTTTATACCAATCAACAAAAACTAGATGAACAACCTGAATCTAATCAAAGTGGCAAAAAAAGAAAACGTGATACATAAAATAAATATAATTGGAATTATAAACCTATCGACCCAGAAGAAGATTTAAATCATTTTAGATATTATCTAAAAATAATAAATTTAGAAAATTTTCAACAGAATACACACCCAAACATATAACTCTAGGTTCAGATGGAATTCTCAATTTAGATTGTGTAATAGCTCTAGAAAAATTATTATTAGAATGGTCAAATAGATTAGCATTAGTCATCCAATTAGAAAAACCTTTTGAAGGAATTAATAATAAAAGTACCTTATGGAATTTCATTACCCACAAAACTGTTGGCATCGTATTATATTTTTTATTAGATAATGAAATACAAATTAAAAATACTACTACTTTCCTAAATGCAATTGAACCCATAAATGCTTTTCAAACAGTCGTAAATGAAATTTACAAAGAATTTATAGGTAAAGATATTATTTCAATAAACAAGAAATTGAAAATGGAGAAAGAAGAAAAGCTCTATGGCATTTAAAATATGCTATTTAGATGAATATATTTGTGAATTTAAAAAATATTATTATAAATTAACTAGAGGAGAACAAGAAATGTATATACAAATATTTATACAAGAATTACCTTATCCTACAAATAAAACAGTAGAGGAACAATTTTTAGACAAATAAAGTAAAAATATAGTAGCCTACAATTTAGGTGGAGCAATTACAATTACAAAAGAAGTAATAGCACAAAAATGTTTAGAAGCAAAATTACATAAAACATTAAGACATAAAGATCTTCGATTATGTTGTTCAAAATATTCCGAAGTACCACAACAATATGGATGTGATATTATTCAAATTTTTAGGAAGAAACAACATAAATATAAAACTTATAAATGGAGAAAATATCCCTATCCAAAATATAAAAAATTTAAACCTTACAAAAAATATTTTAGAAGAAAAGCTTATCGGAAATATAAACCAAAAAAGAAATATTGTCCAGAAAATAAGAAAAATGTAAATGTTGTTTATGTAAAGAAGAAGGTGATTATGCAAATAACTGTCCAAAAAGAAATCAACAAAAATTTAAAGAAAAAATCTAACGTCAGAGAGTGTTCTAATGATACCATCATACATCTTAATCTGAACTGTACCTTTACCAACAACTTTATAGGTAACATTATTACCCATCAAAACAATTCCGTCATCCAATGACTCATAAGTGGAAAAATACTCCCTGTCGGGACTCATGTGTTAAGAACAACCCGAATCTAAAATCCACTCCTTATTAGACCTAACTTTACCTTCTGTGGCTACAAAGATAATTCCCTTATTCTCATCTACTGCTACGCTAGCCTCAATGGTGTTGCTGTTATTCTACTCAATTTTATTTTTCTCCTTATATTTCAATTTATAGCAGTCAGCCTTTATATACCCCTTTTTCTTGCAATAATTCCAAACTTTATTTCTATGTCTAGATTTTGACCTGCCTTTGGATCTACTTCTTTCAAAATCTCTGTTTTTAGATCTACCTGTATAAATAGTCCCTCTGCCTGACTTCCATTAGTCTCCCCAATGATGTCCCTATCAATCTGCTCTTTTGACTTTAATGCAGACTTAATACTATTATATTAGACTGACTCTTTCCTATAAATCATAGTATCACGAAAAAATTAATAGGACTGGCGAAGGGAACATTATAACAATATGACTTGATCTTCATCTTCAATTTGTACATCTACATTCTTTAAATCCAAAATAAGAGAATCAAATTTATCCAGATGTGAAAGAATAGATGTACCTTCTGTCATCCTCAACATGTACAACTTATGTTTCAAATTAAGGCCATTTTTCACCTTCTTCTTCATGTACATGGCTTTCAACTTGTCCAACAAAACCTCATCGGAGAGATTCAATATGATGGTAGATCTAGTCTTTTTACCTAGATTTGTGAATTTATCTAACGCCACATCTGCTGGTTTTTTTCCACTCCATCAAATACAATCTCACGCCCATCTTGTATTAAAATGTCCTGCATCTTGAGTTGCCACATACTAAAGTTAATGCTCCGGTCAAACTTTCCAATAGAGGTCATCGTTATCGTCATGATGGATAAAAATTGATATTTCGACTATTTTTCAAATGTACCCCACACGTGAAACTAGGACAGTAGACCCCACAAAAGCACTGGGCTTGGGAACTACAAGCGAAGTTGGGACATGGGCCCTGTAAGAAAAGTTGAACTCCGTTTACAAAACAGAGGCAGTGAGCCCCACAAGATAAATCTGAGGCCACGTTTAGAATCACAATAAAATCTAAGTTATTTTCTTATGTGGAGGGTCCACCTTAATGGCAACCACAGAGCATACGGTAAGTTAGACCAACAATAGAAGCTCTGATACCAGTTTGTTAAAGAAAATGCCCTTTGAATTGGATATCGGTTGAATTTAATAGCCTGAATCTTAATGACGAAAGATAAATAAGAGGAAAATAAATGAGACAAGACACAAGAATTTACATGGTTCGGTCAATGTGACCTACATCCACCGCCGGAGGGTGAGCCAAATTTACTAATATATGGAGAATGTGCAAAAGTAAAAAAATGGCATAGAAGCTTTCAACTACTACAACTCACATGCTAGAGAAAAGGAAAAATGAAGATTTAGTGCCTGAAGGAAAGGATGGAATGGTATATTGAACTCTGCAAGCTTCCCATCTATTTATAGCCAAGGTATCAAACATCTGTCCAAAGCTTCCTTTAATTTAACCTATCCATGCGGAGAAAATTTTGCATAGGTGGAAGCAAATGTCAAACATAGTGGCTGAGGCATGCAACGAAATGACCAACAATGTTTTGACTGGCTGAGGCATGCAACAAAATGGCCAACAAATTTTGACTTGTGAGGAGCCAAGACATTCAATAGTCAATAAATCTCCACCTTGACTTGGCTCCAAATAATTAGTGATCTGCTTCACCTTCTTCAGCAATGCCCCAAAAAGGGTTATATCACCAACTATAAATGCCAATCAAGTCTAAGCACTGCTTGAACTTATAAATTGGAAGAGCTTTTGTAACATGTCAGTAGGATTGTCCTTAGTGTTGATCTTCTGAATAAGGACCTTCTTCTCTATAATAGTATCTCGAATGAAATTATACTTCACATCAATATGCTTCGTCCTCTCTTGATAGCTCTGATCTTTCGTCAAATGAATAGCACTCTGACTATTACAATAAACGGTAGTAACCCTTTGATGTAGAGATAACTCTCCAAATAAACCTCTCAACTATAATACTTCTTTGATAGCCTCAGTGACTGCCATATGTTCTGCTTCAGTAGTAGATAAAGCCCTTATATGTTGTAGAGTAGCTTTTTAGCTAACGAAACAACCTCCAATATAAAGTACATAACCTGTCAGAGATCTGCGTCTGTTGAGATCACCGGCATAATCATAATCTACAAAACCAACCAAAGTATTGCTGGTTCTACCAAACTCCAAACAAAACTTTGAAGTACCCTTCAAGTATCTGAGAATCCATTTCATCGTTTGCCAATGTTCTTTGCCAGGATTGGCTATATATCTGCTCACGACACTAACAGCTTGTGAAATATCAGGACGAGTACGTATCATTGCATACATAATACTGTCGATGGCACTAGAATAAAGAACCGTGCCATATATTCTTCCTCTTCTTGTAACTGTGGTGATTTAGCAACAGATAATCTAAAATGACTAGCAACAGGAGTACTAACTGCTTTGACATTTTGCAGCCAAATCTCTCCAAAACTTTATTGAGATAATTTTCCTAGGTCAAGAATAATTTACCAGCTCCTCGATCACATCTTATCGCTATGCCAAGAATTTTCTTTGCTGCTCCAAAATCTTTCATCTCAAATTCACCATATAATAAGGCCTTCAAATGGTAAATATTTGTGACATTCTTAGCAGCAACACCTTGAACCTGACTGTAGCCCTTTACAACTAAACGTGCCTTATACCTTGTATTTTCAACTACCTAAAGTACCTTCTTTTCTTTTGAAGACCCATTTACAACCAACAATTTTCTTACCCTTTGGCGGCTTCACCAGAACCCAAGTATCATTCTTATGTAGAGATTCCATTCCTTCATTCATGGCCACCACCCACTTATCAGCATCAACACTTGAAACTGCCTCCGTATATGTTAAAGATTCACCGTCTCCACCTTTTTCCTATGCCACTGATAAAGCATATGCAACTAAATTTGCATACCTTTGTGGTGGTCGAATCTCTAGTCTTGGTTTGTCTCTAGATATGGAATGTTCTTCTTCTACTGGTTCGTCTATAACATGATCAGGATCTGGTTCATCAACTTGATCTGTCTGATGTGTAGATGATGTCTGTGAAGGACTTGAACTACCAATCTCTAACTCCACTTGTTTTTGTGTACTATCCTCTTTTTCTAAATTATAGGGATTACAAGACTTTTTTCTAGGATACAATATAGAGGACTCATCAAATGTAACATCCCTACTAATTACAAATTTAGGCGACTTGGGATCAGGACACCATAAATGATATCCTTTCACCCCTGAAGCATAATCGAGAAAATACATTTCTTACACATCAAAACAATTCCACCATCCAATGACTCATAAGTGGAAAATACTCCCTGTCAGGATTCATGTGGTAAGAACAACCTGAATCTAAAATCCACTCCTTATTAGACCTAACTTTACCTTCTGTGGCTACAAAGATAATTCCCTCATTCTCATCTACTACTACACTAGCCTCGACGGTGTTGCTGTTATTCTACTCAATTTTATTGTTCTCCTTATATTTCAATTTATAGCAGTCAGTCTTTATATACCCTTTCTTCTTGCAATAATTACAAATTTTATTTCTATCTTTGGATTTTGACCTGCCTTTGGATCTACTTCTTTCAAAATCTCTGTTTTCATATCTACCCTATATAAATAATCCCTCTACCTGCCTTCCATTAGTCTCCCCAATGATGTCCCTATCAGTCTGCTCTTTTGACTTTAATGCAAACTTAATACTATTATATGAGACTGATTCTTTCCCATAAATCATAGTATCAAGAAAATATTTAAAGGACTGGGGAAGGGAACATTACAACAATATGACTTGATCTTCATCTTCAACTTTTACATCTACATTCTTTAAATCCAACATAAGAGAATCAAATTTATCCAGATGTGAAAGAATAGATGTACCTTCTGTCATCCTCAACACGTACAACTTCTGTTTCAAATAAAGTCGATTTTCCACCGTCTTCTTTATGTACATAGCTTTCAACTTGTCCAACATACCTTTAGTTGTGCTTTCACCAGCAACCTCCTACAAAACCTCATCGAAGCGATTCAATATGTTGGTTGATCTAGTCTTTTTATCTAGATTTCTGAATTTATCTAACGCCATATCTGCTGATTTTTGTCCACTCCATCAAGTGCAATCTCACACCCATCTTGTATTAAAATGGATTGCATCTTGAGCCGCCATATACTGAAGTTAACTCTCCGGTCAAACTTTCCAATAGAGGTCTTTGTTATCGTCATGATGGATAAAAATTGATATTTCAATTATTTTTTAAGTGGGCCCCATGCGTTAAACCGAGACAATAGACCCCACAAAAGCACTAGACTCGGGCCCCATCAGCGAAGTCGAGATATAGGCCCCATAAGCAAAACTGGACTTCGTTTACAAAACAGAGGCAGTGAGCCCCACAAGATAAATCCAAGGCAGTGGGCCCCGTTTAGAGTCACAATAAAATCTAAGTTACTTTCTGATGTGGAGGGTCCACCTTAGTGGCAACCATAGAGCATACAGTAAGTTAGACCAACAATAGAAGCTTGGATACCAGTTTGTTAAAGAAAATGCCCTTTGGATCAGATATCGGTTGAATTTAATAACATGAATCTTAATGACGAAAGATAAAGAAGAGGCAAAATAAATGGGACAGGACACAAGAATTTACATGGTTCGGTCAATGTGACCCACATCCACCACTAGAGGGTAAGCCAAATTTACTAATATGTGAAAAATTTACAAAAGTACAAAAATGGCACAGAAGCTTTCAACTACTACAACTCACATGCGAGAGAAAAGGAAAAAAGAAGATTTAGTGCCTGAAGGAAAGGATGGAATGCTGTATTGAACTCTGCAAGCTTCCCATCTATTTATAGCCAAGGTATCAAACATCCGTCCAAAGCTTCCTTTAATTTATCCTATCTGTGCAAACAAAATTTTGCAAAGGTGGGAGCAAATGTCAAACATAGTGGCTGAGGCATGCAACAAAATGGCCAACAATTTTTGACTTGTGAGGGGCCAAGACATTCAATAGTCAACAACATTCCTAGTGGGCTGATGCTAAGAAAATCATCATCCAGACATGTCTATTCATTTGTGGTTGCATAAGTTTAATATAATGATTTCTGTTTTTATTTGTGTGCTTGTACTAACCTAATATTGCTTTTTAAGTGGTAGGGAAGGAACTTGTGCAGAAATATGTTGTCCCCAATCAATCTCTTCCATTTTAATGTGGTTGTATCAAACATAACTTCTTTTCGCCACATAATGCGAGGGATGACATGTAAGATTGAGGGCCACTGGAATGCAGTGACTCTTATGTAACTATATATTGTTGAAAACCATATTCATACTTTGTGCTGAGGAACATGTAACTTGTTTTCAAAATTTTGTGTCACTTTGTTCCATTGATATCCATAAGAGTTTTGGGAAGGTGATCTGAGCCCTTTGCGCCGACACTCAGTATATTAGAAATTTTATTAGTCACAAAATTATAAATTTTTATAACAATCATTGTTATAATTATAAATATGAATATAGATTCTTGAAATTATTAATAAAAATTTATAAGTGAATAATTATATAAAGTCTAGAACTCGACCAGATTAATTTTATAAATTATAATTAGAATTTTGAAAAATAAATTTAAGAATCATAATTATCATTATAACTCTTTTACAAATTAAGTCTTTTAAAGTTTTCAGTATGTATTATAAATATATAAAAAATTTTAATTAAATTAAAATTATTCAAGAATTTTCTATTATATTATTATGTTAGTGAAAGGAGAGGAAATAAGATATAGAAAAAGATAGAGTAGAGATCAAAAAGGGGGAAATGAAATTGAGTTTGTGTTAGCGTGGCTTCCTTTGCAGCACTAAAGGATTTTTAGTTTCGTATTGTTTCAGTCGGTACTGGCTGGAAGGTACCTATGCCCATTGGTACCGGTTGTTGGTACCAGTCGGTACCAGCAATTTCATATGGTACCCACCGGTATTTAAACTACCTGCCAAATACCACTCGGTATCATGAATTTGGAAATGTTTGGATTATTTTGAAAAAATAATCAACCCTCCTCTGGCCCTCCCCCGTCGTCGCCGGCAACGTGCGTAAATGATGGGCTTAATCTCATACGCCCATCGTCTTCTCCACGATACTGAGCACAAATATAGTTTTTGAAAAAAAATTATCTCCCCTCTCCCACGATTCTGAGCATCAATCCCATAATCCAACGTGTCCCCATGTTTACCCGACCGTTGGGTAGTGCTCCACGACCGTCCATAATGGTGAATCGTCATCTTCACACCTCAGAGCTTCTCACCGTCACCACTTATCTACATCCATGTTCCTCCTCGTCGTTAGCTACCTTGGACTGCCTAAGTGATGCAGTGGTGACAATCGCCCCAATGATGCCAACTGATGGCATCACGATAGGCATCGCAACGATGCCAGTAAGTGGCATCGTTGCAAGCAATTTGAGTTTCCACATTCACTCATCTGTATTCAACAAATACAAAGCCAGTAAACTCAAAAAATGCCAGAAAAATAAAATTT
Organism: Erythroxylum longipes; assembly: GCA_027563885.1. Lineage (NCBI taxonomy): Eukaryota > Viridiplantae > Streptophyta > Magnoliopsida > Malpighiales > Erythroxylaceae > Erythroxylum > Erythroxylum longipes. The sequence continues at coordinate 24,315,893 of JAOQMS010000004.1, forward strand.
CAAATCCAATTAAACCAAGCAGAACCAGAGAATACAAATAGGCATGTTCGTGGATGTAAAATGCAAGCAGTATGCGGATTTTAGAAACCAACAGAAGCACAATATCACATATGCAAAAAACATAAGCAAAAGCAATTATTAGGGCATCAGATGCAATCTCGTGTAAAAAAAATTTGGTGGGATAAGTCTAAAATCCAGAGAGTTAATCGGATGTGCGTATAAACATGTATATACATTGTCGCCTGAAGTGTTAAGTTAGGGGTCTTTTGGACTTTTGCTTGTTAAAAATAGAAGATTCTGGATCAATTGAGTTTTTAGGTTGTTAAATAAGTATTGGAAGCTTTTAAAGGTCAAATGAGTTTTTATTAATTAAAGAAAAATAATTATGAAAATAATAAAAAATAAAATAAATTAATTTTATACTAAAATTTTACATAAAGAGTATATATTAATATATATTTTAAATGTAGTATAAATATTTTTTATATATTGTTGATGTTACATTTTATTTTTTAATAACTCAAAAACCTTTTATAAACATTCTAAACTTCATTCATGCACCAACTTTAATTATCATATAGCAATATCTGCTAATTTGAGTGTTATATATGTCATCAACTAATTAGTTGAGTATTATATATGTCATCAACTCATTCTAATTATTCATAAATTGTATATATCAAGCATGAAAACATTTTAGACATGCATTATTATCATCGATCTCTTTATTAATTTGAAATCTTAGAGTTAAGTTTGTTAACCAAATTTTATTTTAAAATTTATTTGATTTAATTATTATTTATTATATGATAAAATTGTAATATTTTAAATATTTTATATTATTCTTAATTTTATATCGGTATGATGATTAAATGATATTTTTTATATTAAGTATGATTATCATTTATATATGAACTATGTGAGAAATAATGTTAAAAAATAAATAAATGATCGTTATTTTAAATTTCTAATATTGTGATTTTTGAGACATGGTTGATGTAAAATTATAAATTATACAGTACAATATATTAAAGAACTATTTTGTAATTTTAAAAAAATTCAAGGACTATTTTATAAATTTAAAAACTTATCCAAAACAGTATCTGGTATTGACCGGTACCAGTACAGTACCGTACCAGAATCCAATATGATATCAAGCTCGATACGGTATTCGCGACAAATGCATGACCCCATTATCTCTTGTAGCCAATGCCATCTCTCCTTAGCCAAATTTTCTATTTTGTAGCAGAGATAGATGTACAAAAGGAACTAATCACATATGTATTAGGTTGAATGAATGACCTATAACCCGTAAATCTTATTTGGTGTGTTTAACATGATCTAGTTTATTAGTAGTGTTGATTTTCCTTGTTCTCAACAGGTTTACCTCCTTTTTGTTCATAAGGATTTGACCTTTACCACAAATAACATGGCTATTTTCATTTTAAAACCAAAACATGCTGTAATTGGTAAGGAAATCACTATAGAAAATCTTCTTGATCATGTATATCATGTTTATAATTATATCATAATAATTCTTTATTTAATATCTTAAATGGAAAATTATTGATTCTCAACACCTTGCTCTGATACCACATGTAATCTTTCTTATATGAAAACTTTATCTTGTAAAATTTAAACACATAAATTGCAAGATCTTAGAATCTAATAATTTCTCACAATAACGTAAGCGTACCTTGATCCATTGTATTTTTGACACTTTCTGAACAAATAATCTCCAATAATCTTCAAGATATTCTTAGATTTTGAACGTTTTCTCTTTTTCTTATACATGGAACATTATAAATTTTTTTGTTTCCACCTAAATCACATTATCAAGATGATGAAGGAAAGGGAAAAAAATATATTAACTGCTTCCTTGCCAAGTTAACATGTGAATGGAATTAACAAAGCCATTAATTGCATTCATTAAATATGTTTTGTTTTATCTTATGTTTCTTCGTTAAGGATGGTTTGAAAATGTTCCATTAATGGACATGAAAGGTTCTCTCTCCCATTGATTGTGTTTCTCTCGTGCATTCTCTCCTGTGCCATCAACGTGTGTCACTTGTTTCTTTTATCCTATCTCTATAATGCTACGTTAATACCTTTATGTCTACTTTTATAAGTTGTCGTGATGAATTAACATCTTTAGATGAATTAATTGCTTTAATTTCTCTTAAGCCTCTTGTTTCATTAAATGTCGTGGGTTTTAATTATAAAATTTGATGCATGATTTTAGCATCATATATTAATAAGAGTTAATATAATAAAGTAATTATGCGTAAGAGTGTTAATGTAATAAAGTAATTATTTAATTTTATATTTATATAATGAATAATTTGTTAGTCATCATAATAGCCAAATTAGAAAGTTTTGTAAATATCAAATTAAAATAGATATATATTTACCCATGATAATGTGATGCTTATGATTGCAGTGACATAATGATATATTTAATGGGTATACTAAATTTCATTGATACTAAAATATGTAAGAATCACTCAAAGGTTGACTAGTTAATTTTATATCAATAAGTATAATCGTGATTAATTAGTATACATTATTAGATATATTTAGTATATCCAAAGATAACTAATATATCTAATTAGAGTATGCATGATTATCAAATATGTAAATATTACTAAACATCAATTTATGTGTTTAATATATTGTTGTTTTACCTAAAGGAAAACCACAATATATGTTTATTGTTAATATATTTATTATCTAATTTTAATTAAATGTTTAAATTATGATTCAAAAAATTAACGTAGAGTATTTCTTATATAAATTTTGCAGCATTCAATTCTGTTGCTATCCAATTGCAAGCTTCATCTATTATAAAGTTTAATGGGCTGAACTTTAATTAATGGTGTGAACTAGTTCAGTTCAACCTAAGAATCCTAGGTCTTGACTTGGCACTCTAAACTGATAAGCCCGTTGCACTTATTGATAATAGCAGTGCTGAAGAATGATCTTTTCATGAATGTTGGCAAAGATCAATTAGACTAAGTTTAATGTTTTTGCGAATCATTATGGCTAGCAACATTAAGGCTATAATTCCAAAAACTGACAACGCTAAGGAGTATCTTAAGCTTATTAAAGATGTTTCTTAGTCTGATTCTATTAATAAGTCTCTTGCTAGAACCTTAATGGGTATGTTGACCACTATAAAGTTCGATGGTCCTCGTACTATGCATGAGCATGTTACTAAAATGCTAAATACAACAGCAAGATTAAATCCACGTGAATGGAAGTGAGTGAAAGTTTCGTTGTGCAATTTATTATTAATTCCTTACCTCCTGAGTACGGTCTATTCCAAATGAGTTACAATACTATTAAAGAAAAATGGAATGTGAATGAACTGCAAAGTATGCTTATTCAAGAGGAAGTAAGGCTTAAGAAATAAGGAATTCACTCAATTAATCTCATGGGTAATCAAGGAGCTAGAAAGAAGTTCAAAAAGGAGAAAAGAAAGGGAAAGGATGTATTACATAAGGGTAATGCATCAACTTTAATCTTTAATAAGGAACCAAGGAACGATAGATGTCATTTCTGTAAGAAAATTGGACACTATTAGAAGGACTATTGATAGGTGTGCATTAGGATATGTTTTTATATGTAATTGACATGTGTTTTCTTGCATAATTGTTGTTTATTGTTTTAGTTTAGGATTCAGTTTGCATGTTTTCATTAAGTTTGATTTTCAGTGTTGTTCTTGTGTGTTTGATGCTAATTGGGGATAAGAATTGATTATTTTTGTGTAGGAAATAAGAGGGAGCAACTTGGAGGCTGAACAAGAGATTAAAGAAGAGAAGACAAGAGGAGTTCATTTAGGATAACTTCCCACGTTCATGGGAATCAAGCAAATTCCCATGGAATTGGGAAATCACAACAGAAATTAAAGAGTGTTTCTTTTTATAATTCCTACGCTCTTGGGAATCATGAAGATTTCCACGGGCGTGGGAATTGAAATTCGAGGCAATCTGCGAGGCTTCATTAAACCTAGGATTTTTGGACTATAAAAACATCATTAAGCCTCCATCTTCAGAGAGACGATACCCACCTGTAGAAACACCATCCTTGAGTGGAGAACACACGGTCGAAGCATTAAGGAGGGATTGAAGACAAGGATCATTATCAAGATTGGGCAAAGTAGCACATCAACACCAAAATTCCAGATTTTGGCAAATAAGAGAAAAAGTCTTATATTCAATTTTCTGTCACTTTGATTTCTTCCTTTCTTTGTAAAAGTGGTTTATTTGATTGTTGATGATGTTATGGAGATCATGTTATGCTAATTTCATATTAGGTATTGCTTTTTCTTTATTTTGTCAAAATTCATATTTTATTAGATTGAATGAAGAGTCTTTGATGATTGTTGATCTTATTTGTCATCTTGCAACAAATCAAGAGAGTAAGTGAGATGAGATTCATGTAGGATTGTACAACGAGAGATGGCGATATAAACTAGCAATCATTATGTCAATTGAAGAATTAGAAGAGCAATCTCGATTAGTTAATTGATCACCTATAGGATAACTTAACAACTAGTTGAATTAGTAGAGTCATTGGGTAAGTTAAGAGATCATTCAATCGATTCCCATTAATTCGATTAGGGCAAAATAGTTACACCTTGAGAGACGGCAATTAGTACATTCAGAAATCTAGGGTGAGACATAATTCAATCAATAAAATAGGAGGCAGACAAAATAAGGAAAAAGTAATCTCAAGCATTTAGATTCTTGAATTCAAATTTTCTGCAATTACAATATTGTCCATTGTTTACATTAGTCTCTTTTAATTTTAATTTAATTTTTTATAGATTATTTGCATTTCACAATTTAGTTTCTTAAACAAAGTTGTGTCTAAATTAAGCGGTGTCTAGGCATCATCCCTGTGGGATCGATATCCACTCTTTTTACTTAGATCACGACTCGTGCACTTGCGGTTTTTAAACGTAAAACAAGTAGATAGGTTTTACCGTCAACAAGTTTTTAGCACCGTTGTCAGGGATTGATTGTTGAGCATCGTGTTTGATTCAGATTACTTTGATTTAAGAGTTTTTGATACTTTTCCTTGTGTATTTGCAGGTGCATGAACACAAGGAGTACACGAAGAACGAAAGAAGCTATAGAGGACCAATTTCCCAACATTAAGAAGCACGAAAGAGAAATAAGAAGGGCAAAGCATCTAAATTTCTCAAAGCAAGATATGGCTGAAGAAGGAGAGTAAGGAGGACCGAAAAGGACACTCATGGATTTCATGAGACCAGGGTTTAGTCCTCAGGGAGTGGCAAGTTCGGTAGTTCAAGCGAATAATTTTGAGATTAAGCCAGCACTACTCAACATTCTTCAAAATAGTGTGCAGTTCTATGGGCTATCCAACGAAGATCCAAATGCTCATATCGCAAATTTCTTGGAGATCTGTAACACATTCAGATTCAATGAAATGTCTAACGATATGGTGAAGCTGCGACTATTTTCATTCAGGTTGAAGGATCGGGCTAAAGCATGGTATAATTCTTTAAATCTAGGCCAGATCACAACTTGGGAGTAGCTTGCCCAAACATTCCTTGCCAAATATTTTCCATTGACAAAGATGACGAGGATTATCAAGGAGATAACTAATTTCCAACAGAGCGATGGATAATCTCTCTACGAAGCGTGGGAGAGATTTAAGGAACTTCAAAGGAGTTGTCCACATCATAACCTCCCGAGGTAATTTCTACTTCAAACATTCTATAATAGAGTGAACTCGAGCACAAGGGGCACAATTGATGCAGCAGTCCGAGGCTCACTAATAAGGAAGATGGTGGAAGTAGCTCATGATTTATTGGAAGAGTTGGATAGCAATAGCTACATGTGGTCGAATGAGAGGAGTAGACAAGGACAGAAGGAACAAAAAGGTATAATACCTATTGACTCAGTTACTGCCTTACAGGCTCAAATCACAACGTTGACGAAGCAGCTAAACAACATGCAAGGAGCGTCCACCTCAGCAGTAAAGGTAATGCAAGCACAATGTTAGTTGTGTGGGGAGAACAAACACAACTCAGCAGAATGTTTTCTATTGGGAGCTACCGAGAATGAACAGGTAAGCTATCTAGGTCATCCGTAGTGAGGTGATAACCCATATTCGAATATATATAATCTAAGTTGGAAAAACCACCCGAAATTTTCTTGGAGTAACAATAATGTAGGTGGCCAACAAAGACCACAAGGACCACGAGGATTCCAGCAACATCGAATCAGAGCGTTAGAAAATGAGTTGGAAAAATTTATGAATATGTTTAATTCCAAACTGGCAGCTCAAGCAAGGAGTCAGAAAAAGATGTATGAAAGCCAGGAGGAAAATCAACAAAGGATGAAGGCAAAATTTGATCAGATTGTGAAGAACCATGCCTCGTCAATCCATAATTTGGAAGTCCAGGTATGTCAACTTACTGATGCTTTATTTTATTAAAATGCAGGTTGCTTATCGAGCAATAATGAGGTTATTCCAAGGGAGCAACTCAAAGCAATTACACTTCGGAGTGGCAAGCAAATGGAAGAACCAAGTGAAAAAAAGAACGGCCAAGAAAAAGAGAATAGTACGGAGATAGAAGAAGAAAGGGGAGAGGGCATGCCAAAAAGAGAATAGTACGGAGATAGAAGAAGAAAGGGGAGAGGGCAGGCCGTATGTACCACCACTTTCGTACAAGCCCAAACTCCCATATCCACAAAGAGTGAAGCAACATCAGATGGATACCCAGTTTTCCAAATTTTTAGAGCAACTAAAGAAGCTACAGATTAATTTGTCACTAGTGGAAGCTTTGGAGTGCAGGCCCAAGTATGTGACGTTTTTGAAGGATATACTCACGCACAAACATACTTGGGAAGACAATCAAACAGTTACATTGACGGAGAACTTTAGTTCTATTATTTCAAGTCAAATGCTTCAAAATTGCATGATCCAGGGAGTTTTACTATTCCATGTGTTATTGAAGATTTTGAATTTTCCAAATGTTTATGTGATTTAGGTGCAAGTATTAATTTGATGCCTTTGTTTATTTTCAGGAAATTAGGATTAGGAGAGGTCAAGCTGACTTCCATATTAATTCAACTTATGGATCAATCAATAAAAAGGCCATTTGGAGTTGTGGAAGACATATTGGTAAAAGTAGATAAATTTATAATTCCAGTTGATTTTGTTGTGTTAGATTTTGAAGCTGATAAAATTGTCCGTTAATTTTAGGTAGGCCCTATGAATACTGGTAAGGCATTAGTTGATGTTCATGAAGGAAAACTTGTGTTGAGAAATTTTGGTCAGCAGGTTAGTTTAATATGAAAAAATCTTTGAAGAAACCAATGGATGGAAATGTGTGTATGAAAATTAATGTATTAGATGAGTGTGTGAAGGAAATTAAAGGAGTTGATGAGGTGAATGGAGTACACAAAGATGAAAGTGCCACGGAAGAGGATGTGTGTGAGGAAGTGGAGCTAGAACAATTAGAGAGAGCTGGAGCACCTACACCACCTTCTACAGTTAAACCTCCCACTTTAGAGCTTAAACCTTTACCTTCCCATTTGAGATATACCTTTTTAGGAAAGAACCACACTTTACCTACCTATCATATCTCCATTGAATTAAATTGTGAGCAAGAAGAGAAAGTGGTGGAGACTATTAGGAAAAGGATTAGAGCTGTAGGGTGGCAAATTTTTGATATTCAGGGGATTAGCCCCAATGTGGTGACGCACAGAATTAATCTGGAAGAAGGTTGTAAAACTGTGAGAGAACAACAAATAAGATTAAATCTGAATATGAAAGAGGTTACAAAGAAGGAAGTGGTGAAACTTCTAGATGTAGGAATAAGTTGCCCCATTTTGGATAGTGAGTGGGTGTGCCCAGTACAGTGTGTGCCAAAGAAGGGTGGCATGACAGTGATAGAAAATGAAGAAAGGGAAAAGATCTCCACTAGGACCGTCACAGGGTGGCGAGCATGCATTGACTATAGAAAGTTAAATTTGGCCATTAAGAAGGATCATTTCCCTTTACCTTTTATGAACCAAATGATTGAGAGAGTAGCTTGTCATTCTTTTTATTGTTTTCTGGATGGATATTAAGGCATAATCAAATATTTATATATTCGGAAGATTAAGAGAAAACCACTTTTACATGTCTATACATAACTTTTGCATATCAAAGGATTCTTTTCGGTTTATATAATGTACCTGCTACATTTCAAAGGTGCATAATGGCCATATTCGCAGACATAAATGAAAATTTATGGAGGATATTATGAATGGGTTTTTATTTTTGGAGAGACTTTTGCTCATTGCCTGCTGAACTTAGATGAAGTGCTCCAAAGATGTGAGGAGTCATATTTAGTTTTAAATTAGGAAAATTTTCATTTCATAGTCCAAGAGGGAATCATATTAGACCATAAGATTTCATATAAAGGGATTGAATTGGATCGAGCTAAGATAGAAGTAATTAAAAAGTTACCACCTCCCTCTAACGTTGAAGGTGTCCGAGCTTTTCTTGGTCATGCAGGTCTCTACCGATGGTTCATTAAAGATTTTTTTCCTCATTACAAAACCTCTGACTCATCTATTGGTAAAATATGTGCCTTTTTTATGATGACTATTTGAATGTTTTTAATAGGTTGAAGAAGGAACTCACAACAGCACCAATTTTGACATTGCCAGATTGGTCTCTTCCATTTGATATCATGTGTGACGCAAACGACCATACAATTGGGTGTGTGCTAGGTCAGTAGAAGGGGAAGAGGTTGTATGCTATCTATTACGTAAGCAAGATGTTGACAAAAGTACAATTGAATTATACAACTATTGAAAAAGAATTGCTTTCGGTAGTATTTTCTTGTGAAAAAATTCGTTCTTATTTGTTAGGTTCACAAGTTATTATGTTTATAGACTATGCAGTATTGCGTTACCTTTTTACCAAAAATAATGCCAAGGCTAGGCTTATTCGATGGGTACTCCTGCTCCAAGAGTTTAAAATTGAAATCAAAGACAAGAAAGGAGCAGAAAATGTCGTAGCGGATCACTTATCGAGACTTGAAGTCAGACATCATGAAGAGGAAGAGGAAATTAAGGAAAGCTTTCCTGACAAGACTTTAATGATGGTAGATAACCCTTTCCTTCCCTAGTTTACTGATATTACAAATTACCTCTCTAGTGGTATTCTTCAATCTGATTTATCATATCAATAAAGGAAGCGTTTCTTATTTCAGTGCGCTCATTATATTTGGGATGAACCTGTACTTTATAAGATCTGTGTTGACAGTTTAATTCGCAGGTGTGTTCCTGAAGATGAAATGCCTGAGATCTTAACGCAATGTCATATCTTACCGTATGCAGGGCATTATGGATCTAACAAGACTGCAACATGGATTTTGGAGTGTGGATTCTTTTGACCAACTCTGTTTAAAAATGCTTAAGATTTTATGCTCAAGTGCAATAGATGTCAAAGAGTTGGCAATATATCAAAATGAGATGAAATGCCACTTTCGAATATAATGGAGGTGCAGATATTTAATGTATAGGGTCTGGACTTTATGGGACCATTCCCACCCTCTGAAGGCAATACCTATATCTTGGCTAGAGTTCATATGTTTTTAGATGGGTCAAAGCGGTCGCTACTCCAACTAACAATAGCAAGGTGGTTCAGAAGTTCATTAAGAAGATTTTTACTAGATTTAGGGTGCCGAGAGCAATCATAAGTGATGGGGGAAGTCACTTTAACAACAAACCATTTAAAAACCTTCTGAGAAGATACAACGTTTTATCATAGAGTGGCTACCCCATACCATCCCCAAACTAGTGGTCAAGTGGTGGTGGTCAATAGAGAGCTGAAAATTTTTTTAGAGAAGACAGTGAATGTTTCAAGGAAAGATTGGTCAATGAAACCAAACTATGCACTGTGGGCTTACAAAACATCTTTTAAGACCCCCATAGGCACAACACCATATTGACTTGTGTATTGCCAGGCATGTCATTTACCATTTGAATTGGAGCTTAGAGCATATTGGGCAATTAAGAAATTGAACATGGATTGGAAGCTGGCAGGAGAAAAGCAGTTGTTACACATCGTCAAGTTGGAAGAGTTAAGGTATGATGCTTATGAAAATGGCAAGCTATATAAAGAAAGAGCTAAGAAGTGACATGATGGCCATATCTAGAAGAAGGAATTTAAAAGTGGGGATTTAGTACTTTTTTAACTCAAGACTTCGGCTATTTCCCGAAAAACTCAAGTCAATATGGAGTAGGCCTTTTAAAATTCTTCAAGTGTTTCCTCATGGAGTTGTGGAGCCAGAAAATGATAATGGGGAAACATTCAAAGTAAATGGGCACCACTGTAAACCATATTATGGAGCAAGGGAAGTTATCTCTCTCCTATCTTCCACTTTTTCATGAGTGTATGCTGAATGGTCAAGCTAATGACCTTAACTTAGCATGTTTAATCTCTTATGTTGTTTTGTCTAGTTTTTGTTTGAGTTCTTTGGTTTGATTATTTTCAAATTAAGATTGATTGATGTTCGTATTGATCTTGTTTAGATTTTCATTTGTTTTATTTCCAAAATTCTTGTTGATGATATTACCTTAATGTGTTTGTAGGTTTTGGAATCATTTAAGCTTGGAAGAGGGTTTGGAATTATGAGGATCATTCGTGGGAATTGCAGTGATTCCCACAAGCATGGGAAATCTCTCCAGAAAGTCTTTGGAGAGAAAACCCACGTTCATGAGAATTGTGGTAATTCCCATGAACGTGGGAATCCTCTCCAAAAAGTTTCTGGAGAGGAATCCCACCCTTGTGGGTATCTGAAGGGAAACTTAAGTTTTCCTCCCATTTTTTCTCTCACCCTATCTTCAAATTTTTCACTCTCTCTCTCTCTTACCCACGAAATTCTCTCCTCTCACTCTCTAAAATTCTTCAATCTTTTTTTCTATTCTTGATATTTTCTTCAATTCTTTCATTATTCTTACATTCTTTTCATTTTCATGCATTAATCTCTACAAACAACAAAGATTTAGGTAAGTTTTGTTTGTTCTTTCTCTCTCCAAAGTGTGAATTTCACTTTCTCTCTCTTGTTCTTGCAGGATTTTCTATAACAATGGCACCGAAGAAGATGATGGCTCAGAAACTGGGTGACGAAGTGCACTGTCAAGTTTCCAGTGAAGGCAAAAGCGATTTGGCAGCAACTTATCGATTTCCCTTACTGATTTCCTCAGCAGACGAAGGTATGCATTTTCGTGATTTTAGGGATAGGGGAATAATCACTCGTAGGTATTTCAATTTTGATTTGTTAGAGAACATAAGAGTGAGGATAAAGATTGAGTGACTAGCTGACAACATAGGGTGGAATAGGTTCATTCGGCGTGACATGCATATTCACCCTGTGATGACAATTGAATTTTCACTACTGTCCGTTATACCCCAAAAATGGATGTGTTTTGGTTTAGATTATTCGGTGAGGTATACAAACTGGATTATAATGTCATGCATCATCTTTTCAATTTCCAAAACACAAAAGTTTTGGATGATCATATTGATTTTGATGTGCATGCCTATTGGAAAATTTTAACGGGAGAAGATAGTTTTGATTCATGCAATGCACCGAATACTTTAATACGTAGTGCCAAAAATTTTCTGTTGCATAAATTCATGTGTTTAACTGTTTTCAACAAAACCAAAAGTAGCAAATGTTTGGCTAAAGAACTTTTCTTCTTATGATGCATAGATCGAAAGGTGAAAATCAACACATCCTTTAGAATTTTTAGATCAATCGTTAATGTTGTCAATAAATAGAGTTTATACTTTGGAATGGGACATATTGTTACTACTTTATCTCATTTTTATAATCATAATTTGGAAGAGGTGCGTACAATTCTACACGATGTGTTTAACATATCCTTTTTAAGGCATCTCGAGATTGTGAAGGTTCATTCTATAGAACTCCATAATCCTCAGATGCGTACTGCAGTGAAAAATAGGAGAAGCATCAGTACAGCTGCGTCCCGACCTTCCACATCTTGAGCAGTTCAGGATCTAGAGGACGAAGCGGAAGTAGCAGAACCTACTGCACCAGTAGGGGCTGACCAACTCCTACAAACCCTTGAACAAATAGCCTCCAACCAACAACGTATGACTTCTCAACTAAATAAGCTCAGCACACAAATGCAGATAGTACATAAGGAGCAGTGCAGTTTGAAGAAGAGGTTCTTCCAGTTCTGTTGGAGGAACAATTTTGAAGCTCCTACACCATCATCGTCACCACCATTATCGAAATAAGCTTTTCTTATCCCTTAAACTTTTAAGTTTTGTTGTTTCTTGTGTGTGAATGCATTTCATTTCATGTGTATTTGGTTTCATATTATTTGTTTGTGTGTTATGTCTTTTATGTAGTTCTAACTTCTTTAATTTTGGTTTGACTTCAGTATCTTCTATTTGCTTTAATTTCATTCATTTGATTTAATTTCTTTTGTGTGGTTTGTTTTCATTTTTGAATGGTTTGATGTCATTTCACTTTATTTGGTTGTTAACCTGTTACATTGAGGACAATATGATCTTTAAGTGTGGGGAGGTGCATCAAAGGTCTTATTTGCATTTTTTCTTTTACATTGTGTTGAATAGGATGCATGTTTAGGCATTTTGTATGTGCTTTGTTTTATCAATGGAACCACATTTGAGTCATTCTGATAAATATTGCCATTAAATTCTGACATGTAGTTGGAATTAGATTGAATGCATGCTTGAACTCAGATTAGGCCACTTGAGTAAGAAGTGAACCATATAGAGTGATGAAAGGTAGTTGATTGCATAAGCTTAGTCACAAATTGACATTTGAGCAATGAGGTAATGTAGAGATGCATAATGAGTTTTCAATTAAGCCAAAGTGAGAATTGAGCCATATGACTCCATCTGTAGTCATTTCATTTCTTTTTTGAGTGGACTTCCATAGGTTACTACCTTCAGAACTTGCTTTGAATCGGTTTGAGTCTACTATATGCATGCTTAATAGAGATGATGTAGGCCCTTTTTGTGTTAATTCTTGGCTTAAATGACCTACCCGTTAATTATCCCTTGCTACCCCCTTTTGAGCTTTAACCTTTTGTTCCTTGAAAACACCCGAAATTTTAAAACTTTAACCCCTATTATCCTACCCTTTTCACATGCTTAGTAGAGTATTAAGCAAAATATTAGTTAGGATTATATACAACTTTTACCAAGAAAAATTGAGTACATTTCTTCCTATAGACTACATTATACATGGTGCTAGCTTTGACTTATAGTTCTTCCATGTATGAAGAAAAAGAAACAAAAATGAAAAAAAAGAAGAAAAAGAAAAGAAAAGAAAAAGGAAGACAAGTGAATAGCATCAATAAATGCAGAATATTAGTTATATTTGTATATCTCATAGTTATGTTTAGTTATCCCATTTTTTATCTACTTTGTACTTTACTTATGCTTATGTTTAACCCTCTTTCCCCTCTTTTGACCCACCTTAACCCTTATCACATTACAACCCTAAGCAAGTCCTTTTGATCTATTGATGCATGCAATCATTGTATAGGAGAATTGGTGTATTAGCAAGCCTATGGTAGTGTAGTTTCCTATAGGAAGTTTGAGAGAAACACTAACCCTTAAACACTTGAGCGAAATGAGTGAAAACCATGAGGAAGATTCATTTGTGCATCTTTACTTATCTTTGAGTGATTGTGCCAATTGTGAGTTTGCTTTTGTACACTAATGAAAAAAGTAGTTATGATATGTGCATTAACTTGATATTTGAGTTAGCTAGAATTTGAGGGATTGTATGATTTGATCTTTGTGAAAATGAAATGGTAGAATTGATAGGTTGTATTTATTTTGCTTGAGGACAGGCAAAGATTTAAGGGTAGGGATATTGATAGGTGTGCATTAGGATGTGTTTTTATAGGTAATTGAAATGTGTTTTCTTGCATAATTGTTGTTTATTATTCTAGTTTAGGATTCATTTTGCATGTTTTCATTAAGTTTGATTTTCAGTGTTGTTCTTGTGTGTTTGATGCTAATTAAGGGTAATAATTGATTATTTTCGTGTAGGAAATAAGAGGGAGCAACTTGGAGGATGAACAAGAGATTAAAGAAGACAAGACAAGACGAGTTCATCTAGGAAAAATTCCCACATTCGTGGGAATCAGGCAAATTCCCACGGACCTGGGAAATCACAACAGAAAATGAAGAGTGTTTCTGTGAATTGAAATCTGAGGCAATCTGTGAGGCTTCATTAAACCTAGGATTTTTGGACTAAAAAACATCATTAAGCCTCCATCTTCATAGAGATGACACCCACCTGTAGAAACACCATCCTTGAGTGGAGAACACACATTCGGAGCATTGAGGAGGGATTGAAGACAAGGATCATCATCAAGAGTGGGCAAAATAGCACATCAATACCAAAATTCCAGATTTTGGCAAAGAAGGGAAGGAGTCTTATATTCAATTTTCTGTCACTTTGATTTCTTTCTTTCTTTGTAAAATTGGTTTATTTGATTGTTGATGATGTTATAGAGACTAAGTTAGGGTAATTTCATATTAGGGATTGCTTTTTCATTATTTTGTCAAAACTTATATTTTTATTGGATTGAATGAAGTGTCTTTGAAGATTGTTGATCTTATTTGTCATCTTGTAACAAATCAAGAGAGTGAGTGAGATGAGATTTGTGTAGGATTGTACAACGAGAGTTAGCGACCTATAGACTAGCAATCATTATGTCAATTGGAGAATTTGAAGAGAGATCTCGATTAGTTAATTGATCACCCAGAGGATAGCTTAATGACTAGTTAAATCGGTAGAGTCATTGGGTAGGTTAAGAGATCGTTCAATCTATTCCTGTTAATTCGATTAGGCCAAAATAGTTACACCTTGAGAGACAATAATTAGTACATTTAGAAATCTAGGGTGAGACACAATTTAATTAATAAAATAGGAGGGAGAAAAAATAAGGAAAAAGTAATCTCTAGCATTTAGATTCTTGAATTCAGATTTTATGCAATTGCGATATTGTCCATTGTTTACATTAGTCTCTTTTAATTTTAATTTAATTTTTTATAGATTATTTGTATTTCACAAGTTAGTTTCTTAAACAAAGTTGTGTTTAAATTAAGTGGTGTTTAGGCATTAATCCCTGTGAGATCGATATCCGCTCTTTTTACTACAGATAATGACCCATGCACTTGCAGTATTTAAGCGTAAAACAAATAGATAGGTTTTACCATCAACAACTGTCTAAAACATAGGACATGGTTTGAAAAGAAAGGTAAGCCTAGTGCTTTCGTATGTTTCGAATCTAATTTAGGATAAGTTCCTTATAATACTTGGTGGATTAATTCTGGATGTACCACTCATGTTACTAATTCGATGCAGGGATTCCTTATGATCCAAACCATAAACCTAAATGAAAGATTTATCTTCATAGGAAATCGATTCAAAGCTACAGTTGAAGCCATTGGAACTTACCGCTTGATTTTAGACACAGGACATCATTTAGATCTTTTCGAAACCCTTTATATTCCTACAATTTCTCAAAACTTAGTTTCTTTGTCAAAACTTGATACTGTTGGATATTCCTTCAAATTTGGTAATGAATGTTTTAGTTTGTTCAAACATAATTGCGTTATTATTTCTGGTATACTCTGTGATGGTTTGTACAAATTAAAGCTTGATAACCTTTTTATTGCAACCCTGTTGACCTTACATCATAATGTTGGTGCTAAAATAAATTTTATAAATGAAACTTTAGCTTACTTGTGGCATAAACGTTTGGGTCATATATCGAAAGATTGAATGACCAGATTAGTAAAGAATGAAATTCTTCCATAATTAGATTTTACTGATCTTAGAATTTGTGTGAATTGTATTAAGGGAAAACATCCAAAACACACATTTAAGAAAGAAGCCGCAAGAAGTGCACAACTCTTTGAAATTATCCACACTGATATATATGGGCCTTTTGATGTTCCATTATTTAGTGGAGAAAAGTTTTTCATCACTTTCATTGATTATTTTTCACGTTATGGATATATTTATTTGCCCTATGAAAAATCTCAGTCAGTAAATGCATTAGAAGTATTTATCAACGTGGTATAAAGGCAATTAATAGAAAAGTGAAATTTGTATGATCTGATAAAGGTGGTGAATATTATGAAAGATATAGTGAAAGTGGACAATGTCCTGGCCCATTTGCTAAATTTCTTGAAAAGCGTGGTATATGTGCTCAATACATAATGTCAGGTACACCACAACAAAATGGTGTAGCAGAAAGGCGCAATCATACCTTAATGGATATGGTTAGGAGTATGATGAGTCATATTATTCTCTACCATCATCATTATGGATGTATACATTAAAAACTGTGATGTATTTATTAAATAGGGTTCCTAATAAAGCAATTCTGAAGACACCTTTTGAGCTGTGGACAGGAAGGAAACCTAGTTTAAGACACCTATATATTTGGGGTTGTCTGGCAGAAGTATGGATATACAATCCACATGAAAGGAAATTGGATTCAAGAACAACCGGTGGTTATTTCATTAGTTATCCAAAAAAATCTAAAGGGTATGTATTTTATTGTCCTAATCATAGTACAAGAATTTTTGAAACTGGAAATATTAGACTTATCGAAAAAGGAGAAATCAGTGGGAGTTCATAGTCACAAAAAGTGAATATTCAAGAAGTTAAAGTGCAAGTTTTCTTTCCTATAACTTCTTCTCAAGTGTTTGTTCCTAGAATTGTTGAAATTTTTCACAACTTACAAGAACAACAAATGTATGATCAAGAACTGCAAATGCATGACCAAGCTCCAAATAGTGAAGTCACTGTTAATGAACCTGTTGTAAATGAGCCACATGAAGTTGCATTAAGAAGATCTCAAAGACAAAAGAGATCGACAATTTTGGATGATTATGTGGTTTATTTACAAGAATTAAAAGGTGATTTAGGTATTGATAACGATCCAGTTTTGTTTTCACAAGTCATTGAAAGTGAAAATTCTAATAAATGGTTAGACGCTATGAAAGAAGAGTTAAAATATATAGATGACAATCAAGTTTAGGATGTTGTTAAATTACCAAAAGGTTGTAAAAGAGTCGAAAGTAAATGGGTCTTTAAGACTAAACATGACTCTAATGGTAATATTGAGAGATATAAAGCTAGGCCTGTCACCAAAGGTTATACTCAAAAGGATGGCGTTAATTATAATGAGACATTTTCTCCTAGTTCTAAAAAGGATTCATTTAGAATTATTATGGCAATGGTAGCTCATTATGATTTAGAACACTATCAGTTAGATGTGAAAACTGCCTTTCTGAATAAAAATTTAGAGGACGAAATCTATATGGATCAACCTGAGGGTTTCTTAGTTGAAGGAAAACAAAACGCTATATGTAAATTTAAGAAATCAATATATGTAGTTAAGTAAGTCTCCCGACAATGTTATCTCAAATTTAATGATACCATTACTTCTTTTAGTTTTAAAGAAAACACTATTGATCGGTGTATATATCTAAAGATGCAAATTTATATTTCTAGTCCTATATGTTGATGATATCTTACTTGCTGCTAATGATCTTGGATTGTTACATGAGACTAAGATGTTTCTCTCTAAAAATTTCGAAATGAAATATATGGGCGAGACATCTTATGTGATAGGAATTTAAATATTTCGTAATCGATCACAAGGAATATTAGGGTTGTCTCAGAAATCATATATCAAAAAGATTTTAGAGAGATTCAATATAGACAAATGCTCTGCAAGTGTTGTTCCAATTCAAACAGGAGATAAATTAAGTCTTAAGCAATGCAAAAAGAATGAATTGGAACGCTCAGAAATGGAAAGAATTCCTTATGCATCTATTATTGGGAGTTTAATGTTTACTCAAACTTGTACTAAGCCAGACATCAGTTTTGCTGTTGGAATGCTAGGCAGATACCAGAGTAATCCTAGAATGTAACATCGGAAAGCTGCAAAGAAAGTTTTAAGATACTTACAAGGAACAAAAGATCATATGCTCACTTATAAAAGATCCGATCATCTTGAATTGATTGGATATTCAGATTCAGACTATGCCGAATGTGTTGACACAAGAAAATCAACATTTAGCTAATTGTTTCTTCTAGTTGGAGGAGCAATCTTGTAGAAGAGTGCAAAGCAGTCTGTCATTGCTGCATCTACTATAGAAGCTGAGTTTGTGGCATGCTTTGAAGCCACGGTTCATGGTTTATGGCTGCGAAACTTTATTTTATGACTTGGAATTGTCAACAGTATTGCCAAGCTACTGAATGTTTATTATGATAATTATGTAGCAGTCTTCTTTTCGAAAAACGACAAGTATTCAAAGGGTGCTAAACATATGGAAATCAAATACTTTGTTGTTAAAGAAGAATTTCATAAACAAAGAGTGTCAATCGAACATATTAGCACTGATCTTATGATAGCAGATCTATTAATAAAAGGATTGCCATTGATGACATTTAATGAACATGTCGAAAAAATGGTCATCATTTAGTACCATGATTGAACAACATGTTATTATTTATGTATTTTATGTATTCGATACTCTGAGCTCCTTTATATATATTATTTTTGATATTATATCCTGTTATTTATTGTTAGTATATATACATGAATGGTTATGTGAATTTTAACAGGATTAGTCTTTTACAAAGACATTATTGTTGAACCATTAAGATATATCTCAAAATAGATCATATTAAGTTATGAACTAGTTTTTTGATGCATAGAAGGAAGTATGTCACATTAAAAGATGTACAACCACTATGATCCTTTCTAGTTTTTTGCTTAATTATGATTAATGTTACAGCCAAAGAAAATAAAGGGGATTTGAGTTTTATTATATGCATATTATGTTTTATTATCATGATTAAGTTACATGGGGCAAATGGGAGATTGTTAGATAATTTCATTATGTATCCCATATATTTTGTTTTAGTCATTTAAGTATATTAAATCCCATTAGTTATTTGAAGAAGAGATAATGAAAATAAATAATGTGATGTATTTATGTTGATGGAACGTAAAATAAGGATAATGAAAAGAGGTGTTGTTTGAATTTTAAACTGATATCTACTTCTTCTCTCTCTCTACCTATTAAGTTTTTTCATTTATCTCTCCATTAGACAATATACGAAAAAATAACGAGACAAAGGACAAGAGAGAGAAAACAAAATCTAAGAATATCTTAAAGATTATTGGAGATTATCTGTTCAGAAAGTATAAAAAATACAATGGATTAGCTTATGTTATTGTGAGAAATTGTTAGATTCGAAGATCCTGCAATTTATGTGTTTAAATTTTACATGATAAAGTTTTCATGTAAGAAAGATTACAGATGGATCTTGATGACATCATTAAGAAGAATAGAGAGAGGCAGAGGATGAGGACGGGGATGGGGACGAGGATAGATTTTACTACAGTATCTGAAAATACCATGGAAGATTAGAGATCGTTATCAATGGTAATGAAATCTTCTTGTTTCAATTCATTCACTTTTGCATTTGTGAGGTTCATATTTCTTTTTCTTTTTTTTAAGTGAAGAATTGATGAATCTTCAATCAAATTTTTTAGTAGTAAAAAATGGCTAAGTTATTTTTAAAAATTGCATGCATTACTCTTTTGTGGAGTCACGTTAAAATGTCAAGAATATTCCTTCCACTATTAAATTTGACTACGTATATCTTTAGGTTGCTTCTTCCTTAGCTCATCTGTCCCTAGATTATGTTCTCTACTTGACTCGATTGAACTTTTCAATGGGTTTTTTTCGCCTAGCAAGGATGGCATTTGCAATGGCGGAGAATATTGCAAGAAATGATAGAAAGCAAGCTCAATTTATTAAAAAACAGAATGACTTTAATGGTTTCATTTCTGCTATTGAATACATTGTATTTACTGGCTATACCTAGCCAACTAAGTTCATATAGAAGGTGGAAATAATGGTGGCGATTGCATAAATCAGGTAGAAAGTTATGATCTCTTTACTTGATTTCATTTTCAATTACATCTTGTACTGTTATTAGTTGCTAGGCCTTCTATTGGTATTACAATCTAATAACACTTTCAAAAGAAATAAGCTGATTGGAGAAAAAACTAAGCATTTGTTTTTTGAATCAATTTAACTTTTCGGCTTTTGATGGTATTGTACTAGGTAAGGATTTCGTATCTTTTTATAATCATTATTGGCTTTGTATATTTATATTATGACATGGTTCCACTAGCATTCTCTGATGGTCATTTTGCGATGTTATTTTAAGTTTGATGCATGTCTTGGTTTAAGAGTACCAAATAAACTAAGGGACCTTCATATTCTATTACAAATATGCATGTTTATATGTAGCTATTTCCACTACACTACCTTACCAGACCACCATCAGTACTAGAATTAATTTTTCTTATTTTTTTTAGCTGCTTATGCTACTTGTTCCCAATAAGTAGTTATTTTTATAGGTGTAAGATGGTTAAAATAAGTAATTATATGCGATAGTTAACAATGGTAGATCAAGGATCATAATTAATAATTCGATGCTATAGTTGGAACTTCAAATAATGCAACTAGGCTAAAAGGACAAGTTGTAGTTAGCATTAGTAATGTGATCTTCAAAATTATATGACTGTACATTTAAATTTTTAATATAATATTATATATGTCTATTAATTGTTTTTTTAAATAGGAAATGTAGATTATAATTAACGTGGAATAGGGCCAACAATCACTCCTAAACTTGCCAAGAAGAAAGCTAAAGGAAAACAAATTGATGTTTAAGAAGAAAGCTGAAGGAAAACAAATTCCTAGTTTGTTACTCAATGCTTCTGCCTCAATTGGAGATCCATCAAGTGCTACAACATCAAATACTTTAACTAATCATATAAATTTATAAATTTAAAAAATCTAGAATAATTAGTATCACTTCTTATCATTATCATTATATTATTATAAAATCTTAGTATTAAATTTATAGCTTAATATTTTATAAACTAATTAATTGATTCTATTTTTATTTATTTTGTAGGAAATAAATAAAGAGTGAAGTTCATTTGGAAGAATAGTCAAGAAAATTTACCTTGTAGAGTTTTAGCTTAAATTAGTACATAATAGTTTGGGATAATTGTAATAAATATAATTGTCTTGGATATTAATTCAAATTTTATATATTGGAAATTAGAATTTCGTACATTTTGATGATTTTTACATATTTTTATATATACTAATAATTTTTATTTGAATGTGTGATATTATCTTGGGGCTAAAAATCTGTATCATTTATGAAAACTTCTATTTTATGGCTACGAATGCAAAAAATTTTATCAATTAAGCAATTACATTGCTAAATTTAATAATATTATTTGTGACAAACATGAACACGTTAGTGATAAATTTACTGTAAGACATAAACTTTATTTGGTTACAACATTATTGTAACACAAAACTTCCATACTTGTAACGAAATTTGTTAAACAATATGTGCAAAAAATTTTTACCACTAATGCAATTCCATTGTTGAATTGATAGTTTTATTTTTAACAATAATAAGCGCAATAGTGACAATATTTTTTGCAAGAACAAATTTACCTTTTTTGTGACAAAATGATATTGACACATTTTCCTTAATGTATTGGTGATCAAGTAATGGACACTAATTAAAAAAACACGAGTGACAAATATTTTGTCACTATTTCTATTTATTTTAGTAGCGATAATGTTGTCACAATAAAATGAAGTATTGTAACGACTTTTTTCGTCACTACTTTATATTAGTTGTGTCGACAAACTTCTCATAAATGTGTAAAGTTATGGTAACCATATATTGTTGTCACACATTTCATAGTTTTTAGTGTCAATACTTTTTTCACAATAAAATGAAGTATTGTAATGATTTTACTCAACATTACTTTATAATATTTCTGTCAACAACCTTTTTATAAATATGTAAAGTTAATGTGACCATTAGTGTTATCACACATTCCATAGTTTTTAGTGTCGATACTTTTATCACAAAAGTGTCAGACCCCGTTTCCGGAATCTAACTTTCATGCTCTGATACCATATTATGTCCAACCCCGTTTTCGAAGCCAGGTGATCGCATTCGAATAACATACATTCACCAACTATACTTGCATTCAAAACTCCTCTTTCTAAGCTCAGCTCCGCTCTTCGAATAGTCGACTAATCCGGTTATCCAACTGATAGGTCTGATTGTTAATAGTCGACTTGCAGCTAAATAGTCAACTAGTCCAATGCTTCATTTCAACCTTAATACCTCAAGGAAGAGCGTTGGTGAGTCCCCAATTTTACACATATACCTGCTTCGGGGCTATTAGCATAACTTTTT
>JAOQMS010000004.1:24347749-24368473 GCA_027563885.1 Erythroxylum longipes
CAAGAGCTTTATATTCTTGGATTTTTATGACTTTAGTTAGATCTTAGTTCTTTGAGTTAGATAAATCAAGAATAGATAAAGCTTAATCTCATTTGTGGATAGTTAGGTTTAAGGAAAGCTCATTCATGTATGCTGATTAAATGAAAATATATATGTGTTTTAAGGGAATCAAGCTAGTCGAAGACAAGAGCAAAGGGAAGAGCAAGCTTGATCTTGGAAGTATCAAGTAAATAGATGGGTAATATGTTTATATTTTTATGATGATGAGTAAAAATATTTGTATGTATGAATGCTATTAATTTTTGACTTGAATTATTGTGAATGTGGGAAAAACATCCTCTGATTTTATATCATGTTTGTTTGTATAATTGTGTTGCTTTATGCTAAGAAAAAAATAGAAACTTAAGAAGCATGAAAAATATGATTTTGATAAGTATACATCTAAAATCTGTTTATGTGGGTAAGAGAGATACCATTTCATTTGTCACGTGCAAGTTGACTTAAAGCCTTCTCCTGGCTATCCGTTTGTGGCATATGAGCTTCAAAAAATAAACTCATTTCGTTCATGATGTAAACTTCGGTTTCGCCATTTCGTTTTATGGGATTCTCTCGAGCCATTTTGTTTGCGCATTGCATCCTGAATTGTTGGATGTTGAATATGTTTGAATGATATTTTATGATGATTGAATGAAAAAAATGAGCTGAATTGTCTGGTAATGTGTTTCAAATATATGTGAAAGTTTTAAATTTTGAATATGATCTACTAAGTTTAGTATGTGGTTTATATATATACTTGAATGTGTTTGGTTCATTATTGCTGGCTATAAATGTAGTAGACACTGAGTTTCCTAGCTCACCTTACTATTTTTCCACTCCTCAGGTGAAGAAAAAGTAGATCAACAATAAACTTTGTAAAACTTCGGCAGACTCCTAGGATCTTTAACATTTGTAACTTAACAAGTTAGTTTAGATCACTTTTAGTAATTTAGAAGCATATTAAGCATAAACATTCATGATTGTATGAAATTTAGATATGAAATTTGAAGTTGTGCTAAGACTTTGTTTCATTGAAAGTTATAGTAAAAGTTGCAGAAATTCTCTTATGTTTTTGTGTAGATTTTGCTTTTTCTGTTGCATTGACATTTTAGCTGGGAATAAGTTTTCTGTTTGTGTAATGAGTCTTGGATGGAATTTCTGAAGTAAAATTGTTTAGATTGGAAGTTGTATGTATGGAATTGAATCCTGGATTCGGGTCTAGTGGTTGCAATTACTGGTTTTGCATATATATAAATGTTGATAGCAAATGAATGAAAACAATGAATAAGGGTTAAAATGCAGTCTGAAACTTTAAGGGCATAAACTGCACAGATATAGGAAAACTTATACAAAAGTGTCTTTATAAAAGTTGTAGATCTTTTTCTTAGCATTCTAACGACATAAATTTTGAAATTTTTGGATTTCTAGGTTGCAAGTTATGATGGTTTGAAAGGAGGGAGTACGACCAGAAAGTTGCAACTCTCTTCTTCATTTTCTTCTCCCTCATGCCTGTGACTCTTTTAACTCCTCTCACGCACAGGCATGTTTTCCTCACCCCCATGACACCTCCAATTGTCACGGTTGTGACAATTTCATGTCACAACCATATCATCCCTCATCCTATTGTCACGGTTGTAACATTATTGTGTCATGGTCGTGACACTTCTATGGAAAATTCATGGTTGTGACATTTTTATGTCATGGCCATAACAATTACAAATTTTGGACAAAAATATTTTAGTAGTAAAGTTCTAAGTGATTATATGTATTATTCAACCCCCATTTGAATTTATTTTCATGTTTAAAATTATTTAATGACATTTCATTATTAATTGTGCAATACAAAAAGTCCCACCATGCATTGCCTTTAACTAAATTATGTTCCCAAATTTATTTAATTATTATTTCATTAAATCCCAATTGTGGCGCATAGTCGCCATGAAGTCTGAATCGAGACCTAGGCCCAATAAGAAACCATAAAGATATTAGTAAAAATAGCCGACAGAATAGTTCATCAACTGAATGGGATTATTAAAAACGTGCAAGTACAAATCAATAAATTTATCTTTCCCATAAATTTCTATATATTGGATATTGGAGAAGATGTGGAAACCCCTATGTTCCTTGGACGACCGTTCCTAGTCACTGCTCATTTAATAATTGATGTTGATGGGGTGAACTGCTCATTCAATAATTGATGTTGATGGGGTGAACTAACTCTAAGGATAGGAAAGCAGCAAATAACCTTCAAGGTGTCAAAGAAAGACAACAGTTCTCCTTTACCTCCAACTAATATGTAACATCCCGTTCCCATACTAAGGGTTAGACTAAAAATTTGGTACTTATAAGATCAAATAGAGATTAAAGAAAATTGCATTTCATACTCATGCATAATGTTAGCATACACACATGTGAATTTGATTATTGCACGCATTGCAATGAATTGTACATGCATTCATTGACCTTTTCCAAGTATAAGTGATCTATAAATGTGATTATATTTGGAATTGTGAATTTTATGTGTTAAAAATTGACTTGGAGAGTATATCTATTGACTTAGAATTTTTGGAGAAAATTTGAGAATTTTCTGAAGTTTATAAGTATTTGTGTACTAGGAAAAATTCTAAGTGGCAGAACAATTGATAAATAGAAATAGAATTTAGAGTCAAGTGATAGTGGAAACTTTTATAAATGACTTTGGGATTTAATGAAAAATGTCATTGAAAATTGGGGAAAAATTAGGTTGAAAATTGGAGACAAATAGACTAGTTATTAAAAAGTGGTCAAATGAAGACCATAATAAAAGGACAAGTGGCAAGTAACAAGTGTCACACACTTGCCACTCACCACTCATGATATTTTCCTTCTTGCAAGACCAACATCCTTGTCTTTCACCCATTATTTTTGTAACTCATGCTCTCTTCTCCATTTTCTCCATGTTTTTGTCTCCATCTATGACACTCTCTTCTCCCAAGCATTAATGTTGAACCTTGCTCTCATCCTATACTTGCTAATTCCATTTTTATTATCTTCATCATCTTAACTCTAGAAAACCTAACATATTCCACTGTAAAAAGGTGAAGATCGTGTATGTGGAGGAGCTAGGGTTTCTTGGTGATTTGAAAGAGCTTTGGAGCTAAACATGTAAGTTAAACTTTGTTCTTCATGGGTTGTCTTAATAGAAGCATATTTGATGATAGTTAGAGGTTAAATGTTTATGAAATGAGGAAGGGTATATGCTAAAATGTGGATGAGAAATGGGGATAGATTCATATCTTGTTTTGAAATAGATAATGAAATGATATAACATTGGATTAAATTGAGTAAATGGTGTTCAAAGGGTGCTGGAAAAATGCGAGCTGTAACATTTTCCATTGATTATGCATCTGTATTTTAGCTATAACATGCTTTGTAGATATCTAAATGATATGATCTTTGGTTTGGAATAAAATAGAGACATAGGGATACATTTTGTATGAAGATATCAAATTCAAATTCTGTCATTAACAGTTTCTAATTTTGACTTGAAGTTCAGTACTTGGTGTAGGAAAAAGTGCAGAAAAACTGGATACATATTGGGTTTTTGTTCTGTTTTTCTTAATGGATTAATGTGAATCTTTTTGGGTATTTTTTTGATGATGTAAAATGAGTATAAAGATAAAGAGAGGGATCAATTTGGTGTGTTGAAATGTGAAGGATCTAGGTGATAGTTAGAAGTGAAATGAAAGTGGAAATGAAGTTGAATATGTGCAGAAAATTGATGATGAATGCATACATATGTTTATGTTCTGTTATTAGTGTTTATGATCAATCATGGGCTATAATTGGTTATGGATGATGTTGAGTTGAAAGGGAGTTAGAAAAATGTACAAATGATGAGTATTGAACTAGAAATGATAGAATAAGCACGAGAAATCGAATGTTGTAAGTAAAGAGTTAAAATCTGGAAAACATAAAATGCAATTGATCATACTTTAGTGCAAGAGGCAAAACTTTTTATTTAGAACTTGGATTGAGGTCCCTTAGGTATGGTTTTAAAGAGTACTTCAAGGTCTACAACTTTTATGAAGAACTCGAGAAGAGATTAAAATTCAAGTTTCTGTAAGAGACCCGTAAAGGTCTACTTAGCGGACATGATGTCCCTTCAAACGGACATGAGCGGGAATGGGAAGCTGAAAAACCTGAGAAGATCCGCCCAGCGGACATGAAGTCTACCTAATGGACATTCACAGGTCAAGTGGTCTTAATTAAGGTTTAAATGGGGTTTGGAATGAACCTAGAATGATGCCTTGATTAAGTGACTAATGTGTGATATGTTTGAAGTGATAATTGGGGTTATAACTTAGTGAATGAGTGGATGATATCAAAGTATCAAAGGCATGAGTATAATGGGGATGAAGATGTTTATATGATTGTAATTATATTCAAAGAAGTTGAGTAATATGTATTAAGGGATAAATTGTGAATGAGATTTGGATATTATGAGATCATATGAGGTTAGAAAAGAGATGATGAAAAAAATTTGAGTTATGTTATAGAGTGACCAAGTGTTCGTGAGGTGTAAGCTTATGAATAAGCTAGATGCATAAAAAGGGTAAAGATTGAATGTAGAATTTAGAATGATCATTTGCAAATGAAGCATAACTCTAAGTTCAATTAGACATATATGAGTTATGAAATGGGAATGAGCATAAGAAGTGAATTTAGAAAATATACCCGGGATTGTCATTGAGCATACATTATACATTACACATATACATGTGTGTAAAATTGAATGTTTATATGATTGTGCAATTAATAATATGTGTGCAATATGTGTTTTGCATACTGATGATACAAGATAGAACGTCCCCATCCAGGCGTTTCCCGAATATGGAAGCTAATGCTAATCTAGAGAGTATTGTGAGTAGACCTAGATGGTCTCATTTCATTGTTTGTTTTGTTTGAATTTTGGTATTGATTAACTACTGAATGTCTATATAAATGTGATTGATTTTGTTGGTTTCTGGACAGGAGGTCTAATGATTGTGATACTTGGTTGAGATATTGAAATGTTGCTTTTATGTGAATGAGAAAAACTAAGTGTACATAATTTGATGATAAATATGTTTTAAATGACCATTTGCATGTAAGTGAAAATGTGATTCTCAACTTAATGTTGAATGCTGGACTAAGGTCCGATGATATAAGAATGTGATTGAATGGGATCGTGCAAATGTGATTGATGCATTTCATTTCATAAATTCATGAAAAATAATGATAGCTGTGACCAGATTAGCCATCGATTAGAGCTTAAAGCTCAATGAGTGAAAAAGAGCCTCGAGCTCAAAAGTGATTCAGAGCCTCAGGCTTAACGTTTAATGAGCCCTATATGGGAAAGTTATCAGTGAGCCCTATATGGGACAGTTATCAATGAGCCCTATATGGGACAGTTTAGGCACTCGGTCACAATAAAGTAACAAATGGAAAGTGGGTCTTATACACACTGCATATGCATAATATGACTGATTAAATTATATTTATTGTAAAATGTGAAATGTTGTGAATGTGAATTATGTGTTATGTGACTGGGTGAGCCATCGATGATGGTCACTAATTGAGTTCGCAAAACTCACCAAAACTTTGCAATTATTTTTCAGAGCTCAGAAGAATACCCCGTTAGACAAACGAGAGTATACCTATTGCATGCAAGTGAGAGATAGAGGCCGGGATCAGTTGGCGTCTGCATTAGTATTTCCTTCATTTTTGTATCAAATTAAGTCTTCCACAATTATTGTAACTTATGTATTCGAATATTTCTGTTTTGAAATAAACTTCCAAATCGAAAATGTTTGTACATGGTTCTGGCAATGTAATGAAATTTTGACAAGTATTTTGTAGTTGTAATAGGCCCAAATGGATATTGAATTTTCTGATGATTGTATTATTGTGATTGGAAATGTTTACGAAATAAAGTGGGCCTGATTTGATTATCAATTTCTGCACTTTATGTTTATGGGTTAAAAAAAAGAAATTATACTGAAATTTGAATGATTGAGTGCTTTAGCATGCCACCCTCGCGAGGCACAAACTCGAATATCCCTCAGGACATCGGGTATATATGTTGCGTGAGTGGGGTGTTACATAATATCAAGAAAACAAAACCTGGAGGACAATGGGAAGATATTGAGGATCTTGGGAATGCATTCAGAAAGAAATGATCACGTAGAAGAAGGCAAAGGAAGGAGAATCGTAAGGAAGGTGGAATCCATAACATGGTTGCTCATATGCAGATTTTAAGATCAGTGACTACACTACCATTACACCGTTTAGTTGAACCACCTTAAGCACATGGAGAACATTGAGCTACCAATGTTAAAAGAAGTGTTGCATGGGAGGCAACCCATGGAATTTTATTTTTTTATTGTTTGTTGTTTACTTGTTTGTTTGATTTATTTAGTTGTGACTGTGTTTGATTTGAGTGTGCTTGACTTTTATTTGGATTTTGTTTAAATTTTAACTTTGTTTTCTCTTTAAATCTTTTGTTGATTAGATGATTTGGATGTGTTTGTAGGTTGCGTGAATGTTGAGAATGCATGCTAAGCTTGGAAGAGGGTTAATAAGTGAAAAATTTGGCACGATCATGGGAAGGTTCTCCAGAGAGTTTCTGGGGCCTTAACCACGATCATAGGAATGAGGGTGTTTCCCATAACCGTGGGAAGGCTCTCTAGAAAGTTTCTAGAGAGTCAACTCATGATTATGGGAATGATTGGGATTCCCATGATCGTGGGAGGCGCCATGTGAAAATTTTTTAAATTTCTTCCTCCTTTTCTTATTTCTTCATTCTTCAAATTTTCACAACCTCTCTCTTTAAAACTATGAAACCTACTCTCCCAACCTTTCCCATGCTTCATCTTACACTTAAACCTTGGTATTCTCTTCACTTCTTCCATCAATCTTTCAATCCTTTACACCTTTTTCACATTAATCATTTAAGAATCCAAGTATTTGGTAAGATTTTCTTTCTTTCTCCCTAAAAAACATGCTCACCTCTCTTTTCCTTATTTTTGTAGACAATGGCTTCAAAGAAGCAAGTCTCTTGAAAACCAACTGATGAACTACGCCTTCAAGTCTCCGAATAAGGTAAACCAGATATGGCGGACACTTTTTATGCCCCATTCCCTATTATTAGGAAGACAAAGGTATGCAATTTCGAGACTTTAAAGATAGAGATTTAATGCCTCCTAGATACTTTGATTTGAACTATTAGAAAATCTAGGATTAAGGTAAAAATTGAGAGATTAGCTGCGAATATTGATTATAGAGATTTAATTCGTTGTGATGTGTTGATATATCCTATGATGACTGTTGAATTTTTCACCATTGTGCGCTACAATCATAAAATGGATATATTCTGATTTAGGATAGGTGGCCATGTTTGTAAACTTGATTATACTGTCATTCATACAGTTTTTGATTTATCAAACACTAAAGTTTTGGATGATCATGATGAGATTTATGTGGACGATTACTAGAAAATTCTAACGAGTGAAACTAGTTTTGACTATAGGAATGCAACAAATAATTTAATTCGTAGCACAGAGCATTTACTTCTTCATAAATTTATATGTTTAATGGTTTTTAACAAAACTGAAAGTAATAAGTGCTCGGATAAGGAACTTTTCTTCCTTTGGTGCATAGATCGCAAAATTAAAATAAATAATCCTTATTGGAATTTTTGATCTATTGTGAGTTGTGTTAATAAGAAGAACTCTTATTTTGGCATATCATACATTGTTACTGCTTTCGGTTTATTTTACAATCTTGATGTGGATAGATTGCCTATAACTAGATGTGATGTTTTTTATGTCCCTTTTTTTAGACGCTATGAAATTTTGGAGCCCCATTATAAGGAGCTCTAAAATCCTCAAACGCACATAGTCATTAAGAATAGGGAGGGCAAGGATGTAGCCACTTCCCGACCATCCACATCTTAGGCACCTCTGGAGCTCCAAGAAGAAGCAGTAGAAGAGGAACCAACTGCAGTGGCAGAGGTTGACAGATTCTAGCAAATCTTCAACCAGATGGCCTCTAATCATCAATAAATGACACTGGAAATTAATGAGCTCAGTACCCAAATGAGACAAGTGCACAAGGAGCAGCGGTACATGAAGAAGAAATTCCTCAAGTTCATTCGGAGGAATAATATTAAAGTCCCTTCACCAATGCCATCACCACCAAAATCTCCATGAGCCTTTTTTACCCTAAACTTTTTACATTGTTTTATTTCTTTTGTTTGTTTTAATGTATTTTGTTTGGTTTTAGTTTAATGTATTTTGTTTGGTTTGATGTCTTTTATTTAGTTTGATGTCATTTTACCGTATTTTGTGGTTGCCTTGTGACATTGAGGACAATGTGTTCTTTAAGTGTGGGGAGGTGACACGTGCTTTGTCAATTGCATTATTTTAGTCACTGTTTACATTTTGTTAAATAGGACACATGTTTTAGGCATATTATGTTGTTTTGTGTTAAGCAATGGAACCACACCTAAATCATTTTGATTTGTTTTTCCATAAGATTCTATCACATTAGTTGGAATGAGATTGAATGCATGCTTAAACTCAGATTAGGCCACTTAAGTAGAGAGTGAACCATGTTGAGTGATGAAAAGTAGTTGGTTACATAAGCTTACTTAAAATTTGACACTTGATCATTGACGTAGTTTAGAGATGCATAATGAATTTTCATTTGAGCCAATGTGAGGATTGAGCCTAAATGACTCCATCTATATTCATTTTATTTCTTTGTTTGTGTAATGCTTCCTTAGTTTATTACCTTCAAAACTTGCTTTGAATCAGTTTGAGTCTACTGGATGCATGCTTAATAGAGATGATTAAGGCCCTTTTGTGTTAACCCTTAGTTTAAATGACCTACCTTTTATTATCCCTTAATACCCCCTATTGAGCCTTAACCAATTTTTTGCTTGAAAAACACCTAAAATTTTAAAACCCGAAACCTAAAATCCCATTCACCTACCCAATCACAAGCTTAGTAGAGTATTAAGTGATGCATTAGTTTAGGAATTTTTCTACAATTCTTTTGTGAGATGAGTTGAGTGATACTCCTTCTCTTGAATCACATTGCATTTAGTTTTAATTCATTGTTTCTTCCATGTGTTAAAAAGAAAATGAAAAAAAGGAAAAGAAAAATAAAAAGAAAAACATTCTAGTAGCATCAATAGGTGCAGAGTGGTAATATATTTACACTTGTGTATCTTAGAATTATGTTTTGTTATTCCTTTGTCCACTTATTACTTTACAAATGCTTGTGTTAAACCCTTTATCCTTTTTACCCACCTTAACCCTTACCATATTACAACCTTAAGCAAGTCCTTTTGATTTATTTATGCATGCAATCATTGTAGAGGAGAATTGGTGTATTAGCAAGCCTGTGGTAATGTAGTTTCCTATTGGGAGCTTAAGTGAAACACTAACCATTAAACACTTGAGATAAACGAGTGAAAACATGAGGAAGATTCATTTTACATCTATACTTATTTTTAAGTGATAGTACCATATGTTGAGCTTGCTTATATACACTAATGAAAATTAGTCATGATATATGTAGTAGCTTGATATTTGAGTTAACCAAAATTTGAGGGATTGCATGTTTTGATCTTTGTGAAAATGTAGTAATGGAATTGATTGGTTGTGTTTGATTTTATGTAAGGATAAGTAAAGATTTAAGTATGGGGAAGTTGATAGTTGTACATTAGTGTCTATTTTTCTAAGTATTTGGCATATGTCTCTTGCATAATAGGTTATTATGCAAAAGTTTTAGGATTTATTTTGTATGTTTTTGTTTAGTTTGATCTCCATTGTGTTCTTTTATTTTTGATGTTGATTTAGGGTAAGAATTGATCATTTTGATATAAGAATGGAAGTTGACCACCTTTGTGAATGATCCAGCTATAAGAGAAGAGGAGAGGAAGAATCATAACACAAGAACCCATAATCGTGGGTTTCATGCCAGTTCCTACGCTAATGGGATGTCTAACTCGAAGATACACGTGGGGTTCAATTATTTTTAGGTTTTCTGGACTATATAAGTTTATAAACCCCTATAAACGAAGGAGCTTATGTGAGACTTGCCTCCTTGAGTAAAAACGCAGGTTTAGAGCCTCAGGAGAGTATATATTCAAGTTTTTTCATTCACAATTAGGAAAAGAGCATAACAATGCTAGATTTTCCAAATTCGGGCCAGGAAGAGGAGAAGTTGAATTCAATTAGTTTTCTTTCGTTTTTCTCTTCTAGCATTTGTATGATGGATTATTTGATTGTTAAGGATGTTATGGATATCATAAGTGGCTAATTTAATTGTAGGGGTTACTTTTGAACTTCTTGTTAAACTCCTATTTTGTTGGTTTGAATAAATGAAGGTTTTGATGAATGGTGAAATTATGCCTTGCAATATATCGAGAGATTAAGTTAGGTTATTTTGCAGAATTGTAAAATAAGAGTTGACATTCTATAGAACTATATTCATCAAGTTAATTAATTAGTTAAAAGAGAGATCTTGGCTAATTTAATTAATCACCTATAGGGTAACTTCATAATTAGTTGAATTGGTGGATTGATTTTGTATATTGAGAGATTGTTTAATCATCTCCATTTAATTTGGCTATGGATAATTAATTATACCTTAAGAGAGGGTAGTCAATACATTAGGACATCTTAGGTGAGGCACAATTCAATTAACAAAATAGGAGGGAGAGAAGATAGGGAAAAAGTGATCTCTAGTAGTGAAAATCTTGAATTCCAAGTTTTTACACTTGTGAGTTATCATTTGTGTTTTGTTATTTGATTAATTTAATTTAATATTCCAGTTTATTTCCATAAAAAATTCTGGTTCTTAAACAAAGATTAATTTGAATTAACTGGTGCCTAAGCACAATGCTCATGGGATCGATATCTGCTTATTACTACAAGTCATGACCTGTATACTTACAATTTTGAGCGTAAAACTAAGAGTCTATTTTTCATTCAACAATTTCCTTTGGAGCACTTCTTTAACATCTACTACATCTCCTTCTGCTGCATTGTCCACTATATACTGACACTGCTACGTCAACCCATGATAAAATAATTAGTTTAGTATGTGAAGCGAAAAATGATGGTGTGGACATTGTATCAATAAGAGCTTGAAGCATTCCCATACCTCCTGGAATGGCTCTCCCACCATCTGAGTTAACGTTGCTATCTTGGTGTGCAACTTAGATATCTTTTGATGGGAATAGAACTTTCCTATGAATTTTTTGTACACCTCTTCCCATGTAGTCAAATACTCGAAAGGAAGGGTCATCAACTATGACTTAGCCTGATCCTTCAATGTGTGTGGGAAGCATCTCATTCTGAGTTAATCTTTTTTAGCCCATCCAATGAAAAGGTTTGGAGGGTGGTATAGAATTCTCGAATGAAGTTTAAAGGGTCTTCATTGGTGTCCCCTGATGGTAGCATGTTATAATGGATGCTCTTCAATTCATGGTTCCTAGTTGCCTCTCCTAAATATATGCACGAAGTGGCAGTACCAATCACCGGTTTAACATACTCCCTCATCACTAACTACCTTTGACCCATCTTAATGTTATCCAATTGATCTTCATGCTTATGTTCCTTGCAATCGTCTTCAGAGTCCGCTTAAAATCTTCATCTTAAATGTACGTTAATAATAAAAGGGATGGGTTCATTATCTAAAGATCTCCTTCCTAGTATAAATAAAGTAATTCACTACCTAAAATTCTCCTACCTATCACAAACTAATTACAAAAAACACTAAATTAATAACAAAAATTACAAAACATGTTAACAAAATAACACAATAAAACATACATGCATGAACAAACACAAACAATCAAAATCACTTAAGCAAATAAAAATAATCAAAATTAATTCAAGTTCAAAACACTAAACAGCTCCTCAGAAATGGTACCAAAAACTTTTTATGCCCAAGTAAGTTCTAAAAATACCTAAGATATCCTATTCGTAAGTATACGAAGTAGTTTTAGTGATTACCCAGGGTTGTCTCCCACAGAGGTGAAATTGGTTAACTTAAATTAATCTGAAACAAAAATAAAAACATATGCAATCCTAAACATTCTATCCCGATTTGTTGAGTGAAAGCTTTAAAGAAAATTACAAAATAGTATCAAAAGTAAACGATTCAATTGGAAGAAAAGATGAATAGATTAATTGAAATGGAAGACTCTTGAGAATTTATTTCACTAATTTAATCTCCTATGCATGATTAAGGGAAGTGTTTTAAGAGTTGTCTTACTTTTGGGTTCTAAATCAACTTGAATAATGAACTAATCTAACTTTATTATTCAACCGATTATCATCTGAGTTAATTATGGAAGCCTGACTATTAATTACCATTTAGGTTAATATATTTCTAGTTCTTAACTTAAGCGTCTATAGTTTCCCAATCCATATTAAATTTGTCCTCTTGGTCCTTCATTTAATACTAAAAGTAAAGCAAAGTTGTTCCATTCTATTACATCCATTCAGCTCAAAAATTACATAAATAAATAAGACAATAAATTCGTAACTCAATCATGCATAGTCAACTAAAATAGCTACATTAATTCTCAAGAAAAAGAGATTAGTCCATTATAGCATAAACACAGTTCAACAAAAGTATTAAAGTAATAGAACAATGAATACTAAATGAACTATGAAAAGATAACAAAGTAATAGTCAGTTAAGCTAACAAAGTAATAAGTTCAGTAAGTAAACAAGAAACACTACAACAGATGAATAACAGAGCAAGAAAATAAATATTGATTGAATGAGGTGCGGTGATCTCCTGCCCCTCTCAAGCTTCTCGTATCAGCTTTTGCTTCAACTTGTTCTCACCAGATGGTCAAAAGCTTTGGTTCTACTTCTAACTCTCTACTATGTTTCTCTCTTCTTCACTGACTCTCTCTATTTTCTTCTCTTTTTCCCTTCTTTCTCTCTATTTTCTCTCTATTATGATTATGTAAATATAATGCCCTAGAAAGCAAGTGTATTTACATATATCTTAATTTTCTTTTAGTTACTATATTGTAATGAAAATATTTATTATTAATAACACAAAATAGTTTGGTTTTATTTTTGTGACAATAATATAACTAATCATAAGGTACCAAGGTTCTTTTGTAAGTAATATACATATACATGGACATGTATAGGAAACATGTATATTATTAGGATCTAAATTAATTGATTCATAGTGGAATAATCAAGTTGGTCGCTTGATTATGGTTTAGATTGTAGTGTTTTACCTCCATGTAAGTAAAGGAGTTTACTTCAAGGGAATGATGAGTTTCAA
The DNA here is from genome assembly GCA_027563885.1 of Erythroxylum longipes. Taxonomy (NCBI): domain Eukaryota; kingdom Viridiplantae; phylum Streptophyta; class Magnoliopsida; order Malpighiales; family Erythroxylaceae; genus Erythroxylum; species Erythroxylum longipes. The sequence continues at coordinate 24,361,136 of JAOQMS010000004.1, forward strand.
ATCATGATAGTAGTTGAGTATCGGTAATGGCATTAGTAAATGAATTTGGAATTGTGTATGTTTTAAAGAATAAAGTAGGCCATTACTTTAATCTTAAAACATACACCTTAGCATTCGTTTATTACAAACCACAATCATGATAAGTGGTGAACTCATGTGTGTTTCATTATAATTCTTGATATAATCGGAATGGAATTTTACAAGTTATCAATCCAGTGTTCGTATGTTAGAATTATTAATTGAAACATGCATCAGGGAACATTCACTCAAATAAAGAGTTTATAGTGATATCATCACTTTTAGATGTTTTACGGAGATTGGTGATTAAACTAGCACAGTAGTTTGATGTACTATCTACCCATCAAGTCTTAACACTATGATTAAATCTTATGTGTTAATCACCGTGTAGAGTAAAATGGGAAATCTAGAAGGAAAAACCAAAATAAGGGAAAAATGGAAAATTTACCCTTTATTGTATGGATGGATATAATATGTTTCATAATATGGTTTGCAATTAGACATCGAATTAATAATTTTGAAACAAAGTTTCTCATAATTTAAGTAATTCCAGAGTTCAACTAATTGTCTTTAGTGGAATGAAATTTGGTTAATAAGTCAGAATTATTTCTAATGATATTAAATCAATTCCAGACTTATTGGAGATTGAATTATTTAAGTCCAATTAGATTCCTCACTTGGCTTCTGGGAAGGTTATCAAGGAAAGTAAGAAAAATAAACGGAGGTTTTCAGAAAGAAAATGAGATAGTTTGGAGAGAATTAGATGAATTGGATTCAGACCAATAAAACTAGAACAATTTAATTAAGAGTTAATTAAATTGGGTCTTAAGCCTATAATTAAATGTTAGGCTTACACTAATTATTTGTTAATTATAAGCCCAAAGGAACTTTTAATATTGGGCTGGATTTTGATTTAATTAATTAGATTAATTGAATTAAAATCTAAATCATTAATCATTAAATGGTTTAATGGTTAATTAAAGAATGAAGAGTGGTAGTGGATAGAAAATGTGCAGCCATTTTTTTATTAAAGAATGAAGTGTGCGTTTTATCTTCGTTAAAAGGTTAATGGATGGTCTGTAAACTTGAAAGGTAATACAAGTGTTAGCTTTGGAAGGACTTTTTTCAATTAGATTTGATCAAATGCTCATTTGTTGATGCATGTACCGAAGATGTAAGTGGAGTTATAGCTCTTTTGAGTTTCTTTGGTAATGAATGAGTTCTTTATTGTTTGCTCTCTCCACTCTCTCCTAAGCTAACATTTTTTTAAGAATACGTTGAAAGCTCATTTTTCCTACATGTCTTTTAACATATGATGGTAAAATACACATGCATGGCTTTTAAACTCTCACTGTCTCCTTCCAATGTATTCGATGATGTTCATTTATAAATGGTTTTCATGCTTGTTTTTAAAACATAAATGGACAACACTTTCATTTATTCAAAAGTGAATGAGAGGGTGCAGTTTTTTAGCTCACCATTAACATAAATTTTGTCTCACCATTGGGCTCTCCATTTTATCTCTTCATTTTCTCAAAAACCAAATAGCCATAGAAAAGTGTAGTAGCTCATTTAACATTCTTCTAAATGAATGTGTATGTTTAGTCTTTGGCTATCCCCACTCACTCCAAACCTTCGGCCATAAGAAAAGAGAAGCTCTCCATTTTGCTCTCTTTTGACCGAAGATAGAAAATGAGAATGTCTCATTTTTTTGTTCTTTTGAACTAGCCGAATATAGCAAAAAGTTTGCTATTAATTTTTCTTCTCTTTCCCACAAAAGGATCTTGATAACCAAGCTATCTAAGGAGAACAAAAGGTAGATCAGATTGGTAGAGGACATAACAGCGAGGAGTCAAAGCTGTAGCAAAGAGTTGGTAAAAATTCCAATCTTGTTCTTATTTGATATATTTTCCTTATACCGTATCATGTATTGATTAAAGCATGATGATTTTCTATTTTCTCTTTCACTATATTGTGATTCCGGAAAAAGTTTTTGAAATCTACTGTTTAGCCAAACCAAACATATTTTTGTTTTCAATCTAACACTCTCTTCCGAAGTGTCTCTGGTGTTTTAAGTGAAGAATTTAGTGAATGGAATGAAAAGATATCGCCACCACCCTCCTATCCTTTCTACTTTTAGCCTCGTTTAGGTTTAGATTTTTGTGTCTATAATAGTTAGTTTCCAAAACTATTGAGGGTTAGAGTGTTAGAATACTGAGTCACATGAGTGGCATCATTACAGAATTAATTGTTGGAGTTATATAAATATAGTGCCCTAGAAAGCAAGTGTATTTACATGTACCTTAATCCTCTTCAATTACATTTTTGTAATGGAATTATTTATTATTAATAAAATAACAGAGTTTGGTTTCAACGAGCATTATATATCTAGTAATAAGGTACCAAGATTCTTTTATAAGTAATATACGTATACATAGAGATGTGTGGGAAACATGTATATTATTAGAATGTAAATTAATTGATGCACAGTTGAATAATCAAGTTAGTTGCTTGATTATGGTTTAGATTGTAGTGTTACGATTTATATCCGTGTAAGTAAAGGAGTCTACTTCAAGGGAATGATAAGTTTCATATCATGAGAGTAGTTGACTATCGATAATGGCATTATTAAATGAATCTGGAATCAAGTATGTTTTCAAGAATAAAGTGGGTCGTTACTTTAATCTTAAAACATATAACTTAAGCATTCGCTTATTATGAACCACAATCTTGATGAGTGGTGAACTCGCATGTGTTTCATTATAATTCTTGATATGATCGGAATGGATTTTTTTAGAGTATTAATTCAGTGTCTGCATGTTGGAATTATTAATTGAAACATGTATCATGGAAGGTTCACACAAATAAAGAGTTTATAGTGATATCATCACTTCTAGATGTTTTAAGGAGATTTGGTGATTAAACTCGCGCCAGTAGTTTGATGGACTAGGTACCCATCAAGTCTTAACATCATGATGATATCTTGCGTTTTAATCACCATATAAAGTAAAATGGGAAATCTAGAAGTAAAAATCAACATAAGGGCAAAATGGTAATTTTACCCTTTATTGTGCGGATGGCTATAATAAGGTTCTAAATAGGGTTTACAATTGGACATAAAATTTGTGTTCTCATAATGTTTAATAGTTCAAGAGTTCAATCAATTGTCTTTAGTGGAATGACATTTAGTTAATAAGCTAGAATTGATTCTAATGAGATTAAATTAATTCTAGGCTTATTGGAGCTTGATCAAAGTCCAATAAGATTCTGCACTTGATGCATAGGTTGGCAATCATTTTTTCTATGCTGCATATTTTTATGTGATAGAATTATATATGGTGTATGTGTTGCTCTTTTGATTGTCCATAGAAGTTAAATTTACCATGTAAGATTTCTTCATTTGGTTGTAACAAGGAGGGTGGTCTATCATCACCATGTTTCCTCCTTGGCTTCATTTTTCTGTTTTCTTTGATTTTGTAATGTACAAATTGATGTAATGATGAAGATGAAGCAGCCATGGATTGAAGAAATGGAGAGGTAAAGGTTTCGGTGTATCCTTTTGTGTATTGGCATAGTTTCGGTTTTGTGAAAACAAAGATGCTGGAATTTTGTTTCAATGAATCTAGTTTCGGTTTTTAATGTAAAAACAAGTGCTGTATTTTTGTTTCAAGGAATCAAGTTTTGGTTTTGATAAAATACTAAGTGCTTTTTTTTTGTTTTAATGGAAGGAGTTTCAGTTTTAATGAAAACAAGTGCTGGAATTTTTTTGTCATGACAAAGATTCGGTTTTATGAAAATCTAGTGCTCGATTTTTTATTTTCAATGTGACAAAATTCATTTTTTATAAATGCCATTACATTTTATTTACCGAATGGGCCAGATCATATGAGCGAAGAGTTTGAAGTAAAAGATCCAAGTCTAAGAAGAATTTTTTAGGCCTAAAAGGCTTGTAATTAATTTTATGTTTCTAGGATGGACAATCAAAAGTGGCTTAATTAGCTCATATTATGAATGGATAAATGAATGCAAATAATATATGATATTATGTGATTGCATGTCGTTTAGAAAATTGCCAAACCTAGGCCTTTCCATGCATTCATTATGTATGAGATATATAATGAAACAATATAGGATGGATAATAAATTACATCTAGACAAGATGGTATTTAAAACTTAAAGCCCAAAAAGATTGAGTGGGAAAGGATGCTCATGTGAGAGTCCACGGTCTCCAAATGATGGCCCATTTGCATGTGGTGAAGTGTTATTCCCCATCGGAGGGCATAAATCCTAGATCTTGCATGGTTTGGGTCTCCTTAAGGATAAGTCCACCTATTAGTAGCAATGTGATCTCCCACTAAGGCATGGTTTGTAAGTATCTTTAGTGAACGAATTAAATGGTTAAACACTTAACATTCTTTTATCAGTAAGCTGATAAACCTTATCTCTTTTGGCAAAAGTATGGAGCAAATTATGATGCTTCTCAGAAAGTTCGGCATGAGATGCTTGGTAGTTTTTTGAGTGGGAGGGTCCCAGTTTTTCTTTTAATGGATAAGATGGCCCACCATCACTTAGTCTATTATAGATAAGAAAAATAACCGTCATATAATGTTTTAATTTTTTTAAGTTTTGTTAAAACTATCATCATGCATACATGCATCATGATTTTATACAAAGTTCCAATATTGTTGACTAGTATGCTTATTTTTTAATAATTTATTTTTTCAGACATTATCAACCACAAAATGAATCCACTCACTCTATTCTTGACAAATAAAAAATTGGAAAATGGAAAAAATTTTAATGAATGGAAACGTAATCTTGACAATGTTCTTCAATATGAACGTATTTCATAAGTGTTAACTAAAAATGAGCCTACACCTCTAGGTGGAGGTTCAACTCTTGAGATATTCCAACAATATGAGCATTGGCAAAATGCTGACAAGACTACTAAATGTTATATTCTTGCTTCTGTCAGCGGCATGTTGCAAAAGCAAATTGCTTGTATGAAAATTGCTAGTTCAATGGTCCATCATCTACATGAGATGTTTAGTGTGAAGATTAGGCCTGCAAGAGTGAAAACTATCCAAACCTTTCATAATCTCAGACAGAAACCTGGTGAACCAGTGCGGGATTACATGATGAAGGTAATCTCTACGGTCACTGAGGCTGAGATGCTTGGGGCGGATATGGATGCGGACACTCAGATGATTATAATCATCCATAGATTAAACTCTTCTTTTCAGTAGTTTAAGTTAGACTATGAGCTCAACAGTAAGGATTACACCTTGAATGAGTTGATAAATACCCTCCAAAGCACAGAGGAGATATTGAATATCAAGGCTCATGGGCCCCAAGCTAATGTAGCATCTTCTTCAAAGCCCAAGGGTAAGGGCGAGTAGAAGAAGAAGGGTCTAATGAAAAAGAACGTCCAAACAGGGGTCAAGGCTACATGAAAAAGTAGGCCAAAGAGAACATTAAAGGAAAGTGTTTCCACTGTGATGAGATGGGCCACTAGAAAAGAAACTATCCAATCTACCTTCAGTCCCTCAAAAGCAAACAAGGTATAGGTTTCCTAAGTTTGTTAGGAACTAGAAATGTGGAAAATTTATCTATTTATTGGATATTAGATTTAGGAGCTACTAACCATGTTTGCAATTCGTTGCAGGGGTTCTAGCAAAGGAGAAGACTATCTAAGGGCCAGTTTCAAGTCAAGATAGTAGACGGTTCCTATGTTTCAGCAGAATCAGTGGGAATAGTTATCTTGGACTTTCCTAGTGGTCATAGGTTATATTTGGAGGATTTTTATTATATGCCAATGATTATAAGGAACACGATTTTGTTTTTCATCTAATAAAATCTGGTTATTCCTTATATTTTGGAAAAGTTGTTTCAATAAATAAGAATAAGGATTTTATTTGTGATGCAATAATTAAACAGGGATTGTTCTTTATAGAACCTATGTCAAGCTCACTAAACACCACAGAATTGATAAAACCAAGACAATCCAATGATTCTAGAATTAATTCAAAATATCTGTGGTACTTAAAGAATGGGTCATATCAATCAAAAAAGACTTGATAGGTTAGTAAAGGATGTGATCCTTATGGGCTTGGATAATGATCCATTACCCAACTGTGAATCTTATATTGAAGGAAAAATGACCAAAGACTCATTTCCTTCTAAAGGAAACAGATCTGAATCCATGTTAGACCTTGTACATATAGATGTGTGTGGACCCATGAACATGCAAGCTAGAGGAGGTTATGAATATTTTATAACAGTTATAGATGATTACTCAAGACATAGCTATTTGTATTTGATGCATAAAAAGAGTGAATCCTTTGATAAGTTCGAAGAATTTAAAGCTGAAGCTATGAAGCAACTAGGCAAGCCATTAAAACAACTTCAATCGGATCCAGTTGGTGAGTACTTATCTAGAGAGTTCCAGTAATATTTAATTGACAATTGAATTGTTTCCAATTTGTTAGCTCCTCGAATACCTCAATATAATGGTGTAACTGAGAGGAGAAATAGGACTCTATTAGAAATGGTATGATCAATGATGTCCTAAGCTAGCCTTCCAGAATCATTCTGGGGATATGCCATACAAACAACAACATATCTTCTTAACTTTGCCCCATCCAAATCGGTGCCTAAAAAACCTAGGGAGTTGTGGACTGGCCTAGTACCTTCATTGAGTCAATTAAGGAATTGGGGCTACCCAGCCCATGTTCGAAAGTCTTAATCCACAAAGATGGAACCAAGTTCAGAACTATGTTTGTTAGTAGGATATCCTACGGGAACTCGAGTGTACTATTTTTATAGTCCTCAGGATAGGAAGGTATTTGTGCCGACAAATGTGATCTTTTTAGAGGAAGCGTTTGTGAGAAATCACAAAGGAAGAAGTGAAGTAGTGCTAACTAACTAACCTGAATATCAAGTTATGCCTAGATGTAGTGGGAGGGTTATGAGACATTCAGATAGGTATCTAGGTCTAGGAGAAGGCTTAATTGCCATCTTAGACTAAGAAGAAATGGATCCCAGTACGTATACTTAGGCTATTAATGATGTTGATGCAGAAAAATGGCTCAAGGCAATGGAATCAAAAATAGATTACATGTACACTAATGACATCTAGGTCCTTGTAGATCTACCACCAGGTATAAAATCCATAGGGTGTAAATGGATCTATAAAAGGAAAAGAGGATCTGATGGAAAAGTAGAGACCTTTAAATCTAGATTGGTAGCTAAAGGCTATACTCAAAAGGAGGGTATAGACTATGAGGAGACTTTTTCTCCGGTTGCCATGCTTAAGTCCAT
>JAOQMS010000004.1:24368573-24399315 GCA_027563885.1 Erythroxylum longipes
CTGTTTGAAGAGTCAAACAGCCAAAGCATGCCAATCAGTTAAAAAAATAGCTGATTGGCAGCTTACCAAACGGGGGCTTACTCTATTTGCAAATTTTGATGACTCAGCTCGTTTGTTTTTTAACCTTTTCTTGTATTTTTTTAAATTACTCTATTTACAAATTTTGATACTCGGCTTCGTTTGTTTTTGACCTTTTCTTTGCTCTAGAGTCTAGACAGACGTAAAAGAACTAAACACTACTCTTGATATGCGCTCAAGCTATATTTATATATATTATGCCAACGACACTCTCTAGTCACTGTAGTCTAATCACACTGCCTCTTTACTTTTCCCTTTTTCGCTCTCTTTTTTTATTTCTCGTCGTGTCCATTTAGATTCAAGAGGAATCATGTTGTTTTGTTGAATATACAGATCTTGGTGAATCGTTCTCTCTAATTGCGAATGTCGAACCCTGGAGCGTTGGATCTAGCAGCCAGTTTAGGGATCGAAAAGAACGATGTCCTTTTTTTTCTTCTTTATCTAGAGCTGCCTTTTGAGTTTTGATTCTTCCGTTTCCTTCTTCGTCTTCTTGAATCTTCTGTAGTTTTCCTTCCCCTCCATGCATGGTGTGGTAGTACTTTACACAGTAAACAACTATTCTCTTTGAATCTTCCGCCTATCTGGCTCCTACTTAATGCTACTATGTGGCAACATCACAAGAGATACAAGCCGGAAGTTGTTGAAAAAGAAAAGGGGAATTCAAATATTTGAATAAAGGCGGCAGTTTGAAGTTGAACCGCGAAGAAGAAAATGGAGAAGTTTCAGTCAGCTAATGAACTCACCGCCGCTTCTACTCTTCGCCTCCTCTCCACCTCCTCGTCTTCCTCTTTCTCCTCTTAAGTAAATTCAATTATTATTTACATCCACTACTACTTGTTCTTTTATGTTTAAACTTATTTCACGGATTTCCTTTGTGTACGTGTGCTCAGGCTTGGTTTTGATCACGAGCTAAGTAAGAGCAATTTTAGCGAGAACAGTTCGATGAATTCCACCTCTTCCTCTCTCATCACCAACAATCAAGCTTCTTCCAAGCCCATACCCCACCGTAAGATCAGGATCATCACCGTCGTGTCTCGCCACCATGAAATGAGGTTCCAGGTAATTTACAATCTCTTATATCTTTTGATTCTACTTTCTTTTAAGAAAAATGCTACATCGGTGCAACAATCCTCTGTTTAGATTATGCTTTTAAATCTATAGCCGTATCTCTTCTTACTCAATTCTTATGCCTTGATTAACATAATGAATCCAATTCTAAACTCTCTTTTGCCTTTCAAAATGACTAAAGCAGTTACAGTTATTGTTCATATTCACATATTAGTTTGGATCTCCTAAACATCTACAAATATTGTTAGTTAAGAAAACATTCCCTAGTTGCTTGATTTGGTGAAACCAAACAGAAGCAAATTGTTTCTGTCTGCTGTTCTGATTAGTTTAAAATAGAGCAACAAGTTCTTTTAGGTAGCACAGAGAAGACGCACAGACGTGTACTGGAGCTATGATCACCGGAAAGTCATCGATGCTTGGCCGATTACGGAGTCCTCAGCGTCCATGTCTACAGAAGGTTCTTGCTTGTCAAGCTTCACAAAAAAATAAGCAGTTCGAGCAGGCGAAGGGAGTGTATGAGCCAATCAGGTTTGGAAGAAGGCAAGTTGATTCGGGTTGTGGCTTAGGCTCGATTCACATAAGGCGCCGAGCCGAAGCCATAATGAAGTTGCACTGATGATGTCTGTTTCGTCAGGGTTTTACTTGTAATTTCTTATGAATTTTGTTGTTTAATTCTTTTCTGCTTCTTGTGTAGCAGGTAATTCATACATTAATATTTTAATGGGAGCTTTTTTCGACTAATTTGTGCTATTATATATATATATAAATCTGTATACTATAATATTTATTAAAAAAGTGTTAATTTATTATAATCATATGCAGATAAATATTTTAGATTAATTTGTAAAATTTATTATAATATTATGCATGTGAGTGATCTTAAAAAATATGCACAAAGCAAATTATAATTAAGCTTATTTTTTTACTAAAAAATGGTGGAGTTTTTCGACGTAAAAAATTGTCTAAAAATAAAAATTATCGATAGAGAAAAGTATATAAAAGCTTATACAAAGCGTCTAAAATAACATATATGTGTCTAAAAAAATTGTCGAAAATGTATTTTTTTGACGCATTTATGTGTAAATAGATTTTCGACGCTTAGATACGTAAAAAAAATGTATAATTTTTCGACGCATCTATGTGTTTAAGAAAACCGTCAAAAATAATTTTTGTAACACTTGTTTTTTTGACGCTTTATAAAGCGTCTAAAATTATTTTTAAGACGTAAAAAAGCGTCTAAAAATTTCATTTCTTGTGTCTAAAAACTCTATATTTTGTTGTAGTGATTTTAGTAAAATTGAAAAACAAAGCATGGCTCATAAATAATTGATTCTCTCCCCATACTTGAGTTAAACATTGACCCTAATGTATGAAATATAAACAAAAAAATAAAAATTAAGGAAGATAAACATAAAGGAGGGAAAATAAAAAGGGATTATAAACTTCTTTATTCCTTGTTTGTCATTCGCTATCTAAGGTAGTTATGATTGATGTCTAGAATTTATTTATACCATGTAAATAAACACAACTAAATAAAGCAAAAAAATAAAATGCAAAAGGAAACTTAACATTAAGTTAAACAAGAATTAATATGGAACATAAATAGAATGACATAAATATAAAAAATATAGTTATCATAAAAGGACGAACATAATTTGTAAAAATAAGAAAACTTAAAGGTACGAAAATTCAATAAGAGCTCAGTTAGTAACAGGCCAGTCCTCATTATAATTATCCTTCTCTAATGTTGTTAAAGATTATGGAGGCATCTTTAATAGAGGCATGGGAAAGTCTTCAAATTGTAGATCTTTTTGTTTTTTTTGTCAATTAAACACAATTGAGACTTAGGCATGTCCCATGTCATGGATCCTTTTGGAAAACTAAAAAAAACAACATGGTTTAGGCATAAGTGTGTCCCAAGCCTTGTTTAAGATAATACAACACAAATTTATTTTTTTAATCTTTCCATTAGATTGTATCTTGGATGTTTAATCTCTTCAAAATGTCTCCTTAAGCTCATATGTGCCTTCCTATTTATTCCTAACCCAAAAAATAGAAAAAAAGAGGACAAAATTCTAAACATAAACAGTTAAAGCAAGATGTAAACTTATTAATCAAATTAATAAAAATATAAATTAAAAGCCAAATGAAATCCTAAATTGGTGGTTTATAATGCCAAAAATGAATCCAAATAAACTTAAAAAGGATTTATACTTGTGGTGGGGTTACCTCCCAATAAGCACTTTTTAATGAATATTTTAGTTGGAATTTTTCCTTAAACTTAATTAATTATTAGAGGAATGTGGTTGCTTCCTTCTGTATCACTATAACGTGTTTCATTTAGAGGGTGGTTGTCTCTTATATAGATCTTTTTCTTTACTTTTGCAGTTATCATCATTTTTCTAAGTCTTTTATTTTTTCTTGATAATTTCCTATATAATATTAAAATAATTTGCTTATACCAAATCTTTAATAAGTATAAATGAAATTTTATAATTTAAAAACATGAGCTCTTTAATTCTAATCCTAAGTTTGAGTTTATCTTCTCTAATATTAATTATTACCCTTACAATGACTAGGAAGGGTTCAAAGGTTAAAGACTTTTTCTCTTCCTTGTCAATATCTAAAGTATAAAAATCTATTGAAAATATGAACCTATCAATTTTTACTGTCACATTCTCCTTAGCATCTCTAAGACTTTGTATTAAATTTTTAGTAAGATACTTCACTCTTTTAATGAGTTTCAATCCACCTAATTTAAAACTTTTTAGCATAATATAAAACATTACATTAATATTTAAACTTAAATCTACTAATTATTTATTAATATAAATACCACCAATTATGCATGAAATGTTATAACTCCCTAGATCACCTAGCTTTGTTATTATCATATCTTAGATGACTTTAATATTTCCTACATTTAGTTCTGTGTCTGTGATTTTCTTCTTAGGGTCTTCCTTTTCGTACTCCTTTTGGGTACGAGTTTCTTCCTTTTTGATCACCTAAAATACTTTAATAGGGTAAGGAATTCTTAGTTAATACTCCCTAAGTGGTGTCCTAACCTTGCTATTTTCTTCCCCTTGGTGTTAGTCAACTCCTTACCTTTTAGTGTAACCTCCTTTATATGTTCCCTAAGGTTGGGTACTATGTAACTAAGCAAGGTGGCTTGTTGTCTCTCTATTATTAACTTAACCATCTATATAAACTTTGATATTCCTTTTCAAAGCTTCATGAGTTTGAAATCAAAAAGTAGTTTCTTGTATAAAGTCTCTCATCATGTCTTCTAAATTTTTGTACTTCTATTTTTGCACAATTTGTTGAAAACCTAAAAATAGAGGTCTATAAGCTTACTAATTGCTCTAGGAGAAATTTGGACGATTTCTCCATCTTTAATTATTAGTTTTAGCAGTTGTTCTATTAAGCTTAACTTAAAATTGACATACTCCAATGATTAACTAATATTATCCCTAACTTGACTCTCTATTCCTTGATATCCTCCCCGATATAATTCATAACTTATAACTTGAGTTACTCTTGATGTTGAGCTCAGGTTGTCTAATTTTCTTCATATCATCTACATCTAATTTGTTAATATATTCATGTTATCTATATTATGGATCCTAGTTAATCTATTTACTCTTTCCCTTCCTAACTACTATAGGTAATTATTCATTATCACGTCTTCTATTGACTCTAAGGTATCCTAAAAATTTTTATTGCTTAATGTTCCAACTATTGTAATATCTATCATCTAGTTTGTAGATTTTACTATATCATTATAGAATATTTAGACTTACATCAACATTAGAACACTATGGTATGAGCACTTCCTAAATAGATCCTTACATCTCTCCTATATTTCATATAAACTATCATTTTTCAATTGCTGGAAGGAAAAGATATCATTCCTCAACTTTGATGTCTTATATGGTAGAAAGAATTTGGAAAGGAACTTGTCTATAAGACTCTCCCAAGTGGTAATTGATATAGATGGTAATGCTTTTAACCATTGCTTCGGTCAATAACTCAGTCTTAATAAAAATAAACTAAGCTTAGTGGCATCTTTAGCTACTCCATTAATCTTGAATGTATCAAAAATCTCTATAAAGTTGGCAATATATGTATTAGTATCCTTACTAATTAATATGGTAAACTATGAATTCTATTAAAGCATATAGATTACAATGAGTTTAATCATAAAATAATAAGCACTTATCTTTGACCTTTCAATGATTGATTGTGCTCTCTTGTGATGTAGTTCATAATTCAATATACTCTATCATTGTTCTTCATTATTCTTCAATACTTTTAGGTTATATTTTCATTATATCTCTTGGCTTGTTCCCTTCAATTTTGACTAGTTTTCCCAAGTTCTAGATTTTCTTTGAGAAATACAAACTATCAACTTTTTCTCATACACCATAACTACCCCTAAAATTAGAGTAAAAATAAATAAAGTGAAATAAAAAGAAAATATAAAATAACTAAATAAAAAATAACAAATTAAATCAAGAGAACAAATATACAAGACTAGAAAATTAGTTAACATGTTTTCCAAAAACAAACAAATCAATATAACATAACTTAGTGGTCTATGTATGACTTATGCATATATATGTTAATGCAACTAGATTTTTTTCTAATACAAGTCTACCACTCATTAATTATGAAAGTGCGTCTATCAAGTAATGTAATGGTAAGTACGTGTCGAATCCCACAAAAAATTGGTGTGAATTAGAAAGCCTAACATTATTAAATAGTCTAAGTATAAAAATAGAAAATTTATTTTTATAGATTTTGAATAAAAATAAAAATAAAACCAAACCTACACAATAATTAAGGAAATAAATGATAAGTCAATTAATCAAAATAGAATTAAACCAAATATCTATATTTAGAATAGTAATTTTGATTTTATGATTTAATTAATCTAGGTTGGGTATATCTTCTAAATTTATGAGACATTTTAAAAACTAAAATTGCACTTGAGTTACAATTATTTACTTTTCTAGCTATTTAACTAGTATCTTAACCATTACTAACAATCCTTCTAATGTATTAAGCATTATAAAATTTTATGAAACATTTCATCCTAACATCAAGAAGTTCACGTAGGTATCCATCGAGCACCCCATTTAACCCCCTCTATGAAAGCTATGGTCTACTCACAAGCAAGCTCTCTAGTCATCCATAAGTGAAATTTTGATTGTATTAAATGCCAATATGAATAAATCAGTGTTAAGACCAATCAAAGTTAGCTCATATAAATATATCTCTTACTGTAAATTAAATCAATTCAATCCTTACAAATATAACCACTATCTTTTTTCCACCTAAGTATAAGAAGGCATTTAACAATAAAGTATGTTAAAAAATAAAAATACATGATAGAAATAAATCTAGATAAACTCATAATTTTTGCAACATTTGGATCTATTAAGATGATGTTTGGATCTTGATCATTCTATGAAAAATAATTTAAAGTTGGCATCCCAAGGAGCCTCTCGATCACTAACGCTAGCTTCTTAGTGGAAAAAAGATATGTCTAATATGTTTTATCTAAAGTTAAATTAAAGTCCTCCAAAAATTAGGGTTTCCACACTTAAATACGTTCTACCTCACTCAGGACACAACCTAGGGTATAATTATAGCCCAGTTTATGGATAGGGCTTTTGGCGTGATTGTATTAATAGGCTATGGATTTCTTATTTTTTTAAATTAATGCACAACTTTTGGCTTAACTGTCTCTTACTTGTAGATTTCTCTATTTCTCCTCTAATGTGTACATGTTCTCTAAAATGCTTGTGGCTTAATTCCTGTCCATTACTACACTTGATCCTTCAAAAATAAGGGCTAATAGCCAAGCTTGGGCTACATTATGTTCCTCTAAACATTGTGAATTTTCTTCATAATTTTGCTTAAAATGGTCACCAATTCTTGAATAATATCTTATTAACGTCCAATTTGCATAATTTCTTAAAAAGATAATAAAAACTAATTAAAACAAGGTAATTTAACATTGAAATTAGGTAAACTACTTTAAAAATGTACATATTTCAGGCATATTAAGTAATGTATCATCAAAACTATAAGTTAAAAATTCATATCTTTCGACAATATTAAATAAGTTAATTTGAAGTTGGTTTTTTAAAAAAATACTAGTTCTAGAAACTTAGTAAAATTATTAGATCATAAGGTTTCAAAAATAGTTTCTAACTTCTAAAATGGAAATTAGAGACATAAGATTTTATGAAAATTTTAGGTGTAAGGTTTGAAAAATAAATTTTATTTTGAGCTAAAAAAGATCACTTACTAAAAGAAAATTGGAGGCTTAGGTTTTATGAAATGATTGAGCCCACGGATTGAATCTGGCTAAAGTTTTAATTAAAAGATGACTTACTATTCACTAACATTTTTAGCCGTCCTTAAATGGAGATGAGATTGAAAATAAAAATAGACTTTTAATGGATTCACCACCTTACCTTATTAAGGGATGATAAAAAAGAATTTAAATGAAAGGCTAAAAAGGTTTGAATTATAGAAATAATTTTAGGATCTAATTATAAAATAAAGAAGGTGATAGGGGTCGTATTTACCTGCCTAAATGGTTGCTTAAGTTTAAAAAAGGTTTTAAAATTTAGTGGTTATGAGAAAAAAACTTGTTTTTCAAGTAAATAAAAGAAATTTGAAGAAAGAAAATAAAATATATGGTTAAATTCCTTGGAGTTTATGGTTTTACATGGGATTTAAAATAAAATACATATAGTTGTTTAAAATGAAATTTAAAATATGTTAATTAATTCCTTGAAGTTGATGAACTAGCCTAGGGATTAAAATCAAATAACTAAAGATGCGTAGATTGTGACATAGAGCTCTAAATTAACTTTTATATTTTCATTTAAAAAGATGAGTTTAATTTAATTTATATGAAATTTTAATTCAAACAAAAGGATGACGAAAGAGATGAAACAATTCTCTTAATAGAATGGGATAAAATAATGTAAAGACTTATTATTTAAAATGGTAAAAGAAGTATAAAACAAAAAATTGAATGATAGGAAGGATTTGATGAACTAGGCTTTTAAAAAATGAAAACAAAATCATTAAGTTCGTTAGCTGGGAATTTTGTGGGTTTTCAATTATTTAAGGAATTGAGAAATAGCTTAAATGTTTATTGTTTAATAATAAAACCTAATGTATGCCTATTAGGATTATTTTCTTCTCCTTTAGCTAGAGTTTAGGTTTTTAAGTCCGTTGGATTTTAATTTTTGCCAAATAGGCCGAGCCCTAAATTATGATTTTAAACTAAGCAAAAGAATTGAGTTTATTCCTAATGGGCGTATTCTCCCAACTAAATTTGTATATCTTAATCTATATAAAAAAGCTCAAAGATAAATATAATCGTGCCATTTGATGTTTAATTCTTAATTATTAAATAAAGAAGATTAAGCTATGAAAACAAAATTAGAGCATTTCAAAATAAAAATTGGGCTTTTAAAGGAAAGACTTGGATATTTCTCTACCATCTCATCTACTCCTCGTTCACCTATGTAGCATATGGTGTTCTCAACAGTAGAATTTTTAAAGTTAAGTGAGATTTCATTATTGAAAACATTAGAATACAAGGAACTACCTACTATTTTTTCAAAAAAAAAAAAGGAACTACCTACTATACAAGTTCCACATGCCACTACATACAATTAGGTTGAAGGCCCTCTTATCATCTAGTCCATTTCAATTTTTAGCTACTTAGTGTAAAAGATACATTAAACCTTAGATAATTTATAGGCACTTCATCTAGTCCATTTCAATTTTTAGCTACTTAGTGTAAAAGATACATTAAACCTTAGATAATTTATAGGCACTATCTCTCATTCATTCTATAAGTTAATTTGAGGTGTAAATCCCTTGCCATAGATGTAAATCTTATCTGCATCACTATCTTCTAGAACAAATCCTCTTAGTTTTTTTATTCCCTCAAAACAATATTAAGTTCCTTTCCCTCGATATGTTATAGACTGCAATAGTGAAATAAATCTTAAACAATTTGTTATCAGCTTTACTCTTCAACTTTAGTTATGAAGCCCATCTCATCATCTATGACCAATCATTAGCAATACGATTGATGTTTAGCAAGGATGTTACTTTATTCCATAACTGAGATGAGTTACTAAATCTAAAAACTAAGTGATACATGTTTTTAGATTAATTCAAGCATAATTTCTAATGTGTAGTCTCTATGTTAAATTTCATCTTGTTCTTTCTAAGGAATCTTCCTCCAATTACAAGCCATAAGATGAAAGCATTTTCTGGTTTTATATCCTGGTCAAAACTAGGTGGTAATAAGGAATTTTACGGGCATTTATTGTCAACTAGTAGTTTTTATAAGACTTTGAAATGTAGATGAGGGACTTTTCCTCTAACCACTAAATATGGTTTGGTTAAATTAGGTTGGTAGTTAGGAAAATTGTTTGTGATTATTCTTATTCCTATGATAAAATAGAAAGGCCAACTACACTGATTATTATTGATAAGCTTTTACACCTTAGTATTGCTAGTAATTAAGGGTCTCAAATGTTGAAACTCATCTAGCTTATAAATGGGTCGTCTTTAGTGTTAATCATCAAACCAAAAAGAAACCTTATTCTCAAAAAAATCAATGCTCAATAGTTCCCTACATCCAGCCTCTCATACCTAATATTTTTTTTGAAATTCTAGACCATTATCTTACCATAAGACCATTATATCTTTTTATAATGTCACACGAACTATAACCTAACCATGTCTTCTACATAGGCATTTTGACATAAGTGTGTTCCACATCCTGTAAAGTGAAAATCCTCAAAATTATAATTATAAAGTTTTTTAGCTCTTTCCAAGTTTTCTACAACATCTTGAATTATCTAATTAGAGTTTGAAAGAGAAAATTATGCCTAATCTGAGTAGTACTATTAAAATGGTCCATAATTGCCCAAATATTTTCCTTTTGTCCTTAACACCTCCAATTGCATCCTAAATCAAAATATAATATTAATGAGTATATTTAGGCATAAAAAGGTAGTAAAATATATTATTTTGCATTCTTATCAAATTCACCCACTCTTAACTTTTTCTCTTCCTTAGACAAACATACTTTTTAAGGTAAAAATTAATAAAAAACACCCTTTAATCGATTACTTATGATATCAAAGTTCATACACCTTATAAGATATAAATTCAATAAAGAGTTAAATAGAAATAATATTTCATAATTGAGGTTCAAAAATTTTTAAAAAAATCATCATAACAATTTTATTTACAAGTAGTACAAAAAGTTAGTTAACTTTCAGTACAATTTTCACTCTAGTCACTTAAGTATTTCATGGGTCAAGTGTTTTGCTTATGTTTTTCTTATGAAAATTTAGTACTATAACCTTGCAAATGCATCAAACCTCCACTACTTAGATTATATACACATATGAATTAGAATGTCCTTATTTGTTAATTAAAATATACTACCGTCAAAGGCGAGCAATTTTCTAGAAAAAGAATATTGACATAGATGTCTCAATCTCATATCTATCAAAAGCTCACAAGATGCCTCAATCTTATATCAGTCATAAGCTCCCAAGGTTAAGTAATTTACTGAAAATTTCAACACTTTCCTTTTAAACTCATAATTATTGTTAATTAAAATTTATACCTTAAGTTAATCAAACCAATTACTACATGCCATTTTCATGCTCAACTTGTTTAACTCCACAACAAATATAACAATTTATTCCATTTATAAAATGTTAAAATACAACTTTATAGTTAATCACTTCCTAGAGCTATTCCTCCCTTATACTCAAAGCCTACATTATGTTTAATGTAATACCTAAAAATGTAAAGGAGAGCAAATTGCACATTGTAAAAGAAGTGTTTTTACTTTAACCATTTCATTGATACAAGCAACCTATATATACAAAACTTAGTCATCCTTTATAAGAAGTGTTTTACTTTAATTAATCCCTATGATTTAGGTTCCTATTTTGGAAAGTTAATTCCTTGATTAACCTTTACTAATATATACATATTTTTTAACATTCCCCTCAAGATAATGCATAGATATTAATCATGCCCAGCTTATTACAAATATAATGAATCTGAATGCCATTTAAGGATTTTGTGAAGATATCTCCCAGTTGCTTTATAGTTTTCACATATTTTGTGGAAATTAAACCTTGATGTAGTTTTTCTAAAAAAAAAGTGGCAATCAATTCCTATATGCTTGGTTCTTTCATGAAATATATGATTAGACATAATATGGAGGCCAACTTGGTTATCACACCACAATTTTGTTGGTACTGGAGGCTTAAGACTAACTTTATTCAACAATTGATAGATCCACATTATCTCATAAAAAGGCTATGTCATATCTTAATATGCTAATTTTGTACTTAATCATAAGATAACATTTTATTTCTTAATCTTTTATGAAACCAAATTTCCTAGAAGGAACATAATATCTTGAAGTGGAAATCCTGTCAACTTGTAACTTGCCTAATCTACATTTGAATAAAATTCAATACAAGTATGTCCTTTATTTTTATAGACAATGTTATGTATAAGGGTTTCTTTTAAATAATAAAGAATTTGTTCTAAGACTGCACTATGGTTAACTATTGGAGAAAACATAAAGTGGCTCACAACACTAACTGGGTATATAATATTTGGACATGTTATTGTAACATAATTCAACTTTCCATCTAACCTCATATGCTTTGTAGGATCTTTAAATGGCCTATCTTTTTGTGTAAGTTGCAAATTAAGAGTCATTGGTGTATTGAATGATTTAGTCCCTAATTTTCTTGTCTTAGTTAAAAAGTTAAATTCATATTTCCTTTGAAAGAGGAATATTCCTTTATCATAGCATTATGCCAGCTATAATGAGATAAAGTTTCATTAATAGTCAAGTGATGCAATAAAAGAACAATATGAAAAAGATAAATGATCATGATATACAACAGAGGAAATATGTTAAGGATATTAATGCTTACCTTTGTGAAGAGCAATAAGGAGATCATCAGTAGACATTGGATCTATTCATAAAGTTTCAAGATATAAAGAATAGATATGAATAGTAGTGGGCTTAATAGGATAGGGATAAAAGATATAATAGCATATATTAGTAAATCTTCAACCTCCCCATGACTTGTACATATAGAGGTTGGATAATAAGGTATGTACTTTAAGAAGGTAACATTAAAGGAGACAAGATACTTACTAAAGATAGGAAAATAGCATTCATAACCCTTCTCTCTTTCAAACTAACCAAGGAAATGCATTTAAGAGATTTGGGGTTCAATTTATTGACTTGTGGAAGAACATATCAAACAAAAAGGTGTAATCAAATGTTCAAGGTTCAATATAAAACAATCATTTAGTAAGAAAAAGAACATTGTAAAGGGTCTCATTATAAAGAACAAAAAAAGGCATCTAGTTTATTAGAAAACAAGTTATAAAAACTACATTAGCCCATAAAATTATAAGAGCATTCATTTCAAATAATAACAGTCTTGTAGCCTTAAGAAGGTGTCTATTATTTCTCTCTGCTACACCATTTGTATTGGTGTATCTACATAAGATGTTTAATGAATGATGCCATTTGATAGGTGTGCATTAGTATATGTTTTTCTAGGTACTTGGCATGTGTTTTCTTGCATAATTGTTGATTATTGTTGCAGCTTAAGATTCATTTTGTAAATTTTTGTTTAGTTTGATTTCCATTATTGTTCTTTTATATTTGATGTTAATTTAGGGTAAGAATTGACTATTTTAATATAGGAAGGAAGATGAAGCAACTTGGAGATTAAGATAAAGATCAAAGAGGAAAAGAAAAGAGGAAGTGTTCTGTGGCCAATTCCTACAAATTCCCACGATCATAGGAATCATAATCCGAGACAATATGCAGGGCTTTATTAAACTTAGAGTTTTTGGGGACTATTTATGCATCATTAAGCCTCCATCTTAAAAGGGAGACGAAACCCTTCTATATAAACACCATCCTTGGAGTAAAGAACACATGTTTAGAGCCTTGAGGAAGGATTGAAGTCAAGGATCATCATCAAGATTGGGAAAATAGCACATCAACACCAAAATTTTCAGATTTTGGCAAAGAAGAGGAGTCTTTTTATTCAATTTTTTATCAATCTTACTTCTTCTATTCTTTGTAAAATGGTTTATTTGAATGTTGATGATGTTTTGGAGACCATGTAGGCTGATTTAGTTTTAGGGATTGCTTTTGAATTATTTTGTTAGAACTCTTATTTTATTGAATTGAATGAAGTTTTCATTGATGATTTTTGATTTTATTTGTTATCTTACAACAAATCGAGAGAGTGAGTAAGATAAATATGTGTAGGATTCTATAAGGAGAGTTGGCGACCTATAGACTTACAATTATCACGTTAATTGAATAGTTAGAAGAGAGATCTTGGCTAATCAATTGATCACCCATAGGATAGTTTAATAACTAGTTGAATAGTTCGAGTCATTCAGTAGGTTGAAAGATCGTCCAATTGATTCCCTTTAATTCAATTAGAGGCAATTAATTACACCTTGAGAGAGGGTAGTTAATACATTCAAAAATCTAGGGTGAGACACAATTCAATCAATAGAATAGGAGGGAGACAAAATAGGGAAAAAGTAATCTCTAGTCTTTAGATTCTTGAATTCCAATTTTTCTGCACGTTGGTATTGTCTATTGTTTTGAGTTAGTCTTTTAATTTTTTTTTAAAATTTCCATATTATTTTTATTAAAAAATTTCTTTTTATAAACAAAGTTTTATCTAAATTAAGTGGTGTCTGGACATCAATCCCTGTGGGATCGATATCTGCTCTTTTAAGCTATAAGTCACGACCCGTTCACTTACAATTTTTAAGCATAAATTAATTAGATAGGTTTTACCACCAACAAGTTTTTGATGCCGTTGCTAGGGATTGATTGTTTAGCATCTTGTTTAATTTAGATTACTTTGATTTAAGAGTTTTTGATACTTTTCCTTTGTATTTGTAGGTGTATGAACACAAGGAGCATGTGAAGATCGATAGAATTTGGTAACGACGAACTATCCGATATCACAAGACTTATCAAGACATCTTAGAATGAGGAATGAGACATTTGAAGAGCAAGATGCCAAGAAGAAATAGAAATATCAATGATGGAAGATATATATTATAGGGAGCAAGGAACTTTTGCAAATTACAATGAGGCATAATATGGTTGGGGAAGTAATGATCCTTATTAGAACATGTACACTACGGGGTGGCAGAATCACCCAGATTTCTATTGGTCCAATAATGCAAGTACTCACATGGGACATCAAAACCTATCTGAATTTCAACAAGACTGACTTGAATCTTTAGAGAACAAAATGGACAAGTTGATGTATGTTTTGGGGTCTAGAATGGCAAATCAAAAAGAGAACCAAAAGAGGATGTTTTTGAGTTAGGAGGAAAGCCAAAATAGGAAGGAGGCAAAGTTTGATCAAATTCTGAAGAACCATGCCTTATCCATCCACAATCTGGAGATTCAAGTAAGATAGCTTTCCCGCGAATTTTGTAAAAGAAGTGTAGAAGACTCTATGAGAAATATGGAATTACATTAACGAGAGCAATATGAGGCTATCATACTTAAGAATGGGAAAGAGATAAAAGAACCACTGGAAGACCATGCTGAACCCGACCTTATAGAAGATTAAGAAATCAAGAAAGAAGATGAAGAAAAGGATGAAAACCCTTCATACTATCTGCTAGGTCTTGGTACATCATGCTTAAACATCGAAAAATCTTAGGTAGATGTCCATGAAAAGAACCTTATCCTTCATATTAATGTTGACCAAGTGACATTTAATATGAATGATGTATTAAAGAATCTGAAGGAGAGTAGCTCATTCAGAATAATTGATGTATTTGAATCTTCTGAAGAACAAAAGGACGAAGAATAGATGACAACAGACATCGAGTTTGAAAAAGTTATGAAAGTCTCTATTCAGGAAGTGGAAAAAGAGGAGGAGATAAAGGTGATTAAGGAAAAAAGAGAGCAACTCACCTCCATACAGGACAAACTGTTAGATTCAAGGAGTTTTGTTATTCCTTGTTATGTTGATAGTTCAGTAGAAAAAAAGACATTATTGAGCTTAATCGGTTTTCATAATTTTATCCATATTGTCCTTTTGATTATTTTACAATTTGTAGCTTACTTACAGGCTACAAAACCAATGATGAATGAAAAAGGTGGAAGCAAGCCGTTTATAATTGATGCTGGCTGAGTTTCCAAAGAAAAGCGCCAAGCTACAAATGTTAAAAGAAGCACTACATGGGAGGCAACCCATGGAATTCTACCTCTTCTAAATTGTTTTTGTTTATTTATTTGTGTGGTTCTTTAGTTATAAGCATGCTTGAATTGAGTTTGATTGATGTTTAATTCGATTTTTATTTGAATTTCAACTTGTTTTCTTTCCAAAATTCTTGATGATAATATTAATTTGAAGTGTTTGTAGGTTGTGAGATCATAGAGAACTAATATTAAGCTTAGAAGAAGGTTTGAAATTGCAAGAATACCTCTTCCCACGATCGTGGGAATTAGATTGATTCCCACGATCGTGGGAATTGGATTGATTCCCACGATCATAGGAAATCTCTCCAGAAAGTTTCTGGAGAGAAATCCTACGATCATAGGAATGGAGGTGATTCTTATGATTGTGGGAAATCTCTTAAAAAACTTTCTGGAGAGAAATCCCACTATCGTGGGAATTGTGGGAATTCCTATGATCGTGGAAATTCCATTCGGAGGAAAATCTTACCCATTCTTCAAAATTTCACTCCCTCCCTCTTTAACCCACAAAATTCTCTCCTCCCACTCTCTAAAAATCCTTAATTTTCCTTTAGATTCTTGGTATTCTCTTCAACTCTTTCATTAATCTTACAATCCTTTCATCTTTTCATGCATTAATCATTCAAAGACACAAGGATTTGGGTAAGATTTCTCTCTCTCTCTCTCTCTCTCTAAAAGTTAGATTTCACTCTTTTTCACTCAATTTTGCAGGTTTTCTTCTTACAATGGCACCAAGGAAGATGATGGCTCAAAAATTGATTAACGAAGTCTGCCGTTAAGTTTCTGATGAAGGTAAGAGTGATTTGACGGTGACTTACCGCTTTCCCTTCCTAATCTATTCGGAAGAAGAAGGTACGCATTTCCTCGACTTTAGGGCTAGAGAAATAGTCACTCATAGGTATTTTGATTTTGAATTGTTAGAGAACATAGGAGTGAGATGACAACTTGAGCAACTAGCTACAAATGTAGGGTGGAATAGGTTTGTTCGGTGGGATGTACCTATTTATGCTACTATAACTTTAGAGTTTTTCACAACAGTCCGGTATAACCCTAAAAAGGATGTGTTTTGGTTTAGGTTAGCTGGAAATGTTTTTAAACTTGATTATCCTATCTTTTGTGAAAATTTCAATTTGTTGAATGTAAAAATTTTATATGGTCATGCTGATTTTGATGTCGATTCTTATTGGAAAACTCTCATGGGTGAAGAATATTTTGACTCACGCAATCCACCAAATTCTTTAATCCGGAGTACTGAGCATTTACTCTTACACAAATTTATGTGTATGATTGTGTTTAATAAAATGGAAAGCAACAAATGCTTAGCCAAAGAACTTTTCTTTTTATGGTGCATGGATCAAAAAATTAAAATCAACACACCTTATAGGATTTTTAGATTAATAGTGAGTGTGGTTAATAAAAAGAGTTCATCTTTTGGGATGTCTCATATTGCTTCTGCTTTGGGTGTGTTTTATAATGTTAATATGGAGAATTTGTGTACAACTCCACACGATATGTTTGACATATTGTATTTGAGACGTTATGAGATTTTGAAGTTTCATTATATGGAACTCCAAAATCCTTAGACGCACACTATAGTGAGGAGCAGGAGGGGGACTAGTATAGTCGCTTCCTGACCCTCCACATCTCGTGCAATCCTGGAGCCAAAGGTAGAAGCAGTAGAGGAAGAACATAGTGCACTAGTAGCAGTCGATCGATATCAACAAATCCGCGATCAAATGGATGCTAATTCTCAACAAATGACATCCTAACTAAACGAACTCGGTACCCAAATATGGAAAGTCCACAAGGAGCAGTGTAGTTTGAAGAAGAGGTTCCTCAACATCTGTTGGAGGAACAATTTTGAAGCTTCTTCACCAACACCGTCGCCACCATCATCTGAATAAGCTTTTCTTACCCTTACATTTTAAAATTTTGTCATTTCTTTTATTAAGTGTCATTTCATTTTTTGTTTCATTTCATGTCATTTTCTTTTGTCTAGTTTGATGTCATTAGTTGATTTTAATTTCTTTTTATATGGTTTGATGTCATTTTCCTTTATTTGGTGGTTGAATTGTCAAATTGAGGACAATGTGATCTTTAAGTATAGGGAGGTGACATTGACTTTCTCAATTGCATTGTTTGCATCGTGTTAAATAGGATGTATGGTTAGGCATATTATGTGCTTTGTGTTAGCATTGGAACCGTGTTTGAATCATTCTAATAGATATTGCCATAAGATTCTGTCATGCTAGTTGGAATTATATTAAATGCATGCTTGAACTTGGATTAGGCGATTTGAGTAGAAAGTGAACCATATAGAATGATGAAAAATAGTTGGTTACATAAGCTTAGTCATAAATTGACATTTGAACAATGAGGTAGTGTAAAGATGCATAATGAGTTTTCATTTGAGCCAAAGTGAGGATTGAGCCATATGACTCCATCTATAGTCATTCTATTTCTTTGTTGAGTGATACTTCCTTAGGTGAGTACTTTCAGAACTTGCTTTGAATCAGTTTGAGTCTACTAGATGCATGCTTAATAGAGATGATTTAGGCCCTTTTTGTGTTAACCCTTAGCTTAAATGACCTACCTTTTGTATTATCCTTTGCTACCCCTGTTGAGCCTTAACCTTTTGTTTCTTGAAAACATCTGAAATTTTAAAAACCTTAAACCTTATTAACCTACCCATTCCCAAGCTTAGTAGAGTATTAAGTAATACATTAGTTGGGATCGTTATGAAAATTTTACCGAGATGAGTTGAATATAATTTTTCCTGTGGATTACATTGTATCTATCTGTTATTATATTCATAGTTCTTCCATGTATGATGAAAAAAAAGAAAGAAAAATGAAAAAAATGAAAAAGGAAAGAAAAGAAAAAGGAAGAACAAGTGAGTAGCATTAATAAGTGTAGAATGTTAATTACATTTGTATATTTTGGAGTTATGTTCTTGTATCCTGTTTTATATCCGCTTTTTACTTTACTAATGCTTGTGCTTAACCTTTTTTTTTCATCTTTACCCACCTTAACCCTCACCACATTATAACCTTAAATAGGTCTTTTTGATCTATTTATGCATGCAATCATTATAGACGAGAATTAGTGTATTAGCAAGCTTATGGTAGTGTAGTTTCCTATGGAAAGTTTGAGCGAAACATTAACCATCAAACATTTGAGAGAAATGAGTGAAAGCCGTGAGGAAAATTCATATTGCATCTTTGCTTATCTTTGAGTGATGGTGTTAATTGTTGAATTTGCTTATGTACACCAATGAAAAAGTAGTCATGATATGTTTATTAACTTGATATTTGAGTTGGCTTAAATTTGAGGGATTGTATGCTTTGATCTTTGTGAAAATGAAGTGATAAAATTGATTGGTTGTATTTATTTTGCTTGAGGACAAGCAAAGATTTAAGTGTAGGGATGTTGATAGGTGTGCATTAGTATATGTTTTTCTAGGTAATTGGCATGTGTTTTCTTGCATAGTTGTTGATTATTGTTGTAGTTTAGGATTCATTTTGTATATTTTTGTTTAGTTTGATTTCCATTGTTGTTCTTTTATATTTGATGTTAATTTAGGGTAAGAATTGACTATTTTTATGTAGGAAGGAAAATGAAGCAACTTGGAGATTGAGCTAAAGATCAAAGAGGAAAAGAAAAGAGGAAGTGTTCTGTGGCCAATTATCATAATCTGAGACAATATGCGAGGTTTCATTAAAATTAGTTAAGCATCATTAAGCCTCCATATTAAAAGGGAGACGAAACCCTTCTATAGAAACACCATCTTTGGAGTAAAGAACACATGTTTGGAGCCTTGAGGAAGGATTGAAGTCAAGGATCATCATCAAGATTTGGGAAAATAGCACATCAACACCAAAATTTCCAAATTTTGGCAAAGAAGAGGAGTCTTTTTATTCAATTTTCTATCAATCGTACTTCTTCTATTCTTTGTAAAATGGTTTATTTGAATGTTGATGATGTTATGGAGACCATGTTAGGCTGATTTAGTTTTAGGGGTTGCTTTTAAACTATTTTGTTAGAACTTCTATTTTATTGAATTGAATGAAGTTGTCTTTGATGATTGCTGATTTTATTTGTTATCTTCCAATAAATCGAGAGAGTTAGTAAGATAAATTTTTGTAGGATTGTACAAGGAGAGTTGGCAACCTATAGACTTACAATCATCACTTTAATTGAATAGTTGGAAGAGAGATCTTGGCTGATCAATCTTGGCTAATCAATTGATCACCCATAGGATAGTTTAATAACTAGTTGAATAGGTCGAGTCATTAGGTAGGTTGAGAGATCGTCCAATTGATTCCCTTTAATTCAATTAGGGATAGTTAATTACACCTTGAGAGAGGGTAGTTAATACATTCGGAAATCTAGGGTGAGACACAATTCCATCAATAAAATAGGAGGGAGACAAAATAGGGAAAAAAGTAATCTCTAGTCTTTAGATTCTTGAATTCCAATTTTTCTGCACGTTAGTATTTTCTATTGTTTTGAGTTAGTCTTTTAATTTTTGATTAAAATTTCCATATTATTTTTATTAAACAATTTTATTTCTTAAACAAAGTTTTATCTAAATTAAGTAGTTTCTGGACATCAATCCCTGTGGGATCGATATCTGCTCTTTTAAGCTACAAGTGACGACCCATTCACTTGCGATTTTTGAGCGTAAAACATGTAGATAGGTTTTACCATCAACACCATTCTTGTTTAGATAGGATTGAAAAGGTGTAGATAAGTATTCTTTAGCATTATCACTTATAATATGTGAATCTGACATTGAATTAGGTTTTGATCTTTTCACAAAAGTTATAAAAATGGGAAAACATTTAAAAACAAATTTTCATTAAATATAACCAAGTCAGTTGAGAATAATCATCTACAAAGGTAATGAAACACTTATATCTAGTCTGATACATGACTAGATAAAGACCTTAAACATTTGAATGAGATAATTCAAAATGGGATCAAACTATATTATTAACTCTAAGACTCAAGCAAAAATAATAATATTTTGCAAAGTGACATGACTCACAATTTAAGGAAAAAAAGTTATGATAACGAGGACACAATTTATTGAGTCGAGGATGAGAAGGATGCCCTAATCGGCAATGTACCTCAAAAGGAGTTATAACCCCAGAATGGAATTTGGTATTTGTATGTTGAGTATATAAATAGCTCCATATTAAAATCCTTTACCAATAATCTACTTCATAGTAATATCCTAAAAGAGGCTATGGTTAGGAAAGAATGAGATATAATAATTAAGTGTATGATTACGTTTGCTAACAGAAATTAAATTAAGGGAAAAATCAACAAATTTAAGGCATGTACTAAGGGGATTGATGAAGTTAAGGTGACTATTTTAGACCTAAGAACATAAGAGGTTAACTAATTAGCTAAAGTAATAGGAGAATTAGATTTATATGGCTTAAATATAGAGAAATGACTATAATTACCAATCATATGATTTATGGCACCAGAATTGATGGCCTATTTGGAAGAAGTAGTGAGATATATATTTGGTTTACCTGACTCAGTAACAATAGTGACGTTGGTATTAGAAGACTTCAATGTTCTAGGTATTGACAGAACTTGTCAAATTCATTTGCAAAAATTAAAATAGACTTTTTAGATATATCAGTACATGCAATATGAACTGACTAATTTCTTTAATTCTTATTCTACCGCTTTCTACAATCTAACTTATGGATTGCCTCCTATGTAGCACTTCTTTAACGTCGCTAGCTTGACATAACCTTTAAACTTAACTTCATCCTAGATCAATAATCAGCGGCTTGCTTCCGCTCTTTTCTCCACAAAGCGGTTTCATAGCTTGTAAATAAGCCACCTGTTGCAAGATAATAATAAGGACATAATTTATCAAATTAATAAATCTAGTTTTAAGCAATAATTTCTTTTTTAATGACAATTTGTTAATGAAAGAGGGAATAACAAAACTCCCTGAATTATCGATCAACTTGAACAATTTTTCTTTGAGGAAGTGGGAACCCTCTATACTTAAGGTTACTACTAGCACCTCATCAGCAGTTTCCTTACTTGGTTCCTATACCAATTCTTCCTTAATCACTTCTGTCCACTCTTCTTATTTTTCTTCTTGGGAAAAGGCTTCTGGCTCTTCTTATTTAATTATCTTTTCCACTCCTCTACCTTCTCTTCTTGGATGGAGGTTTCTTTGTCTTCTTCTGTAGGAAGCTCTTCTTATAACGTCAATCATAAAGCCAACCCTTGCCTTTTCTTCTCTCTTAAATTCGCATCGTTTAGCTTTCATGTCAACGAGGAGTTCCATTAATTTACCTGTAATACGTGCTTCATCTTCCTCTTCTTCTTCTTTTTCTTCGAGCTCATCTTCACTACTAAAGGTAATTGCCATTCCAAATTTATTAGTATATGTTTCATTAGGACTAAGTAAACTCCCTAGTTGGTCATTAGATACTATCTCCACTAACTGATCGATTTAATTCATCATACTTTGCATGCGAGCCTCTATTTCCTGATGCCTCATTTTTGATTATTAGATAGACTCAATCAATATATTTTTCAAAGCAGCAATTACCTCCTTGCCTTCTTGAAATGTATGTTTATTCATGAAATCAACTATTGAATCTTCTTCACTCTACGATAGTTGGAAGCTCAAATTATATTCATCATATGTAGGAGAAGAAAATCTCTTATTGAATTCATGTTGACTAGCTACTCTTTTGGCAAGGCATTCGATTAGTCGATCTATAATACTTTCCTTTTCTTCTAGAAGCTCTTTTTAAAATATCCCTTCATTCATGAAACCCACCTTTGTCTTTTCTTTACTATCAAATGCACATTGATTAACTTTCATTTTAGCAAGGGTTTTCATTAATTTATCTTCCAGATTTGGCTTATTAATTGGAGTTTCTTGATGTTGTAAGTATTCAGTTAGAGCATGATTATTCTATCCATAGGCATGAGAATTGCTCCATTTTGAATTATAGTTATTCCTGTATACTGTACCATGAGGTTGACAGATCATGTTCGGTCGCTCCCTTATATGTGTTAGCGCTCGACATTTATAATTGTAGTGATAACTCCTACCAATATCGTGATATGGCCTAAACATCGGTTGCTCTTTCGAAAATATGTGAGAACACCGTTGTCTCTAATATGGTGATGATATAAATCGCGAAGACATATTTTAACTCCCATAAAAATACTGTCCACTCCATCCTTCCATTGTGAGCTGTGGATGTGACAATGAATCGTAATTCCTATAATAAACCACAACACAAGATCAAATAAAGAAATTTAAAAGATAATTAAATTAATGAGCCACAAATATAATAATAAAATAAAATAAAATAAAATAACAAAATAAAATAAAAACAAAGGTAAAACAAAATAAAAAGAAAATGACTAGATTAATAACATTCAAGTTTTCCTAATATCAAAGTCTCTAGTAACGGTGCTAAAAACTTGATTGACCTAAAGCGTGTTAATTAATATTTAATACCACAAGTGCATGGTGTAGCTATAGTTAGTATAGGCAAATACGGGTCGATCCCATGAGATAGTAAGTACTATTAATTACTATCGTCCTATTATCTAGATTACAGATTGATAATGGTTTTTAACTTAAGAAACTAAAATTAAGCAAATAAACTAAACAAGTAATGTAAATTAAAGCAAGGGATTGGTGGCACTAAATTAATTACTATTATTAGATGATTAGTACCTAGGCTTCGAATCTCCCTAAACCTTAACTGATTGATTCCTTTTCATGCAACTATATTGATTTATTGGACTGTGAAGATTCCTAAGGTATGCTAGTAGCTGACCTTAAGTCTACTAACAACTAATCCTAAGGTCTCTAACCAAATTACCAAGGTTAAAACTTACAAGATTGCGTTACCGTATTCTAAATCCCTCTATTAGGTTTGAACCTAATCTATAAGATTTATGTCATCCTATCTCTAAGATTGCAATCAACTTTTTCCAATTATCGTAGATCTATACAACCTAGTATTTCTCAATCGCTAAGTACGAAATTAGATTAAAGTCAAAAAATCATATTAATAAACAGTAAATAGAACAGATAATTAGATTGTAATAATAACAACACATCGTAATGCTACACCAAAATAAAATAGACCTACTAATATAGCAGTGATAAGTCTAGGTCGATCCCACAGAGAGTGTTCGATTATCTTTTGAAATGAAATCAATCAGTGTTTAGGTTTTGGGGGGGGGGTGTTTGGTTTGGTTAAAAATAAGAAAATAAAACTAAACTAACTAACAAAAGCAATTTAAAGAAAAAATATAAAAATGATGAAAGTGGTGAATTCATTAGGAGTCCGGTTCTTTGGTTCAATCTCAGTCTACACCCTAATTAAAAATATTTTATTGAATTGTTGTTCTTTTACCTGTCTTTCAACTATTAATCGTAGGTTAATGATACGATCTATTAACCCGAGTTTTTTCTTAGTTTATGTTTAATTAAGATATGATCATTAATTAAACCTAGCCACCGAATAACCTAGGATATAATCTCTAGATTCAATTGGGTAGCCGCATTATGAATTAGAAAATTTGATTAATCAAGTCAATAACCACATATGATGGGGTCATTTAACCTAGGTTTTGTTAGCTTAAATGATTACCAACCATTAATCACTACAAATGAATTTTCATATAAAAATTAAGGATTATATTGAAATTCTAGCAATCAGTTTGTAATAAAATGATCCAATGAATGCATTTAAATAATATTTTCACAATACCCAAATAATAGACATAGGATAACATAATAAATTCCTAAAGAGAGAAAGAAACAACAAACATAAGGAAGGAGTGCTTAACTGGGTTGTCAGCGTCAATGTCACCTCCAAATCGATGTTGGGAAGCTACTCCTCTATGGGTCTCTCATAGTTAAGAGCTTTCTTTGCCCTCTTAATTCTCTCTTAAATCTCTCCTCTTCTCTAACAGAAAAACACCCAAAACCTTTCATATGTTTTTGTCATCACACTCTCGGTTTTATATTAGAAAGCTAGGTTTTAAAAAAATGATGAGTTGTCAATGGTCACACCCGTGATTTGGTGTGTCAAGGGTGTGACACTCATACCCATAACACACCCATGCATAGGCATGAGAGTGGTCTCACGCTCATGTAAATCTTTGGAAAATAGCTTAAATATAATGCATTTAACTCACTTCAGCTCTTTCACTTCCGAATTGTACCTAGAACCATATATAAGTAAAAGTGAGTATCTTAAGCATTTTCATAGCAATATTCACTAAGTGTTATTGAATAAATTCATAATCAATTAAGCACATATCTATTAACAAAAAAATTGCATTCATAAAAGAATCAAAACATGTTAAAGTGTTTAACTAGGGTTCATCTAAGTTAGATACTAATAGAAAAATTAGCTATAAATTGGCGAACATAAAATCATATCCATATATACAGAAAATAGAATAGAAAAAATTGGAATTATAATTCCAAATCTCCTTGCTCGTTATCTATCGTGTATTCTGATAATGTAGACATCCGATCTTGTGTTCTGATAGATCTCTCGATAAAAATCCTTCGTATTCCGCTCTGTAAGCTCCAAATCACCTCTGGAATCACCTTTGAATGTCTCGAGACAATGACAATGACTTTCCTCTTCTAATTGTCTCTTGAACATCCAATTTATATGAAAATCTAGGTTTTTGGGTTATGCAAGCTTGTGTGCATTGCCATGCATAGGAACGTGCATAATCAGAGTCCACTGGATATCGCAAAAATGCACGGCTATGCATTTCTTCCATATTGCTATTTTTCTCATTTCAAATGCATTTTCATTTGGTTTCTTCTCCTTTAAGTCCATGCAAGCAATTATAACCTAGAAACACTCTTGAAACAAACGAAGTACCAAATATACAATAAAATTATAAAATATCAAGCAAGAATACATTAAATATAGGGTAAAAAGATAGTCAATTAACCATCTATTAAGACACTAGTAAAAACAACTCCTATACCATAAAAACAAGGAAAAAAAAGAACGAATTTGTTAAAGATGATCTTCCAAATTATGATAAGGTGCCCTATTGTAAGTCCCCTCCTCTTTATGATTATGATTATGAAGCCATAGCTACTTTTCATCAAGCTTTAGCAAAGTATTAATAATATGAAAGATATCAAGATTTATATGATAATTTTTATAAATGTAAGGTACAAATTCCTGTCTTTGATACTATTTACCAAGTACTCCATCATGTAAATTTTTTGAAATAATTATATATGATGAAAAGGAAACAATAACTTAAAGGTTGGTATGAATATTTATGCTATTATTAAAAAAAATCTCCTAAAAAATAAAACGATCCATGTACACTTACTACTCCTTATATAATAAGTAACATAAGGATCTAGAAGCATCGATTAATGTCATGCCATACTCCATTTATGTTTCTTAGAAACTTGGGCCTTTGTTTAGGAACTAGTTGATAGATTTGATGCTTACCTTTGGGGTATATTTGAAGGTATGTTTATGAAAGTAAATTATTTGGTCTTTTTAACTGACTTCTATGTACTTGATATAAAATATAATGCTTAAACAACCTCTAGTTTGCTCGGAATACCATTTTTGGGAACATCTAAGACTAGGATATATACTCATAATAGCATGATGACCATGGAATTTGATGGTGAAATTATGAAACTTAACATTTTTGGTACCATGAAACTTATTAATAATGAAAATACTCTCTATTTAATTGATATCCTTGGTTTTTTAGGATAAAAACCCTTCAAAATTGAAAGGGAAGAAAAATTTGAAGTGGTTATGGTCATTTAATTTAAGGGAGATGACCAAGAAGTCACCTTGAGTAGTGGTTTGTGCGAAATTATTACAACACTTATTGATCTCTTAAAATTATAACTATAAGGTAATTCTTTTTATCTTTTACTACCAATCTGTGATGGCAAATCATCACCCTCTATTTTGCAAGCACCCATCCCAGATTTAAAGCCTCTCTCTAGTAACATCAAATATGTGTTTATGAGAGATAAGGATACATTATCAATGATAATGTCCAATAAGTCAAGTGTGCTATAAGAGGAAAATTTTGTGCAAGTCCTAAAGGAATAGTTAAGTAAGTTGTTATTAATTATCTTGCTCACAGTCTTAGGAATAGCTAAGTAAGTTGCCCAATGCATATTAATAGAATTTAGGATAGCTAAGATTAGTTGAGCTTTGCCAGCTAATGATAGTGCTTTCATACTTCAACCAGAAAAATTTTCCTATATTATATCAACTAGAGGTTTAAATTTTTCTATGTTTCAGTGTAGTGGAGGATATTGGAATCCTAAGATATGTGAAGGGTAACTAAAGTCCTCTAAAAACAGTAGTACTTCTTTCTATTTTCTTTTAATCAATGACACTTTTAGAAATATAGAAGGAGCTTTTATCAAGGTTTATTTCAAGCCTAGATGGTTTTGCAAACATTTTGATTGATTTCATCACGGTAGATATTTTGGTTATGTTAAATCTAGCTAAGATGATCAAAACATCAATAAATATGAGGTTAGTTATGACCTAAAGTTCTACACTTTGAGTGAAATGTGAAGTGTTTGGTTCTCTTTATTATTCTTTTTAAAATTCTATTGAAAACTTCTATAACAAGAGCAACTATGTATAGTGAGGTTAGATCTCCTTGTCTAATACGTTTATAACTTTTAAAACCTTTTGTAGTGAGGTTGGATCTCCTATTGGAATATCCTCTTTTTAGTGGTATGTTGTCACCCATCACTCTACCTCGAATGTAAGCACCTTGTGCTATATCAATATGTTTAACCAAAACCTTTATGAGTCTATTTTCCATAAATGGAAATGATTTTATAAATGGAGTTACAATATAAAATACGCCTTATACTCTCCATAATTAAGAATCAGTGTAATAAAATTCATATTGATATCCCTCTGCAATTTTTCTTCGTAAAGACTTTTAAGATGGCATAATGAACCATTCTCTTAATGATTGGTTAAGTTTTAATGAAGGAAAACATGTTGAAACCATCTAATCCTGGTGCTTTGTAAGGATTTAGAATTTTGTCAACATCATCTATTTCATATGTTTAACTTTGGTTGTTTAGTAGATATGGTTAATTGTACTATTTTTCTTTCTAAAAACGGAGAGATAGGAAAATAATTCCAATAACGAATATCTGAAATATGAGCTGATTAAGTTTTTATTAATGATCAGTATACAATTCCCAAGTTAGATCTAGACTAGACCAATGTTTATTCTATATTAATTTATTTATATTTTAATTTTGATTGGTTCTTAGCAATATTTTGTTTGATCGCAATCCAAAGCCCTTTCTTGTCCTTATAAAGCAATATATGTTTTAGCTACTTTCTATTAGATTAACCTTTTCTCTAGCTACTATATATATACTCATCGATAAGTATTTATTTTTAAATATAGGTGAAAATACACTATGATTTCATATTAAAGCTTTGTATACCCATTATAATCTTTATAAGAAAGAATATAATAAGGTAAAAAGTCTTTAAAGTACTAAATGAAAAGCAAAACCAAGAAGGTTTTAAGCTTCTTTTGAGACACTAAATGGTTATGAAAGCCTTTAATCTTAATTTAATGCTAGTATGACGCTAAAATGTTCATACCATAATTAACACGCTAGGAAGAACAATTTCTAAATATATAAGACAAAAGTAACAATAATGGATAAAAGAGATAGCCTTAACATCACAAATATTTGACTTAGAATCATTAAATATGTCATTAACTAGTGACAACATAAAATAAAAAAAATTAGGAAGAATTAAGATGGAATCAATATTAACAAAATAGAAAATATGATAAAAAAATAAAGCAAAACAATTAGAAAGATAGAAATAGAAACAAATAAATAGAAATCAAAAGAAAATCAAAACCTATTTGAGAAACTAAGGTTACCATAAGTATAAGACAAAAATGGATTCATATAATACTTTTTCTTTTTTAATCTTTTTCTTAGAACAAAAGTTAACGAGTTTCTTACCTATCACTAGTGTTGTTGAGTTTAGACTCCATAAAACATTAAAAAATAATTAAATCCTGAAGAGGTAGATGAGGCATGATAACAAGGTGGTTTTAGTAGAATAAATTATCAAATTCTCATAAGAGAATATGAAAATTGTTATGGAGAGGATAATATGGTTGTGATTAGAAATAGATGAAGCTATAGAGAAAACATTGTTAAAAAAAAAGCATCGAGAGAGAGATTCAAATGAGAACCAATCCACTTTAATAAGAAATAGAAAGCAATCCCCAAATAAATGTGTGACAATTTAATTTTTTAAATGGATGGAAGAAAAAGTAAAAAAATGCTAATGAAAATTATGGTAAAAATCTCACACAAACAAGAGAAAAGAAGCAAAAGATGGGTGATATTTCTCTCTTATTTTACAAAAGCTACCCAAAGGCCCTTATAGCTTACACTAAATTTAGGGTTAACAAAAGAAGAGAAAATATCTTAGGTGTTAAAGTTACCCGATTTCCTTTATGAAATATTTTTTAAATTTATCCAGCTTTCTTCAAAATTAGTGAAAATATCCTCAAAAGACACTAATTGAGCAAAATTTATATAAGCTTATAAAAATAAAATAAAATATTCATTAAGTAAACTTTGTTATGAAAAATATCCATAACTAGAGAGTAGGAAGAAATAAGAAGAGCATGAAAATCATAGGTTAGTGAGAAAATTTCCTTTGCTTTCTCTCTAGGAATCTATTCTTCTTACCTTTCTCCCCTCTTTTGGCTTAGTCTAACTTAGAGTGGAGGTTTCTCTTCTGAGTAACCTAACTTTTTTCTTCTTTCCTATCATCCTTGTTTAACTGATAGTTTATTGTTATTGGTAAAATGTCAGAATACAATTTAGCAAGCTGAGATATATTCCCCCAAGTGAAGATGGTGCTCCTATTGCTCATCCTTCTTATGTGCTACAATAGGGAGCCCTAAATGGAAGGAACCTTTAGTAGGCTAGTTCCTCAATAAGATGCTCACTTCCTTCTAGTTAATTAATGGGTGAACACTAATTACAAGAAGTTAGGCCTAATTAATATAATGGTAAGTGAGGACAACTATTATATTTTCATATTCAACTTAAAGGACTAGGCACAGAGAGTTATGGATATTGGTCCTTGGCACATCCAAGGTAAACCACTACTCTGTAAGAAGTAGGAATATGGAGTGACTCTAAACAAAAACAATTTGTAAACTATTCCATTATAGGTGCATATTCATTGAGTCTTGTTGGAATACTAGTCCTTGAAGTGGATGAGTTATCTTATCAACTCCCTACGGGTCCCAATTTCCCTTTAAGAAAACACAACAAATGTTAAGAGAATTGATTTCGCTTATATATTCATTAAAGTTGAACTTGATAGAACTCTCCCTAATTACTTAAAAGTTATGTGATATAATAGGAAAGGTGAGCTTTAATAGGATGCAGCTAAGTTATTGTATCATTGGAAACCATTAAAGATGGGTAAAGTATAGAGGCAAAAGAAATAAATGCCAACTACTTAAGAAGCCTAACCTCCATCTTATCAAAAACCTCAAGAATAACCTCATGCTCAAGTTGAGGTGAACACATTGATACAAGTTATAATAAGTCCTCATGCTAAGGAAAGTAAATGAAAAGCACCACAATACCTTAGCAAATGCACAGACCTTTGAGGATTCCACATTGAATGGAAAGAAACCACTTTATCCAATTACAATAAAGGTAACACAAAGAACTAGGATATTGAGGTAAATTCCCATAACACTTCTATACCAATTCTCCTGGGAACTTAGTCACCTTAGATTGATTATTTTGACCCTGGCCTTAGTAGTTATAAAACTAGGAGGAAAAGGAGGAAGAACAAATCATAACTGCAAAGTTATTGGTGTGGAATTTTAAGGAATTAAACTTCCCTAACAAATAATTAGCTCTAAAAGACTTAATAGGTATAAAAAACAAATTTTTTTGGTCATATAGAGACCAAAATAAAAGTGGATAGTTATAAAAAAAGCTGTGGTTCTTGCAAAGGGATTGGACTTGCTTCAATAACCATATGAACCATCTTAATGGTGGAGTAACAGTTGCCTTTTGTTAAGTTAAGAGGACTTTACGATGATTAATTTTGATGACAATCAAATAATAATAATGTTAGAAACAAATGAATG
>JAOQMS010000004.1:24441283-24456301 GCA_027563885.1 Erythroxylum longipes
GATATCGTCTGTGACACTGTTCACCCTATCGTCTGGGTTACTGTTCACAACGTATCTTCTGTCCCCATTGTTGACCCTTCAGAAGATGGAGTTGGACTTGGGGGTCTTCAGGGAAGTTGTAGACCATGAAATTCTCTTTCAAACCATATGCAAAACACTCCAAACCGATTACGCTAAAGGAAGTTATAAGGATTGAAAGGTATCGTCTGGGTCACTGTTTACGCGAAGCTTCTGTCCCATTTTTAAGCTATCAGGAGACCAAGTTGGACTTCGAGGTCTTCATGAAACTTGTAGTTCTTAAGGCCCTCTGTCTTTCCATCTTAAGAAAATCTAGTTTGGATGTTTGTAAGAGAAGTTATGTTATTGGACCCGAAGCAAGCAAGTTAAGCAATTTTACATGAACAAGAGAAAAAGTCAAGAAAGTTAAGTGCAGGAGTTAGACTCCGGAGATGGGATCCAACAGATGTAGTATCTGAACCTGAATGTATGCATGTATGAGAGTCAGGCTCCGAACTCGGGGTCTTGACAAATGTGGTATCAGAGCATGAAGCATGATGAGGTTAGACTCCGGTAACGGGGTCTGACAATAATGGCCTTCTTTTGGTCCCGCGGTACCCTCAACAGCCGCTTCTTCATGGCACCTGACAAATAAGAAGAAATGATAACTGGTAAGTGTTCAAGTGGGTTAAGATAAACATACTTCAAATGATTTGGAAGATGTTTAAGGTCAAGAGAAGGAGGCTCTTCGATTGAAGGCTTCGGACATAGCTTGGCTAGACATTGGAGAGGCTCGTATGCTCTATAATGTGTCCAACAGGCGTGCTCCAACTCAACTCCAATATCCTCCAACTCTTCTTGCAATTCTTCCCCTAACTCTTTGATCATTCCTTTTGCTTCCCCTTCCAACAAACCTGCATAAACAATAGAAGATTTATCAGCATTATAAGAATAAATATCAATAAAATGGCAAGAGACAAGAGTAGAAGGACGCTTCATAGCATTGAACACATCAAACACTAGTTCTTCATCTTGAAGTCTCAAGATGAGCTTTCCTCGCTGCACATCGATGATGGTCCATGTAGTGGCCATGAAAGGTCTCCTAAGAATGATGGGGATGTCTCTATCTTCCTTCATGTCAAGGACTAAGAAATCTACCGGTAAGATGAACTTCTCGACCTTGACTAATACATCCTCAATGACTCCCCTCGGATAAGTAACGGACCTATCTGCCAACTGAAGCGAAATAGTGGTGGGTTTGAGCTCTGCCAATCCTAACTTCCTGAAAATAGAAAGAGGCATTAAGTTAATACTCAAACCTAAATCCATTAAAGCCCTAACTATGTGCAAATCACCAATAACACAAGGAATGGTAAAACTCTCTGGATCCTTAAGCTTTAGTGGCAACTTTTTTGACAATATGGCCAAACACTCCTTATTCAGCTTCACCATGGCATACTCCTCAAATCTCCTCTTATTAGACAAGATTTCTTTCAAAAACTTAGCATGAGAAGGCATCTATGTTATGGCCTCAATAAAATGAATGTTTATATGTAACTTTTTAAATATCTCAAGAAAACGACCAAATTGCTTATCTAATTGCATACCTTTCAACCTTTGAGGATAAAGAATCCGAGGTGTTACCAGATGTGTGATGGGGTCAGCAAATAACCTTAGACGATCCTCCTTTACAGCTGGTGCTTCCTTGGCCTCCTTGCTACCCTCCTGACTCTCTTCTTCTTCACTCCTTTCCACTTCTTAATCCTTCTACTTCTCCTTGACTTCCTCAAGCTGTCTACCACTGCTTAATAACATTGCCTTTGCATGTTCTTTCGGGTTAGCCTCGGTAGTGCTAGGAAATGAACCCGAAGGTCTTTCCTTCAACAAACTTGCAATCTGGCTCATCTGATTCTCCAAGTTCCTCATAGAAGATTCTTGATTCTGCATCCTAACCTTAATGGTGGAGATGTACTTTAAGAGTAGCTCTTTGAGATTGGATTTCCCAGGTGGCACAGGAATTGGAGCCTTGAAACCTAGAGGTGGCTGTCTCTGGACATTGGATGACTGTGGTTATGCCATCTGATCATTCCGCCAAGAGAAGTTTGGATGACTCATCCACCCTGGGTTGTAGGTGGTAGAATATAGATCCCCTCCCTGTCTGTTATAATTGACCATATAATGGGCTTCTTCTTTCTCTTGAGCAAAAGGATTCCCAACTTGACACTTAGAAGATGCATAGAAATATCCACCACAATACTCGCATATGGCACAACTCCTCAATGAAGAACTAGCTCCTCTTCTCACATTGTGCATCAGATTATCCAGCTTCTTCGTCAAAACATCCATCTGAACTGATAAAACCATTGTATTGTCTACTATAGGAGCTCCTATAGGTCGTATAGGATGCATATCTGAATGATACTAAAAGCTACTAGTGGTCATCTCATCAATCAACCTGTAAGCCTGATCTGGCGCCTTTTGCATTAAACAACCTCCTACTGCAACATCTATGGTACTCCTGGCCGATGGATCATACCTGTAAAAAAAATATTAACCTGCTGCCATATGGAGAACCCGTAACTAGGACACTGGGTCAATATATCTTGAAATCGCTCCCGCGCTTCACATAGACTTTCATTTTTATATTGAGTGAAGGAAGTGATCTCATTCTTCATCTTTGTAGCCTTGGCAAGAGGGAAAAATTTAGCCAGAAATAATCTCATCATCTCATCCCATGTAGTAATCAATCCTAACTATAAACTGGCTAACCATGCTCTGACCTTATCCCTTAAAGAAAATGAGAATAGTCTGAATCTCACTACATCATCCGACACTCCATTTTGCTTGAACAGATCACAAATATCCAGAAAGGTCTCCAAATGGGTGTTTGGATCTTCCAAAGGTAATCCTCCAAATTGAGATGCTCTCACCATGGATGTAATGCTGTGAGGAATCTCAGAACTCACAGTTGTGATTGTCGACCTTATAATGGGGGCCATGGGTTTATTGTTGTGCCTCATAGTCAAATCTATGATAGTCAACTCCCTTCTCTCTTCAGGACGTGCCATCAGCCCCTCCTCGTGCTGTTCCATCTCTACAAACTGTTATTCTCTAATCCCTTCTTCTATGTTACTATTCTGAGCCAATTTGGTTTCCTTGCGCAACCTGCGAGCATTTTTTTCAATGTCAATATCAAGTAGCAAATTCTCAAGCTTTTGACCATGAGTGAGCATAAACAAAATGAAACAAATAAAAAGCAATTAATAACAAAGCTAAGAATTGAAAATAAAACACACCGAAGTAAAGCAATCAAGCAAACAACTAAAATAGGCAAATAAACAACAAAACAAGAATTAAATATGAGATAATTAGCACTGTCTAACCTAATGACTCATAATAAGGAAATTTCCCAAGTAACGATGCCAAAAACTTTTTGTTGTCTAAACAAAGCAATACAAACTAAGTTCTATCTAGACCAAACTAGAGGCAAGCGTACCTCGTCAATAAGTAATATAACATGGTAAGAACTAGATATCATACATAAGGGATTCCAACACGCAAGACAATTAAATTAAACGTTGCAAAATTATTTAGAAGATCAAGAATTGATTGATTTGAAAATGAAATAAAATAAGAGAATTAAGGAAATATGCACGATGCAAAGTATGAACTAAATGCGACTAGACTTAATTAAATGACAAAAATTGGCTACGGTGTCATATTTCAATTAGATTATGCATTAAAGCTTATAACGGTGGATTGATTTAGGAGTTACTTCACTTAAGAAAATTGAATCCAATATTCATAGGAATTCTTTCTCTTTTAAATCCAAGTACCTATTTGGTTCATAGATAATTTGGAATTAAAAAAACATTCAATGCAAGAAGCCTAAAATTAAGTTCGTTAATCTTAGGTATCCTCACACAAGATTCTAAGGTTGGTTTACACTTAGTTTCAAGTTGTTACTTGATTGATTTCTTGACAAATCAAATCCCAATGGTTATGGCATTCAATCATCTAAGGTCCTAATCTAGTTGATCAAGCTAAATTAGGCCAAATATGCATTCAATCAAGCAAATAAAACAATACCACAAAAATTGTCCAAATCTAATATCAATCGTAACCTCAACTAAAAGAAACTTATACATATTCATTATTGTAACACAAATCATGGTCATAATCTATATTTGTGTTGATTAAATCCACAAAAATTTAAACAAATAAGGAATAAAAACAAATTAAGAACACCCAATATATGGTCTTCGAGAGAGATGGTTGCTGCTATCTAAGAAGTCTCTTCTCATGCTACTATTATTTTCTACCGCAAGCTCTCTATCACGCTACTTTATTTTCTCTCCTCTCTCCTTGCTACTG
Source organism: Erythroxylum longipes (assembly GCA_027563885.1). Lineage (NCBI taxonomy): Eukaryota > Viridiplantae > Streptophyta > Magnoliopsida > Malpighiales > Erythroxylaceae > Erythroxylum > Erythroxylum longipes. The sequence goes on from JAOQMS010000004.1 coordinate 24,445,655, forward strand.
TAGCTGATAAATTGTTTGATAAAAATCTAAAGAGAGGTGATGAAGAGAGTAAATGTAGCTAGTTGTTTTCATGTATTTAAAAGTCCTCTGCAGCCGCCAACATTGCCTTCTCTTTTTCAATGTTGCCACCCTCTCTGCTCTTCTCTCTCTGTAGCTGATGTGACCATTTAATTGAAGGGTTTTTGATCTACCCCTCACTGTTCACGCACACACCTCTTTTTTCTTGGCTAAAACATTTCCGTTTTTCGATTATGGGCTGCATCATTTCTTCTTTTGTCCCCCTCTATTTCACGTCCTTTTCAACGTTTTTTGTTTTTGTCCAGCTATCTTGCTTTTAAGAAGCTTCTTTTGTTTTGTGCTTTTAAATATTCCAAATCCAATATGTGTCTAAAATTAAAACAAATAACTCTTAATTAGTGCAATTTAAACATTAAATGGACAAAAGTTTAGCAAATTATGTATCTAAAATCGATATAAAATGCCCATTAATAATGACCACCTAAATATTTAGGAATATCAAAGTAGCTTTAACTAATCTTTTTATACATGATTTTTTGTATTCAATCTTCTCATCATACAATGTTTTGACTAAATATAGAGAATGAAATTCATATATATTCTATTTGAGTTCAATCATATTAGTTCTTCACATTTAATAATTAATTCAATTAATGACATTTGGAAATTATAATTTGTATCATTTCTTGTAAAGATGTCACATGCCATTTATATATATATATAAATTATGATCAGGACAACAATTATATATGTAATTGTTTATGTTATGTAATTGTTTATGTTATAACATAAACAATTACATATATAATTGTTGTCCTGTTCATAATTTACAAGTTATTTCATCATATATATTTATCATCAATGTCTCTCTTCACTTAGAGAAATAACACATGCATTTAGGGGAAATTTGGTTTTGTATAAACTTATCCACGTATTATGAGAAAAAGGGAACCTTGATTTATATTAAGATAATCACTCTTTTTTTTATAAATTAGTATATTCCTATTGAAGCTTAAATATAATTACCTCTGTAAACAATCAGCATGTAGAACTATATTTTACTCAAAACTAGAAATTTTTATGTACATCCTTCAAAAGATAAACCATATTGTAATCAAAATTTTGTTCACCGCCTTGGAGTAACTAGTATGACCCTGCCCCGATAAACTTTTGACATCTTATGTGCTATTATTTTGGCCAGCTATTTTAATTCAACTCTCAACTGTTTACGGCACTAATAAAGCACGGAGAGAAAACTCAAACCCTACGATGGCTGTGTCAGTGTCAGAGAGTGAAAAAGGTGGAAGCATCCTAGAGGACGTCCTCAAACCCTTCTACAAGCGAGCTTCTGAAGCCGAGGTTTTATTTTTAATATTCAAAATTGGTCTCAATAATTACTTTTGCTTGTTCTTATCTTCTGTTCGTTATTTTCCAATCCGTGATTGCATTAATAGACATCTTGGCGTGTTGGAGTGCTAGGTGCACAAAGGCAGTTTCTTTTTGTATACAAGTTTGGGTCCTTTTGTTTTTGTTGCTTTGGAATATAGCAGCGTAGCAACGGAGCCGGGTTTTGGATAACTTTCTGACCAAGGTTTTTTTGTTTCTCCGAAATGAACCCATACTTCTTGGTGACCATTTGTGTTGTCATCCTAAATCAGATGTTCCTTGCAGGGGTGTCTTAGGATGTCAAATTCCAAATAAGATCAGTTCCTTTCTCCTAAACCAGATATACTTAGTAGTAAAAGAGAAATGTTCTATTTTGCAGATAATTTTCTGATTTTGTAAAGTGTGCTTGCATTGATTTGTGATGAAATGACTACCTCTACAGAGTTAAACGTGCAGCTAACACCACTAGTTTCATTTCATATTCTTCGCCAACATGGAAGTTATAGTCCTGAAATAGATATATGACAAAATAAGAAACGAAATATTTTTAATGTGAAGGTCTTGACCTTATGCTACTCGTAAACCAACTGCTAAAAAGCTAAATGTTGCACTGGATGTGTTTGTGTTGTTCAAATATTTCAATTGTTATTTTCCAAAAAAAATATTTCAATTGTTAACAGTGGTTAATATGACAAAATTTTAAGTCAGAATGATGGTTGTTTCGTTGTGCTGCCTGAAAGCAACTTGAAAATAGCTCGAGAACAACTTATGGATTCAAAAAAACCATGAAGATAAACATTAGAAATGTTTAAGAAATTCTTCAACAAATTCTGGTGTTATGTACTCTAATTTGGTAGGTTAAAGTGTTTAGGATCTGTATGGTAGCCCCATCTCGTCCACCTTACGCTTGGAAGATTACGTTTTTCTTAGGGAAGAGTGAAGAAAGACATGTACAGGGAAGAACAGGAAAAGAGTTAGCTGTTATAATTGGTTTGAGGTAAAGCATGAGGAAAGGAAGAAGGCATGGACGGTGGACATCTCCATTTTGGCTCCAAAATTTTCATCATTGTGATGCTTCCCTCATGAAGCATAAATTTCCCTATAGCAAAAGTGCCAATGCTAATTAGTGGTCTTCATTCATACAATTGCACAATACTGATCAATCAAAGCCATATCATAATGAAGTTTGCATTTTCTAACTAGCCTTTTGTCTGTGTTAAAGGATCGCTTGTCAAGACTTGAAGTTGCACTTTCAAGTAAGGAAGGTGAATCACCTACTACTACTTACTAGGTAATGTTTATTTACTTCAATTTGAAGGCCCGTTCTTTGCTAATTCTGCATGGATACTTGCACAGGTTCTGGAAACGAGGAACTTCTGAAAACTGTTAGTGAACTTCAGTCAAAGCTAGAAGATGCAAATACACTGCTGGCTTTGAAGCAAGAAAAGGTAATGCATTTCATATTTTTCTGCCTGTTTAAACTGAAATTAGATGTCTTTAGCGTGGAGCTACCTTGTCTTCATTTCTGGTTTTCAGGTTGATAAGCTGTTTGCAGAAAACACAAAATTAAATTATCGTATAATTCATCTTGTTCGAGCAATTAGGGAGGCCGATGCTAAGTTTGAGAGTTTGAAAGGTAAATCTTTGAAAAGTTTTTCCATCCAACAGCTTCATTCCTATGCAATCTTATTATGAATATTCATTATTGGGAAGGCAGCTTAGTTGCTTAAGTCTCTAGTATTCTTCATTTAAGCATTTTTTGAAGTCTACATATAGGCATTAACATGTGTAGCATGCTCTTTGATACTTCAAGATTGAGCAACATCTGAAGGTTGTGATTTTATTAGAGAAGGATCCAGTTGGAGGAGACCTTGATACCGAGTAGACATTGAGGGTTGTTTAGCTTGTGCTGCTTATTTCTAGTTCATGCCCATCTTTTTCGTAACATTCTTGGAGATATCAGATGATATTGTGAAGTTCAATTGGTGGAATAATTTGTAAACATTGCCTTGAGTTGATTCTTTGGAATAGATCAAGCTAATGCATGACATTAGATTCTTAATGCTAATATCTGTTTTTTTTTTTTTGTGGTGTTTAATATCTAAATATTCTTTATTTATGATATCTTTTAATTGTTGCATCACTCTTTTTGGGTATAATTAGAAGGAAAAGATGGAAATTCAATGCGCTTTTCTTTACGAGTATTTCAGTCCTTATAATTTTTCCCAGTAAGTTCTTGGTGAAGATTTAATGTGGAAAAAGAGAAATAAAAGAAAAGAAAAGAAAAGTTGACATTGTTCTCATTGTTAGTATAGAATTTGTCTACATTATCAGGCTAAGTTCCTAGAGAAATTATGCATTGTCTTATGAGTCTCCACAAATGAAATCCTGTAGATAATTTTGGATCCTTAGTAAGTTGTGTATGCAGTCTAATATAAATTTGCAAATGCTGTGTGTTAAGAGATAGTGTGGTTTCAAATCAACTCTTCGATCAAGTTCACTAATGCAATAGCCTGTCACCGTACAATAAAGCATTGCAATTCATGCAGACTTTATAAACATCTGTATACAGGTTTAGTTGTCATTTTGTTTAATTTCACGTGATACGTCTAAACACTTAGTTTATTTCTCAGGTGGTTCAGAAGCAACTGTAAATACCATCTCCAAGTTGGAGGATTTGCGATTATGAGTTGAATCAGTATTGGACATTAAGATATTACAGAAAATGGTTATTGTAGACGGTGTCAATCTTGATCTTTGTACTTCCTGTCAAGTAAATCCATAACGTTGAGACTCTTTTCTTCTTTGGTGTACAATTTGTGCTCATTCGCCTCTTTGAATGGTAGCAAACGGTTATTGGTAGAGAAGCAATTGATGAATTATAAAATGTGTAACAGTAACTAGTTAGTATTAGAACTACAGACTTTACCTCTTGCACTTGTCTTAAATTATAATTATAAATTACATTTTTGCTTTTCATTTGAAAATTGTGATTCACTGACTCTTGAGCTGAAGTGAGCATATCAGCTTTACATTTAAATTGACTCGAGTATTCCATTTCCTAAATGACTTGCATCAATTTATTGTTCCTGTTCGGCGTGTATAGAATTCAGTCTCAGCTGAATTTGTTCGCTACGAAATATCATAAACCCTAAAAGCAAATTTGGCCCACTTGTACCCTTAAACAACTTTCTTTATTGCTCTTATATTAACAAATTGACTGCCGAGTACCTAGAATCGCAAATAAAGCTTTTTTTTATGAATTCATACTTGTAACCAAGGTCATTACCAAAGATTCTATTCTTTTGCCATTCCTCCTATACCGGTTTAGTTTGGCAGGAGCTCAGCAGGGTTATGGCATTTATACACCATGGTCTACTGAGCACCCTTTACTACAATTTAACTTGTGCAATAATTATGGTCATTAAAGCATACGAGTTTAGACCATGCAGTAATTCCTGTACATATATATGTGCCTATGTACATATTTGCAATAGTATATATATAATGCCTTCAACCAGGTGCATCTGTACATATTTGCAATAGTCAAGCAACATTAAAGGGTCGCCATTAGTAACCCTGCAGGGTTTTATCACAAGATTCACATCCGTGAAAAAGGTAAGCATATTTACTGTCAATACTGAAATTGCATCTGCAAAGACAGTCACATTATATCCTATTTCTAGTGTCTCCTATCAAGGCAGGGGTGTGTGGCCGTACGTGCATGTTTGTTGAGTGCAGGAGTTAAATTCCAGCTGTCACCGGAACCATCCCCAGAATATAGAGTGACAAGGACAAGGAAATGAAGAAAGAAATCAGTACATCTACATGGAAGTTAGCAGTTATGAATGCAGTTGGCTATTAATTCTGTTGAATATTTTATTTAGTTTAGTTGCTAACATGTCATTTTACATGTTAGCTATATTGAAAGGTTACGTTTTGTTATATATAAAGGTTGTGTTGGTAGTTAAATTCAGTTTGAAAGGGTATGATGGTTATATGTCATTGCATAACTACACGTAACTACAGGACAACATTGTATATAAATATAATTGATTGGGTGAATGAAATAAAATAGACTTCTCATCCATATGTCTGAATTTTATATACGTTTATGTTTGCTTCACATAAACTATTTCAAACTTAAAACTCTTTTCATAAACTCTACAATTGGTATCAGAGCAATTGTATCTTGAAGGACCTGTATTGAGTATAAAGAATAGCTTCCAATGAATTTTCACCGATACCACCACTTGTTTTCAATGGTGAAAATTATCAAGTTTGGGCAGTGAAAATGACTGCTTATTTGGAGGTTGTTGATATTTGGGAAGCTGTTGAAATAGATTATGATGTCAATCCTTTGCCAAACAATCCTACAGTGCAGCAATTAAAGATACACAAAGAAAGGACAACAAAAAAGTTCAAGGCAAAGTCATGTCTTCATTCAGCAGTATCAGATGCCATATTTACCAGAATAATGAATCTGAATTCTACATATGCTATTTGGAAATATCTAAAGGAGGAGTTTCAAGGAAATGCTAGAACAAAAAGCATGAAAATCTTGAACTTCAAACGTGAATTTGAGTTGCAGCGAATGAAGGAGTCTGAAACAGTGAAGGAATATGTTAATAGACTTCTACAAGTTGTCAACAAAATTAGATTGCTTGGAGAAGGCTTGACTAACAAAAGGGTTGTTGAAAAAATTCTTGTAACCTTACCAGAAAGGTTGAAGCCAAGATTTCTACATTGGACGAATCTCGTGATTTGTCAGAAATTTCATTGGCAGAACTTATAAGTGCTTTGCAAGAACAAAAGCAAAGAAGATTGATATGTGAAGACGGGTCTGTTGAAGGTGCTATGCAGGCAAAATTCAAAAATCAAGATTACAATAAAAATAAGAAGAAATGGCAGAAAAGCTATTCAAAGAAATATGGTGATAAACATATACATGGTGGTAGCAGCAATATCTCTACTGGTACAAATGGAAAGGAAGAAAAAAAATACATGTCAACACTGTGGCAAAAACAATCATCCTCATTTTTTATGTTGGTGGAGACCAAATGAGCGCTCCAGAAATTGTCATGAACTGGGACATATACATAAAGTTTGCAAATTGAAAACTTCTCAAAAAAATGTAGACGTAAAAATAGCAGATCATGCAGACCAACAGGATGAAGAACGAATTTGTGTGGCAACTTGTTTTGTTGTTTTGCATGCAATTTAGAAAATGAAGCTTGGTTACTTGATAGTGGTTGTACTAATCACATGACAAATAATTTGGAACTCTTTAGGAGCATTGACATGTCTTTTGTATCTAAAGTGAAGATAGGTAATGGAAAATATATTCCTGTGCAAGGAAAAGGTACAATTGTAGTTGAAACCATGTCAGGTACTAAATTAATTTCAGATGTGATGTATGTGCCTGATCTTGATCAAAATTCGTTGAGTATTTGTCAATTATTAGAAAGAACTATAAGTTGCATCTTGAAGGAAGGTTATGTATCATTCAAGATCCTAATGGTTTAGAAATATTTTGCTTGAAGATGAAAGAAAAAAGTTTTCAAATTAATTTTCTGGAGGAAGCAAATGCATTTGTTGGAGTTGAAAATTAGACGGAACTTTGGCATAAGAGATTGGGTCATTTTCATCATCCTGCCTTGATTATGTTACAAAAGAAAGGTCATGTGATTGGATTATTTAGTCTTGATGAAGTAATTCTAGATTGTTCAGCTTGTCATTATAGCAAAAAACACAGAACTTCCTTCCCTCATAACACAGCCTGGAGAGCAACCAAGAAGTTGCAGTTGATTCATACAGATTTGGGAGGACCTATGAGTGAAGTTTTGTTAAAAGGTAACAGGTTGCATATCATTTTTATTGATGACTTCAGCAGAATGTGTTGGATTTATTTTATGAAGTTTAAGTCTGAAGTGGCTAATATATTTTGGAAATTCAAATGTTGGATAGAAAATCAAAGCAATTTCAGGATGCAAATTTTGAGAACAGATAATGGAAAGGAGTATACATCTAGTGAGTTCACTAAATTTTGTGAACATGGTGGCATACATCATCAACTGATTGTGCCTTACAACCCACAACAAAATGGGGTAAGTGAACAGAAAAACAGAACAATTATGGAGATGGCAAGATGTTTACTTCATGAGAAAATTTTACCAAAGAAATTTCGGGCTCAGGCTGCAAGTACAGCAGGATTTCTGTTGAATAGATTGCCAACTGTAACAGTGCAGGAAAAGACTCCTTTTGAAGCTTAGTGTGGATACAATCCACAGGTGATCGATCTTAAAATTTTCGGTTGCTTATGTTTTACATTTGTTCCTTATGAAAAAATCTATAAATTAGATAAGAAGGCAGAACCTAAATTTTTTTTGGGTTATAGTGATGTCTCAAAGGCCTAAAGAGTTTATCAGCCAAATACAAATAAATTGGTGGTTAGTGGAGATGTAAGTTTCTTTGAAAATGATGAATGGAATTGGGCTGATAATAATGTGAATGAGTTTGAAAAGAAACAAGAAAGTCTTGATGAGGATGTAGATGATTTTCCTGTTAGAGGAACTAGGTTGCTGTCAGAAATTTATGAACGATGCAATGTATCCATTTATGAGCCTGTAGGTTATGAAGCTGTAAAAGAAAAAAAAATGGGTTGATGCAATGTTAGAAGAGTTGCGAATGATTGAAAAAAATTAAACATGGGATTTAGTGGAGAGACCAAAAAATAAAAAACCTATAGGAGTAAAATGGGTGTTTAGAACGAAGGTTAATGCTGATGGATCTTTTAATAAACATAAAGTTAGGATAGTTGTGAAAGGTTATGCTCAAATGCCTGGAGTTGATTATTCAGAAACATTTGCTCGAGTAGCAAGACTGGAAACTGTAAGGATGTTGCTAGCAATTACTGCTCAAAATGGTTGAAAAGCCTTTCAACTAGATGTTAAATTTGCATTTCTAAATGGTACCTTGCATGAAAATATATTTGTAGAACAACCTGAAGGTTTTATGTCACTGGTCAAGAAGAGAAAGTTTATTTATTGAAGAAGGCTTTGTATGGTCTGAAGCAAGCTCCAAGAGCTTGGTATGAAAGGATAGATGAATATTTACAGAAGCTAGGGTTTGTGAGAAGTCTAAGTGAATTTACTCTTTATGTTAAAAATTATCATACTGACATGATTTCTGTCTCTATTTATGTGGATGATTTATTAGTGACAGGAAGTAATGAAAGGCCTATGACAGAATTTAAGTTACAAATGATGGAGGAGTTTGAGATGACTGATTTTGGTGAAATGACTTATTTTCTAGGTGTGGAAGTTAGACAAATGTCTAATAAGTGTTCATTAGTCAGACTAAATATGCAAAATAGATTATGAAGAAGTTTGGCATGGAGAACTATAAGCCTATGAATACTCCCATGAATGAGAAAGAAAATTTTAGCAAATCTTATGGATCAAGTAAAGTGGATGAAGGAGTGTATAGAAGTCTAATTGGTTGCTTAATGTACTTGACAGCTACAAGGCCTAATAGTATACATGTTACTTTGTTATCTAGATTTATGCACTCTCCTAGTGAAGTGCATTATACAACAGCAAAAAGGGTGGTCAAGTATATTGCAGGTACTCTTCATTATGGAGTTAAATTTGGTTGTAGCAATTCATGCAGGTTGCAAGGTTTTTCAGATAGTGATTGGGCAGGTTGTGTAGATGATATGCGTAATACTTCTGGATATTGCTTTGGTTTTGGTTTTGGAATGTTCTCATGGCTTAGTAAAAAACAAGATGTTGAGCTCAGTCTACTGCAGAGGCTGAGTATATTGCAGCAACAGTTGCTGTGAATTAAGCTCTTTGGTTAAGAAAATTACTTGAAGATTTGCAGTTGTCTCAAAAAGGAAGCATAGAAATTTATGTTGACAATCAAGCTTGTATTGCAATTTCAAATAATCTTGTCTTTCATGGTAAAACTAAGCATTTCAAGCTCAAGTTCTATTATCTTAGAGACGTGTAGCATGAAGGTGAAATTAATTTGCTTTATTACAATACTGAGGAGCAGATTGCTGATATACTAACAAAAGCTTTACCTAAAGTCAAGTTTGAAGTGTTGAGAAGAAAACTGTGTGTGTGCAACGCCTAAACCAAAGGAGGAGTGTTGAATATTTTATTTAGTTTAGTTGCTGACATGTCATTTTATATGTTAGCTTTATTGAAAGGATACGTTTGTTATATATAAAGGTTATGTTGGTAGTTAAATTCAGTTTGAAAGGGTATGATGGTTATATGTCATTGCATGACTGCATGTAACTACAGTACAACATTGTATATGAATATAACTGATTGGGTGAATGAAATAATATAGACTTCCCATTCATATGTCTAAATTTTATACACGTTTATGTTTGTTTCACATAAACTATTTCAGACTTAATACTCTTTTCATAAACTCTACAAATTCAAACAATGCCTGCTTCCCAAGCTTGGAGTACTTAGTTAACTTAAGTTGCTTTGCAATGGCCCGCAGATCAACTAATTTCATTTCTTTTAAGTTAAGAATACCGGAAGGATCCGATACCTTAACTCCAGACATTTTATGACAAGATGAGCAGGACAGAGTGCTTGGTGGATCATTCATGTCTACCTGATCATCTTTTCCATATATTGTTTGTAACTCCCTTTTGAATAGTTGTATCATTTAACTCAGGCAGTGATTCGAAAACTTCCAACCTTTCTTCTCTTTGGTGATTGCAAAACTGAAACTTGCCTGTCTCTAAAAGCAACCCTGTAATCTTGATCTTCATATTGACCATGTTGAACTGCTCTCTTTTTTTGGGTCTCTGTGAAGACATTTGAATGGGCATTTAGAATGCCCACTTCTTGTTGCTTCTTGCTGTTGGATGTACATGAAAAACTTGAAATGATCATTGCTGGCACATCAACTTCTTGTAAAGTCGATACGCTTGTCCTCTTTTCCTTTCCCTGCTGCAGACATACAAGTATATTTAGGTTGGATTTCTTTTCATCTGCGATTAGTTCAACTTCTTGTTGGTTTATGCCCTACAGCCAATCACTTTGGTTGTAGTTTAGTGACAAATAATTTAAAAGGCATATTTATCTTATACATGTTTAAATGCATATGATAAAGTCCATGGAATAAGTATATATTACAAATGAAATTATAATGAGATTATAATTATGAGATTCATATTGCATTTATGTAATATTCCTAAATGTTTCTAGTCAT
>JAOQMS010000004.1:24466482-24529672 GCA_027563885.1 Erythroxylum longipes
TGTAAGGATGCATCGTCTGTAAAGATGCATCTTCTGTAAATCATCTTCTTCTGAAAGGATGCATCGTCTATAAAGATTCATCTTCTATGAACCAACTTCTTCTGTGATGACGTCAGCTTCATCTGTGATGACGTCAGCTTTGTCTGTGCTGACGTCAGCTTCGTCTTTGTTTTGTTTCCTCTGTCTTTTGCTCCGTCTGTCTTTTGCTCCGTCTCTATCTGATACCTATAGAGAAAGTTATGCCAAGAGCCCTGAAGTAAGTTCAATATAATTGAGGAAAAAAATAGATTGGATTTTTCTTTCTTGTGAAATTTTTAAGTTTGATGTTCGACTGCTATGAGCACGCCACCCTTATAAGATGACAAGCTTAGTTTTGTCTCCGAAGGTTGAGGTTCCATAAAAAGGACATTACAGGGTAATGTGTTCAAGTATGCCTCATGAACGTTGGGCTCTGGAACAGGGGTCTAACAGGTTTGGTATCAGAGCAAGAGTTAGACTCCGGAATCGGGGTTTAACAGGTTGGTATCAAAGCAATGAGTTAGACTCCGAAACCGGGGTCTAACAAAAAAAGTATGTTCATTATTAAGAAAAGGAAAGATATCTAAAACAGTTAAAAGATTAAATTCATACACAATTTTAAAAGGAGAATAAGAGATACTATAATAAACTAACCAATTATATGTAAACCCAACATAAGACAAACATTTTTCACATTTTAAGTTTTTTTAATGATAACACGTAATAAAGTAGTAATTTTCCTATTAACTACTTCAGTTTGTCCATCCATTTAAGGATGTGCAACAGTAGAAAAGAAAAGTTAATTACTAACTTATTCCATAAAGTACACCAAAATGACTTAAAAACTTAACATGTACTATTATACTAGGCAATCCATAAAAAAAAACTATTTTCATAAAGAACAAATCAATAATATGTGTTGCATCATTAGTTTTAGAACATGCAATGAAATGCATCAGCTTATTAAACCTATCAACAATAACAAATATGTTATCCTTAGCACTTTAAGTCTTAGGTAAACCTAATACAAAATCCATAGATATGTCAATCCAAAGCTAATTAGGTATAGGTAAAGTACTTTAGATTTTGCTTAATTACATGTTATAGAATTATCACTAATAAATTTCTTATCATGTTCCATCTTAGGCCAACAAGAATGTTCATTCAATATATCTAAAGTCTTTCACGCACCAAAATGTCCTATTAAGTCACCTCCATGAGTCTCTCTAACTAGCAATTTATGCAAAGAACATATATGTGTTCATAATTTATCATTCTTAAGTAAAAACCCATCATGACTATAATACTCACCATACGCACACTTAAAACATGCATTCCACACTTAGCTTGTATCATCCTAATTAGCATGCAAATTTTCAATAAACTCAAAGCCAAGTAATTTAGTTTATAATGCAGTAAGCAATGTGTACCTACCAGACAATGTATCAGTTACAACATTTTCCTTTCCATTATTGTAATTAATCATATATAAGGAAACATCTCAATGAACTCCAACCATTTGGCATGTCTTTTATTAAGCTTACCTTGGGACTTCAAAAACTTTAAGCTCTCATAATTAGAACGGGTTATGAATTCCTTCGGTAGTAAATAGTGCTGCCATGTTTGTAGAGTTCTTACTAATGCATAAAGCTCCATATCATAGGTAGGATCATTTGATGTTTCCCCATTTAGGTTTTCACTTAAGTAAATAATTAGTTTGGAATCTTGCATCATAACCCCTATACCAATTCTAGATGCGTCACATTTAACTTTAAAAGCTCTCTTAAAATTAGGAAAAAATAATAAAGGTGCATTATTCAATTTATTTTTCAAAGTATTAAAAGCTTTTTAATGCACATCATCCCATGTAAACATGACATTCTTTTTAACAAGTTCATTTAAAGGTGTTGTAATAAAATTAAATTCTTTCACAAACCCTTTATAAAAACTTACTAATCTATGAAAACTCCTTACCTCATTCGTATTCCTAGGTGTAGGCCAACCCTTCATTGCCTTAACCTTATCTTCATCTACACTTATTCCATTTGAACGCATAATCAAACTAAGAAAAATAATGGATTCTATACAAAATGTACCCTTATTAAGATTAGCATACAATTAATGCTCCCTTAACACACAAAAAAATAACTTCAAATTCTTAACATGATCATCCAAATTCGTACTATACACTAAAATACTATCAAAGTATAAAACAACAAAATTAAGAATGCAAAATATGATTCATTAACCTCATAAAGGTGTTATGTGCATTAGTTAAACCAAACGGTATCACTAATTGATCATATAAACCATATTTTATCTTTAAAATAGTTTTCCCTTCATCATCCTCTTTCATGCAAATTTGATAATAACTATTGTTTAAACCAATTTTTAAAACGTACATGAACTATGTAATTCATCAAACATAGCATCTGACCTAGGATAGTATCTATACTTTACAATAGTTTTGTTAATGGCTTGATAATCTGCACACATACACCATGTTTCATCTTTCTTTGGAATAAATATCACATGAACTAAGACTCTACGTTATGCACTAACTTATCCACTTGCCTTCGAATCTCCTTTATCTCCTTAATTGGTTTTATAGGTTGGTTTGTTGTTGAATTAGAAATAAAATCTATTTGGTGTTTTATACCTCTTAAAGGAGATAAACTATATTGCATTTCTTCATAAAATATATTTGACAATTCCTGTAATCAAACCAGGCAAACTAGTGTTAAGATAATTAGTTATAAAACTAGCATCCTTATAACAAAAAGTCAAAGTATCTAATGTAAAAGGTTCCCCGCTTTGTGAGGGTTTGGAGAGGGTCATCGACATATGCAGCCTTCCCCTTATATTTTTTTACAAAGAGGATGTTCGTGTGATTCAAATCTGTGACTTTCTAGTCACAAAGGAGCAAATTTTATTAGTTGCTCCAAAGCTCTCCCTCTAAAGGACAACTAATCGTTGCCTTTGTAACATACCACCTTTAATCTCACTATAACTAGAAAAGGCATAAACTCTCTTACTTTTCTCTCCATCTTATGATCCATACCCTAAATTTTTTTCACTTTCTTACACACTCTCACTTTTTCTATCACTCTTTTCTTTTTTCTTGAGTGCTTGCTTGTTTTTCTCTCATCTTCAACCCTTTATCTATCCTAATTTGATCCTTATATGCTTCCTATGGTTTTAAATGTTTTACCATAATATTTTTGTTATTCATTACAAAAGAATATCTATTCTTGTACCCATTATGAGTAACATTCCTATCAAACTACCACAGGCATCTTAAGAGTATATGACTGGTGTTCATTTGCACCATATGACAAAGAACCTCATCCTTGTAGTTGCCAATAGAGGATGCTAATAACACCTACTTTTATCACCTTAATTTCTCTACATTCATTCATCCATTGCAGCTAAAATGATTTAATATGCTTTATTATAACCAAATTCTTACTTTTTACTAAATAAATAATCAAGTTACATACCTTGTTCTTCACATGGCACCTAGTATGAAAGATGTGCTAAAGTTGGACCGCATTACCATCCTCCTTAGGTTGTATGTTAAAAGCATGCCTAGTAATCAACATACCTCCACAAATGGGTACATCGACATCACTATAATTCTCCAATTATGGTGTCCCATCATCACTTAAACTAACACTGTTCTCCATTATATATTATAATCATAACTATTTTATTCAGACATTAAGAAGAAATATGTCGAAATCTTTGGCACCTAAAACACTTAATGTTACATAACTTAGAAGTTAATTAAGTTTCAGTTTTACCTTTGGAAACATCAGTCAAATCCTTTGCATTGACATCTTCTTTAGGTTTTGAAGTAGATTTGTTGTCCTTCTAATTTGACTTCCACAAAGTGCTAGAATTTGAACCATATTTAGAAGCACCCTTAGACTTCAATTTCCTTTCCACTTTAATAGCTTTATACAACAAATCCTCCATCTCTATATAATGTTACAATTCTACCATATCAGTTATCTCTTTGTTTAGAACACTAATAAATATAACCATAATCACTTCACAACTCTCCTCTATATTAGCCTTGCTTATGACTATCTCCATTTCATTATAGTAATCCTCTATGCTTATAAAACCTTAATTTAACCTTTGCAACTTTTAACATAACTCCCTGTAATAATGGCTAGGTATGAACCTTTTATGCATCATTGTCTTCATATCTTCTCATGACCAAATAAGTCTCTTAGTATTTCTATACCAATGAATCACAAATTGATCCTACCAAATACTAGCATATTCAATAAAATCAATTGTTACTAATTTAACCTTCTTTTCTTTGGAGTAATTATGACAACCAAACATATGTTCTATCTTTCTCTCCCACTCCAAATATAGTTCAGGATCATTCTTCCCTTCAGATGTAGGGATTTTCATAGTAATACTTCGTAAATTGTTATCTCGTTTTGAAATAACCCTTTTCCCTTCATAGTATAATCCTCCTCTTCCTCCTCCTCAAATGTGTGTTTCATAAAGAATTAAGTTTGGATAAGGACTTTCAACTTATCCAATCTCATGTTTAGAACCTTTAATTGGTCCTAGATTGCCTTCATAAACAACTTGAGATTGAGTTCTGTATTATCTTCACCAACTCATATTTAAGTCTGCAAATAAAATTTCAGTAGTAAAGATTGGTTTTTCTCGTAACTCCCTTACATGTTTAAACTTGAGATAAGGTCACTTATTCACTCATATTTCACTCAACTTTAGCTTTTCTCAATGATATTCTCACCACTCTTACCTTTTACTGCTCATTTTTTCCTTATAATTCCTTTAAGGAAAACTCTATCAATTGTCCTAGAAAAACAATAAGCAACAATGGGGTTTATAACTTTGGTTGATGAAAATTGGATTGATAAAAAAGAACAAAGGAAGAAAAATCAACAAAAAGGTAACATCAACACTAAGAATAGGTTAACAAAATCAACAAGAAGGTAAAAAAGGATGAAGTAAAATAAAGAATCTCTTTTAAAACTATAAAAGGAATATAATTTATGTTTTGATCCACAATTTTGATTTTGATTTTGATTTTTCTTTTTTATCTTTTCTTTTTTTCTTTGATATTATAAATTTATATAATATATATACACACACGATGCAAACTAACTTAAAAATATAAGAGAAAAGAGAATGTAACAACTTTGATTGAGGAAGGACATATAAAGTGGATGCTAAACTGAAAAGAAATTGAGGATAGATAAATGATGAATGACACAATGATAAATAAGAATAAAGGAAACAAACAATTAAAGAATAGATAGCACTTGATTTTAAAAGCCAAAACTCTAATACCAAATAATGCGAACCTTAGGCTAAAAATCACCTAAAACCCAAATCATAAGGAATTAAAACCCTAGGATTGTCTTCAAATCATGAAAGGAAACTTGACCCTAACCAAATCCGCTGATCATAACCAAAATTATCAAAACTTTGATCTCTACAAGTTGCCTTAATAAAATCATATTAAGCTCTTATTAAAGAACTAAAAGGAAATTCTCACAAAAAGTAAAGAAAACTCTTAAATTGATTTCTATATTAATGATGGATGAATTACGTCAATAAGAAATGATTTTATAGGCATAAAATCCTTAAGAACTATAATCCTAAAAGAAAAAGAAAACTAGAGTCCTAAAGGAACATGTCTTATCAAGTGTAGTAAGGATTCAAATACTAACTACTAATACTACTTTAACTATGACTTTAGGAATCCTATTTCAATTCATGTCCTTAATGTCATAGGGGATCCTAATCAGGTTGTAAATTTAGGGAATCTCAATCATAATATAAATTAACCCCACAATAAGTACTAACGTAAATAGGAAACTAGAAAATAACTACAAAACAATAATAATACGGTTTGGGCTTTATAATTAAATAAGTTATAGCCTAATTACAATAAAACATGTTGACTAATAAAACAAAACAAAATAAAACCCTTGAATACATTTTAATAATGCAAATTAGGCTCTATTTTACTTGAAAAGAAATGGCCTAGGTTGTTAGATATTCTCCGAGCCTTGTTCCTCATGTATTAAGCCTATTCCATCTTCAATAACATGTAGAGAAGTGTTTAATCTTAGCAATGCAATTAATTCATCTTGAACAACTTCATTTTATTACATCTCCATAGTTGATCATGTAAAGCTATCGTCATAGATTTGGTCTTTGTCTTAGTTATTAGATCTCCAATTCCTTGTAAACAATTATAAGAATGATTGAAAATAGGTAATAGTGTAATCTGATCTCAATCATTCCTCCATTGGGCATTAGCAAAATTTCATTTTCTTTTAGGATATGAAAGTATAAAAAGAGGCAAACATAACAAAAAAAACATTGATATATGGAAACAAAAATAGCCAAGTAATCATATAGAGAAATAACCTTGATTTTTCAATAGAAGATCAAAAGGGGATTTTGGGTATCATGAAAGATGGAAAAACTTATGGATTTTTAAGTGTTTGGGATATTGATTTAGGGATTGTTAAAATTAAATTAATTTATAAAAAATGTAATATAATTTAGTTTTAAAAATTAACTTAATTAAAAGTTGACAATATACAAAAAATATTGATGGTGGCATGCCACGTCATTGTCTATGAGGTGAGAATTACATAACTGATGTATTGTGTGTCACATACTAACGAACCTATGGTGGAGATATATCAGAAACCTAATAAAGCTTTGTGTTTTGGGTGCAAATTGTATCAATTTGTAAATGTTTGAGTGCAAATTGATACTAGAGATAATAGTAGTAATTATCTTAGATTTTTTATAACATGTTAGGAGAAATTCAAATTTTCCATACATTTATTGTCACAACATTCCATGACTAAACACAAATGTAAAAATTATAAATACATTCATATAGGAATAGTAAAAGTAGGAATAAAACATTTAATAAAAGGACTAAACATGACAACATTAATAGTACTACGATTTTAGGTTCTATGACTTTTAAGATTCCCTTTTGAATGTAGAAGAATTCAACCTTTGCAATTGCACTGTCTCTTTTTATTGTCATCCAAATCTTGCAGTTTCCCTTAGAGATAAATATATTTTATATTCCTTGGTATATGAAATAAAAACCCATGATTACAAGATAAATATAGGTTCAAATCCTTCATTACAAAGTTATGAATACAACTTTTTCCTTAGAAGTTTTAATACAAAGTCAAAAAGTTGAAACCATATTTTTACAAATTTATTTAATAAAATCAAATATTGTAGTACTAAGATCAATTAAATGAAATGTTATAACTCTTCTACATGAATAGATTCTTAAAAGAGCAATGAAACTTATTCCACCTGCACATTTGAGCCCTAACACATAAATTAAAGAAATAAAATGATTTAAAGATGACAAAGTAAAATTATTTTTAGCAGAAAATCTACAAGCCCTAAATTTGATGACAATTCTTCCACATTTATGATTGATTTATGTAAAGTCTTTAGGATATCGTTAATAATAAATATTTCAAAAAATGTTGACCAAGATTATCATCCCTAAACAAACCAAGCTCTAGTCTCCAAATAAAAATATTCTCCAACATATTTACAAAAATTCATAAACATCAATCGCCTTCAACTTTATAAACTTTTTTTAAATAACTAAAAATGTAAATAATGAACTACGTGTATTAGAAAAAGAATTTAAATTTAACAAAAATATTTTTATGACTATTTTTATTCTTTACATAATAAAAATAAAATAATTAATTTTTCTAATAACTTTCCATAATAAAGAAAAACAAACAAAGAAAGTTACAATACCTTTGTAAAAAACTATCAATAACATATACATCTTTATCTTTTATTGGTTTGAAATTTAAGCCCAAAAAGAATATATCCTTTTAAAAATCTTTATAATAACAAAAAATAAAAATTTAGGAAACTACTTCAAGAGAAAAGATACAATTAGAAAACACTCCATTTTGTAAAATAAAATTTCCTTATAAGTAAAATAATGTTCTTGCCTCTCCTCTTAATATTAAAAATAGAGTGAAATTCGTTAAACCTCCCTGTGGTTTAACATATTATGAACATACTCTTTGATCTTTAAGAAATATCAATAATCGCTTATAATTTTGATTTTATAATATATGTCCACCCCACCACCAACTTTTTGTACAAATCCTAACTATAAACTTCAACATTGTGCAGTGTCACGTGTAGTGATTTATGTAGTATCAGGTAATGAAAATGATGTCATTTTGGAGTATGCGATTAGAGTTTTCAATAGAAGTTGATGGCAAAGGAGGAACGGTTTTGTAAAATCAAAATTATAGAGTGGTTATTGATAGCTTTTAAAAATTAGGGGGTACATTAATAATATACCAAACTATAGAAGGGTCCAATGAATTTAAACTAAAAATGAAAGTGAATACATGAATGTAAAAGATGATTAAAATATCATATGCTAAATAATTAACCAAATTGTTATATACAAAATATAAGAAGTCAACTATCAAGGATAGAAAACCTAAAAAAACCCTACTATTATTACAAAAAGGGCTTTATTAGAATCCCTATAGTCAAATGTCATAAAGTAGTAACTCTTAACTGGTTTAGAGAAAAGGACAGTAAGGAATTTCTCTTAGTAATATGAAATCAAATAAAAAGAATAAATCGATATCATCTTTAATTTTCTGAATTCTTTCTTGTTATAAACCCTAAATACTTTAAAATAGAAAAAACAATACAAATTAGAAGTCAAGAGAAAATAAAAACTAGTAACTTCGAAGAATTGAATTCCTAAACCCTTACTGTGCTTGAATATGATAATAGCACATAATTAAATAGTTTCTAACCACTTTACCAATAATAAACAAAATCCATTAGAAAACTACAACTGAACCTTATTCTAGTAAATCCATTGGCTTTGATATTGACATTAATAGTAAAACCAATACTATATAATAAACAAAATATAATGCTACATCAGTCTACGAAATATAGACGAAATGTTTAAGTATAATATATTATATATTATAACAAATGATAATATATGTAAAAGCATATAAAACATAATTAAGAACCTTTGGTCATGTCATATCTAATTTATTAATAGTTAATTCTTAGAAAAACTAAGAGATTGGTAAGATTACCACTTAATTAAGTCACAAAGATATGATATCTTAAAAGCAGTTAGAATATATAAAGAAGGAGAAACTATATTAGATAAAAATTAGATGTTGTCCTGACCTTTAATATTAGCGATATCTTTACATTTCATAGGAGATCATTCTCACCTAAAAGAAAGAAATGTTGAATTATTATCAAAGCTAGGATGTAATATTAAGTGGTACAGAGACACCTTCTTTACAAGAGTAATATTAAGAAAAGATTATAATCGACCCTTTTGAAAGTAGAATTCTTTACAAGATTTCTCCCTTTTCTAGGGGAAAAATTTAGAAACAAAATTAGGAAAAATCATAACAAGAAGAAACTTACAATAGATAAACATAAGGAGAATTAATAAGTTATGTTTAAAAAGGAAGGTCTAAAATAATGTCAATATATGAAATTACAAAACAACTTAAATATGAAATGTTTAAAACTAAAAAAGAGTTAGGATTGTTTTACCTACAATTTGATGTTTTATATGATAATAAAACTTGTAAATGATAAAATAAATATTCAAAATATAATTAAAATTAAAAATCAAATCCATCATTGGAAATAAAGAAAATCCTATAAACAAGCTAAGCAAAACCAAAACTATCAACAAGATAAGAAATGTAACTTGTCATCCTCTTATAAATTTAGGAATATAATAGGTTATACATGTGGTAAAAAGGGTCATATAGCTAAATATTGTAAAATTAAAAAAGTCTAGAATTGGATGTATAAATATTAGATAAAATAAAATCCTCAATTATATAGGATAGTGAAAATTTTAAAGAATTTTATAAAAATGATTCAAATAATGAAGCCTTATTATTAGACAAATTGGTAGTTCTAAAAATAACATTTGGTTTACAGAAGATGAAGAAAACGAAGAAAATATATTTATTAACAAAACATCAAAAAATTCTTTTAGAAGTCATAAATCATATCCAAGATCCTTACCTACAAAATGCTATATTATAAAATTATAACATTATTTTGAAAAACCTAGTCAAAACCTATAAACTTCTTCTTCTTCCTCTTACAACCTTACAAATTTACTAGATAAAGCCAAAAAAATAAATAAATCTTTCTAATCTTTATCAAGTAATTACAATGATAAAACAAGAATTAAAAACTCTTAAATAAAAGCAAAAGGAAGATAGTGAGACAATTAAAATTACTTTAAGAAATACATTTAAAAATGAAGAATAAAAATTATATGAAGAAATTAATTGAAATTAGAACTTAATAATAATGAAAATTTTACAAGATTTTTTATTTATCATGAATTGATTAAATTTTCAAAAAATTTAATTAGGATAACCTTTAAAATAGTAATTGATACAATTTCCTTATTTGGCATGTGAGCATAATTAATTGCATAAAACAATCAGTAATTCCCATAAAATTATTACAAAAAATTCAATAAAGATTAAAAATATAATAACTTAAAATTAAATATAAGTTACAAGACTAATGCTTATATATATGCTAATGAATTTGTAATTAAAAAACTCTTTCATTATAATTAAAGATATCCACTATACAGTAATCTTGGTAACACCCTTTATAAAACTCATCACCCTATATATAGTAAATCATGATAGTATTTTAACAAGAACAAATAATAAAATATTGTGTTTTCCTTTAATAGAAAATTCAAGAACTAGAAATATAAATTTAGTAAAAGCATACTCTACTTACGAAACCAACTAAATAACATAATGCACGCAAAAAAACAATTAAGTTATTTGAAAAGGATATCTTATTAGGATGGAAACTTAATTAGAAAATAAAAATATTAAAAATTAATAACTATAAGCAAAATTGGAAAAGAAATTTATTCTGACTTATCCAGTACTTTTTGGAATAGAAAACAACGTATTTTGGATCTACCTTATGAAAATGATTTTAATTAAAACAAATTCCTACTGAAAGATAGGCCTATATAAATGAATAAAGAAGTAGAAAAACCATTGTAAATAAGAAATTAACTACTTACTATAGAAAAAACTTATATCCCCATCTAGGTCTCCTTGGAGTTTTGCTAAATTATACGTTGATGAAAATTTTTTAAGTCAGAAAGAGGAGTCCCTAAGTTAGTAAAAAATTATATACATCCTAATAAAGCCTTACCATGGCTAAGATTTGCAATTTATAATAAAAATTACTTCGTAAATTAGACAATGTTCATATTTTTCAAATGTTGTTATAAAATTATGATTTTGGCAAATTCAAATAGATTATAATGATAAATATAAAATTATGTTCACTATCCCTTTCGGATAATTTGAATTGAATATTATGCCTTTTGGCTTAAAAATGCTCCTTTTGAATGTCAAATAATAAATAATGAATGAAATATTTTCACTATATTCTACGTTTCGTCTAGTATACATATATGATGTCTTAATATTCTCTTCTTCAATAGAACAACATTTTGAACATATTAAGACATTTATCTATATTATCAAAAAGAATGGTTTTAGTAATATCAAAAATTAAAACTTATTCTCTTCCAAACGAAGATTCAATTCTTAGTACATTATATTCAACAAAAAACAATAAAACCTATATAAAAAACTATAGAATTCATAAATTAATTCTTCAATCAAATACTATATAAAAAACAATTTAAAAGATTCTTAGGGAGTTTAAATTATTTCTTGGACTTCTATCCTAACTTAAATAGACTTTGTAAACCCTTACATGATTTACTAAAGGAAAAAAAAAGTAGCTATTTGGATATAACAATGATAGGTGTAAATTATAGTGTGTTTTTTAGGTGTTAAAGTTTTTTGTTAGTGTTTTCTATATGATAATCATGTGTTTCCGACTTAGATTTTTGTTCTAATTAGTGTTTTTATGTATTTTGGTCAATTCATTGTTGTTTAGGGTAAAAATGTAATCTTAATTGTATGGTTTGGGGGGTGTTTAATGTGTTTGATAATGAGAGGAGACAAGAAATTGAAGAAAAGATGAAGAAGGAGATAGAGAACAAGATTTGGCACAAACGTGCATGATGCATGATCCTACAAGAGGGCAGCAGGAAACTTGGTGAAGCTATACATGATTGTGTAACATGAACAAACATGCAAATTCCATCATTTCTAGGTCACAACATTTTTATATTTTTTTATGTTTCAAGGCTATTTTTGGAACAAAAACAAGTGTGAAAACCCTAAAAAAACCCTAAAAGGATCAAGAAGTATTTAAGGCAAAGGAAAACACAAAGAAGACTACTAGATAATAGAAAAGAAGAGATCAAAGAGTAACATCTTCAAGAACACAAGCTGCATAATTCTAGCTCAAAGCAAAGAAGAGAAGACGAAATCAATTATCAAATCTTTTTTTTATTTCCTTGTTGTTGTTTAATGTTAATGATGACTCAACTGGAATATATAGTTGCATCTATGGATTGACAAATTCCTTATAGGAATTAATCTTGATTTATGTATTAAACTTTACATTTTTTATTTAATGAAATTTTCATTTGATGTTTATTACTTTATATTCAATTTGAATCAAGAGATTATATTAGATCATTTGTGTTGAGTTGCACAGTGAGAGATGGTATCCCAATGGACCTATAAACATCAAATTAATAGGTAACCAAAAAGAGCTCTTACTTTTTTATTAGTTACCTATACAATTGCTTCAAATCCAATTGTATAGTTAGGAAGAGTTTTGATAGATATAGATGTCACAATTTAATTTATATCTATTTTAATTGGGATTGCTTGATTCGATCTCGAGACAAGGTAATCATAATTATTAGAAATTTGGGTTTAAGTAATATTAAAGCAAGAAGTTGAATTAAAAACATATAAGGATTGAAGTAACTCATAGTTTTCATAATTGATCAATTAACCTATTCACTACTACTTATTTCATTGGTTAATTATCAATTCGTTGTTTCAGTATTTTAGTGAATTATCGTATTGCTTACCTTAAACAAAGTTTACAAGAATGATTAAATGTGATTACTCTAATCCTTGTGAGGCGATACTTTTTATGCTATAAGATACAATTTGTATACTTGCAATAAAGAAAGTTGTTAATTTAAAACTTCAACAAGTTTTTGGTGTCACTTTTAAGAAATGTTTTGTAGCATCTAGTGCAGTTTAAGTTACCTTAATTTAAGGATTTAAACACTTTTCTTATGTGATTGTAGATGCATAAACATAATATCTACAAGGAGTTCAAACAAACTAATAGACACATAAGTTTTTAGCATCATTAAGCAAGAGAGGGAGATTTGAAAAGCAAGACACCAAGAAGTAATAGAGTGAAAAATGGTGGAGGAAAGGAATCAAGGAGAATAACAAAGAACCCTTATGGACTTCATGAGACTTAAGTTCAATACTAACCAGTAAGGAATAACAAGACCACCAGTATAGACCAATACTTTTGAAATTAAACCGATACTACTGAATATGCTACAAAGTAATGTCTAGTTTTATGGATTGGCCAATAAGGATCCAAATGCTCATTTGGACAACTTTTTAGAGATTTGTGACATGTTTTGATACAATGGGTTATCGGAGGATGCAGTCAAGATGAGGCTCTTTTCATTAACACTTAAAGGTCGAGCCAAGGCATAGTTAAATTCTCCTAGCCTAGAGAACATCACAACATAGGAGTAGTTGATGCAAGCCTTTTTTAGTTAAATATTTTCCCTTGACAAAGACCACTAGATCATAATTAAGATAACTAATTTCTAGCTAAGTGGATGGAGTCATTGTATGAAGCATAGGAGAGATTCAAAAAGTTGTAACTGAGTTGTCCATATCATTAATTTACCCAAGAGTTCCTTTTGTAAACCTTCTATAATGGTGTTAATTCTCCCACGCAAGGCACCATAAATGCTACAGTTGTTGGTTCGATAGTGAGGAAGATAGTTGATGTTGCACATGATTTGTTGTAAGAGATAGTAAACAACAACTGTCTATAGATCTTGGAAAGGAGTAAACATCAACCAACCATTAAAGATTAAAAATGAGTGCTTGTTTTGGATTCAATGATTATGTTATGGCCGAAGTAGCAAATTTAGTCAAACAAACCTGAAAGTCACTTCTTCCAAGCCACTCAAGGTAATTTAGCACAAATGAGTTATGTGGATAAGAAATTCATGTCACAGATGATTGCTTCTTAGTGGAAAATAACAATATGGAGTAGCTCAACTATATAGGAGCACAAGCACAACTTTTTGAGGGCAGTAACAACTTTATTCTAACACATATAATCCTAAGTTGAAAAACCACCCAAATATCTCTTAGTCTAATAATGCAGGAAACCAAATAAAAGTACAAAGCCCATTAGGATTTCAGCAAGATAGGCTCAGTTTATTATAATTAAAGATGTAAAAGTTAATGTGTATGCTGAATTCCATATTCATTAAGTAAGATGAGAATCAAAAGAGGATGGAAGCTAAATTTGACCAAATTTCAAGGAATCATACTTCTTCCATCCATAATTTGGTGGTTCAAATGTAGTAATTAGCAACCACATTGTCTAAAAAAAGTTTGGGGAGTCTCATAAACAATACAGATTCTAATTCAAGGGAGAAATCGATGGCCATTGCACTTAAAAGTAGAAAAGAATTGGTACAACCCACCAGGAAGAAAGTTGAACCCCATACTGATAGATGCCAAGAGAAGGAGGGTGAGAAGGAAGAGAAGGAGGAAGCTTCATATGACCCTCTTCCCCCATATGCACCAAAGATCTCATTTCCATAAAAGCTAAAGAAGAATAAAATAGATGTGCAATTTGCAAAGTTTTTAGATAAGTTGAAGAAATTGCAAATTAACTTGTCCTTTGTGGACACTTTAGAGAACATGCCAAAGTACGCAAAGTTTTCAAAAGAACCTTAATTATCAAACAAATAGATTTGGGAAGACAATCAAAGGTTTGCTTGATAGAGAGTTATAGCTCCAAAATTACTAATCACATGCCCTCAAAATTGAAAGATTCAGGAAGTTTTACTATACCCTATATAGTTGATAATTTAACATTCTCTCAGTGTTTATCTGGCTTAGAGGCAAGTATTAATCTCATGCCTTTATCTCTTTTCAGGAAATTACGTATAGGAGATATGAAACCAACTTTTTTACTCATTCAGTTGGTGGATCAATCAATAAAGAAATCATTTAGCGTGGTGGAGGATGTGTTCGTCAAAGTGGATAAGTTTATTATTCCTATAGATTTCGTAGTGTTGAACTTTGAAGATGATCAAAACTATCCTTTACACTTCATAATTAATAACTATCGTGTCATTGTTTGGGTTCAATTAAATAGATCTAAAGCTCCCTATCAAAATAAAATTGATTTATTATTCTCCACGTAGGCTTGCCTTTAAATTGATTAATGATATTTGTAACAAGTAACATGAGCCTTAGTACATTTCCCAGATCATTCGTGAAAGGGAAATAAGCGAAGTAAATGCAGAAATACCTATTTTTAGTTCTAAAACTTTAAACAAGCTTTCTAAGGTCGAAACGAAAGTGAATCCACTGGTACCTTTAGAGGATCTACTCACTAGGATACGTTAAAGCCTTTTTGTAGCTTTCTATATACGTGAACTTCTGACTGGCCCAGAGTATCCTTACGTTCACGATTTGCTACAATAACTACAAGAGACATTAACCTTCTTTATATAGCATCCATATTGGGTCTCCTTATCACAGGCTTACTATAGGTCCGGTCTACACTGATCGAGCTCTATTTTCTTCCTAGACTTTGTCCCATTAATCCAATTCATTTATTAAGTATTTTTATTATCTTTATCTAGATCAAATTACATGACTTATCAAGTTATTGAAAACTGATAAAATGCAATTAATTATTGTCTAACTTTATGGAAAATATCTAACATTCTCCCCCTTGGACAATAATCAATTGCAGTATTGACTCAAGTTTAAAATTTGGTTAATCCACGCTACTGAAATAGTCGACTAGGTTTAAAAACAAAAATTTTGATCCAAAGATAATGAAAGTCTAGCATTCCATCCTGCAAGGCCTTTTATGTCAAAAGATATCAAACATATGTGTCATATGTGACACATATCTAATATCTCATTCACCTTTACTTAATACACATCATTCATCTTCTTTTAATCATATTAGCATTCATAGGATCACTTTTATTCTCATAACATCTCTAAATTTCCATATTTGAATATTTGATATATAACAATTCATTCTTAATTTATAACCTCAATTATCACCATAAATATATCACATATTTAATCACTTAATACAACATCAAACTAAGTTCATTTTAAGCTTAATTCAAGCCTAACTGCATCATAGGAAAATACCTAACCATTTTTTATTTCGAACCTCACATAAAAGAAGAACAATTCACGTATAAGCCATTCCCACAATCGTGGATGACTTCCTACGATCATGGTTTTTGTAATAGAAAGTTTGAGCTTTTTCATGCATTCTTTCTACACCATTTTAGGATCATTCTATCTCAAAACATCTCTATAACAACTTATGAATTATTAATCATCATATATACAAAAGCAAGACATCAATACACCCACGTTTCTCATTCACGTTTCAGCATATACCTTTCACCATCTTATGATAATTTAACCCCTAACTATCATTATAAAAGTTGCTATTTAACAAACCATGAAGAATAATGCTTTACACTTACTTGTTTAACTTCAAGGTATTCAAATCAAAATTTAACCCTAGCTTCCAAGCATCATACGCTCATCATCAGTCAAGGGTATAATAGGTTGGGTTTTATCAATAAGAATGAAGGTAACAAAAAAGTGGAGGTAGCAAGTGAAAGATGAGAGTAAGCACAAGGTTGTGAGGTGAGATGAATATCATGAATGGAGGAGAAGAAAAATGAAGAAGATGAACTTGTAGAGACAAAATGAAAGATGGTTTACAATGGAGGATGTCTTGGGTTCAATAAGCAAGACAACAATAATTGGTAAGTGTCATGACATGTCATGAAACTTACCACTTAATAAATTTAGTTACTTAGGTATTAACATAAGCTACCATATAATTCTCAATGATCAGTCCATCATCCCACAGTTTCTAATCCAATTGTCACCCAATTCTCTATGACACTTGTTATTAAATCCTAAAGCCATGTGTCAAATATTTCTATTGCCATTCATCACTTATTTCTACTACCATAAATCAATTATCTTACCACTTGGCATTTTTCCTAGTCCCAAAATACTCATAATTTCAAAAATTTTCTAAATATTCACCAAAAATTCTAAATCAATATTTACACTTATAAAATTAATTGTCAAGACATATAATCCACAATTCACTTCATAATCATTTTTAAAAAATTATTTATAACTAGAAAATGTTAATTGAGTGCATGAACAATCATTGTAATGTGTGCAATAAAATAAAATTCACATCTATGTATGCTATATTATGCATGAGCATGAAATG
Source organism: Erythroxylum longipes (assembly GCA_027563885.1). Classification (NCBI taxonomy): domain Eukaryota; kingdom Viridiplantae; phylum Streptophyta; class Magnoliopsida; order Malpighiales; family Erythroxylaceae; genus Erythroxylum; species Erythroxylum longipes. The sequence goes on from JAOQMS010000004.1 coordinate 24,484,099, forward strand.
CACTTACTAATTTCTCATTGCTACTTCTCATGTACAGTATTCTAGGGTTCTAACCCTTTGCATGAGAAAATAGGATACTACATAGATCTACTAGATCTGATTGTATGAGTGGTGGATACATAATAACTGTAGTATCCATCCTAATATCATCCGAAGGGTCAAAGGGCCCACCATCATCATAAACATTGTATTCTAGAAACTTAACTACTTGTGATTCCACTATTTTGGCCTCTCCTTCTCTACAATAAAATCTGTAGCCTTTAGAGTGGTTAAGATATCTAACTAAACAGCAATGAGTAGAACGAGCTTACAATATACTTTCATAAGGATTATACTAGTACACCTCAATAGGACAACCTTATACACGAATAAGTGCAAGGCTGGGTTTCTACCATTTCCAAATAATTAGGTAGGTTAGTCCTGCTCTGCATTGACTTCATCATGTCCTTTACGGTGAGATTATGCGTTTCGGTAACACACCTTTTTGCTCAGGACTATCCAATATAGTGACTGAGTCGCTATTCCAATTGATTCCACATATTTAGCAAACGGACTTTTTCATGTCATGAAACACCATGTTTGCCATAATATTCTCCTCCATGGTTAGATTTGACTATCTTGATATATTTTCCAAATTGGTTCTCAACCTTTAGTCTTGAAGATCTTAAACTCATCAAGAACTTTAGACTTTTCCTTAAGCAAGAACACATAAACTGTAACAGAAATAATCATCAACAAATGTCAAAACATATTTAAAATTGCACAATGCAATTATATAAGGTATACTGATATCCTTATGTATCAAACCTAATAAGACATAAGCATGAGTTGACCCCTTTTTCCTTATTTTAGTCAACTTACCCCTATAGCAGTCAACGCATATTTCCAGATCATAAAATCCAAAGTTGTGAGAATGTTATCCTTAATCAATTTCTTAACCCTAGCTCTGGAATTATGACTTAACCTTTATGTCATAACATGTATGACTTATATCCTTTATTAGGATTCTCCTTTTCATAAATTGTTCAACAAGATACTAAAAAACATATATCTAATTCAGGGCAAGACACATTCTATATAAAAAATATGAGAAGAAGGTTATACTAATATGTTTTGTATTAAACAACAACTGTACACCAGAAGCATTAATTATAAAAATTAACCTTCTTTGTCCAAAATTGATACAAAGATAATATATAAAATATGTCGTGTAAAACCGAAATGAACCTTATAGCAAGGTTCAGAACATACATCCCCTATAGATATTACATATGCTTCTTTATTGCTGCCAACTATCAATTTCTCCTTCCCTTTAGTTGGCTCTATCCTGAATATGAACCTCTGCATTATGGAAGCAACATTATTAGATGCTCCACTATCTAATCACCAAGACTATGGTAAAATTGCATTCATAAATTGATAAGCCAAGGAGTTACCTGACAATTTTTGTCTTTCCTTCCAGGCCTTATACTGTTGGCTTCTTTATGTTCACAGGACCTTTACCAACATTGGATTGACCAGCATTAGCATGTAGAGAAGATTTAGACTTTCTACCTTTGAACTTGGTGAACTTTACCTTTGTATTCCCTTTGGTTGCTTCAAGGGTTGTAGGAGCAGCAATCTTGAAGTTCTCCTCCTTAGCAACATAGTGGGCAATCAAAGCATTAAATTCCCATTCGTCATCCAGCGAGTAATATGTCATCACCAAATTACTAAACTTTGGGGAAGTGTACTCAGAGTCTGGTGAACTATGAAGACATCAGGAAGAGTAATATTTAACGTATTCAGTCTATTGTGGAGATGCATCATTCTTGATATTTACTCCATCACTCCCCTATCTACAGTATACCTAATGGAGAATAATTCTTTCATCAAGGAACTTATCTCAGCATTAGATGAGACCGTATACCTCTAGGAGACATTATCAAGAAACTCCTTCGTTATGTTTGTGTTTGTAAGGCCACTAAGTGGATGGTCAAGTACGAATCTCTTAATGGTCATGCAACACATTATGTTCAACCGATCCCAGGTTGTATAAGCCACTTTATCAACCTTCAACCTGCTAGATGTAGGTGGAGATGGTCTATTAATATATATGATTATGTCAATTTCAGCCATCTCCATAGCAATCAATACATCCTCTATCCATTTCTTAATATCGAAACCAATCATGGTTTCAATAGTGACACTATGATTGTTGAACGAAAAGATGACCACAAAATGACAATACAAAGATCAGCACAAATGTAAGATAACAACGATACTCAAAAACATTAAAAAGTATCTGCACCGAGAATCTAATCACACATATTATGAAACACCTTAGGTTGAATACATAATATATGCAATTAGACCTTCACATAAAAGCGATTAGAATATAAACCATCAACTCTTATGACACTACCACCTTTAGGCGAATAGATTATTTAAGCAACGACTTTCCTCCATCTAATGCCTTTAAGCACATCCCAAAATCTTATGTAAGGCCAACACCTTTAGGTAGAATAACTGAACATAATACTAGAGACATCCCCCAACATGCAAGTAGAACAATTCAAAATACTAACTCGAAAGGCCACTTTGATGATTACATTCTCATTAGTACCTAAAAGGTCCACAAACACAAGGGATACATTTTTATGTTATCCTTACTTTTTTATAAGCATACAGTATGTGACAATATACTGTCAATAAATGCAAAGCCTAAATGCACAGTCTAATTGTCACAAACTATTGTAGAAAACATTGTCAGTAAACTTTATTTAAGACTTTTATAGCGAAAAATCTCAATCAAAGCGACTATCATGCGTTAGCGAACACCGAACTTACCACATTAGATATGAAAACCTCAAGTATCTCCCTTATGTCAAGTTCGTTGCACAAAACTTTACTTACAACGAGCTTTAAGAACCTTAATTTTCTTTTTCTAAAGTTAAATTTTAATCTATTACTGATGTAATAAATCTAAAAAATTGAAAAACTCACTTTATGAATTTCTCAGACCCAAAAATTGACCCAAAATAACCTAGGGTACCTTTATAAGATTTCTAAAAATTTTGAATTTTTTTCCCTGTAGGGTGCTAACGTCAACACTTCATCTACGGGTGACGTCACCATAACATTAGTGCTACGCGTGATGCGAAGGGTGTGTACATTCCATTTGCCCCCATCTGACACGCTAGGGGCACATGTCATTCAAGCCTCATGACGCGCAAACGCACCCACCTGTGGCACGCGCCAAACAAACTTCCAGTCTATCTCAAGCATCAGACACAACCTCATGATGTCACTATTATGCACTATCAGACGTGCTTCACCCCTCGTTAGAAAAATGCAATTTTTGATGAGATTTGGGTCCTTTTTTGGGCCTCCCAAGCTCGTTTTTAACCTATTTTCTAACGCTAACCATATTTAGCAAATATTCAAGCATTAATAAGTAAGAAAATTTGAAAAAACGAAACTTTATTCTCCGAAAACCTTATGGAGAAAAAATAAAAAATCCTTTATTTTTAACCTCCTAATCACGTAACTACTCTGATACCACATATAACATGTAGCATAAGCCTTAGTACATGTCTTAGATCGTTCGTGAAAGGAAAATAAACAAAGTAAATGCAGAAATACTTATTTTTGATTCGATAACTTCAAACTAGCTTTTCGAGGTTGAAACCAGCTTGAATCCACCGGCAGCTTCATAGGATCTACTTGCCAGGACACGTTAAAGCATTTCTATAGCTTTCTATGTACGTGAACCTCTGAATGAGTTAGAGTATCCTTATGTTCACAATTTGCTATAGCTGCTACAGGAGACCTTAACCTTTTTATATAGCATCCATATCGAGCTTCCCTATCAAAGGCTCAATATGGGTCCAGTCCTTATTGATTGGGGTTCATTTTTTCCCTAGACTTTGGCCCATTAATCCAGATCATTTATTGCACTTTACTATCATTATTCGAATCAAATTACGTAACTTAATTACTAAGTTATTGAAAATCGATAAAATGCAATGAATTGTTGTTTAACTTTATGGAAAATATCTAACAATATTTACAAACCCATGGAAATTACCTGGGGACTTTTTTACGAGATAGGTGCTCATTTTTAAATCTTCCCTAATTATCATGTTTAGAATTGTGGCCCTTGGTGAAATCAGGGTAGGTTAGTCTCATGAACTTAACCCGTCTCTTCTGTCAATTAATAGCTTCATCATGAGCCATACAAGTTAGAAATTGGTCAAGTATTCTCTACAGATTAAATCACTCACATCTTTCTTCAAGTCTAGATAATCATCAGTATCATGTCCATATTCTCTATGAAGTTGACAATACTTTTGGTGTTTCTTTTTCCAAATCCATACAACAATTGGGAGTTTGAACTTCAAACTTTTCAAAGTAAATGGACTATCATATTTAGGTAAGCCACAAAAGAATGGTGCAATACCACCTTCATACTCAGACAAACATCTTCAGCCTTACCTACAGTTAGCATCAAGTAGATCTGCGAACAACATATTTTGCAGGTAAGCCACAAAAGAGTGGTGCAATACCACCTTCATACTCAGACAGACATGTTAACATGTTAACATTTCAAGGTAAATGTTAACATGTCTGTCTGAGTATGAAGGCGGTATTACACCACTCTTTTGTGGCTTACCTGCAAAATATGTTGTTCGCAGATCTGCTTGATGCTAACTGTAGGTAAGGCTGAAGATTCCTCTCACCTACACTAGTTTTGTTAAAATCCTGACTTACTCTCGTAGGCTTGCTAGCATTTTCTTCATTGTTACAACACACGATCTTTGCCTGTGAAGTGAAGTCCATTTTCCGGCATAATCTTTGATAATGGAAACTCTCGTGGACTCATTGCGCTTGTGAAACAGGATCACTCCAATTAGGATTATTCTTTTGAATTCCTACAGATGAAATCAATTGATGTTGTTGCAAGTTTGTGCATCTTGCAATGAGCCGAATGTTCCTTTAGGCTAGGACTAAAACTTGAGTGAGCCTTCGTGAACTTTTAGGTCTAAAAACTTAAAGACTTAAAAAATGATGCCAGAGGTGGTCTCTACTGTAGACTATGATGTTTATGGGTTGAAAAAGAATTAATGATGCGACAAATAATACAAACGTAAGAAGGTACAGTACCACAAACGACGTGAACAAGGAGAAAGATGAGGATTTTGACCTTTTGGGCTTTATGGTTACTAAGTGTAGTATTTATGTACATCAAGCAAAGATACGAGTTTCTTACCTATCGATCGGAAAGTACTATATCAGATAGAAAATGGTACAAAACTAATGTCTTCAATACCAGTCAATATCAAATTTTTCGTTTGATATTGGCCGATACCAGTGGGTATTTGAAATACTAGTCAAATACTAGCCAGTACTGTAAATTTTTAAATCTTTAAGGACTAAATTGCAATAAAACAAAAACAAAAACAAAACAACCCATAATCCGCACCACTTTCGTCTCTCTCTCTTCTCTATACCTATTTTCAACATTCTCCCTCTCTCCACTATCGTCAGCCACCTACTGCCACCGTGTCACCTCACTACCGCCCACACCTATTGCTATCGTACCACTCCACACTCCACTATGGAACCTACCAATGAATGAGATGAAGGTTGAGCTCCATGAGAGAGATCAATGAAGGCTAAGAGATCGCAAGACTCTCATTTGAAAGTGAATAAGGAAAAGCCAAGAGTTTAAAGATGAGAGGAAAAAGTTAGAAAGTTTTTCACTAAGAGTGTTAGGGCTTCTCTCATAAACAAAATGTAGGTTTTGTTTTGTATCTATGCTATGATGCTACCCTTCCTGTTTTTAAAATAAAAGGCAAAATGATCATATCTAACCCACTAGACGTGAAGTGGTCCAACTAAATATACCAATTTTATAAAATTCTTTTAATGTTGAAAGTATCATTTAATTTATATTACAAATATTAATTTATGAATATCATATTACACTTAATTTATTTTTTGATTGTATGTATCAAAATTAAAGTATTTTCTTTTATTATATTTTAAATTATTTAATGATTTTAAATTAAGTAATAATTTGTTTATAAATTTAATTTATGACCAATTAATTTTTTATTAAAAGAATGAGAATATCCCTCATTTATTTTAAGTTTAACAGCGGAGTTCTAACCTTTAATAAGGTCTGGTTTCAATTAAATCTTTAATTCAAGATTGATTTAATAAAAATAAATAAATTATTGTTATCATAAATTTATATTATTATAATTTTTATAGATAAGGTTGATGTAAAATTATAAATTATATAGTAAAATATATTGAAGGACTATTTTGTAACTTTTAAAAAAATTAGGGACGATTTTATAAATTTAAAAATTACCCAAAATAGTACCCGGTATTGATCGATTCTTGTACAATATCATACCAAAACCTAATCCGGTACTAGCGTCAGTACGATATCCATAACGTTGATATCAAGTGTCAACTAGTGGTATTGATTGGTTAGCTTAACCTTATTGTCAGTATCACTTATTTACTTTTACCTGTAATGGCGGGCTATAGTTGTACTTTTTCTGGCATAATATGTTGCACACTTTTCTTTATTTTAACTTAAAAAAGCAAGTTGGGGAATGTTGATATGTTTGACCACCATGTTTATGTCAAGTTAATTCTTATAGATGACTACCATTTATTATCCATTCATGTGGTGATAACTTGGTGATATAATCACATAATGAAGTTGACGACTGAGACCTAAATCCCAAAATATGATGTAACACTTCATTGTATTGATTTCACATTGTTTCAACTGATTGTGATCACTAATCTCTCATATCTGTCTCTTCTTGTTGCACAGATGCCAAGAGGAGTTCCTATTGCAACTGTTGCAATAAACAATGCTACAAATGCAGATCTGTTGGCAGCAAAGATCACTACACCAAAATAACGAGGTTTTAGACACAGAGACCTAGACACATCTAATAATTATCTTAAATAATCTAAGAATTTGTGGAGTTTTTAGACATTTATTTAGGATAGCAAAATTTGTCTAAAAGATATACTAAAAAAGAGTCTAAAACTTTTAAAATTCTATTATTTAATTATTGTATTCATTTATGTTAAATTTTCATTAAATAATTAACAAAATAATATTGTTTAATTTCTCGATACTTTGTGACTACGTATCCTATTCTTGTCATAGAAACTTATTTAGTGGTTATAAGTATTATCGAAAGCAACAAATCAAAAACCTAATCCAAATTTTATCTAGAATATTTTTCATTGTTACATATCGTATAAAAATAATCTTTTAGTAAAAATATAAAAAGAATACGACATAGAAAGTCATGGGATCGGGGCTTTTCCTGGATGCATACTTGCTACAAATTTTGTCGTCTTAAATAAATGTCTAAAAACTCCACCAATTCTTAGATTATTTAAGACACTTATTAGATGCGTCTAGGTATAAGTGTCTAAAACCTCCTTATTTTGTTATAGTGTTCTTCTTTTTGTTTTTTTAATTAAATTACCTAATTTACGTTAACTTCGCATTGAAAGTCTTGTAATTGTAATGGTTTCAGGATCAACCGCTTTTGGGCCCTGATTGTGGATTACCATGTTTGGCTCTACCAACCGTAAGTTTTTTTTAATTATCGAATTTATTCTTTGTATTTTAAATTAATTTGTAACATTTTGGCTTATTTATAATCACTCCTACGATGAGATTTGGATTCCTCTCCATGTTGTACATAACCAACTACAGTTTAGCACTAATTTGTTTCTGCAATATTGTAATTCGCACTCTGTTGAGAGAGTAGACACCTCTACTAGGAGGTTCATAGAAAGCAACTCACAAGTTTTTGGCTTTTGACTCCTACAATTATAATAATGGAAAGGTACGTTTTTTTGCAAAGTGGACGTGAATTTAACAATTTTTGTCTTCCCCTTGATCGTTGTATCACAATTTTGTTGATAAAATTTCCATTACTTCCTCAGATATAAATTGTTGCAAGACCTTGGAGATGGCACATGCGGTAGTGTGTTTAAGGCCATCAATATAGATAAATATGAAATTTTATGGAAACATGATCTTCATTTCTTTATTTTTCTATGCTTTGAATTTTATTTGATTCCTACTTAGGAAAGGGAGACTTAAGTATCAGAGATAGATGTATTACTCTCACTTGTTCTAAACTAAATTGAAATTTTGATAATCTTTGTATAAAAGAACATCTGTTTGTTTGATTTCTGAGGCTAAATCGATCTCTTGTTTTGTCATTGATTTGCTATTTTATGACATTCAAATCTTGCATGGTCATTACTTTAATTTTAGGTTGCTGTGAAGAGAATGAAGAGAAAGTTCTATTTCTGGGAAGAATGCATAACTTAGGAGAAGTTAAGGTATCTCTATTGTAATCATTGTTTACTAATCTAAATTATATCATTTCTTGTTAAAACACTAAGGCTATTTCTTATGCAGGCCTTTCGTAGCATGAATCATCCCAATATCATAAAGTTAAAAGGGATCGTCAGAGACAACAATGACCTATTCTTCATTTTTGAATACATGGTCCGTGAAATTTCGTTCATGAGCTTAACGTTTTAGTTGGAGTTAGCTTGAATAAAGAAGATGCATAATTTTTCCATAACTTTGTCTTCATGTGAGGTTATTCCAAGGTGTTCAGATAAAATTTATGTGATACATGAAACAGATACTACACTATGCTTACAAGTATGATTCTTTAAAAGTACCTAAATGTTCTGTCGTATACAAATCCTTGATTTCTTCCTCCACTATTCTAGGAGTACAATTTGCACCAAATAATGAGGGAATGAGAAAAACCTTTCTCAGAGGAAGAGATATGATGTTTTGTTTCTTAAGTGCTCTAAGGGCTGAGTCACATGCATAGAAATGGATACTTTCATCGAGATTTAAAACCAGGTGGGAGGGCTTGTGATTTACTATTCTCCTTTATATTTTTGTGTTGATGAGAATCTTATAGATCATATTGACAAATTAAACAAATTCAATTTTCAGTGAAACCAAGCATTTCAAACTTGGGTCATACATTGTTGACATCTGATTTTAATTTTTATACCCATTGGAACCTCGAATGATCTTGGGGTGGACAAAATCTATTAGTTTGCTCTGTGCTTCTACCTCTAGAGTTGCTACTTTATATGCATCATGATGTCGTATGATTTAATTGGGCATGTTCTCTCAAGATATAGAATAGCTGCTGTGGTTTAAAGTTTTATATATGGGGAAAAATTAGGAATTGTGTCGATGATCTTGCTCCCTAAAATAATTAGTGTGAGCTGTGTAGTATTTTGGCTGAGTTACTTTCAGATTATGGTGTAATCTATCTAGATTTTTGGTAATTTTTAGTCATATTTTCTGTTACAATAAAAGAAATTGATGCCTTCTTTAACCATGACATTTTCTCCTTTTCCCTACAGAGGCAGTTTGCAATGTTTCTCAAGGTATGCAGAAGGTAATGATTTATGACTGGCTTCAAAATTGCTGCTTGATATAGCTATATCGTTTGATTATACTGTAATAAGCTGTGTGTTCTAAAAGAAATTTCTTTACACTAAGAGTTTGTGGATTTTTTTTTATCCAGGACATTTTGTTCTGCTCTGATTTCAAAGATCATCAAGAACAGTCAGGTACTTATTTGTTCTTTTCCTTTGCCTAATAATAAAATGAGAAACTTAGATTAGAAAAAGTTCCTTGCACTGCATCTTTTTTTAGTTGGAGGTTAGTGTCCCTCAACACTTCCTTGGTAGTCCTTTTGATTGTCCACACATCCTAGCTGGACCAGGTTTGATTTTTTGTTTCTTTTACATTGATATTTGGTTCAAGAATTAATTTTTCAAAGCAGAATGTTCAATTTTTTGTTTTTAATTGGAATTAGCTTGAGAGTTTGGCTTTTGTTGTCTTATTGATGAATCAGATATGTAGGTTGTTGGGTCAAGCAATCTGAAATGGCATTGTTAATACTCATCATCTTGTTTTTATAGCAATGACATAACCTTGTGATTTTTCATATCTATATATATATAGATTTTCAAGATACTACCTTTCATTGTTTCTTATAGATGTTTAAGATCTCACCATCTCCACAATGACTGATGCAGGGAGGGAGGTGGTGTTCAGGTGACGACAACCATGCCATGAGTTTGGTTAATGTTTGGTGAGAGGTCTATTATGAAACACATTATCTTCTATTAGATCAATGAGTTATCCTATTTTATTTTTACATACTGTAGCTGGTTCTTTCGTTTCTTTTTGGACTCTCTATACCCTCCTAGGCATCTAGTTAGTCCTTAAGGGCAATAATGGAATAAATATATTGATACTTCAAATCAAAGTGGCAGTTACAAGTTGGATGATTTCCTGTGTAAGTATTGTGTAATAAATTAACAAAAGTGGTAATTTATTATAATAATATGCAAATAAATATTTTAAATTAATTTGTAAATTTTATTATAATAATATGCATGTGAGTGATCTTAAAAAAGATGCACAAAGCAAATTGTAAGCTTATTTTTTTAACTCAAAAATGGTGGGAGTTTTTAGACTTAAAAAATTGTCTAAAAGTGAAAAATATCGACAGAGAAAAACGTCTAAAAGCTTACACAAAGCTTCTAAAATAGCATTTATGTGTCTTGAAAACTGTCGAAAATGTATGTTTTCGATGCATCTATGTGTAAATAGATTTTCAACGCTTAGATTTTTTAGGCTTAGATATGTAAAAAATATATGTTTTTTTGACATATCTGCGTAAATAGATTTTAGACACTTAGGTGCGTAAAAAATGTATATTTTTTTGACGCATCTGTGTCTAAAAAAACCGTCGAAAATAATTTTGTGACTCTTGTTTTTTCTACACTTTATAAAGCATCTAAAATTATTTTTAAGATGCAAAAAGCATCTAAAAACTCCACCTTTTGTGTCTTTAAACCCCATATTTTGTTGTAGTGGATGTTAGGAGTTGGTGATGCTGATCTGTTGTCAAGGTTCTCTTTCCCACTCCCTCTACTTGTTTTCACCATGTGCTCATGAAAACATATGAGCAAGATATGGATATAATGAATGTACCTTGAAGTTACATTTCCTTTATTATGATTTCATATGCAAAATGAGTCAGTATCAAGAAGACACAAGAGATGAGGTTTTGAGGAAGGCAGAGAAACTGCAAGCTGATGGCTGGGGATCTTATTTGAATCCTTGAAGTTCCAAAACAACTGCAGAGAATTTTTAACATCTATATAAGATAGCTTGTTAGATACATGTACATTTTCATGTGCCCGATCACCCTGAGGAAGGAAATGAGTTTACTAAGAAGTGGAATGATAAGCAGGAATCCTGGAAGGGATAAGAGGTCAGTTTTGAGATAGACAATAATGTATTAGCAATTGTATCACATCACTACTTTATGCCCATCAAGAATTATCTAATGGGTATTCCTGGAAATTTATTTTCATATTTTTTCTTATGCGGAATTTTTTATTATCAAAATTAATTTCATAACAATAATATTATTTTGTTTAAGTATTTTTATTTATTTTGAGATATTAATTATTAGTTATTACTCTATTTATTTCTATTAATTCGTTAGGCTTATTTGTTAAATTACTTGTACAATATTTGTTATTATGATTTAGTAGTAAGCCGTTAGTTTTAAATCTATTTATTTTTCTTGTGTAGTCTTTTGAAAGCAATTTATGAGGCAACTTATCATATGAAATGACAATAGATTTATCTGTATCAAAATGATATAGATGAAAGTTCCAGAAAGAATTGGATAAAGAATTAGATAAGGAATATTTGCTGTCAATTTTGCCTCTTATCGGTTAACAGTGGTAATTATATGTACGTTCGTTACTAAAGGTAACATTAGCAGTGTAAAAGTAGGGAAAAACAAAAAGATAACAGTAACCTTCTAGCTAATGACCTTTGCTTATAAGGTTGAAGTTTAACAAATATCATGTCACCTATGCTAAATTCCCTCTCAGTATGTTTCTTATTCACCTATTAACGTATTCTTCCGAGAGCCCTTTGTAGATTAAACCTAATTATCTTTGTAGCTGCCTCTCTATCTTGCAAAAGGTTGTTAACTACCATTAATTTGAATGCTTTGGCTAGATAAGCGACATTTATTAGAGGAAGCTAGCCATATAACATTTTGACGAAAGAAGCACCGATCGAGGAGTGGAGCATTGTGTTGTACCACCACTCTGTTAAAAGAAGCCAACAAAACCACTTGCTAGGAAAATCACACGATTTTCATGCACTTAAGTTTTCAAGGAGTAGTAAAGGATTTATGCTCGGCCATCGTTTTAGGGGTGAAAGATAAAGGAGAAGTGATGTCCTACTCCTTGTAGTCTGTAGACCTCTTTCTAGAAGCTTAAGAACAAAGGGTTACAGTCACTTATGATTGTCTTTGTCATGCCATATAATTTGAATATATTAGAGAAAAAGGTATTGGTCACTTCCTCCACTAAATATGGGTATTTCAAAGCCAAAAAAAGTGTGAATTTACTAATCTTGCTAATTACTACTAGAATCACTAATAGCCATTTGATATGGGAAACCCCTTAAGGAAGTCCACATGGATGTTTGTTTAGCACCCTTTTGGAATAGGGAGTGGATGAAAGTAATCTTGGCTGGTGGGGTGATCTCATACTTATTGAGTTGACAAATGCAATAACTTTAAACATAATTCCAAATAACCTTTTGGGTGCCATTCAAGTTGAATAAAACCTATAACTTCTTAGTATTTTTAATAACAAATAAGTGCTCCGATGTGAACCCTTCATATACCATAGATACTATGTTTCTAAGTCATTGTTACACCTAACCAACACTTGTTCCTTCCACCTCAGGATTCTATCTACTCATTGATAAGAGCTTGATTTCATGCATTCTTCAGATAATTTTTTAATTAAATCTTTTGTGGTTAATGGTATGCTTATTCAGCTCACAATAATCAATGCACAAATGTCATGAGCTATCCTCCTTTATGACTAGAATAAACAAGGAGGAAAAAGGTTTATTTCTATGTTAAATGATTCTTGGGTTTATGAGTTCCTTTATAAGGTCTTCTAATATGCTCTTCTGTAAGCTACCATACCTATATGGCCATATGTTAATTAGCTCCATTCCCTCCTTAAGGGTAATTTTATGATCATGAGAGTGGGAAGGTGGTAATCCTTTGGATTCAGAGAATAAAATGTCAAACTCAATTAAGTACATGATTTGTTGTTAATTTCCTTCAACGTGTTGATTTACAATGGTGAGATCTTGAAATTTGATCTAGGGAATTGTGAGCCTTATCATGCAAAGTTAGCTATTAACGTATAGGTAGGATAATATTTTGGCAAACTTCTTAGAAGTGATAGATTTGGGTTAGTTGATAATATCACCTTTAAGCTGGACATAATTCCCCTTCTAGGTGAATTCCATAGAATGTTTACCAAAGTTGCATAAAGCATCATTGAGAGTTTAAACGCACTTGACTCCTATAACTAAATCACATCATCCTAATGGTATTATTAAGGCTTCAAAGGAAAAGTCCTCTCATTATATCTGCCACTCTAGGTTTCTATAAAGCCCCTAAAAAATTAGTTGAAGGCTTCCTCCTACCGTAATTAAGGTTTCTCATAGGGGAACACTCATAAGACCCCTTCTTTATCGGTGAATCATCCATAAGATTATATGTGCTACCAATGTTTATGAATATATGTATAGGTCCTCCCTTGTGTACTACTAGTACTCACATTTGTTAGAAATTCCCTATAGAAGTTCCCAATATGGCTTATATAGGGTTTCTTCCTCTGTTTCCCTTTCCATTGTTAGCTTTGAGTCTTCACCTTCCACAAGGAATAAGTTCCATTATTTTTTTCTTTTTATTTATGGCTTAGGGTGTATTTTTCATCATACCAAAAACCTATCCCTTTGTCCCTTTTCTCTTTGAACTTTTTTTTGTTGAGTTACCTAGTAGGCTTTGAGGGAGGTTTATAGGACATAGTTTTAGGTGGCATTCTTATAGGTGTAGGTAGGAGTCCATCTTGGTGATTCACATTTGGAAGAGAGTAAGCAGTAGCTAATGGAACAAGATTAGAGTGGTGTGATAATGTTTTATTGGCCTTTTTGTAATTAGTAAAACAAATTGAAGCTATAGCTTTTTGATTCTTAGCTAAAGTATTAGTTTTAAGGTTTAGTAGTTTTAAGGGTAGCTCAATCTCTAGTTTTAGCCCCTTGAGGAATAATCTAACCATTTATGCTTCAGGTACTTTGAGATAAAATAAATACCTACCAAATATGGAATAGTGATCTTGCATGCTCCCAATTTCTCGTAACTTTTTAAAGTCGCCATTATAGTCCTTGAATGCCCCCTTTCCAAACCTTTGCATAAGGGTCACTAAGTACTCTTTATATGTTAGTTCATCCCTTATATCGGAGAAAACACCTAACAAGTGGACACCATTATTTTTACTTTCCTATTTATCAGAATGCAATCTATTAGGAAAAATTGTTGAGCTATAAACACACAGCTTTTGACCTCTATCCCATCAAACAGCAGGAACTCCACATGATTAGATCTTATAAGTGTAGAGTATATGGGTTGTTCTCTAGTTTAAAAATGAATTGACCTCCTGCATTAGAATGATGAAACTAAGTCATTTAAGGATTTGGTAAGGTAATGAACTATTGGAATTTCATATATAATTCCATCATCTCCTTCCTCTATTGGGCTCGAGCATCTTGTAACTTAGGTTGTGCCTTTAACACCTCTCTATGCACTTCTTTGAGCTGATTTTTGAGAGTTGCCATCTTATCTCTTAGTACCTTCTGCCATAGTGATGTTTTATAGGATATGTAAATATGACATAATTGCCTCTTTGATGCTAATTGATATAAATGAAAGTTTTAGAACTTGGGTGAGGAAAGAGAGAAGGTTGACAAAGAGAAATTATAAAGAGAAAAAAAATTAAGAAAGAATCAAATAAGGAATGTTTGTTGTCTGTTTTGCCTTTCGTTAGCCAATAGTGGCAATTATACCTGAGTTTGTTAATGATGGCAACATTGGGAATGTGAAAATAAAAGAACAATGATAATACTTAATGACATTATTTTTACAACATTAATAAACTACTACAAGATCGTCTTCCTCCCTCACTTTAATGTATACCACAAAATTTATCATCAACATAGGAATAGTTTGAAATATTAAGTTATAGAAAACATCACAAAATCAGCATCTATCTAAATCATGAAAAGGATGAAGAGCCACTTGTAAAAAGGTGACAACAAGTCATAATTGTAGTTTGAGTCTAAATTGATAGAATTGAAAAGGTCTTTTTAACCCATTAATTTTGGGGTTTGAAACATTTAACTCGTTTAATTTTTATTAAAGTTAAAAGACATCAACTTCCACCAAATTCCAAGCTATGGTCTATTATAGGCATCATTCTTTGCCTTATGTAATTGATCATGTTTCTATAGTATGGACCTCTGAATACTGAAAAAAATGGAAGTCCATAAGAGCCTTTTGTAGACTTAGTTGTTTCCTATCAAAGCTCTTAAATCAAAAGTCGTGTTAAGAGGAAAAAAGATGACCAAGTAGTGGAATTCTTGGGAATGAGACAAGGGTATGTTGTTAATGTTACAAAAAAGGGATAAAGAAGCCTTAGACTCTTTGAAAACTGATTTCTTGGATGTTTTTATGACTAATGGATTTGGAGATGAAAAGATAATCTTCAAAACAAAATATTTAAATACATTATAGAAGTGAATCTTTTAATATTTTATAACCTTTCAACTATATATTAAATGTATTAACAACCGCATTAGTCTCAATTAGATATATTGTCAGAAGATTTGAAAGTTCATATTACTAGCTTTGCTTATCTTGAGAACTATTCTCTTATAAATTTTCCTTGAAATAAATATTTTACTCAATGTGATATGCAAGATTATATCCATGCTTTAGGATATCTCATCGATTTTTATCATCAAATTTAGTTCTAAACTTATTGGATAAGATATGTTTCAAGTAAGCATCACATCTCAAATCATTAAATTTAACTCTTTCAATTATTACCATTTCATATCTAATATGAAATCTTGTTATTTG
Organism: Erythroxylum longipes; assembly: GCA_027563885.1. Taxonomy (NCBI): domain Eukaryota; kingdom Viridiplantae; phylum Streptophyta; class Magnoliopsida; order Malpighiales; family Erythroxylaceae; genus Erythroxylum; species Erythroxylum longipes. The sequence goes on from JAOQMS010000004.1 coordinate 24,500,226, forward strand.
ATTTAATTGTATCTATTGAAGGTAAATTGCTCTTGTAGGTGTAGATATGTAAGAAATTAATACCGTATCATACAATATCTCATATTGTATTTTTCTCCTTACAAAAATACATACTATTATGGAATTTAATTTATGAGGTATTCACTAGAGAATCTCATTTCTTATAGATATCAATAAAATTTAAATCTTACCATTTCTATCTCATCGAAATGCTTCAATATTCTCAATTTTTAATTTCTATTCATATTTAGATACCTTAAACTTTTTTAAAATTTTTAATCAATATTTTATTTAATACATATGACTTTATCATATAAAGTCATTAGTAAATATAATGAAATTTAGGTATATATCATGTTATAAATTGTCAATTCTTTCTTCTTGTTTCTAACCCTAATGAGCCTATTTATACCTAGGTCAATTAATAAAAGGTTGAGCTAAAATACATGGAAGCCCGAAATAAAACAAAGGTCCAAAAATAATAAAAATAAAAAAGAATTGCTCTTGGGATTAAGTAAATTAAATAGCCCAGGTCCCATTTAATTAACACACTGTCAACTTCTACACTCCTTGGGCTTAAGTGATGGAGCATTAAAATTAGCCCAAGTCTTCATGTCTTTAAACACCAAGTGTGCCTGGTCCAAAGATTCAAGTTAAGTGAATTAATATGGGTTGTAATCCACTAAACTCTCCTCCAATAGGCTAGAACTCTCCACCCTCTCCAAATAGAAGCCCGTATGCTTGTAAAGAGCCTCTTTAAGTCTCTTGGCCCTAGTTTTGATCATGGGCCCTTCTAGCACGACAAGCTCACTCCCTGGGCCTCTGACATCTATGCCTGGTCCATTTGGCATCACCCTGGTCCTACTTACATAAGCCCCTCCCTCCTCAATAAGATTCTTCCTCAAATCTGAATCTATATCAAAATAAGAAAGATTAGTAATATTAAAAGTAGCGAACACATTATACTCACCTGGAAGATCAATCTTGTAGACATTGTCATTGATCCACTCCAACACCTGGAATGGACCATCACCTCTAGGATCCAGCTTAGATTTCTTATGGATAGGAAACCTCTCCTTCCTCAAATGCACCTAAACCCAATCACCAGGTTCAAAGTTCACCTTCTTTTGGCCTTTATTGGTTTGCTTTGCATATACCTTTTTCCTCTGCTCGATGTGCTATCTCACCTTCTTATGTAACTCTCAGACCATCTCAGCTTTCCTTTTACCACCTGTACTAGACAACTCATGCAAGGGTAAAGGCACCAAATCTAAAAAAAATCAAAGGATTAAAACCATAAACAAGCTCACAAGGTGAAAAACATGTGGTAGAATGCAAACTCATGTTATATGCAAACTTAATAAATGGTAAATACTCACCCCAAGTTTTCAAATTCTTACCCACTATAGCATGCAATAAGGTACCCAAGATCCTATTAACTACCTTGGTCTGCCCATCTGTGTGTGGATGACAAGTAGTAGAATAAAGTAATTTTGTACCCAACTTACCCCATAAAACATGCCAAAAATGGCTCAAAAACTTGGCATCTCTGTCAGAAACAATAGACCTAGGAATGCCATGCAATCTAATAACATATCTGAAAAATAAATCAGCTACATGCACAGCATCAACAGTCTTATGGCAAACCTATCCATAACAAAAAAGATGTTATCAAAACCCCTCTTTATCCTAGGCAAGCCCAAAACAAAGTCCATAGAAACATCAACCCACGGTTCAGTAGCCACAGGTAAAGGGGCATACAATCCATAAGGTTTGACAATGGATTTTGCTTGTCTACATGCAATGCATTTGACACATACACGTTCAACATCCCTAAGCATACTATGCCAATAAAAATGTTCATGCAAAAAATCCAAAGTCTTAGCAACCCCAAAATTACCCATCAAACCACCATTATGGGCCTCATGCACAAACAAAGCATGCATAGAACAATTAGGCACACACAGTTGACTATCCCTAAACAAATAGACATTATGCCTATAGAATTTATGGAATGCAGCATGTTCACAAGCAGAATATACAATAACAAAGTCAACATGTAAGGCATACAAATCCTTAAGCTACTCAAAACCCAAAAGTTTAGAAGAAAGAGCAGAAAGTAAAGTGTACCACCTAGACAATGCATCAGCCACCACATTCTCCTTCCCTTGCTTGTATCGAAGCACATAGGGAAAAGTCTCCAGAAATTCCACCAAGTGGCATGTCTCTTACTCAACTTGCCCTGTCCTTTTAAGTGTTTTAAGGACTCATGCTCCGTCCTAATGACAAATTCTCTGGGCTAAAGGTATTGTCTCCATACCTCCAATGCTCTCACAACAACATATAATTCCTTATCATAGGTTGGATAATTGAGTTGTGCACCACTAAGCTTCTCATTGAAGTATACAATTGGCCTATTTTCTTGCAAAAGCACAAGACCAATACAATCCCAGAAGCATCACATTCCACCTCAAAAGCTTTATCAAAATTAGGTAAACAAAGAATAGGAGCAGAACACAATTTATCTTTCAACTCTAAAAATGCATGTTCTTATTCCTTACCCAATGTAAACCCTTTCTCCTTTTTAAATATTTCAGTCAGAGGAGCAACAATGGTAGAGAAATCTTTCACAAATCTCCTGTAAAAACTAACAAGTCCATAAAAACTCCTCACCTCACCTACACTTTTAGGCGTTGTCCACTCTCAAATAGCCTTCACCTTCTCACTATCAACCTCTACTCCTTGACTACTGACTACAAATGTAAGAAAACCAATCTATCAATGCAAAATGTGCACTTCTTAAGATTTGCATACAACTTCTCCTTTCTCAACACGTTTAACACACATCTCACATGTATGAAATGCTCATCAACGTGGGAGCTATAAACCAAAATGTCATCAAAATACATAACCATAAATTTACCAAGCGTGCAAAACATGATTCATTAACCTTATAAATGTATTAGGTGCATTAGTGGCATAACTAACCATTCATACAATCCATATTTGGTTTTAAATGCAATTTTCCACTCATCTCTTAGTTTCATGCGAATATAATAGTATCCACTTTTCAAATCAATCTTAGTAAATGAACAAGCTCCATACAATTCATCCAACATGTCATCAAATCTAGGGATAGGATGGAGATACTTTACAATGATTTTATTCATAGCTCTGCAATCTACACACATCCTCCAAGCCCCATCTTTTTTTTCGCACCAACAAGACAGGTACAACATAAGGACTCAAACTCTCCCTCACATGCCCCTACTCCAATAGCTCATCCACTTGCTTTTGAAGCTCTTTTGTCTCTTAGGGTTACTCCTGTAAGCTGGACGGTTAGGAATCTCAGCTCCAGGCATAAAGTCTATCTAGTGTTATATGCCTCTCAAGGTGGTAGTCCCTTGGGCATCTCCTCAGGAAAGACATCTGAATAATCCTACAAAAGAGATGAAAACACACTAGGCAAAGAATTAAGAGGGTTAGTATTAGAAACTAAACACTCTCTATATCTCACCATAACTAGTGCTCTCTTCTCTCCAGTTGCTCTCCTCAAATCTTTTCCTTTAGTAAACAAGCTCACTTTTCTCTCTTTCTTTTCACTCTTTTCTCTCACTGAGCTCTTCTCTCCTTCACATCCCACTTTCTTTTCATTGGGCAAATTATTCTTTTCTTTTGGACCTCTTTTTGCTCATCAATTTTCTTTAACTCACTACACAAACCCTCTTCTCTTTGCAAAGCTTTGATTTGGTCTAGGTTAATCTCATTAGGAGATAAAGGTATCAAAGTGAAGTTTCTGCCTTTGAACTTGAATGAGTACTTATTTGTGCACCCATCATGTGAAACCTACCTAACAAACTGCCAAGGCCTCCCAAGCAACAAATGTCCTGCCTTCATAGGTATCGCATCACATAACACCTCATCCTTATACCTCCCTACTAAAAATGGCACCAATACCTATCTAGTCACTTTCACATCTGCACTATCATTAACCCACTCCAAATTATATGGCTCTGGATGTTTCCTATAGGTCAAGCCCAATTTCTCCACAATAGTTTGACTAACCCCATTGGTACATCTATCCCCATCTATGATTAGTTTACAAACCTTACCTCCCACTAAACATCTAGAATGAAATAAGTTCTCCCTCTGATCAAGAATCTCATCTCTCATTCTAGCACTTAGTACCCTTCTGACTATAAGTGCTTCCCCTGTGACCGCTCTCTCCACACATTCATCATCATCATCACAAACATTATCACAAGGTAAATCATCAATACTCCATTATCCCTCATATACATCACTTTTCTATTGGGGCATTGAGAAGTAATATGACCAGAACACAAGCATTTAAAACATTTGATAGTAGAATGCTTACTAGAAGTAGCTTGAGTTGAAGAGTTACCTTTTTTATCAGCCCCATTACTCAGCTTCTTGAAGTCTACTCCCTTGTCCTTAGACTTCTCCTCCTTCTTGGGCCATTTTAAGCTCTATGGGTAGTTATAACTCACCCTACTCCTTGCTAACACTTTTGATCTCAATTGCCTCTCCCCTTTCATGGCCATGTTCACTATATCCTCAATCGCCACATAGTACTGAAGCTCTACCACATTTGCTATCTCCTTATTCAATCAACTTAAGAACCTTGCCATGGTGGCTTCAGGGTCCTCCTCTATATTAGTATAGATCATAGCTACCTCCATCTCTTTATGGTAGTCTTCAACTGACTTAGACCCCTGGGTGAGTCTTTGGAGCTTTTGATGCATCTCCTAGTAATGATATGAAGGGACAAATCTCTTCCTTATGCACGCCTTCATTATTTCCCAAATAGTGATGGGTCTCTCTCCATTCCTCCTCTTAGAAGTTACAAGTTGATCCCACCATATTAGTGCATAGTCTGTAAATTTAATAGCAACAAGTTTTACCTTCTTCTCCTCTGAAAAATTATGGCACTCAAAGATCAAATCAACCCTCCTTTCCCACTCTAAAAATGCCTCAGCATCATTCCTACCCTTGAAGGTCGGAATTTACATCTTGATGGATTTGAGGTCTCCATCTCGCCTGTTGAGTGATTCTCCTCTCCGATCTCTCCTAGGCATATGCTCCTCATACTCCTCCTCCTCCTTATCAAAATCCTCCTCCTTAGGCTTATACAGTGGTGGTGGTGGTCGACGAAAAGGTGGTACTTGTTGTCAAAATGCAATGTGCCTAGCTTAAGGTTCCTCACGTCCCCCATGCCTAAGCTTCTCAATTGTTGAGCTTACCTCTCCATGGTTCCCCTCATTTACGTGAAGTGAATGTTGAAGCACCCAAATTGTTGTTGAATGGCTCTCAAAGTGAAAGCATTCATCTCCCCCACTTGTCGTTCATCTTGGTTTGCTCTCAAAGTGAAAGCATTCATCTCCCTCACTTGTCGTTCATCTTGGTTTCCACATTCCTGTGACATTTTATAAATGTTCTTTCCTACAAAAAAATCAAAGGTTAGTAAAAAAACAACCTAACAATCACTCCCTCACTTGTTTCACTAAAGGATTATTTTTTTTACTCTCCCCTCATGTTTCACTCAATTCTCGACTTTTACCCTCTTTTTCTCACACTCTCTAGCCTTTTATCACTTAATCTCCCCTTGGTTCAAGTCACACTTTGGAACTAATCTCCAACTAATCAAGAGATTCACTAAGGGGCGTGAAATCTAGCAACTAATTCCCAACAATGAGTTTGACATAATGTACCCAAAATCAAGCTAAAACAAGGACTTCCAAGAACATACAATTCTAGAATGGAAGAACAACAATTTACGCAAATAGTTCTTTCTTTTCTTTTCTTTCTTTTTTCTTTTTTTGTTCTTTTTTATTTTCGTTTCTTTTTTATTCATTCATTATTTTTTCTTTTCGTTTCTTTCTTCTTCTTTTTTCATTCTTTCTTTTTTTTCTTTTTTTATTCGTTCTTTCTTTCTCTTTTCATTTCTTTCTTTTTTTATATAGGCCGAATATTCAAAAAACAAAAATCAAGAAGAATAGAAAAAACCTAGCCGAAATCACACCTGAGTTTTGATGAGAATTCGACGAACTTGATGGTGATGGTAGCTGCTATGTATGTCCATTGGAGTTGAATAGGAATTTACCTTCGAACTAGGCTCTAATACCAAAAATAATACACAACACGGAAGGGTTGAGTTCGATGGATGAAGTTTTAGTGGTTTTTCCTTGGAAGATTAAATTCAGCTATGAAGGAATTAAGATGAACAGAATTTTTCAAAACTTAAGCTAATGGATACGCAAGGCTAATCTCTACGACACCTCTTGGAAACTTGTTCCAAGCAATCCCAATGATCAAAATAAACTAAGAGAAAGGAAACAAATTACACGCCACAATTAAACAACTGATAAGTGGAATTAGGTTCTTAGTGAAACAAAAATAAGAGGATAGTTCCTTACGAAAGCCGACAGCTACAATAATAGTAATACCAAAATCTTCTTATTTATAACCCTAATGAGCCTATTTATACCTACATCAATTAATAAAAGGTTAGGATAAAATACATAGAAGCCTAAAATAAAACAAAGGTCTAAAAATAATAAAAATAAGAAAGAATTGCTCTTAGGCTTAAGTGAATTAATAGCCCAAGTTCCATTTAATTAACACATGGCTGACTTCTAAACTCCTTGGGCTTAAGTGATGGAACATTAAAATTAGCCGAAGTCCTCATGTCTTCAAACCCAAAGTGTGCCCGGTCCAAGGATTCAAGTTAAGTGAATTAATTTGGGTTATAACCCACTAAACTCTCCAATAGGCTTGGAACGCTCCACCCTCTCCAAATAGAAGCCTACATGTGTGTAAAGAGTCTCCTTAAGTCTTTTGGCCCTAGCTTTGGTCATGGGCCCTTCTGGTATGACAAGCTCGCTCCCTGGGCCTATGACATCCACACCCGGTCCATTTTGTGTCACCCTAGTCCTGATCACATCATGTCCCCTTTGTTCTTGTATAGAGGAATTAATATACTAAGTCTCCACTCATCTGACATTGTAGTTATTATAGCTTTTTGGATGTCCCCTTTGTTCTTATATAAAGGAATTAATATACTAAGTCTCGACTCATTTGACATTTTGGCAGACTTAAGGATCACATTAAAATTTTGGCTAGCCAAGTAAAACCCTCTTTACCTAGGCCTTTTCACACCTCTATGGGTATCTCATCAGGCCCTACTGGCCTTGTACTCTTTATCTCCCTCAAAGATCTTTTAATTTAGTCCCTTGTGATTTACAAGCAACAAGTAAAGTTACAATATCTCCCAGATTTGCTAAGATCACCTAAAGAGATGTTGTCCTCTATGCCTTCAATAAAAAGGGTATATAAGTATCTCCATCATCTTCTCTTGATGTCATTTCTCAGCCATAAACACCAACCTTGCTTTACCTTTTATATAACAAACTTAGAGTCTCTCAATTTTTGTTCCCTAGTACTCGCCAACTTAAATATATCCTTTTCTCTATGTTTGGTTTCCAATTGTTCGTATAATTTCTCTTAAGCTCTACTTTTGGGTTTTAAGATTATCTTCTTCGCCTCTTTTTTCTTTGTCAATCTATAACTTTCTTTATTACCTACCCTCTCTACTTTTATGATGCTATCTAATAGACCTTTATAGGCAACATTCTTATTCTTAGCCTTTTCTTGTGCATTTTTATTCCACCACCAAGACTCCATCTTACTATCCCTAAGCTCTTTAGAAACACCTAAGATCACTTTAGTTGCATTCCTTAAAAAAATTACCACTCTCTGCCACATCTGTTTAACATCTCCTTACAATTTCCAATCTTCTCTATATATTACTCTACCCATTATTTATGCTTTTAATATGCTAAAATTAAGTAGAAACAATTCCATCAAGGTACTATAACCGTCAACTATAGTTTATGCAACTAATTATATTGTGCTATTATGGTATTAACATCCATCTTACATGTTACCATTAAAATTTATAAGACATTTATCAACTTAAAATGTCTTTACATTTTTCATCCCTATGATAATGACATATCTCTAAAACTTTGCCAGCAAATTCTTAACATGCATCATAACAAAATCAAATAATAGCATACAAATTTTTAATCTAATTTTTAAAACTCTTCTCAAACCTAACTCATGTCTAAGAAATAAAATAAAAGCAGTTTCTACTCAAAACAAAATAAATATAATAAAGCAAGTAATTGGTTATATGTCATAACAACAAACAAGATAACTTCAATTATTTATTAGGTTATTTCCATTATGTTATTCAAAATAATAGCCCTCACAGTTATTTCAAAAAGATTACTATAATTTCTCTAGTGGGCAACGATCTCATTCAAATTTAGTTAATCTTGAGTTTGCTCAACAAACTAACTAAACTTAAATTAGGTGGATAATAATTTTATCATGAACATCTCAAATGATTCCTAGATTCATTAAGTGACAACTCTTATCAAAACATATGTTATATGTTATTCCTAACTCTGTCTCTAAATTTGTGTGGTCATGAGTTTGTTTATCCAAACAACAAATTTAGTTAAGTAAGATTTATTGTTATAAGACTAAACATTTTCAAGTTAAAGCGATCTTGAATTTGCTTAAGAAGCTTAACAATAAACATAACTCTAGTTTAATCTTGTAACAATGGAAGACAACAATGTACAACGTTTTATATGTAATGTGTGTTTAATGAGATCATTTGAATTTAAATCTCAACAAATTTAATTGAAAATAATTTTTAATAAATTACTCTTCTTACTTGTTATAATTTAGAGAAAAAATTTCAATTTTTTAAATTTAAATAAAATGCATTAACTGAATAATAAGTAATGTATATATGTGTTACATATTTTTTTCCAAAATTTTATAGGCAATAAATTCTAATCCAATTAGAAAAATATTTAATCTAATTAGAAATAACCTTTCCTTAATCAAAAAAAAATATTCTAATGTCAAAAGAAAAAACTTCATTAAATAAAATAATTTTAAGTTAATTAGGAAAGTCTTTTACGTTATTATAGAGACTAATTTTTAATTAATTATAAAATAATTACTTAATAAATTAGTAAAATATTTTCTAAAATATCAAAAGGCTCATTTTTAATTAATAAATTAGAATATCTTTTCAAAATTAGTCAACAAAAATAACTTTTGTAATTAATCAAGAAACTTATTAATAGTAAAGAAATAATTTCTAAATAACATAGAATAATAAACCTTTAAAATAATAAAATATTATTTCCATAAATAATTTTGATTGCTAACATCTTTCTCAATTAATTAAGAAAAAAGTTTTCTTAATTTTAAAAGAGTTAATTAATTACTAATTTCAATATTATTGAAATACAATTAATTTATTTATATAAAAATTCGTAAAATATTAATGAAGAAATAATTTAATTATTAATCTTAATTTAATTAAGAAAATAATTAATTTAATTTTCAAAAACGTAATCTCATTTTAATTAATATAATCATAAATTAATTTTATCTAACATAATCTAATCATTAAAAAACAATTAAAACTTTGATTGATTCTAATTATTGATTTGATAACTAATTTAATTTAATATTTCAACTATTAAAAATTAAACTAAATTTCAAAAATATTACCAATAAATTGAAACATTTTGAAAATAATTTTAAAACCATTAGGAAATGCTTTTCTAGATTTATTAAGAATTTAAACTAATTCAAACTTAATATAATTAAGAAAAACAAATTTAATGAAATTAAAGGCACAAAATAAATTAAAAAATTTTAAAGGGAGTGTAGGTGCCAAAATTTTTTTTTTTGGTTAGGTTTGACTATCAAATCCCTAATGGTTTTCACATATTAGGGTTTCTGCTAATTGAGGGAGAGTTTTGGAGCAATTAGTAAAAGTTGGTCTTTTATGACGAGAAGATCACAGGTTTGAGTCACAAAAACAATCTCTTTTAAAAAATACAAGGAAAAAGTTGTGTAAATCAATAAGCCTCCTCAAACCCTCATAAAGCAGGGAATCTTATGCACTGGGTATAAATAAAAAAGGGTTTCTGCTACTTATCACTTTGTTGCCTCTATCTCTTCTCAAGTGTGATTATGCTCCTCCTGCTTGTGCTTCATATGGCTCCTTCTTCTAAGCTCGCTCTTCTTCTTTGGGCAGCTTTTGTTAGTTAAAGCACCATCACTATCATTACTAATGTTGGTGGTAGGATAAGGCTTCTAAGCCTTTCTATCACTAATTTGCACAAGACATAACCATAATACTCAAAACAAGAATTACATTTAACATAGTTTTTCCAAATATTCAATCTAGGTTTGAAGCAATCTAATTTATTTTTAAAAATTAAAACTAATTTGAGATAGACACATGTAAAACCAAATATCCAAGAATTCCAAAACCACATTCAATGCAAAACACTACTCAAGATTCCCAAAAATTAATATAAATATGAAAAATTTTCCAAAAATCTTGAAGCCTTGGGAGACTTGTAATTTTCCAAAAAGAAGTTTTTTAGATCTTAAGTTTTACAAAAGCAATTAGAAAACACGGGGAGGCATGCGATGTGTTCCTTCAATAGCCCAAAAAAAATTAGAGGACTTTTTTAAAAGCTTATACTTAGGACATGCAATTTTAGTTTCAATAAAAACGACAAGCTTCAACCAATGTTTCTAGAAATTGCATAATAAGTGGAAGACATGTTTGTTTTTCCAAAAACAAGTAAACGAAAAAACAAAGCCCTAAACATCATTAGGCAGATCCATATATAAGGCAAGGCATGTGGAACAACACTAAAACTTTGTAATTTTTGCATCAATAAATTTTAAGCCTTAACTTTATCAAATCAATAACAATCAAGCAACTTTAACTAAGTTAAACAACTAAACTATTGGAAAACTGACTATAATTGAATCATTCTCATAACAGAAAAATAAATTTTATAATTTCTTGATAAAATCTCTTCAACTAAATATCTTAGAAACATAAACCATAAATAAAAGATTGAATAGTACTTAAGTCATATACTTGTAAAAATTTTCTTCTTAAGCTGTTATCAACAATCAATTCAAACATTTAGTCTCTAATAGTATTGACGTAATAGAGAAAAAGTACTCGAACTATTTGAGAGGAAAATATAGGAGTTTTAGCTCCCTTAATATATATTTTCCTATTTTATAGAAAAATGACACTAAAATTTCTTTCTAATTAAACTTAAAATTTTTAATTATAATTGAATTTTAACTTTAACTTTAACTTTAACTTTAACTTTAAATTTAATTATAATTATATTTTAATTTTAATAAAATCAAATATATTATATTTGATCCCTGAAGTTTCTTAAACTTCACATTGAACTCCAACTTAATTTAAATTGATATTTTCTTTTAAGATGCTCTTTGTGTGTTATTCATTAGGTTCTTATATATTGGTAATTATTATAAATTATAATTATAATAAAATAAAATAAAGCTTCATTTAATTTTTCTTTAGTTTTTTAATTAAACAATTTATAATCATATATCAAAATTGACATCTAGCAATATGTCATGATTGTCGAAATATTAAGAATGTCAAAGTAGTTTGATTTAATCTGCCCGTTCATGTTATGATATATAATTTAGTTATTTTTTCATTCAGCGTTCCAATTGAATATAGAGTATGGAATTGGTGTCTACACTATTAAATCTAATCATGTTCATTCTTGCTAATTAACAATTAATTTATAATTGGTATTTGAAAATAACTTTTTCAAATATCAATTCACTCCGACTAGATATTTCCTTAAATTACAACTAATCAAGAATGCTATAATTTTTCTCTAATTACTTTAGAGTGACAAATTCTTTATGGACTTACTTAACTATCTCCATATGGTTTATATTGTATTCAAGTACTATCGACTGAGCTACCTTAAATATAATAGGTCATAAGTAGTATCAAAATATATTAATTCTCAACCAAGATACTTTAGTAATCTCAAGTCTAATGATCAATTATGCAACCATCATAATGAAATAATCTAAGGAAACATAAGTAATATTCCACTTAAAATCCTCACAATTGATCTAGTTTAATAAACTTATCCTTCATTAAGGAGCCACATGTTTATTTAAATATTTCACACTTTAATTTATAAGTTCAATAAAACATGATGTGTAACAGTTTTATTGTTTCACCTATATCCTACCATCATAAGACTATAACTAGGAACAATCAAATAATATTATATAATATAAATTGGATATCATAATTATAATCTCATCAATAATTTTAATTACACAGTAATTATTTAAATAATTTTTATATTTAGTATTAAAACATAAGATATAATTAAAAAAAGAACATAAAGATAAATAATGCCTTTAAATTATGTCAAAAAAATCTATAACTACCTGATTGGATGTATGGCATACACCAACGTCTACTTGCACGATTTAATCAAAAAGATTTATTTACATCAATTTCGACCTTAACTGTTTTCTTGGCATAAATCAGATACAATGTTTATAAGCAAAAATTACATATTTACCCCTAAACATTTTTACACATTGGTTTCCACATATATGTCCACTGCTAATGTCAGAGGTTTAAATTCAAACATTTTAAAGTTTAATAGTTGATTTGATAAAAATTAAAATTTAAAGATTTAAGTTTTCCAGATACCAAATTTTAATGAGTTTAAAAGGACTTTTTTTCCCCATAGAGTGCAATTCAGTTGGTGAAGTAATTGTATTTGATCTTAGAATCAACAGTTGGGCCTTTCCTAGTCCCACTTTTTAATGTTAACATGAATACTAATTTCTTAACAAATGATTCAATATAAATCAATACCAACTAATAAAGAACTAGCATCGAGTTATTCTAATTTTATTGAAATGGTATAATTTATTTTCTAAAAGTATATGCATGGCACTAAGATTTTTCATGGCTTGTTTAAAAGAAATATTCATATGCTTGTTAAGATGGAAAATTAAGGGGTACGCAATTTATTTTTATCATTCTCAAAAAGGGGGTAAACCTAATATATTTAAATCGGAGCTTTTGATTCTTTTTTGAAACCTTAATTATATATTCTTGTTCTCTTCATCTTATATTTTATTTTGTTTATCCATTATATACTTTCTTTTTTCTCATACTTTTTGACTAATTATGTCAAATTGCAACTAGCCTTATTTTGGATGCTCCCGCATCTCATAATATTGCTATTTCTATAATCATGATTTACAAAACATCTAACTAGCTTAGTGATTGAATGGAAGAATTATTTACAGTGGTCATAATTGTTCTATACTATTGCTTTCTCAACAACAAGAACAAGGGGAATAAGAGAAAACATGAACAAAGAGGAAAAGTAAGAAAAATTTTCTTCTCTACCCCATTTTTTCCCGGGGTTCTGTTTATATTAAGGGATTAGTAATAGAATTGGTTATAACCACCTGTACTTCTCAGCTCTTTCAATTTTTAAAAATAAAAGAAGAGTTTCTATAACTTTTAAGCTATATAGTCATTGAATCTAATGGGCTTCTTATGTGTTTGTTTGGGTCTATGGTCATTAGTTTTCGGGTTTGCAACATTATCCTAGTCATCCAGCACAATTTTGTCCTCAAGGTGGAAAGAAGGAAAATCCTTAATGGAGTCAGCGAAATCTTCCCAAGTAGCTTTAGAAGCAGGTTAATTCTCCCAGCGTATGAGGAGTTGGCGGACGGACGTGTTATTGCAGATGAGAGTTTGAGTCTGGAGGACTTTAGCTGGAAACAAGAGAGGTTGTGAGTTGATAAAATAAGTAGGAAGAGAGGTGGGAAGACCAAGAGGGTTACCAAAACATTTCTTAGACAATGAAATATGAAAAGCATGTGTATGTTGGCATCTACTGGCAAGGAGAGTTTATAAGCCACTTGACCATTACCTTCAGAGACAGTTGTGCGTATGTATGGCCAGTAGAATTGTGCGGCAAGCTGAGCAAGAGTGCGTTGTGCCCCGGTGTGGCCACCAATGGGAGAATTGTGGAATTCAAATAAAAGCAGAGGGTGGAAGGTGATTCAACTAGGACTAAAATTTTGTTTTTGTATAAAACCAAGCAGTCAACAACAGAGTGATCAGAGCAAACAGCTGGGTAGGACATGATTAAAGGAAGTAGAGAAGCTGAGTGTGGGTTGAAGCAATATAAAGCGTGCAGACCATCCAAAATTGTTGCAAGGGCTTTAGATAAGAAGGAATGAAGGGTAGCAGCAGGCAGATGGCATAAAGCATCCGCAGGTTGTTTAAAGGAACCTGGCTTGTAAATAATGTCAAAATCATACCCTAACAACTTGGTAAGCCATTTTTGTTGGCATGGAGTCTGAATCGTTTAACTTGTTAGAGACTTCAGGCTTTGATGGTCGGTTTGAATTGTGAAATGCCTACCCAATAGATAATGACGTCATTTCTTGATGGATTCAGTAATGGCAAACATCTCTCGTTCATAAGTAGAGGCTGATTGAAGACGGGGGCACATCTGTTTACTAAAGTAAGCAATAGGAAGGCCAAATTGGGTTAAGACTACTCCAATAGAAGTACCCGAGGCATTTGTCTATAGTAGGAAGGGCAACGGGAAATCAGGTAAGGCTAATTTTGGTATGAGCCAAAGAGTTGTCTTAAGAGTGTTGAATGCAATTTACGCATTAGAATTCTAGATGAAAAATTGCTTTCGTAATAACTTAGTTCAAGGAGTCACAATGGAAGCAAAGATGACAACAAAACGACGATAATAACTAGCAAAGCCCAGAAAGCCACGAAGTTGTTTAACAGAAGTAGGGAGGGGCCAAGCTTGTATAGCCTCAATCTTTTTATGATCGACTGAAACCCCATCTTTGAAAACCAAATGAACCAAGTAGTTCTGCTGAGTGCAATTGACATGAAGAGAACGATCTTTTAGAAGTTGGAGAACTTCCCGTAAATGGAGTAGATAAGAGTCCCAATCCAGACTATAAACCAAAATATCATTGAAAGAACAAGGACAAACTTACAGAGAACATTTTTGAAGACAGTATTCATCAGGGCTTGAAATGTACTGAAGGCATTCAAAAGCCCAAATGGGAGAACAATAAATTCATAGTGACCCTCGTGGGTGCGAAACGTCATTTTGGGATGACATTAGGGTGGAGGCGAACTTGATGATAACCCGAGTGGAGGTCTAACTTGGAGAAAGCCGAAGAGTCATGTAATTCATCTAATAATTCATCAACAGTTGGAATTGAAAATCGGTCTTTTACTGTGAAGGTGTTCAAAGTACGATAATCAACGTAGAAATACCAGGAGCTATCTTTTTATGGATTAAGATGACTGGAGAAGAAAAAGGACTTGTGTTAGGGCAGATGATGCCGTCCGACAGCATTTCAGAAACCAACTTTTCAATCTCTACTTTCTAGAAATATGGGTAGTGATAAGGGCAAATAGTAACAGGGTAAGTGTCAGGCAAGAGGTGAACATGGTGGTCACACTTAGGGAAAGGAGCTAAGGAGCTAGGTTTGGAGAAGACCACCAAAAATTGGGAGAAAAGGTCAAGGAGGGAAGATGCTACGAAGGGGTGGGTGCCTGGTGGATGACAGGAAGTAGGTCATAAGTGATGGATTCACAAGAGAGATGGTAAAAGGATACAATGGAATCCTATTGAGCATATTTACAGAACTTGGTTAAGGTCATGCAGGACAAGATCAGTTGTTGAAGCCCGACAAGGTGTAGCTTGGATCCACCAAACTGAAACTCCATCTATAACTTAGTATAATCAAATAAGGTAAGCCCAAGTCCAGCCAGCCGCTGAATGCCTAATACAATGTCGGTGCCAAATAAGGGTAGGACGAAGAGGTCAACAGAGAAGGTGCCGCTAGCTAACCGAAGAGGGGTATTGGGACAGAACCCAGCACAGTTGATCTTATCCCTGTTACCTACTGTGACGTTGAGATAGGGTAAGGGTTGGAGGGGGAGACCTAGATGTTTGGCCAGGCAGGATTGGATGAAGTTGTGTGTGGAACCCCCGTCGATGAGGACAATGACTCATTCTCCATGAAGAAAACCTTCCAACTTTAAGGTTTTGGGAATAAAATGGCCTGTAAGGGCATGGAAGGAAATTTAAGGATGAGTGGTTTGTAGGGGAGAAGGGAAAGAGGAGGTGGCAACTAATGGTGTAGGTGGGAAAGAGGGTTCATAGGGAAGATCAATGTCCTCTTATTCAACCAACAGATAGAGGAATTAGGGCGAACGACAACTGTGGCAAGGAACAAATTTGTCATTGCAATTGTAACAGAGACCTTTTTCACGACGACTGGTCATTTGTGCTAGTGTGAGGCATTTGATAGGTATGGGACTGGGATGTAAGAGGTCTTTCTAGGGAGGTGGAGAAGAGGAAATGGGAATAGTAAATGATGTGGGACGGGACGGGTGGAAGTGATTTTCTTTTCTGATAACTTGGCCATGTCGATGGCGTCCGAGAGATTTGGAGGTTTGAGTAATAAAATGTCTTTTTGAATATTTTCGATAAGTCCAGAAATAAAACAATTAAGTAGATTACTAGAAGTGAGGCCTAGTGTTTGGGTAGATAGGGTTTGAAAGTCATGGATGTAAGAGTCTACTGTAAAGGTTTGTTTGAGTTTGAATAGGGAAGCCTTAAGGTTTTAGTAAATGGAGGGGCCAAATCGAGTTTTAATATTGCGAATGAAAGTTAGCCAAGTGGAGAGCTGTCCCGTATTATACATCTAGTGAAACCACAAAAGGCAGGGCCAATCAAATAAAAAGAAGCAATGTAGAGCTTATGGGTGGGGGTGTTTAGTGATAGTCGAAGAATCGATTGGACAAGCCATTCACCAATGTTGTCACCAAAAAATAATGGAACTTCAAGTTTTGGGAGGCGTGGAGGAGTGGGAGGATTGTTAGCAAATATAGTGACAGGAGGCTGTACAAAGAGGGATGGGGGATAAAAAGGAAAATTTTGGTGAAATATGGGTATGAAGGGGGAATGGAAAGATGGAGGGGTGGTAGTTGAGGGGGCAGGGCCAGTAATAGAAGACCCAGGTGACAAGGAAATATGAGACGAAGGTGAGGTAGTGGAAATAAGGGGATCCATAAGATGTTTGTCCTACCGAGCCATCTTGAAAAGAAGGTCATCCATAGCTTGATGGTGAGAAGAAAGTGTAGATTGCAGGGTCTCATAAGATGATGATATGTGTTTAATGGATTCGATGTGTGTTTGGAGGAGATCGGCTTTCTGTTGGACGATATCTTTGAGGGACGCTACTTGATCCTTCATCCACAAGAGTGATTCCTTAGTATACTTGGCATGGGTCTGCATGCCTTCGGTTATGGTAGTGAAAGCACTAAATTATTGCTTTCTCAGCAACAGGAACAAGGGGAATAAGAGAAAACATGAAGAAAGAGGAAAAGTAAGAAAATTTTTCTTCTCTGCCCCATCTTTTCTTGGGGTTTTGTTTATATTAAGGGATTCGTAACATAATTGGTTATAACCACCTGTACTTCTCAGCTCTTTCAATTTGTAAAAATAAAAGAAGAGTTTCTATAATATTTAGGCAAAATAGTCATTGAATCGAATGGGCTTCTTGTGTGTTTGTTTGGGTCTGTGGTCATTAGTTTTCGGGTTAGCAACATACACCTTCTTTAAAGGTAAAGGAAAATTAAGCCACTTATTAAGCACGAGTCTTTGAAAAGAAGTTCTTATATTTAAGGTAATCCTGATTATGTAATTCGATGATTCCAGAGATAAGTGATTCATGGATTTTTCTGGTGTCACCAATGAAATATGGGATGTTATAAGGCAAACATATTCCAAAGTTCATATTTTTGGAATATACAAAAATTAAAACAAAGATTTTAGTAACCAAATAAGGGACTTAATCTGTCATAGAATACTTAGTCTCAAGCAAGGTTTATGGCAGAAAATCAACCACAACTAATTTATATAAATTTGGTGGAATCAGGACACTACAATGTTGAAAAGATTTGTAAAAAAAGTATTATATTTATGTTTTTTAGTTAGTTTTAATGCTAAGTTTAATGTTTTTAGATTGTAGATTTTATAAAAAGTAAACATGCCATGTTTAAATGAGATAATGTTAATCATTAAAACTGAAGAAGGATGAAGAAATGTCATGCTTAAGAATTAAACGGGAGATAGCTTTGCTCTCAAGACATGTGAACGAATTTGTTGTTCTAAAACCTGCTAAAACTATCAGTCAAAGGTATGAGTACTGCTCTATATGGGCCAGAAAATGGTACTCTAGACCATTCGTACCATATTGGCTTAACTCAGTGAATATGAAATTTTAAAAACTTATGAACTAAATTGAAAAAGATAAACCTAACTACTACTAACTTTAGCTGCCGTACCCATCCAAATTTATCACATTTTCTCCATCAACACCAAGAAGCTCCCTGCTCCCTTAGTCTCTCCTTCGTTATTCATCCAACTGCTCTTTACACTGGTGAGTTCTTCACTCAGTCTCTCTTTCATCTCCACCTCCCTAGACTTGCATCATTACATGTACCTCTATTAACTTCACCCTCGGTAATTAGCAGCTCTACCATGACGTCACCGACAGCCAGCTCCACTACACGTCACCTGCCAGCTCCTCCACAACACATCCCTCTCCATCTCTAGTCTCCCTATAGTTTGCATAACTCTCCTTGCACATTCGTAACCTACCCAGGTCCTGACACTAACAAAAACCCTAGCTTGATTGCTCTTGGTTTGATTTTTTGCCTTTTAAGTTTGTTTCTATTGGTTGTGCATATAAGTTTAGTTGTTGTTTCATATATTGTGTTATTTCTAAAAGGTTTATTAAATATAGGGTTAATTGTAAAAAAAACCCAAACTTTCATCAATTTTTTAATTATAGCTCCAACTTTAAAAAGTAGCAATAAAACATCCAAAATTTCAATTTTTTTTAATTCTAGCCCAAATTTAAAAAAGTGACAATAAAACATTGAAACTTTCAATTTTCTTCAATTCTAACTTTACGTTATCTATTGGTTATTCTCCTGATGTCATCAGCTATTTATTTTCTGTCTATTCTTCTGACGTTCCAAACTACTCTCACATTACAGCGTATTGAATCAGTAAAGTCGTCCGGGCTACATAATCTAATTTAGGTCATTTTTAAAGTTAATAAAACACTAACATCGGGCTAGAATTGAAAAAATTGAAAGTTTAAGCACTTTATTAATACTTTTTGAAGTTCGGGTTAGAATTGAAAATTTTCGAAAGTTTGAGCATTTTATTGCTACTTTTTAAATTTTGAGCTATAATTAAAAAATTGACTAAAGTTTGGGCTTTTTATGTAACCTTTATATATAATCAGTTCTTGAACATTTGGAATTGGATTTATTACACTGCATTGACTTGTTGAGTTATTATTATTGCTAAAAATTTTTAGTAATTTTATTTATTGGAATTGTGTTATTTTGTAAAGGAAAATTGATATAAATTTATGGGAATTTCAAGTAAAATTAGGAGAAAAATATGAAATAAATTGTATTGTTGAATTTATATATGTCTATAAACAATTAGGCATTAAGAATTCACAAAGAAATGAAGTTTTTTCATTTGATTTTTCTTATTATTTGTTACTATAATAATCATAAAACTTGAGATCCAAATTAATTTATTAAACTGTTAATTTGTTAATTGATTTATGTGAGACACACAATTTACTAATTGTGGTCTATATATAAAAAATATTTAATATATGATTAATCATTTAAACATAAGATTTAATATATAATTAATTTATTTAATATATGCGACTAAGTTAAAAAATAATTTTTTGCATTCTTATATTGTCCATTGTTACCATTGGAAAATAATATTATAAATATAAAAAATTAAATTTTGAAAAAGAATATTTGTAACATGATAACAAACTTACGAGTACATATATATTATCCTTTTTATCTAATGAGTAGTTAAATACACGGTACAAAATAGTCCATATATATTTTATCCCTTTAAAATGACTTTTAAGATATGTCTTGATTTATAATAGTATACTACTTACCAAGCATAATCTGAAACTGTAAATGTTTTAAGTAAAAAATTTTTATTTTTATTAATTGTAATAAAATTATTTTTGTAAGGTGTGATATTATAAAGAAAGATATAAGATATATTCCACGTAGATATGGTAATAATTAACTATTGAATTTTTATAGGAGTTAATTGCAAAAAAATCTTAAACTTTTCTTAATTTTACAATTACAGAATGAATTTTAAAAAGTAATAATTAAATGTTCAATTTTTCAATTTTAGTCTAACGTTAGCATCTTTGTTAATATTATTAATATGATTTGTCACATAAAACAGATATCTATAAAACTTATACATGTCATTTAATTAAATGACCAAAAAATCAATTTAGGCCTTAATATTTACACTCAAACTTGAGTTGGTCCTTAACATTTTAATGCGTTTAAAATAAACTCTAATGCTTGTAAAATATTCAAATGAACCATAACATTTAAAAAATGTTCAAAAAAAATCTTTGACTAGACGGAGCCATTAACAAAATTAGGTCTATGTCAGTTAAATGCTAATGTGGCATTTTTATTTGAAAATTAAAAAAAATTTAATAAAGTGAGGCCACACATGGATGACGTGACATTTCTTATTTAAAAATGAAGTAAGTCCCAATCTATATTAAAACGGTGCGTTTGGGAGGGAGGGCTGCGGTTGAACGCAATGTTTACAAGCAACAGACGCAGCGTTTTGAAGCGACTTACCTTCTCACCCCTCTCGATATGCTTGACGGGGACAAGCTCGATGATCTGCTAATCCCTCATCAACCTTGCCACTTCGAAATTCCCAGATCCAATATCTCGCACCGGCTCGTACTTGTCACTGTCGTTTATAATTGGAACATCTATACCTGAACCCTTCATGATTGTTGGTCGATCCATCACAACTCCACCCTCTATCTCGATTCGCTCGAACTAAACTCAGAGAGCTCTTTCCCATAATAATCAAAGCTTCAGAAAAGAAGAGTCAATCTTTTGAGTTTTGACATTATCACTATCAACCAGAGCGAGTAGGAAACAACCCTGACGATGGTGATAATCAAGGGCAATCAAGGTAGGAGATAGCTAGCATAACAGATAGGGTGGCGAGAGTTAGACCACTTGATTAGACGTGAAAGAAAGAGACTTGCAGAAACTAGTGTGTTATGCTCGTGAAAATCTCACCCGCCCAAATGGGGTTTAGCAAAATTTCGATCTTTTATAGGTTATTCGTGTTATCAAACAAGAACAGAGTTGTAGAGAGACAGAGATAGCTTGCTAACTTGCTTTTCTTTTGACTGCAACCACTTTCTCTCTCTAAAAACACAGCTCTGCATGCTTTCTCTATCTATATACATGTCAATGACTCTCGGCGTGGGCTGAGGGAAAGGAATTGTTAACTTGCATTTCTTTTACTGCAACCACTTTCTGTCTGAAAGCACAGCTCTACACATGTTTTCTCTGTCTATAGGCATGTCAATGGCCCGAATTTGGCTACGGTGGTTTGTAAGTCGGAATGGTCTAACCCGCAGCTTGGCCTGGCTCGCCCGTAGGCTGACTTACCGTAATTATGGCCACTGGCTTTAAGTAAAAGAATTTCAAAATGTCATTTTAAAAAAAATGGACGCCCAATCCTGATCATGGTCCCCCGCGCCAAGCTAGGTCGAACAGGCTGGACCACTTTTGTCATCTCTATCTATCTAATGCCTCTCTCCTTCACACCTTGCTTCCAAACGCTGCATTTAAATGCAGTCCCAAGCGCATCGTTTTAATAGAGTGGGACTCACTTCATTTTTAAATAAGAAATGCCACATCATCTATGTATGGGTCCCATTTAATTTAAAATTTTAAAAATTCCATATAAGTAAAAAATTGTCACATTAGTATTCAACTGACGTAAGCCTAACTCTGTTATTGGTTCCATCCAGTCAGGAGTTGTTTTGAACGTTTTCCAACATTATGATTTATTTTTAACATTTTGCAAACGTTAAGGTTTATTTTGAATGCACTGAAATGTTAGGGGTCAACTCAAATTTTAGTGTAAATATTGGGAGCTAAATTGCTCTTTTGTCCTTAATTAAACTAACTAATTAAGTTTGATTAAGTTGTTTAATCAAACTATGGCATTTTACAATTGAGAAACCTTAAATGAAACTTAGTCATTTTGGAATCCAACCAGAGGTTTGAAACTCTTATTGCAACAAACATGGCTGTTGTGTTGGTGTTAGAAGAATTTGTCATGTGAAGTAATTCATGATAACACTTTATCATGCTAGTGCTAAACAACAACAACACAATTTCTAACAATTTAAACGAAATCTCAATTTGTCACCTTAGGCCCTCTTTCTGTGTGAGAATGAATTGATATAGGGTTTTCAATTTTCGTTATCTAGGTAGCAAGTTTCATTAAAGTTTTCAATTCCAAAACAATATAGTTTAGTTAAATAACTTAATGAAACTTAATTAGTTTGTTTGATTAAGTCTGATGTGTATAAGTCTTAAGAGTATCTGTCTTATGTGGTAAGCCACATTAGCAACGTTAACAGAGATATTAATGTAGGGCTAGATTGAAAAAAATTGAAAGTTTGAGCATTTAATTGCTAATTTTTTAAGTTCGGTTATAATTGCATAATTGAGTAAAGTTTGACATTTTTTTGTAATTAACCATTTTATAGTTATGTAATGATGATGTATACAAAAACTTTATGTTTGAATATGAATTTATTAATTTAATTTTGACATTTTTATTTATTTTTATAGATAAATGAAAGAAAGCTCAAATACTCCTAATAATTCAGCCTTTTCAAAAAGAATCAACGATCCAAGTTAGGCTTATACTAGATTGGTTCCTAAAATGAAGAACCATATAAATTGTTTGTATTGTAATAAGCATCTAAAAGGTGGGGCAATACCAATTTAAAGAAGCATTTAGCTGGGATCAAAAGTGATGTAAAGCCTTATAAGAAACTCAACCATAATGTAAAATGACAAATGAAGACTTTACTTAAAGAGTATTCGCGTGAAAAAGATAGAAGGCAAAGACAAACTACAAAATTGGTAGTAGAAGTTCATTTTTTGGTGGTTAGGATGATATTGGAGATGTTGAAGTTAGTGATATTCTTACCCAATAAGAAGGAAATGTTGTACCTAGTGTGAGGAAAAGAAGAAGATAGGTGTCTAACATTTTTGCACTACTAACAATTCCTATAGCTAAACCTTCAATCTATAATACCTTATAATCTAAAGAAGTGGCTCATAATATAGACATGACAATGGCTATATAGTGGTATGATTCAGGTATATCATTCAATGCCACCCAGTTTTAGTAATATCAACCTATGGTGGATACTATTGCTTCTTATGGTCCAGGATATAAGAGTCCTTCAATTGATGACAATAGAAGTAAACTTCTTAACAGCTCTATTTATGAAATAAACAATTATTTGGATGAAAGAAGAATGACTTGGGAAACTTATAGGTGTTCAATCATCTATGATGGTTGGACAAATAAAAGACATGAGCCTATTATCAATTTTTTAGTTCAATCTACTTGGTGGACAATATTTTTGAAATCTATTGATGTATTTAACCTTGTTAGAAATGCTAATACTCTATTTCAGATATTTGAAGAAGTTGTCAATAAAGTTATACTAGAAAATATTTTTCAGTTCTTTATTGAAAATGATTCTACTTACAAAGGAGTTGGGAAAGGAATGTAAAACAAGTATAATTCTTTTTATTTGACTCCTTGTGCTGTAAATTACATTTACCTAATGTTGGAAAATATAAGAGATGTTAGATATTTTCCTATCGTTGATGAAACTATGAATAAAGTAAAAAACATGACTAAGTTTATCTATAATCATGTATGCATCTTGAATTTGATTAAAAAAATATTTCACCAATGGTAGGAATTTTTGTTATCCTGCTATTACAAGATTTGTGACTAATTTCTTATCACTTCAGTATTTTATTATAATGAAAAAGGAATTGAAGCAGATATTTACAAGTGATAAGTAGGTTGCATCTCATTATGTCAGGTTTAATACTAGAGTGGAGGTTTTTAGAATTATACTTGAAGATCATGAATTTTGGTCCCAAAATATGAGTTTACGAGCCTTTGGTAAGAATACTTCATCTAGCTGAAAGTGATGAAAAGACAACAGTGGGCTATTTTTATGATGCTATAGAGAGAGCGAAAGAAGTAATCAAAGCCAATCTAAAAATAAGTCTTCTTTCTACACAATTATCTTGCAGTCATTAATGAGAGATAAAAAGGCAAATTTACTCTCTATTATATGCAATTTTTGAATCCTAATGTCTATTTTAGACCAAACTAATTTCTACAAAGAAAGCTAAAGTTAATAGGGGAATGCTATTAAATATTACAATAATTGTTTTCTATGAGATGATGAGAAACCTTCTAAGCTCATAAATGGAGGTTATAAGGATGTTTTTGGTAATTTTGGGATGCCTATTTCAATTCATCAAAGAGAAAAACTTAATTCAGATATATATGTTTTCACTTTTGTTACATGTTGAAAATTAATCATAACTTTATTTGTTTATAATATTACTTTTATTGTCTTTCAGTTACTTAGTGGGACCAATTTAGAAGTGGTGTTTCAAAATTTCAAAAGCTTTCAATTTAAATTTTGATTCAATGTATAAGTGAAATAAGTTATGAAATGAATTAGAGCGTATTTAAATTCATTCATTCCAAGAAAAGGAATAGATTGGAATACAAAGGATTGAATGACTTGGTCTTTATTCGGTATAAATTAAAGTTTCGAGAAAGGTATGTTGTTATCATTATTAACTTAGATATAATTTCTTGTAGCTAGGACTCTTAATAGAAAAAGTAGTTTTGCTAATCCAATTACCTTGATCATATTAATCTTTTGGCAGATTGTGTTTTAGGGAACTGAGTTTGATAGATGAGATTAACTTGGAAGATAAATCTTGGATGAGAAAGTATTGACATGTCATTTGGAGTGATAAATTTAAATTATGGTGATGATGAGGCTCCTCCCAATAATGAGAATCTTTGTATTAAATGAGAATTGAGGTCAATACAATTTGAACATAAATTTGATTGAATAAAGTTCCAAGTTTTTCATTTCTTCTCTTCTTTTAATTTTATTTATGCATGATGCATATCTCAAATTCTATATATATATATATATATAATATAAATATAAAATTTTTAGCAATAAATGTTTTTTTTTAGGTTTTGTTTCTAGTTGGTTGTGTTTATTGGCACGAACTCTTGTTGTAATACTTTATGTAATTCTTTAAGTTCTTAGTATTATCCTTAGTTTTATATTTGTATGATTATTAAACGTTCTTTTTTATATTAATTGTGGTAATTGTTTATATGTGAAATATATGAAAAGTAATATTAATAATAAATATATTAGTTTTATTTTAAAATTCTATTATTATAATTTTTAGAGATCAGGTTCATGTAAAAAATATTGAGGGACTATTTTGTAATATTAAAAAATTTTAAGGACCATTTTATAATTTATAAAATTAGCTAAAATGATACTTGATATTGATCAGTACTAGTATAATAGCGTACAAGAACCAAATTTGGTACTAGTACTGGTACCGTATTCATAAAATTGCTATTAGTAGATAAGCAGATTCATCTAAGTCCTTCAATAGAGACTCTTTATTTTGCATATATTGTAAAATGCATCAACACACGGGAGAGAGGTGTTAGAAACTTAATGGTAGGCCCTTAACAAATAAAAAAATGCAAGTGATATAGGAAAGGTACATTTAGCTAACACTCCTCTTAATAATGAAAGCGATTTACAAAGTTCAACGTCAGAATTAAACAAGAAATAGATAAAGAAATTAAAGAATTTTGTTTGGGATATTTTGAGATTCCATCCTTAACAGGTGCACACTCACTAGCATTTTAAAATATCACTTCCTTCTCTTATGTTTCTAATGTCTAGGAAAAAATTTCCTCAATAGTGTAAGTAACTAATTTTGGGGCCATAGATCACTTGATAGGTTCTTCCAAATATTTCACTTCTTATACTCTTTATTATCTCCATAACAAGATAATCATAGTTGATGGGTCTACTATAAGAGTAATAAGTCAAGGGAATATTTAAATAAATCAATTTATTATATTAAGAGATGTTCTTCATGTTCCTAAATTATTTACAAATCTTATTTTTATTAAAAACTCACTACATATTCCAATTCCAAATTAACATTCTTCCTTTTATGTTATAAGTTTCGTAAATAAAGCTAAAAAGAAGATTGGAAGTGTTAGTGAGACGAATGGGCTATATTACTTGGAAGACCAACATGGAAGATCATTTGAGAATTCCTTACCTACATCATTTCTTTCTGAGCTTGTTATGCCAAATAAGGAAAAAGTTTGACTTATCATTGTCATTTAGGTTAGCCATCTGTTACCATCCTTAAGTTGATGATTCATTCATTTTTTAATGGGTTAGCTATTGACTCCTCTTTTCATTGTAATGACTGTGAACTTGTAAAGTATAAACATGCTTCCTTTTCTCTATATAATATAAGAACCCTTCTTCCTTTTCCCTTTATTCATAGTGATATTTAGGACTCCTCTTTAGTTATTAATATTTTTGAAGCTAAGCGGTTTATCTCATTTGATGATGATCGTACTTGACTAACATAAATCTACCTTTTAAAAGATAAATATGATGTCAGGTCTACTTTCCTAAAATTTTCAACATAATCAAATCTTAATTTGATGTAAATATTAAGTATTTTTAGAATTCCAGATATTAATTTAATCAAAATCTTTTCATATTTTTTAAAAAAAGAAGGGATCATTCATAATCTTGTTATGTTAGCACCCTCAACAAACAGGATAGTTGAATGATAAATGGTTACCTTCTAAATATCATAAGAGTATTAGTGTTCCATAAAATGTTCCCAAACATTATTAGCGAGAAGTAGTCTTGCATGTAGTTTAACTCATTAATAGACTTCTAACAAGGGGTCCTCAATTTCAAAAGTCTAATTGATATTGTAAAAAATGTCTTCTCAAATCTTAGTGCCTCAAACAACTTTATTCCTAAGATCTTTCACATATTGGTTTTTATTAATGTTTATTCTCAACATAAGGAAAAACTTGATCCACATTCTCTTCAATGCATTTTTATTAGGTATTCTTATTCAAAAAAAGGGACATAATTTTTCCATCCACTTACTAGAAAAAAAAATATTTCAACAAATGTTATGCTTGATGCAAGTGAGTTTTTTTTTTTAAATATTCATATCTTTAGGGAGAGAACTCAAGTGAAGATATAAAAAGGGACCAATTTTTTCTTGATTTTTCTACTTGGCCTACTCAGTCTATTCCTTTCAAGTTAACACTAGTTATTGAGTTGCCCAAGTCATGTGGAATGACGAAGGTTAAGGAAAAACAAGTTTGAAAATTGTGGATTTATTCTATAAGGTAAACATAAATCCCCAAACATGTGCACATATGATCTACGTCTCTAATACCTATTTAAACACCTAAAATGGATTCCAAACCTATTGAGGCTATCACACACAAATTGACCCTTTTAACCAACTAACAAACTAAGTGATATTAACCTAATAATCGCTCTAAGGAAATGACTAGAACTTACACAAAATATCCATTTCACCTATTTATGACTTACCAAAACCTATTCCAAATTCATAAGTCTTCATTAGAAATCTTCACACTTCTTTTACTATGAGAAATCTATTTGAGAAATTAGGAAACAAAAAGGATGTTATGAAAGTGGATATGGAAGCTCTAGAAAAAACAAAAAAAATTGGTTAAATTGTCAAAAAAGAAGAAGCTAGTTAGATATAAATCGATTCTCATCGTGAACTACAAGTTCATTAATTATATATAAAAAAAGATATAGGACAAGGATTGGCACCAAATGGTACACTCAAACCTATGGTATTGATTATCCCAAGACATTTGCAATTATTGCTACGATGAATACATTAGTAGTGTTATAATTATTGGATAACAATTTAAGGTGGAACTTATAAAAATTTAATGTAAAAAGCCCTTTTCTTCATTATAATTTAGAAAAGAAAAATTATATGGAATTTCTTCCTAGTTTTGAAACTATTTAAGGAATGGTATGAAAGTTATGTAACCTTTTTACAAACTTAAGCAATCATCGAGAGCTCGATGTAGAAGATTCTCTAAAGTAATGAATATTATAGAGTATAAATAAAATCAAGGAGATCATACTTTATATATATGACACTCAAAGTTAGGGAGAGTGACAAAGTTACTAGGATATGTGAATGATATCACATTAACATGCAATAATATAGAGAATAAACACCATCTAAAAGGGTGTCTAGTAAGAGATTTTGACAACAAGGAACCTAGAAAGTTATAATACTTTATAGGCATTGAACTGGTACATTTGAAATCTTTATTTCAAAATAAAAGTTCATGCTTGAATTATTAAAAGAGATAGGTTGGTTAGGATGTAAGCCAGTTGATACACCCAATAGATTCAACCATAGATTATGGGTGCTTTGGATGATTCCATAGCAGAAAAAGGTTCTTATTACAAACTTGTTAAGAAGTTAATTTATTTAGTAAATAAAATACTAGATATTGGATTTGTTATGGGCATTGTCATTCAATTTATGCATAATCCTAAAGAAAAGTATGTCAAAACAACACGTCAAATTTTACAATACTTGAAAGGTAACCCTAGGAAAGGAATATTTTTCAGGAAATGAGAAAGTATGACTTTAGAGGCCTATAATGAAACTAATTATGTTGGTTCTTTAGTTAATAGAAGATTAACCTCTAGCTGCTGCACTATCTTAGGCGTTAATCTTTTAATACAGAAGAGTAAAATAGTAGAACATACTAGCTAGCTCAAGTGTAAAATCTAAGTTTAGGTTGATGGCATATGGAACTGAATTACTATGGTTAGAAATAGTTTTTGAAGATTAGAAAATAAAATGGGAAGGCCAAATGAATCTGTGCCAAAAAATTAGCAAGTAGTATTGAAGATAACCTTTTGCAACGTAATCAAACAAAACATATTGATATTTATAGGCATTTCATTAAAGAAAAACTAGAAAGTAGCTTTATCTGAACTTTATTCTTCTCAGCAAAAGATCAACTAGAAAATGTACTCACAAAAGGATTGTCAAGTATTATGTTTCGAGAAATTGTTAGCAAACTTAAAATGGAAGATATCCATTCACTAGCTTGAGGGGGAGTGTCAAATAATGTGTTTTATATGGTATTTAATATAGGTAATATTGTGATTCTAAAGGATTTGATGTAATCCACGATCTTTAGAAATTTTTTGAAATGTATATAGTAGTTAGGAAGTAAATATTTGATAGAGATTAACCTCCCATTTATAGGGGTTGTCTAGTTAGTGTA
>JAOQMS010000004.1:24546175-24562025 GCA_027563885.1 Erythroxylum longipes
GTCCGGCATTCAACATTAGAGTTGAGTATCACTTTTTCATTTGTATGCATGATCACACTTTCCTTCGGAACTAAGTCTGGCATTTAAAAACCAAGTCATGTATCACATATTTCATCCAATTCACATACAAGGAGCACTTCAATATTTCATTTATACATCACATTCATCAGACCTTCTGTCCGGAAACCAACATAGTCAAACACTTTCTCATAATCATTCAAAAATCAATCAATATGAAAAGTCAAACAAAGCAAATAGTGGGATGAGACCATCTAGGTCTACTCACAGTATGCTCCAGATTAGCACTAGCTTCAATGATCTGGAAACGTTTGAATGCAGATGTTTATCCTGCACATCAATATCCCAAACACACGATGCACACCCATTAATAATTGCATAATTATAAGTATTCATTTATGCACAAGTGTGCATACGGAATATGTACAATGCATGTTTATGACAATCCCATGTATCTTTTTAATTTTCACACTATATCCACATTCCAATTTTATCACTCAATTACTCGTCGTTTCGATTGAAGCATTAATTGCTCTCACAATTAACAATTTCTCATTCACTTTAACTTGATAACCATTACTCCTCTCCTTTGAATCACAACTTCAATCATATGAATATCTTTATTCCTAAACAAACTCATACCTTTGGTACTTTGATATCAACAATTCATTCACTAATGTTATTTCAACATTACAAGATCACACATTATCCAAATTTTCCTTTCTTCTTATAAATTTCACCAAATTTCCAAACCTTTGAATTTATTTTCCATGATCAATTAGACAATTCCAATGAAGTAATTTGGAAACACTTTATTCTATAAAAACTTTTCCCATTGTCTTAAGTTTGTAATGACACCAAAATCACTCAATTTGGTTTAGAAATGTGAAAGTTATACTCGAAATATTTTCAGACTACTTTTATTCAGAGATAGAACCCCATACTCAACTTTCAACCAGAAATTAAAACTCTTAGAGTCTGGTTCAGAATTTGATTTCTTCATATTATTTATATCCCTATGTCTCTAGTTTACACCAAATCAAAAACCAGTCCATTTGGACAACTACAGAAGAAGATATGCCCAAAATACTGAACCATGTTCAGTGCAGGAAAAGTTTGCTGCGGCGAACGTATGAAAATCACAAGTTCGCCGCGGCGAACTTCACCCGAATGAAATCCTCATTAAAGCCTTCAAGTTCACCGCAGAAAAATTCCAAAAGTTTGCAGCAGCGAACTTTCACAGAAACATACTCAGTCCAGCACTCTCTTCCCATTTTCCAGATTTTTCACCTCTAACTACTTACTCCTAACTTAACTTATACAAAAATCATCCTTTCTACCTCATTTACTCTTCAATCTCTACTCCAATTTACTTAATAACATTCACAAACCAATTATTAATCCATCATTTGATCATTAGCCAAAAAACAGAACATCACCCATATTCATTATACATAAAACACCATCATGTCATTTAACCTCTAACGAACATCACAAATGCTTCTACTTAAACAACTCGTAAAGGTTTAGGTGCTACTTACTTGATTAAGCTTCAAGATCTTCAAAAATCTTCAAACTCACAATCAACCCTAGTATCACACACACACCTTACGATCATCATCTTGAAGGTTGGAAATTTGGGTTTTTCTTATGGAAAAGAAGAAGGTGACATGGTTAGAGTAGCAGGTGAAAAATAAGGGAGCTAGGCTCAATTTTGGTGGAGGTTGTCAATAAAATGAAATGAAGAAGATGAAGAAGCTTAAAGAAAAATGGAGAAGTCACGTTTGAAGTCTTTCAAGTAAGAGTATTGTGAGTTTAAAGACATGGTTTGCCACATGTCCAATTCTTATGGATTTAAACTAGTTCTTTTATTTAACTAGTCCAATCAATTTTAATTTCTACTCCAATTGTCCCCCAATTTTCAATGGCATTTGTTAATAAATCCGTACATCATTTATAAAAATTTCCATTGCCATTTGACCCTTATTTCTACTACTATTCATCAATTGTTCTGCCACTTGGCATTTTTCCTAGTCCAAGATTTTTCCCAATTCTTTTCAGAAAATTTTCCCAAAATCTCCAAAAATTTTAAATCAAGAAATTCTAATCTCCAAATCAAATTTTCAATATAATCCAACCACAATTTCCAATAAAACCACATTTCTCAATAAAATCACAGCTATAGATCAATTATACCTGGCAATTGTCAATGAATACATGTATAATCATTTTGATGTGTGCATATCATGTGCATATCATGTGCATATCATGAAATGCTTGAGTATGAAATGTGTTTCCTAATTTCTCCGTAATCTCTCACATTTACAATTTTAGCCTTAAGGTGGGTAATGGAATGTTACAACTTAAAAAGGAATTATTGAATTTGGCATCTTGATATTCTTGACAATTCCTTAACTAAAGTGATCGAGCTTATAGAAACATAGAGTTTGCTCTTAGAGTAGTTAATGCTTAGGCCATACATTTTCTTAAATTCTTACAGGGAATTCACCAGGATTTCCATTGAATGCTTATTAGCCCAACTTAGTAGCTGTAAATCATTAACAAAAGCATTACTAAAAAGTTTGGCCTCCTTGCATTTACTATGATATATGAAATCATAACTTTGCTTAATATTGTAAGGGATTATATTACCTAAGACCTCTATGTATAAGGGAAAAAAAGATAGGGGATAGGAGGTTCCCTAGCCTCAAACCTCAGGCTCCATTGAATATCTTAGTTAGTTCTCCATTTATAATAATGCCAAGTGAAGTAGGAGTGACATATTGATGGTTGTGTTCTATAAAAAACTTAGGAACGCCAAACACTTCAAGGCAATTTAATACAAATTCCCACTTTATATAATTAAAATAAAAAATCAAATTTTAAAGCATAACTTCTAATGTATTTCTTATAGGTTATCTCTAATGCTTATAGTAATAGTTTTTAAGTAGGTATTGGATGACTAGTATGATATCTCTAATGCTTCTTATTTTGATAAGTAAAATTTGACTTAGGTTTATTATATCCTTTAAGGCTACTTCTAATCTTTTGTAAGCATATTTAAGATAATTTTGTAAACTACATTACAATAAGAGGTTAGCCTAAATTCATATAATGTAGTTAGGTTAGCAATCTTAGAAACTAGCTAGATGTAAGTTTTGTTCACCTCCTTTAACATTCTTCTATTTAATAAGAATTCTAAGATAGCTTTTGTGACCATATTCTAAACCTCATTACAAGTTTTTTTTTGAAATAATAGAGCATTGTCACCATCTATGTTTGGTTTTTTTGGGTCCATATTGAATATAACTTCCTCAAAGTCAGCTCTAGTAACGAGCCTCTCAAGGAATGTAACTAGATTTTAACCAATCAAAACTTGGATGAACTGTCTGATGTTCTAAAAATTGGTAGTTCTATTAATGGATTCATCAAAGATGCCTTTGAAATATATGAATATAAGCTTTTTAATATCCTCCTACATTATGGTGGGTTCCCTAATTGATTATGCAATATGGTAACCTTGTTCCTATTTCTTTTGTATTAGATGACGCTATGGTAGAATTTGTTATTTTTGTCTCCTCCTTGAGCTAAAGTATTTTTTGTTGTTACAAGCTTTAAAGGGCTCGAATATAATTGACTAACTTTTTAGTAGCTTTTGGCCTCCTTTATCTAGTGAGTTATAATATCTTGTTTTTCCATATTAAGGGTTAGGACATAGGATTCTAGATCATTATACATTAGAAATAACATTGAGAAATTATGAGGTGCATTGCATTCACATGCATATCATTAGCATACACACATGAATTTTGACCTTATACATGTTTCAAAGACTGCATATCCACTCAATTGACATATTCCGGGGTATGAATGATTTAAAATGATTATGATGTGAATTGTGAATTAATATGTCTTGAATTTTGTCTTATGGTTTTCAATTATTAGCTTGGAAATTATTAGTTAAAATTGGGAGATTTATGAATTTATGTGTATTTTTGGACTAGAAAAAATGCCAAGTGGTAATATAAATTGATAAATGACAATAGAAATAAGTGACATATGACAATAAAAATAAGTGACACGTGGTATTAGGATTTATTGACAAGTGGCATAGAAAATTAGGTGACAAATGGCATGAAAATTGAGAAACAAATGGACTAGTTATTAAAAGATAAGTGGAAACACAAGAAAGTAATATGTGGCAAGTGACAAGTGTCACAACATTTGCCACTCACCACTTATGACACTCACCTTTGAAAGACCATCTTCATTTGTCTTTCATTTGTTACTTTTTGCTTCATTCTCTCATCTTCTTCTTTCTTCTCCATTTACGACACTTACCAACCAATCCACAAAACATTGAGTTTGCTATCATCCTTCACTTAACCACTCCAAGATTTTGGCTATCTTCATCTTTTTACTAAAAACCTAGCCTATTCTACCTTGGAAGATTGATGATTGTGTAATGCTTGGAGAGCCAGGTTTACTTGGAGATTTCAAGAGGCTTTGGAGTTAAACAAGTAATATCTTGTTCTTCATGGCTTGATTAAAGAAACGTATATGATGATAGTTTTAGAGATAGATTAAAGGTGTTAATAGTGTCGATTGTGTGCTGGAAAGTTAACGAATGAAGAGATAAATCCATGCCCTATTTTTGTGTAAATGATCAATAATAGTTTATAAGTTTTTTATGGATGATTTCATTTGGGATTTGAAGTATAATTGATGATGAATTTATGCTAAAGATAGGTATTAATGAAGTGTTTTCATATATGGAAAAGTTAGGATTGCATGTATGATGATATAAAGTGAATGGTAATGAAGCAAATGAGTCGATTTTTGTGGGATTTAATGTAACCAATATGAAAGCTAGACTAGCATGAAATGAAGTATCTTTATAGGACATGAATTCTAGAAAAATTCAAGTAGTAGTGATGTCTCTAAGTATGCGAAATTCATGAAGAATTGAGGAAGAAAGACTGTGTATGATCGTGGCCCTCAGTGCATAATTGTGGCCTGTTTACTTGCCTTCTGTCACTATTTTGGCAATGTTACCTATGATTGTGAGCCTAGTTTTGGATTGATAATTTTTGTTTTGTGTACATGTTAAACCAAATGAGAAAAAAATCACTCTAAATTGGTGTATTTCAACTTAATTAAGGCTTGGAATGAACCTAGATTGTTGCTTGATTAATTGGTTAAAGAGCTTGATATGTTTAAGTTAATAATAAAGGTTATAACATAAGAATGGATTGATGATATTAATGTAACTAATCTGGAAATTTATGAGTATTATATAAATGAAGGTGTTCTTAGGAAAGTAAATGTGATCCAAAGAAAGTGAGTAAGGTGTATTAGGTAAAAATGAATGAGAAATTCGATATTGTGTGATTATAATGCTAGAAAAAGGATTGGAGAATATATGGATAATGAATGTATAATTGATGATATTTGAATGATCAAGACTTGTGATTAAGAATACATACCCAGGAATGTCATTGAGCATGCATTTTACATAACACATATATATATGTGTATGATTGGATACTTATGTGATTTAAAAATTTAGTAATGTGTATAAATGTGTGTATCGCATGATTTAGATGCTCAAGTAGAACGCCAGCATCCAGACATTGCTGGTTCGTAGAGGTAATAGCTATTTGGAGCTTACTGTGAGTCAACCTAGATGTTTCTCACTAGGATTGATTGTATTTGGTTAAATTTCAATTATTGAACTGATATTTATGTGAATGTGATAATTCCAGACATTGATGGTTCGAGGAGTTTGATAATTGAGATTGCATTGGAAGTGTTCATAATTGAATGTGAATCGGGAAAAATAAGTGTACTTAATAAAAATGTTAAGTGCCGGACTTAGATCCTATGAATATGTGAAAGTGATTGTACGTGATGAATGAAGGTGATTGATTGCATATAATGAGAAATGATACATCTCATTACATTGAAATGCATGATCAGATAAATGAGTTGTGATTAGAGTGACCAGTGAAAAAGAGCTTAAAGCTCAGAATGCGCATAAAGAGCCACTAGCTCAGTATATAAAATGAGCCTAGTATCCACAATAGATACGGGACAGTTATTAATGAGCCCGATATCCACAACGGATATGGGACAGTTAAAAAGGCGCTCTATCACAACAAAGTAACAATGAAAGAGGAGTCACATGTGCATTGCATATACAAATTAATATGTATTATATGAATTTTTGAAATGAATTATTTGAACTGTTCTGAATTAGAAATGTGAAATAGTGTACACAATTGTATTTGATGAAATATGATGATATGTGAAGTGATGTTCAATATATGATGATATGATTTGTCTGTCAATTTTGGAATGTGACATGTCTTTGTAATTTGATATGAGTGAGCATATCGATGATGGTTCACTCACTAAGTTCGCAAAACTCATCAAAATTGCAAATGTTAATTTTCAAGTACGAGGGAGACATAGTTCCTAAAGCAAACTAGTAGAAGTCTGGTTCTATCGATTTTGGACTCAAGAATGACTCAAAGGTCGGTCAGCTGATACTGAGGAGTTTAGATATAATGTTTTTATATAGTTCCTCATTTATGTAAAATGTTGTAAAAGAGTAATAAACTCTTATATGTTTTTTTAATATTGTATATATGGATTTTATATTGAAATGCTACAACGTAAATTATGTTTTATCAATGGAATGAGGAGTTTAATCTTTGAATATTTATCTTATATGTGTATGATTCCATATTAAGTGAATGTGACTGCTCTAACATGCCACTTTCATAGGGTATGTTCTTGAATATCCTCAAGATGTTTAGGCACGTGCCCCGTGAAGGTGGTGCGTTACATGAGTAATAGAGTTCTTTTTACACTCCAGTGATATCTTCTATTGTCTAATTGATAATGACTTTTGTATCTAGATAGAGTGACTTGTTAAAAAGAATTAAATCTTATTTTATTCCCTCAACCTTCGCATGCAGATGAAGGCCTTGTAACCCTTAAATTCCCTATATGTACCTATTCTTTATTACTTCTACGTATCCTAGTGCATTGAGAGATAATTATTAAATTAAAAGGGAGATCTAGTAGCTTTCCTATTGATAAGATTAGTCACCTTTATATGTGAGTGATATGATTTTATATAGTTTCCAATGTAAGTTGAGCAAAAGTAAAATTTTCATTATCCATTTATCACTAACCATTGCTAGATTTAACTTTTTCCTTATTCTCCATTCACCCTCCTGTTCATTATGCCAAGTGTAGAACTAAACCCCAATTCCCATCTCAATTACCCTAATTTTTTTTCCATATTAGTCCTTTCTAGCTAGACTTGATTCCTCCTTGAACTTTTAACCTCTTAAGAAAACATTATATTATTGAAATCCTCTATAATAATCCAAAGATGTTAGTTCCTCAACTTAATTCCTTACAATTCATTCTACACGGTACTTTTTTGGAAAGTTAATTTAATTTAATAAATAACTAGACATTGATATAAGTGGGATAGTTAGCTATGCCAATTATCATATATATAATCTAATTAGTTGAGAAGGAATGGAGAATTTGTATTTTATTCTTATTAAAAGCTACATAAATTCTTCCATTATAATGATGTTGGTAATTTATGATTACTGATAGTGTGTCATAATGCTAGTCAAAATAAACTACACTACTACTATAGCAGTGGTGAGTCTAGTTCGATCTCACAAAGAATGTGTGTAAAGTTGTTGAAATGAAATTAATCGACGTTTAGGTTAAGGGGGTTTTGGATTTTGGAAATAAGAAAATATAATAAAGGTAGACTAATAAAAACAAATTAAAGAAAACAAATAAAAAATGATAAAAGTGGGGAATTCAGTAGGGACCCAGTTCTTTGGTTCAATCTCGGCCTACACTTTAATTAAACATATCTCATTGATTTATAGTTCTCAAACCTCTCCTAGCAACAATTAATCGTGGGTTAATAATTAACCCGAGTCTTCCCTTCGGTAGTATTTAATCAAGATATGATCGTTAATTAAACCTAACTATCGAATAACCTAGGATACAATCTTTAGATTCAATTAGGTAGTAACATTAAGAATTAGGAACATCAATTAATCAAGGCAACAATTACATACGATGTGTTCTTTAACCTAGGTTGTGTTATTCCTAATGATTAGAAATCATTAGTCGCTACCCATAAATTTCAACATAACAATTATGAATTATATCAAAATTCTAGCAATGGGTTTATAAATAAATGATTCAATGAATGCATTTAAATCATTTTTTACAATACCTAATGGGTTCATACACAAATAAACAAATAATAATGAGAATACGATTATCCACACATAAAACCCAAATTAATTAACATAGGATAACACATTCAATTTCTAATGAGAGAAAGAAACAACAAAAATGGTGAAATACACGTAACCCGGGTCGTTAGCGTTGATGTCACCTCTGAATTGGCGTCGAGTCATTACCCTCTATAGGTCTCCAAATGATCATAGCTTTGCCCCCTTAAAAATGTCCCACCAACCCCTTCTCTGCATGCGCCTCCTTTCCTCTACGCTACTGTTCTCTTTTCTGATTTATTTGTTGGTCCACCTATACTATTCATACCCCCTTGTACCCTATTTTTTAATGTGCATTTTAATTAAAACGCTCCCTACGTCTGCGTTAAATGCAGACATTGTTTGCATTTAACACAAATGTCTGTGTTGAGCGCAGATGTTCCAGTCTGCTGCTGCGTTGTTTTGGCCTTGGCGTGCTTGTCTACTATTGCGTCATTTTCTCTCCATGCTTCCACATGCAACGCTATGTTTTGCTCCTAGTTACTCCTTGCTTCTGCACTGCCTTTTATCTTTGGCGTGCTTCCTATCTGCTGAGCTACTGGTTACTTTCTACAATTGTTTTATTCATGGACCATTAAATTCACTTAGCTGCATGGCAACATGCACGACCATTTGCAACTTTGATTCTTCTTCTTTGTGTTTCCATCTTTCTTGTCTTTTAATTTTCTTCTTCTTGCTCCATGAAGACAAGTGAAAATTAATCTTTGAAAAATGATCCAAATATCGTGCTTTCAACACACCTTAACTTCTTTGCTTCAGAATTGTGCCTAAAATCACATATGAGTCAAAGTAAGTAACTTAAGTAATTTCATGTCAATAATCACTAAGTGTTATGAAATAATTTCATAGTCAATTAAGCACTTATCAATCTCCCCCACACTTAGCTTTTGGCCGTCCTTGGGAAAACATTAAAATTAAGCTCAAAGACCCAAAAACATTTACTCAATTCCTATATGTTCCAAGAATATATAATTATAAGCAAAGATGAATGACTTTCAAAATCATAGCAAGAAGTCAGCATTCCAAGCTTTTACTCATGATCAATCAACATTTGTCATTTTTAAAAACTGAGCAATCTAATGGTAGACTCAAAAAATGTGTTTAACTAAAATATATCCATAGGTACACTCAACACCATTCATGATCATGTCATTCCATAACTTTGCATATCATTTCATTTCTCTACCACTAATGTTCTCATGCAAAATCATGAATCAAAGGGCTTTTCAAGGTTGTAATGTGGGTAAAGGTAAGGTGAGATTTATTTCGGTCAAGTAACTTGACAGTCATTAAGCTAGTGAAACAAAGTAACACTCAATGTGACATTAAGTGCATAAGTTAACACTCAACAACAATTGGGTACCATCAGCTATGACAAATTCAACAGTTATATTTCATAACCCAATTCAGCTCTCACACACAAACCATATGAAACATATACCAATTCGAAGGAATCACTCATACAATTGATGACAATATATTGAAACCACAAAAGACTTAACCTTCCAAGCCAACATCTACCTCATATTCAACATAATCCAATAACACATTCATTACAACTTTAAGAGGATGCATTAATCATAAACAACTTTTCAACACATATGCAATTCCTCCTTGATACATTTATTTAAACATTTTTCTTTTCTCTTTTGTCTTTTGTCTTTTTCTTTCTCTTTTCTCTTTTTCTTTTGCTTTTCTATTTTCTTTCTTTTTCTCCTTTCTTTTCTTTTCTCTTATAAAAATTAAAATAAACTACATCAACATGGGAATTTCAATGATAAGATATAAAATAACATCCTAGCATTATAACTAACCCAAACATATGTACACCCCCATACTTAGAATTTTGTACATCCACAAACTCAACAATAAAAAATGTTCCATTAGCTTTATGGCTTGGGTAGGACATTTAGTTAAGTATAAAGCATATAATGTGGTTGATACAAAAAGAAAGGCTAAAAAGGGGCTTAACAAGGGAAAAAATCACATGAATGGAGTAGGCTATTTGGCTAATGTAGCTTATGAAACAAAGAATGCCTAATCATTGCCATGTTAATGCATGTGATAAAAATATGGTCTCAAATAGAAACTCAAAGAAAAGTCATGATGTACATGTTATGAAGGTCACACATTATTAAAAGACAATGGGAATGATATGGATGTGTCAGTATAATAAGGCGCAAAATCTCACCAGCTTTGTCTACCACTAGTCACTACTCTTCTAAAGATAATGTATATCGATTAATCATAAGAGTAAAAATACATGCTGAAGTTGCTATGAAATTCTCTAGTCAATTCAGACTCTAATCATGACTATATAATCCCAGAGGAAATAGAAAATGAGAAAACGTTTGTTTGTTTGTTTTATTCTTTCTCTCATTTTGATTGAAAACTTAAAACAAGTAAAACAAATAAACATACATATAAAAAGTAATGCGGAAATGTAAAGAAAAGAAATTTACTTTCCTTGGGTTGCCTCCCAAGAAGCACCTTTGTTTAGGGCCACTGGCTTGACTCCATCTTTCCTCCTCACGTGACAAAATTGTGATCTTCAGGTGTCACATGCAGCTCTTCCGTGTGAGGTTCTTTAGGTTAGGGTCTCAGTTGATGATCTGTCATATTCAACATCTTCCCTATCCTCTGACTTTCAATCTTGATTGAGTCCATGCACTCTAGAAAGATCTCAAATGTCTTTTCGCCTTTTTCTTCCACATTTAATTCCTCCAATCTTGGGTTGATATGGCTACTCCTCTTCTATTTGTGATTCTAGGTAGTCGATCCTCGCTATTGGCTTGCCATGTTGTGGAGTCTAAACGTTGTATCCTGCTGGAGTTGTTGTATACCCTGTTGAAGCTATTGTTGTATATCTTGTTTGAACTACTAGAACTGTTGTTCTACATCCTACTGGCATTGTAAAGTATTAGCAATCATAACATTAATCAATTTTTCCAGACGTGTAGCTGAATCGTGATAAGAAATTTCTGGTCTATAAGGGAATTGTTGTGCATCCTGCAAACTGTCATGGGAGTAATTTTGATAGTTATCACATACATAACCAAAGTTAGGTTGATCAGTCCAACCTTGATTATAGGATTGATAGTAATAGTTAAAGAAAAAATTACTTCCATCCATGAATTTTTTTAATTATTTTTATCACAAACACAAAACAAAACAATGAAAGGATCAAAAAATAACTAAAAAGAACTAATTAAAAACAAATATGTACAAAACACCAATTAAAATCACGAACAAAAACTAAAACACCACATTCCTCGGTAACAACGCCAAAATTGACAGCGTGTCGTAACGCTAGTAAAAAAAAAACTAGACTACTACTATAACATTAGTGGGTCTAGGTCGATCCCACAAAGAGTGTGTGTAAAGATGTTGAAATGAAATTAATCAGTGTTTAGGTTAAAAGGGTGGTTTGAATTTTGGAAATAAGAAAATAAAATAAAGCTAGACTTATAAAACAAATTAAAGAAAACATGCAAAAAATGATAAAAGTGGGGAATTTGGTAAGGACCCCATTCTTTAGTTCAATCTCAGCCTACACCCTAATTAAACATATCTCATTGATTTGTTGTTCTCAACCTCTTCTAGCAACTATTAATCATGGGTTAATAATTAACCTGAGTTTTCCCCTTAGGAAGTGTTTAATCAAGATACGATCGTTAATTAAACCTAACTATCGAGTAACCTAGGATACAATCTCTAGATTCAATCAGGCAATAGCATTACAAATTAGGAAAATCGATTAATCAAGGAAACAACCATATACGATGCGTCATTTAATCTAGATTGTGTTATCTCTAATGATTACAAATCATTAGTCGCTACACATGAATTTCAACATAACAATTACAGATTATATCGAAATTCTAGCAATGGGTTTGCAAATAAACAATTCAATGAACACATTAAAATTATCTTTTCACAATATCCAATGGGTTCATACATAAATAACCGAATAATAACGAGAATACGATTCTCCATATACAAAACCCAAATCAATTAATATAAGGTAACACAATTAATTTCTAATGAGATAAAGAAACAATAAAAATGGTGAAATACACTTAACCTGGGTCATCGGCATCGATGTCACCTCCAAACTGGCATCAGGATGTTACCCCTCTATGGTTCTCCAAATGATCATAGCTTTGCCCCTTAAAAAATGTCCCAACGAAACCCCTTATCTGCTCTTGCTCCTATGCTTCCTCTCCGCTCTGCTACTGTTCTCTTTTCTGATTTATTTTTTGGTACACCTATACTATTCAAATCCCCTTTTACCTTATCTATTACTGTGAATTTTAATTAAAACGCTCCCAATGTTTGCATTGTCTACGTTTAAAGCAAACATCTATATTGAACATAGATGTTTTAGTCTGTTGCTGCGTCGTTTCTGCCTTGGCATGCTTATCTGCTACTACGTCGTTTTCTCTCCTTGCTTCCACCTGCTACACTGCATTTTGTTCCTAGTTACTCTTGCTTTTGCGCTGCATTTATCCTTAGCATGTTTAGTATCTGCTGAGCTGCTGGTTGCTTTCTTCAATTGTTTTATTCATGGACCATTAAATTCATAGAGTTACATGGCAACATGCATGACCATTTGAATCTTTGGTTCTTCTTCTTTATCCTTCCATCTTTCTTGTCTTTTAATTTTCTTCTTCTTACTCAATGAAGACAAGTGAAAACTAATCTTCCGAAAATAGTCCAAATGTTGTGCTTTCGACTCACTGAACTTCTTTGCTTCCGAATTGTTTGTAAAATTATATATGAGTCAAACTGAGTATCTTAAGTAATTTTATGTCAATAATCACTAAGTGTTACGGAATAATTTCATAATCAATTAAGCATATATCAATTACTCCCTAATTTTTCCTTAAAAACCACCAAACATCCTTATTAATGTTCTTTTTTATTTCTGTTTCAAGTAAGGCTATTATATATGGCTATTTCTTTAACAAAAGGCCACTTACCACTAGTTGTTTGTTGGGGTTACTAATCCTTCTTACATTTTAAATTA
The DNA here is from genome assembly GCA_027563885.1 of Erythroxylum longipes. Classification (NCBI taxonomy): domain Eukaryota; kingdom Viridiplantae; phylum Streptophyta; class Magnoliopsida; order Malpighiales; family Erythroxylaceae; genus Erythroxylum; species Erythroxylum longipes. The sequence continues at coordinate 24,559,568 of JAOQMS010000004.1, forward strand.
GACAAGACATTATAGAGGAGATGAAAAAGAACCCGTAAGATTCTTCTTCTTGGCATTTCTTATAAATATTGTTTTATAATGAAACCCATTTCAGCCTTTTTAATTTTCTATTGATTTGCCTTAATGTTTTGATGGAGATATAGTATGATCATTTTGATCCCATTAGTTGGCTATAAGATATGTTTGGTTTATTCACTATACTATTGTTCAACAACTCATTTGAGCTAATTGTTATGAAAATTTTGCCCTTTGATTTTTGTTATTTCCTTTATGTTTTTTATGTTTTTCCATAGATATAAGATAGAAATCTCCACCAATTCCATTCCCTTCTTTTATCATTTAACCTTATGATTATTAGTTTATTTGGTAGCTCTTTATTTTTCCCATCTCCACACATATTCTTGCATACTCGATTCTCTTTAATTCATCCATCAGTGTATTGAGACAAATTGGTTTTCCTAAAGCACTGTCTATATAGATTAAGCCTATCATATTTTAGTATTCCAATAGGATATTATGGAAGTTAAACTAAATTGAGATCTTTTGTTTCTCTTTTTTGTTTAATAATTAATTTTCCTTCCATTTTGTAAGAATAAGGGCTTCCTTGCTACATGCAAAGGTTTTACTTTAAGTTCTTTGATAGCTAACTTTAGCATTGAATCTAAATATAATTGATCCCCCTTATTAATCAAATTTTTATTTAGTTTAAGCTTTCCAAAGGATAGATTAGAATATAACTTCTTTAAAAGAAAGAATGGGCATTTTCTAACAAAATAACCTATTAGAGTAGCTGACCACCTCGAAGCTCCATCTTTTAAAAGTTCTAAAGGTGGGGATACCACTTACATTTCATCAGAGATGTCCTATGGATACAAATTGAGCTTACCATTCTGGCTTGTGTCTCCAACTACCATATTTTAGGTTTTTTTGGATGGTGAAAGGTAATGTTTCAATTGATAATGGTTCAACTCCTCTACTCAAGTTGAGAATAAGGAGGTTGTCAATTATAGTTTTGGGAGTAATATGACTTGTTTAGTTTATTTAGTTAAATTGGTTCTTCGTATTGAGGGATTGGCGAGTGTTTTAAAGTTGATAAGTAAAGGGGTAGGAGGGTGGGACAAATGAATCAATTAGGGAGGAGGTCATTTATGATAGGGAGTTGCCCCCTTATGGTGGCTCTGTTGGCAAAAATATTACACCTAACAGTAACTAATGAATATGAAGCATAGGTGGGAGTTCTACTTAAGTTTATTAGCCCAAAAAGGAAAATGAGGGTTAACTAGCTTAGAGAGAAGTAGAAGAAAACATGCTTAAAAAAAGAATATTCTAGACATAGTGTAGCATCCCACTCCCGCAAGACCCGAACCCAACATCGATGGGTAATGTCCGAGCTCATGCCCCGCGAGGGTGGCGTGCTAAGACACTCACTCATTTGGAAATCGGAATAAAAACTTTTTTTCTTTGTTTTCTTTGAAAACCACAATCACACATATTATGCGGAAGTTAAGCATCACATAGGGCCCACTCTCACTCATAAACACTTTCAATCATAGTAATAAAATCAACAATAATTTCAATAGCCATTTGGGCCCTTTTCACAAATAGAAAACGCTTTAGTTGTTTCAGAATACAATTTTATACAAAAAGTTGCAGAATAAACAATTCAATACAAATTAAGGAAATGCAATGCAGATGCGAACTGATCCCGACCTCTATCCTTCACTTGTATGCTATAGGTATACTCCCGTTGGCTTAACGGGGTATTTTTCTGATCCTGAAAAATAATTGCAAATTTTGGGTGAGTTTTGCGAACTCAACGAGTAACCATCTTCGATGGCTCACCCAGTCATATAACACATAAATCACATTATTGCACATCTCACATTATTTCACATTTCACATGCAATACAGTTAATCATTCATATTATGCATATGCTATGCATATGAGACTCAATTTCCATTTCTTACTTTGTTGTGACCGAGTGCCTAAACTGTCCCATATAGGGCTCATTGATAATTGTCTCATATAGGACTCATTAAACGTTAAGCCTAAGGCTCTGAATCACTTTTGAGCTCGAGGCTCTTTTTCACTCGTTGAGCTTTAAGCTCTGATCAGTAGCTACTCTGGTCACAACTGCCATTATATTTCATGCATTCATGAGATGGAATGCATCACTCACATTTACATGATCTCGTTCAATCACTTTCCCATATCATCGGACCTTAGTCTGGCATTCAACATTAAGTTGAAAATTCGCACTTTCATTCATATGCAAATGCACTTTTAGAACACATTTAACAATCAATTAAGTACACTTAGTTCATCCAATTCACATTCAATGAGAACTTCAATATTTCACTCATACAACACATTCATCGGTCCTTCTGTCCGGAAACCAACACAGTCAATCACATTCACACAATCATTCAGAAATCAATCAATACCAAAAAGTCAAAC
>JAOQMS010000004.1:24571495-24605693 GCA_027563885.1 Erythroxylum longipes
ACTATACCCGAAATGTCAATGAGTGCATGTACAATTATTTTCATGTGTGCAAAGACTCAAATTCACATGCATGTATACTGACATTCCGCTGAGCATGAAATGCAAATTTTCCTCTAACTCTCTCATTGTCATTCTCCCAATTATTGAAATCAAGGTTATAACCCTTTGTATGGGGACAGGATGCTACACATAGAGATTTCATTAATTAGAAAAAAGAATTAATTACATTCATTTAATATATACTAGAGCTTGTAGCACAGTCCATTTTTCCTGAAAAAACCTAGCATTAAAGCCATCCAATCCTAGAGACTTGTTAGGATGGACTGAAAATCCTACATCTTTTATCTCCCTTATTGTAACTTCCTTGATCATTTCATTCTTTTGAATCTGATTTATAGAACCTAATAATATGTTGATGAGAACTCTAGGAAAATTAGAAGTGTGAGTAGTTACCTATTTATCTCTTTGAAGTGACTTCTAACAGCCTCTTTCATGTTTTTTTGATCATATGATAATCTGCCATTATGATTTTCGAGATATATTATATTGTTTCTATTCCTTTTTCCTTGAATCACATTATGAAAATATTTAGTGTTCCTACCTCCTTACTGTATCCATTGCATTCTTGATTTTTGTTTCAACCGGGAATTGTAAGCTTTAAGTGTTTGCATATATATTTTTAGGTTAACTATCTCTTTCTCTATAAGAATAACATTGGTAGGATTGATAAGTAGCTACTTCTGAGTGCTTGTGAGTTCCTCCGTGGCAAGTAACTTATCTGTCTTCATCATATCTACAGAATCCTTGAGTAGCTTAATAGAACCAGTCTTGATTATTTTTAGTAGTTGCACACATTAAAAAGCTTAAGAATCTTGAAAGTATTTGTTACTAGCATTTGTAATAATAGAGTCAAGTTAAGTATGCTTTAACAAGGAATTGAAGAATCTGAATGGGGATCTTCTAGTTTTTGTTGTTAATGAGTACATTGATTGGAGTCTGATTCGAGAAGAGTGGTTCTCCAAACACAGGATAGCTTCTTTGCATTTTATTGAGCTAACTACCATTGAATAAACATTTATCAATCTTCCTTGATACCAGTACAAAGTTATTTTGATGGTTGCTCCAAGATAGGTCCTTGAATTTAAGATCAACCAAAGAAAGATTATAAGTAAGTTCTATAAACTCTCTAATATCTATAAGTGTTATGCTTCTTCTTCGCTAGATTTGACTGAAGATAACACACAATTGAAGTGTCCAGCTAGCATCCAAGGTTCTGAGTTGGTCATGTCAATTGTTTTCAAGTCCCTCCATAGTTCAACTCTTTGAAACTCCTAATTAGCTGCATAAATGACTGTGATTGCTATTAGAATTATGTCAGCTACAATAATAATCTCACAATGTAACAACTATTTAGAGTAAATCCAATTTGTTAATAATAGATGAGTTGGATCAAAGCCAATAATAATCCTTCCATTGGGATGTTTGGAGCGATTGCTTAACGTTTTTCATCCAGTAGGGAGAAATTGTACCACTTTTGAAAATACCTCTTCTTTTATTTTTGTTTCCACCACACCAAAAAAACTCACTTGCTTAGTAGCTAGGTAATCTTTTAGAGCTAAATATTTATTAGGGCAGTTTAATCCCTTACATTCCATATGGTTTAGATAATTTGAATTGTTTAGTTTTAGGTTTCCTTTTGGATTTACGATTGTTGGATCCACTTTCCTGCCATTGCTCAAGCCCCTTTAAGGTCTCATCTACTTCATTTTGACTCTCCATTATTTTGTTATTAGCAGATGGACAGATTACATAACTAACTCTGTACTTATGTTCCAGATCTGATGTCTCCATAGGCTTCTAAATTCCATCATCTACTGTGCTCTAAATTCTTTGTTGATTCACTTGAACATTTACGGCTTGCAAGATCAGTGAAGTGTGAAGTTCAAATTGGGGAGTTACTATTGTTTCATCTACTGGTGATTGCATATTTGGAGTATTAGAAATTATATAGGCTTTAGCTTCTTCGTTGGACCTTTCCTGCACCTTTAGAGCATTACAATTTACCTCCATTGTATTAGCTTATTGTTGAGCTTGTTACTGACCTGAGACTTTTTTGTTCACTTGTGATTCATCATCTTTAATGGGGGAGGCTTCTATATCTGTATCTTTTTGGTTTGTTTCTTCCATATGTCCTATCTTAGGAATCCATACCTTAGTAGGTGGTTTGATATACAGCTTCCAAGGGTAAGACGGGTAAGACAAATGAACCCTGTCCTCGGTTAAGTCACCTTCACCATTATATCTCATTATTGGAATAAAATCAAGCATAGCTTTCCTATGTTCAACCTCAATACATACTCTAGCATACCCAACCCTCTTGATGTTAGTCGTGTTCTCATATATTACTAAAGGAATGCCAATAGAGTTTGCTAAGTAACTCAGCCCCTTGGAAGACCAATATTCCAGAGGTACCTTATGCATTTAACATATAGGAATGATTTTGATTTTAGATCTATCAAGGGTAAAACCCATCTCAAGAAAAGTGTCTTACCTTGTATGTGCCAACGTTTTCCATGACTTTGTTTGCTGTTTCTTCATATGAAAACCTAAAGATGAAAAGATCATCTTCAGTTATCAACATTGCTTGGAGTCCTAGCTTCTTCCAACTAACCTCTGCTCAATGTTGCACCAACAGGTAAGCCATTCTCTTGTTTAAGAAGTAACCAGCCAAAGTTAACTTCCATTTAGTTGCTTGTTGGTGCATCACCAGATTTGGAGGAGAGAGTAAACCATTCTTAACACCCTTAATGAAGTGTTGCTTGGAAAAGGATTTTGGGTCACTAACAACTCTACTCCACGTTGGTTTCTCTACCATGCTAAGGTGTGGACAGAGTAGAGAGGAGGAGCTGGACATCATAAAAGTGTTTTGTAAGGTTAGGAAATCCTATGTCAATGAAGGGTTAAATGGTAAAGGTTGAGTGTTTATGGGAGACATGTTACCATTAATGGCAATTTGAGTGTTTGTGGGAGACATGTTACCATTAATGGCAACTTGTCAATCTCGATAGTGGAAAGAGTATAGGCGGGCTTCCTAAACTAGCTAAAAAACTAGGTCAAAGTAAGTGGTTAGACGAGAAGATGAGTAGCGGAAGGTGGTTCATAAGGAAGGTAGTTATATGGACAAAGTAAGGCAAGAAGGCTGGAGTCAAGCGAGAAGTTAAGAAGTAGAAGGTAAGAGTTGGTGAGTTACTATAGATTAATCAATATGTAAATAATCTACAGTGCCATCCACAGTAGCATGCATAGAAGATGAATAGCTGAAGGTGGTTCACAAGGAAGGTGGGTGGACAGTGGACAAAGCAAGGTAAGAAGGTTAGAGTCAGGCAGAAGTCGAGAAGCATAAGGTAGAGTACGTGAGTTACTACATATCAATTAATATGTAATCAATCTACAGTGTCCTCCACAGTAGCATGCAATCATCTCTTCTTTGCTCTCTCCATGCTTGGTGCTCGCTCTCACTCACTTCACTTGACACTCATGTCTCCTAGCTATCCTTTGATTCGATAGTTATGCTCACATCAAATAGTTTCAATCATTTTCAATGAAGGGTTCCCTTTTTTGAATCCCTATGCCCCTTGTTAAAGGCATAAAAGAATTGAAGATCAAAAAGTAGACATGAAATTGAAGTTCAAGATCTACTAAGAAGCCTCCTGAACGCTTTGTAAAATGAACTTAAAGAAAGCAGAGATAATTTATAACTGGTCATCCTTTTGTGGGAATTTATTAAAATTATTGTTTATCAAAGTAAAATCGAAATTCTTGAAAATATTAAAAAAAATTTACAGGAACATTATGTTGATTTATGCCTTATAGCCAATCGCTTTGGTTGTAGTTTAGTGACAAATTATTTAAAGGCATTCTTTATATTGTACATGTTTAAATGTATACGATAAAGTCCATGGAATAATTGTACATTGCAAATGAATTTATAATGAGATTATAATTATAAGATTCATATTGCATTTATATATTATTCCTAAATATTCCTAGTCATTGCTTTATTAAGATTGGACATTAATATAATGTAAAAAGACTTGCATACGTTTTATTTTTCCTTATGAAAGAAGTAGACGATCTCATAGGCTAAAGTATAGAGATACTTAAATAAACGTGTGGGTGCTTGTTAGAGAATAAGTTCACTGAACAGACCCGATATGAGAAATCTATTTGGAACATTACTTGTATGTCTATGGAATTCTCATTGTGATGATTGTATAAGTGATCCTTTAACTTGAGATCACCAAAGTTATCTTGTATACTGATTGCTACATTTTGATACTATTTATGACCTATTTAATCATGGTTTGTTCAATCAGTAGTCATTGGATATAGCATAAATTCTATGGAGATAGTTGTGTGCTCAATATAAGATTCATCAACTTAAAGTAAGTAGGGAAAATGTTCCGTTGTTCTCGATTAGTATTGATTCAGGAAATCCTTGGCCAAGGTGGAATGACATTTTGTAAATAGTTTACAAATATTATTAATTGAATCAATAGCTAATGGTGGAGAACTAATATGATTGGACACAAAATAGTGTAGACATTAATTCCATGTTCTATGTCTAATTGGAACATTGGTTGATGAAAGGATTGAATTATACAAAAAAAATCACGCACGGAAAGGTTAATCAAAACTACTTTGACATTTCTAAATATTTGGGTGGTTATGATGCATTATTAGATGTCAATCTTGATTTATGATTATAAATCGTTTAATTAGAGAATTAAAAATAAATTAAAAGTATTTTTAATTTATCTAATTCTAATTATGAATTATAATTATAATTTATAATCATTGCCAACATATTTGGGAACCTAATGGGTCTCACATATAGAATGAGTTGAAGAGAGCAACGTTAATTTAATCAAGATAGATTTGATTGTAAATTTTAAGAAATTTTATGACTAAATATGAGATATTTAATAAATAAGGATCAATATGAGATATTGAATCTTATTTGGGCATAATTGATATTTAATAAGAATTACTTGTAATTCTTATTAAAGTTAAATTAAAATTAGAATTTAATTTCAATTAAATTACTAAAATGTTGAAAGCTTATTATAAATAAGCTTAAGTTCTATGAAGCTAGCACTTATTGCTTAACCCTCTCTGTAAGAGTTACAGAGTTCTCTCAACTCATTCTATGGATACCGTTAGAGGTCGAACATTTGTGCAGCTATGGTAGTTGAAACGAATCAATTTTGGGAATGATTAAAAAGATACAACAAGACAAAGATCAAGCTTCGAAATAAGATACGAATTAAGTATCCGCTTTATTATGATTTGTGTTAATCATTTTATAGAATTAAACAGATCTTGGTTTTGGGAAATCAAAGATTACGAAAAAATTTCATAATTATTCTGTTGCGATCAAGATCGGATCCTGACCTGATTTCCCAACAGTGGTATCAGAGCCAGATTTTATTTCTATAATTTGATTAAAAATATGTGTGATTGTTATAGATCAAAAAATTTGGAATTGAAACATCAGATATGATCTGATTCTTAAACAAACCCTAAAAAGAAAAATCCAGAAAACTTTGAACCCTAGAATTGTTCTGCAGTTCTTAATGCGTATTCGAGTGGTGCGATTAGTCACGTTTATAAGGATTGTTTCTGCTTGTTGTGGTTACTTTAGGTTGCATCTGTGAATCCGGCTACTAGAATATATGTTTTCTTATTTGTGAGTTGTGTTTCTAAAAAATCAATTGTTTTTGTTTGTTTGTTACGTCTGGAGACATGTGAGCATCCCAAAATCTGGAAATTTATTCTAAAAATACTCGGAAGAAAAAACAAATTAGATTCTGTTGGGTATTAAGAAAGGTGTAGACTTAATCCTTCATGAAAACCCAAAATTGTTCGGGTGATTATACGCAAAAAGGCCTCGATCCAGTACCTACAACGATGAACAGGAACGAAATGAATGAGTTTATTGGGGCAGAGAGAAGCCATTCATAAGTAAGATTAATTTCTTGGCTCTACGAATCAATTCCTTCGTAAGAGTTAGACGTGGTAGCGTGGAGGAGTAACGACTTAAAAAAAAACATTGATCTCCACATGAGTCGGCTACTGGGGGGTCAAGGACGCACTGGGGTTGTGTTGTTTGTGAATGTGTGATTCTGGAAAATCAAGTGTTGCCTTGTAGTTTCTGGAATCTGCGTTGGTTCCGAAAATTCATAGGTTTGTCTTGCTCTTTGTGTGAATGTATAATGTTTTCTGGATTATTTGTTGAATAAACTATAAAGACACGTTATAGACGTGGAGATGCCCATTAGTGTCTATTATTAGAGCAGTGAAGACAGACGACAACGGTTTTATTGGTTTCATCCTTGGCAACATTAGGGTTTGAGATTAAGTTGAAGAAGAGTGGTGTTTGGCAATAGGTTTAAGAGTGAATTTGTTTAGTTACAAGTTTAAGTATGACTTAAACTTAAAAAGGAATTATTTAAATTAGTAATAATGTATTCTTAATTTAATTAATTTCTAAGCATTTTTTAAAAATTGTTTTAAAATCTAAAAATCAATTCTAAAATTAAGATAATTATTTTTCTTAATTTGATTAAGATTAATAATTATATTGATTCCTAATTATTTTTAGAAAAGTAGCTTCTAAAATTAGAATTATTTTCAATTAGATTAAAATTAATTAATTAGATTCATTAAAATTAAGAAAAGTGTTTTCTTAACTAATTATGAAAATGTTTCTTAATTAAATTTATTTACTTCAATTTGATTGAAATAAATTAAATTTATGATTTTATTTGTAGAGAATTATTATTTATTTTATTTAGAAATTGTTTCTTTATTTATAAATAATAAGTTTCTTGATTTATTAAAAAGGATATTATCTTGATTAAAATTTGAAAGGTGTTTTAATTTATTTATCAAGAAAAGAAGCTTTCTTTAATATGTTTGAAAATATTTTTCTAATTTATTAAAGAAAGATTTTCTAATTTATTAAGAAATTAATCTCTAAATAAATAATATAATGAATTTATTAATTAAATTAAAAGTTTTTTATTTAATTTTTAAAGTAGTTTCCCTTAATATTAGAAAATAGTTTTCTAATTAAGGAAAAATAATTTCTATTGAGATTAGAAATAGTAATTTTTGATTAGATTAGAAATAGTTTCTAATTGGATTAGAATGTGTTACTTATATAATTTTGAAAAAGACTTTTTCTATATTATAATAAGTAAGAAGAATAATTTATTGAAAATTGTTTTCAATTAAATTTTGTTAAAGGAGTCAAGATAAATTGGAAATAGTTTTCAATTAGATTTGAAAATTGTTTTCGAATCAAATTAAATTTCTATTTAGAATAGGAATTTAATTTATTTAGGAATCAATGGTTTTAATCTATTTTAATTTTTCATGGAGTTGGAAATGTTATTTTAGTTTATGAAGATCAATAAGTAGAATCAAATGAAGGTTGATATTTTATGCGTAATTTGATTATGAGTGCATAAAGTTCATATTTTATTTATATGGTTGATATATATATTGGATGCTGATAAATTGCATATTTTATATGTGTGATATTTTACATGTAATTTATGTTTGATGAGACAAATAAAGTTAAATCCCTCACTAAAATTTGAAGTACACATTAAGAACGTGATTGTTGCCTTCCATTGTTATAAGAATAAACTAGAGTTCTATTTATTATAGGCTTGTTGAGCAAACTCAAGGTCGGTTTAACCCGAACATGTTTAATCTTATGATAGTGTGTTCTACTTAACTAAATTTGTGTGATTTGGATGAGCAAACTCATGATCATATGAATTCGGAGGCAAGGTTAGGAATAATATATAAGATATATTTTGAAAAGAGTTGTCACCTAACGGATCTAAAAGTCATATGAGAAGTGATTGATAAAGTTGTTATCTACCTAATTTAAGTCTAGTTGGTTTGTTGAGCAAACTCAAGGTCAACTACATTTGAATGAGATCCTAGCTCACTAGAAAGATCAAAATAATCTTTCCAAATAATAGTGAGGGCCATTTTGAATAAAATAGTGAGAGTAACCAAATACATGATTAAAGTCCTAATCTAATTTGGTAGTTATGGTATATAATTGATTACTTACTTTCTTACATTTATTTTGTTATGAGTGAAACTTACCTTGTTTAGTATAGTTGATGCTATGTTAGTGAACCCAAGTTCTTGGACATAGGATATATTTGAGAAGTGTTCTAAAAAAGTTAGAAAAGAAAATTGTATGCCCATTATGCAAATTTATTATAATACTTGTTGAGGATTTGGTGTTAAAGTTTTAGAGATATGTCAAAATCTTACGAATGACAAAATGTATTGACATTTTGAGTTGACTAATGTCTTATAAACTTTGATGACAATATGTAAGATGTATGCGAACACCATGATAACAAAATGCAAAGGGTTGCATTAAGTAGAGTTAAAAGGTATAGCACCTTGCTGAAATTGTTCCATTTAATTTAACTTACTAAGTGCATAATTGTAGACTACAATTAAACACTTTGTTATAAAATGATAATAGTTATCATTAGAAGAAAATGATTGCATGATTTTTCTTGCTTATATGTGATATGATAAAGATCATACGTATTTCTAATTCATGCTTATGAGTATTTGATACTGAATTTAGATTCAACATTATTGTAATGGGCAATGCATCGTTAGAAATAGATTGTTAAGTAAAATTAGTTGATCCAATTTTATACAAAGAGTTTGTATGTGTTGGATCAAAGGAGACTTATGCTTAATATTAGTGGCAAGAATTAAAAATTAGATAACCAAGATTATCCTTTTATGCCATATTGGTTAAATCAACATAACAAGAATCATAAAATTACATACGAGGATATATATATCATTTTTTTTATTATGAATCATATGAAACTTGTGAAACTTGTCAAGTTGAAGAATAACCAAATCAACCTTTGGTAAAAGGATGATGATGGTATTGAATTGTTAAATCTTATACATGTGATGTATTAAATAGAATAGCAATTCATAAAAGGATAATACTTATATTTAATTAGATTACTAATGACTTTATGTGATATAGTCATACGTATTAAATTAAATAATGATTTAAAATTCTGAAAAATTCAAATTGTTTGAATCTAAGCAGAAATTTAGCATTGAGAATGCTGAAGGACATCGATGAGATCCTTGTGGGAAGTTTTAAATTTTCAGTTATCTATAGGGAATGAGATTCTCTAATAAATACCTTCATAACTAAATTCATAAAAGTATAGATTTATGTAAGGAGGAAGATACAATATAAGATATTGTATCATGCAACAATATTTCTTTTATAGCAATACCTAGTATAATGACTTACCCTCTATGGTTCCAATTGAATCAATTAGCAAGATTTCATATTAGATATGAAATGCTAAGTCTTTAAAATAGTTAAAGCTAGTGATTTAAAGATGTGATGCTTAGCTGAAGCATGTATTATCCATTTAGTTTAGAACTAAATTGAGTATTAAGAGGTTATGAGATATCCAAAAGTTGGATATATTCTTACAAACATGTTGTAAAAATTGTTTGTTTCAATGTATACTTATAGGAGAATGGTTCTCAAGATAAGTAATGGGAGTAAGATGAAATTTGAAAAAGTTCAAATCTCATGACAATGCATCTAATTAGGATTAGTGCCTTTAATGATACATTTGATGTATAGTTAAAAGGCTACGAGATATTGAAAGATTCACTTTCATGATGAATTCAAAGAGTTTGTTTTGGAGATGATTGTGAATTTATCACGCTACAAGAAGGTTAGTGGGAGTATAGTTGTCCTCTTCAGTGGAAGTATGTGGAGACATATTGCTCACAGAGAACAACAGTTCTAAATTTCAATTGTTGAACACATAATTGTCCAAGAACAACTCTTATTGGATATGAAAAGGTAACAACTTAATTCTGAGAATTAGATCTATAGAGATAGATTGGACGTTGTTAACTTATTATAAGTCCAAGTGCATAGATAACTTATTATAAATATGAAGGGCTTGATATATGTGTAGTTGTATGTCTAAGGTTTCAAGACTTTGGGCGGACCATGATACTATTTATGAAATTACGAGACAAGGATATTATTAAGAAAATGTATTGGAAAAGTAAAACTCTAGTGCTAGTGCAATGGCATTGGCATTGGCATCGCTAGGAAACAAAAGATGGAAAAACATGGGCGGTTGGGTGGCATCGGAATCGGATGGGATGTGTTCCATTTCTTCCCCCTTCTTTTCCTTAACATTACAGTTAAACAACCACATATGTCATCATATCATTCTCTCTGCACAAAATAAGAAAATGAAAAAAGATAGGAGAGTCGGATAGCCCATGCCATGACACACACACACCAATAATTCACTTTTTCCTTTACCAACTGTGCGTGCGTATATATATCATTCCTTTTCCTATTATTTGCTTCATCCTCATTCTCTTCAATAACCCAAAAACAAGTTTTTTTTTTTTCTTCCCCTTTTTCTATTTCTAATCTTCTCTCTCTGTACAAAGACACATCATCCTCGTCATCATCCTAAGCGGAAAAGCTTTCCTGGTATATATGAATTGTTTTTGTGGTCGTTGTCATTGGTCTATCATGCCCAGTTTGGTGCTCTGATTACGATAATTCTGTTAGATCTCTTTCTTTTTCGTCTCCCTCCTTTTGTTTGATGACATGGCTATCTGTGATCTTGTCCCCTTGTTGCTTTGTTTCCGTGATCTAAGCTTTCTGATCTGATGTTGAGATTTTCTCCTTTGTTGGTTGCTTGGTTGCTTTTCTTATTTGTTTGTTTGTTTGTTGTCTATTAATTTTGTTTGATCGTTTCTCTTGTGATGTGTTTGTTATGCATGAGTCCAATTCGAAATTGACCTGCGATCTTAATGACCTGATTCTTCAAATGAAATCCACATTTTTTTTTCCATTTGTTACTTTCAAAGATTCTTGCGCGTGATCATGCCGATCGGATTTTCCTTCTTTGCGGCTATTAATTGAAAGTTATTAATCAACTTGCTGGCTTTTGATTGGTTTTTTGTAGTTCTTTTCATAACTTTGGTTTAAAGACCCAAGGTTTTGAGCCAAGCTAGTGATTGCTTTCATTCTGATAACGTTGAGATTTCATGCTAGTTAATCATATCTCTATGGCGCCTTTGGAGAAAAGTAATCAAATATAAGGTGATTACCGTTTTACATGATAGAGAAATGCTTAGCATTTGGATTTTAGTGCGTGCAGCTGGAGAAATTGACCATGGCAGATATTTGGTCTGCTTCTGTTGTCTGTGTTCTCATTCAACATCCTCCAACACCAACTTCATTTCAGTGTTATCATGTTTAAGGTTTTTCCATAAGGAATAGAGGGTTCTTTGATTGATATTATTTATACAGATATTGGGGCATTACACAGTTGTTTCCTGAAAAGTTTCCCACTCGAGTATTAAATGCAGTTTAAGGTCTGAGCGGTCTAGGATTGTAATTAGAGAGGGTATGAAGATCTTGTTTCCATTTTGGTTATCAAGAATGGGATAGACAAATGGACGATAACTTTATTCCAGTTCTTGTTTCTTTATAAGTCTTCTCCCCTCATGAGTAGTTTCTGATAATAGATAGGCCTTTCGATTATCTGATATCATATTTGAAGCCACTTTATTCCTTGTCAAACAAACATTTAAGGCTCTATTTTATTCCCACTTGATTCTTGACAAATTGTCACTTAGTCTTTGTAGCCTCAATACTGATGTTTTCTGCATATCATACTTTGTCTAAATCTGCATAGAACTGATGCAAACTATGTGAAGGTCATGCTCAGTACAGGTAGAAGGTAGCAGGTACTAAATAGCCTTTTTGATCAACAAATGAGTTGTTCAAATTACTTCATTCATGATTGCACTTTTAGGTAGTACCAGTTATAGTTTGCCACCCTACGATACTGCTATGGAAGATGCAGGATAATGCATTGCCTAGACTACATTGGTGTGAGCGCTAGATACGTTTGGAGCAGAAATTTTGAAATTTTATACACATCTACTTTGTATCAATAGGCCTGTTGCAATCAAACGTATATGGCTTACGTTCCATATTTTCTCCATTTGTTGTATTTAGTCTTGGAGTCAATAACTTCATTTGACTAGTTGAGACAATCTTGTTTCTTGATAGCTTTCTGTTAGTTAATAGATAAGTTATCCAAATTGTATATTTCATTGGAGGATACAGTGGAAGTACCAAGTTTTAGTTGAGTCTCCTACTCATCTCAAGTAAACATTATGTACAAACTAGCTTATATGGGTTAGGCATACAACCTTTGTCAACTTCATTCTATTATTGGATTCTATGGTTTTGCTTGTCTACCTTGCTGGAAAAGTATTTCTCTTTGATCGTGGCATAAAGGAGTAATTCTCTGCTTTGAGCAATTCAAATTCTTGAACTTGATGTTTGATGGTTATGAAATTATCCTAATTGTGTTTGCTGCATGTTGTAGAAACATTACCTTATATGCTACTGCTGAAAATCATAGTTCTACCTCTTGCACTGAGTTTTTGCACGATTTCTAGGTAGCAGATAACTTGAGATTACAAATTGTTGGTATTTTCCGTTAAGAGTCTCAAGGAGCATTTCAGATTATGTCTAGCTCTACCAAAGTTTTGGATCCTGCATTTCAGGGAGTGGGGCAGAGACCGTATCCTTTTGCACAGGCAGCAACTTTATACATGAAATCATACATATGCAAAATATTGTACTTGAGCTCTCTTGGGGTAGGATTAGTAGGATTAGTAAATATGTACATATGTTATTACATCTTTTGAGTTCTGCAAGTGCTTCAATTCACAGTTAAAAACTGTTAAACTTAACATTACTTAAGAGGGACTGAAATTTGGCGAATTGAGAATTTTCAGCCAGTTGCATTGCAAAAGTCTGAATATGGGAAGTTCTATATGGGTGATTGTTACATTATCTTACAGGTATGAGCGTCTGCACCTTTTTCTCTCTCCCCCTCTCTCCTCCTGTTCTGTCTTTACTTGTAATAAGTTTTTCTTATGCATCTATTTTCTTAGAGTATTAGACAATGTCACGGATCAGAGCAATAGTTTTCAATGTACAGAGAGCGTGTTCAATGTGTGGTCATTTTATGGGGTTTGTTTGCGTGGTAAGCTCATAAGGAAGTTAGGGTGGATGGCTGCCTAGTACAATATCCTGAAATCAACATTTTTGTGATTTGGCTTGAGTGTACATCTTTTTGTTGCCACCATTTTTGTGATACCATTATATTGGCTCTTTCTTTAAGTTTCTTTTCTGTCGTGGTCAATCGATTTGTACCAACAAAGCAAACATGCAAATACTTTACACTGTCATTTATATCCGGACACGTTGTAGTTCAATGGCATGCTTATGCATCTTTTGCATTCACATGGGCAAGCTTAATGTTGCAGATTTTCTTTATCTTTCTCTCCTTTTTCTTCTGCGCTGTAGACAACATCTGGAAAGGGAGGTGCTTATATATATGATATTCATTTCTGGATTGGAAGAGACACAACTCAGGTGTTTCTTGACTGGATTATCTTTTCTCTTTCATGACCTTACTTTCTGTTATCTTGTATTGTTCCTCTATCTTGAGTCTGGTCTCACATGTTACGACAAACTTTTCTTAGGATGAAGCTGGAACAGCAGCTATCAAAGCTGTTGAACTAGATGCAGCACTTGGAGGACGTGCGGTGCAACATAGAGAAGTTCAAGGCTATGAGTCTGATAAATTTTTGTCCTATTTTAAGCCTTGCATCATACCATTAGAGGGTGGAGTTGCTTCTGGATTTAAAAAACTCGAGGAAGAAGAGTTTGAAACACGGTTATACATATGCAAAGGCAAACGGGTTGTTAGGATGAAGCAGGTATTCTCTTGACTAGAATTTAGTGAAAGAAATTGAAATTTGCTTAGATATAACCTGCAGTGAATCAAGAAATTGGCTCAAAGGAACATTGTTCTGCATATGTCTTTCGTGTAGGTTCCTTTTGCTCGTTCCTCACTGAATCATGATGATGTGTTTATATTGGATACCGAGAACAAAATTTATCAGTTCAATGGTGCAAATTCCAATATCCAAGAAAGAGCCAAGGCTTTGGAAGTAATTCAATTTTTGAAGGAAAAGTATCATGAAGGGACATGTGACGTTGCTATTGTTGGTAAGTGGACATGTATTTGAAATTTACTTGTGACACCACCATGATTACATCCTGAAAGTATCCTCATCTTCATTCAAATGCAGATCCTAAATATACATTCTCTTCCTGTTTCTTATTTTCTTGCTCAATGGTTTTTGCAATGCTAGATGATGGGAAGTTAGATACTGAGTCAGACTCCGGGGAGTTTTGGGTCCTCATGGGAGGTTTTGCTCCAATAGGCAAAAAAGTTACCAATGAAGAGGATATTATCCCAGAGAGTGCTCCTGCTAAACTTTATAGGTACTTTAATCCTCAATATCTGTTTTATGCTCATTAGTGAGGATTTAGAAACTTGCATTATTTGAGAAGAGTGATGCATATTTTTTTTGTGGGTTTGCATTCTATTTTATATCAAAATGTTAATTTTAATTTATGATCATTTCCATTTGAAACATATTTCTTTTGAACTGTATATTCTGTTATCAATCAGTTCAAAATAACATTTTTCTTTCTTATTTATGCCTTAGTTTGCAAATCTTGTGTAATTTCAATATTTCACCATTATTAGCTGGCTCCTAGAATCATTTAATGTTTCTTTAACTTACTTTCTTGCTATGTATGAAATGACATCTTTCCTGCCAGAACACGTAGAAAATTTTATCTTCTTATCCTTTAAGGTTATAACATGTTTTGTTTTTTGGAAAACTCCCTACTTTAGTGTGGATGGAAGGCAGGATTTATTTCTTGATTTCAATAGGACTTCTTTTGAGCCTTATTTATATCTTTTTAATATTGTGGTAGAAAATGGTAGCCAAATGTTAAGTATAAATTATATTGCAGATACCAATGATTAAAGCTTTCAAAGTTTTATATTCTGATCTGGTTCTATCTTGTAAGATGCAGAATTTTTTTCATGGAGAAACACAAAAATGGCTATCTAGATAACCATTGTTTTGGATTGTGTGCATATAGAGTGCTGAATCATAATTACTGTTCCCTGTAGCATCACTGATGGCGAGGTTAAGATTGTTGAAGGTGAACTGTCCAAAGGCTTGTTAGAAAACAATAAAAGCTACCTGTTGGACTGTGGTGCTGAGGTATTTGTTTGGGTTGGCCGTGTAACACAAGTAGAGGAGCGAAAATCTGCAATCCAGGCTGCCGAGGTACAAACATCACATTGCCCTTTTGTTTCATTTGGAATGCTTATATTCCATCTATTTCTGCAGGGATTTGTTGTTAGCCAAAACAGGCCAAAAGCTACTCGTGTAACCCGACTTATTCAAGGTTATGAGACACATGCATTCAAGTCAAACTTTGATTCTTGGCCAGCAGGATCTGCAGCCCCTGGTGCTGAGGAGGGAAGAGGGAAAGTAGCCGGTAAAAATATTGCTTTGGAGTGAATTGGACTCATATAGTCATAATTAGCATTATTAAATAAGATCCTTTACATATGTTAGCAATGCTGAAGCAACAAGGCCTTGGTGTCAAGGGTACGGCAAAAAATGCTCCTGTAAGTGAGGAAGTGCCACCTTTGCTTGAAGGAGGGGGGAAGATGGAGGTTCACTTCATAATTCTATCTCATATTTACTTTATTTGTGGAGCTTTCACGAGACTAATATTCTACTTCTTGTTCCTTCCCAGGTTTGGTGCATTAATGGCAGAGCTAAAACTCCATTGCTTAAAGAGGATATCGGTAAATTTTATAGTGGAGATTGTTATATCATCCTATACACCTATCACTCAGGTGATAGGAAAGAAGATTACTTCCTATGCTGTTGGTTTGGAAAATATAGCATAGAGGTAATGTGTTTATCTTAGTTCAGATTTAGGATAAGTAGAGCACCTCTATCTAATATTTTCATGGGCCATTAGGTCCTATACTAATGGTATAAAATATTATTCATCACATAGGGTTATATATCTTGAAAGGGTTTTTGGATTTTTATTTAGCTCTTCTCATAGCCACATCACTAGTATGTTTATACTAGAAATTAGAAACAAAGATGCTTCTTTTGCCTATTTATTGGACATGTAGTCTTATTCCAAATACTTTTAAGTATCATAAGGTGTTAGGAGTAGTGCTAGGGTGTATTTTGTCTTTGGTCATTCATACTTTAGCCATTTCTCGATTACTTGAACTATGGTATACCATTGGGAGTTTAGCTTTATAGGTCTCTTTTCAGATTCTGAGCGAGAATTATTTACTCGTCATTGATGTTTATTTCATAAAAGTAGCCACCTTGTCTTCATTAATCCAATCAATGTCTTGCATATTTAGCTCATTCAATCTGGCTTTTTTTTTTCCCAATTCTCTTCCAGTATAAAATGTTATTCTATTCATTGCATAATAGGTACAGGCTTAAGATTGGCCTCATACTTTTCTATTTCCTTGGTGAGGCAGTAATAAGTTGCAAATCTCTTCTACAACATCTTCATGTAAATGTCTTTTTGATGTTTTGTAACCTTGTTAGTAGCATGCAAGTGTCAACATGTTAGAAGTAATTAGTTGCTTGCATTTTGCTGTGCTACACTATTGTTTCGCTTCCTTAGTTTTATCAAGGTGATAATTAATTCTCTACTTAAATTACTTGAAAGTAGCATGTACTATGGTTGTATAAGAAATTAATTTATATGTAGTTGTGGTTGAATGTCTTTTCATAATGTTCGAATTTTCATTCTCAATCACTGTTTTCAAATATAGGAAGACCAGAATACAACAATTCAATTGGCAAATACTATGTTCAACTCACTTAAGGGTAGACCTGTTCAGGTATGACTATATTTGTTGTAAATTGCTGGAAGGTTATTTCTAGACTTGTCTATAATAGATGATTCCTATAGGGTCGCATTTTCCAAGGTAAGGAGCCACCACAATTTGTTGCACTTTTTCAGCCTATGTTAGTCCTCAAGGTACATTGTGAACTTCCTTTGCAAGCTTTTGCTTTACAAGTTCTAAAAATGGGGATATGTGACAATCTAGGGTGATTAACTATTTAATATGATCACCTTAGGGTGGCTTGAGCTCTGGTTACAAGAATCTTGTGTCTGACAAAGGAGTGGCAGATGAAACTTACACTACAGATAGTGTTGCACTTTTTAGGGTTTCTGGAACTTCGATACATAACAATAAGACAGAGCAAGTTGATGCGGTATGTAACTGGTAATCATGCACATTTTTTATGAAAAGTATTATTAGTTTTTGCATTGATACATATCCTTTCCTTAATGATCTCCTCTACTAGTATGTTCCTCATTGTTGTCTTTACATATTACTCTAGAATTCTTTGAATTGGTAATTGGAATTCACTTGAAGAAATTATTCCATAACCTGATTGAAAAAATTTCCCAAATTTTCAAATGCTTGGTTTATGATGCCTAACTATGTATATGAAGGAACAATTTTTAAATATAATCTAAACCTTTTACCTCATTGTTCATTATCTTCTCCATTGTCATCTCATTGATGCATTTACAACGTGAACTAGGATCAACTAATGTGTATCTAGATACTTTCGATGTTGCTCTTTGATGTAATTAAAAAAAAAAGAGATATTTTAGATGTGAGCTTACATTGTAGGCTTATGATCAAGTGTTGTTGAAGTTGAGATTTGATGAGAGCGTGACGAGTTGAAGCGTATCATGCTACTGCAAATTTTTGATATTGGAAACTAGGTTCTATAACAAGTGTTGGATTCTTTAGTAGACGGGGGAGAAGGAGGGAACACTAATATGACTGTTTGCATCATGCTGAAAATAATGATAATGCTTCTAGTTCGCTTAATTTGGCCTTAGTAATAATAGTGATGGCAACCACTTAAGAATAAAACCCAGAGAACTTCGAATAACATTAAAATCTTATAAGAAAGGCTAAATCAAAATTTTCATGAACTGACTTCTTGATTATGAAAAATAAAGAACCAATTTCATAAAGTTTTTTGAATGACACATGAAAAGAAATTTTTTGATAAGTTCTGAAGTTCAATAAAAAACAAGAGATAAAGCACTTGCAACTCTTAATATTTGCGACTCAACTTATTGAGTAGAAACATCCCCTTTATATAAGGTGAGCAAAAAAATTGTGCAATATTCTAATTACAAGTGTAATAAGGATTCTTAATTAACACTAACTACTAATACTACTTGAATTGGAACTCTAATATTCACTATTCAACTAAGAAATTATTTACTACTACTACTTCTACTTTAATTAGGACTTTAATAAAATACTTTAATTAACATTATATGAATTATATTTAAATCAGATTCCTAATATACATCTAAATATTCTTCTACATGCTTGGATCTTGTTTAACTAGTATTTGATTTTTGTTTGGGTCTAGTAAGCTTCCCAAAATCCTCTTTGACATGCTCCTTGAAGCTTGATTTAAATATGTTTTGAATCAACCCATTCAAAGGCTCTTTAAGATTCTCACTCTTTATCTCTTGTAATTGGTCCACTAGGCATATACAATGAATTCTTTGATTGGCTAGTCATGCTTACATCATTCCCCCACTCTTTGAAAAGATTCGTCCTCAAATCTTTAAATTTGAACACAAAGATACTTTCACCAGAACCACAAGAATGAAAAAGAGATTCGGATACATCACAAGCTTAGTGCACTGTCAACCCATTGTGACTCTCTGTCATTGAACATCTTATAAAACCGGTTAGCAAGTAGGATCTTGTTCACAACGTCAATTGAATATATTATATACACATTCTTTTTGGTTGTTTATCTACCTGTAGAAGATGACACAAAATAGGAGGGAAAATAAATTTTCTTCTTACATATAATTTAGAATTACGTGGTTATATTATTCACCTTAGTGTAGGAAGAAAAATAAAAAACAATCTCTAAAAGTGGGAATCCATTTCTTAGGGTTCGACACTCTTATAGGAAGGAAAAAAACAATCTCCTAGGATTCCGCATTCTCCAAGAAAAGGAGAACATCCTATTAGCATCCCACAATCTTTGGGATTTGAAGAAATTGACCTTTTAAAAAAGGTATACAACTAATATACAACTTGATACTTCCGCTCAAGCTGAGGAAGAGATGTCTTCCATTCTTAGCTTGAAAATAATGTCATGAAAACTTGGAACCCCTTTATTAAAACATCATCTAGTTGGCTTCTCAATGGAACCTATGGTGTTCATGCAAGCCCTTCCTCTAATTTCTTCTTGATGAAATGTCTATTAATTTTAACATGCTTTGTCTTGTCATATTGAATAAGGTTATGAGCAATATTGATGGTGGATTTTTTGTCACAATAGAGTTTCACAGGACCTTCCCACAAATAATCTTCAACACACATGCCTTAAACAATTGTTCTAAACTCTAAATCTACTGATGATTCAGCCACAACATTTTGTTCCCTGCTCCCCTAAGTCACCAAATTGCCTCTAAGGAAAGTACAGTAATCTGTGGTGGATCTTTGGTCCTCTATAGATCTTGTATAGTCCACATTAGTATAGGCTTCTAGGTTGGGATAATTATTCTTGTTAAACAAAATTCCTTTCCCTAGATAGCCTTTTAAGTGATGCAACATCCTATGTGCAGCTTGTAAATGTGACTTTCTCAGATCATGTATGAACTAACTAACTATGCTTATTGAGATGCTATGTTAGGTGAAGTATGAGCAAGGTATAGAGCCTACCTACTAGCCTGGTACATCCTTCTGTCAACAGCTAGTTCTTCTTTCACTTCTCCATGTTTATGATTTGTGTCCACTGGGGTAGAGACTAGTTTGCATCCAATATTTCTTGGCTCGTTCAAGAGATGAATTACATACTTATGTTGAAATATAAAAATTCCTTGTGAGGATTATGCCACCTTGATACCAAGGAAGTACTTCAATTTTCCAAACTCCTTTATCTTGAATTCCTTTAGCACTCGTTGCTTTAATTCCCTTTTTTCTTTTTCATCATTTTCAGTTGAAATAATATCATCAACATATACTAGTAAGTACAATTACTCCCTATGCAACTGTGTACGTGATGAATAGAGTGTGATTTCATTGACTTTGGTTATATCTTGATACTTTCAAAACTTTAGCAAATATACCAAATGATGCTTTAGGAGATTGTTTCAACCCATATAGCCTTTTTCAACCTACAAACTTTATTATCTGTGTATTCTTCAAGTTCTAGTGGAATGTTCACGTAGTTTTCTTCACCTAGATCTTCATGAAGGAAGGCATTCTTGACATCATACTGCAAAAGTTGCTAGTCAAAGTGAGCTCTGAAGGATAACAAAATCTTCAAAGTATTTACTTTTTCCACCGGGGAAATATTTATTGGTAATCAATCTTGTAAGTTTGAGTGTACCTTTTAGTAACTAACTGTGCTTTATCTCTCTCTAGTGATCCATCAACGTTATATTTTAGTGTAAACATCCATTTAAGTCAACTATGTTGTTCCCCTTTGGTTTATCAAAAGTCTCTCATATCCTTCTCTTCTCTAGCGCATCCATTTCCTCATTCCCTTTTTAACAATGTCTTAGAAACAACATTAGGAATACAAATGATAGGTAGACTTGCAATGAAATTTTTATAGGTTGGTTACAAGTGTTTGAGAGATGCATAGTGAGACAATGGGTGTAGTGTTCTCTTTATGCACTGTAGTAAATTTCCTGATGACAATCGGAAGGTGGGTTTTTCAACTAATTGTGTATGTAGCGGAGGATTAGTTCTTACTATGGACTCATTTCCATAGTTTGCATTGGATTCTTGGACTTGTTTCAATTCTGGAATAGTTGCTCTTTAGGAATACGCCTATAAATATTTTGGAAAATCTTAACATGGATGGACACAGGAGAGATTTATGTTTTTAATCAGATACAAATTGGACTAGAGGATGGACATGAGCTTTGGGACAGACACATGAAGGTCAAATGGACAAAAGATTCAAAATACATCTTTCACCATTGATGTCTTCCCTTGAAGATATGACTTGACATCAGCTGAGGTATAGAACTTTCGTGATGAAAGTTTATAGCACTTTTACCCCTTTTGTGTACGTAACTTGAAAATACACATTTGATGACAATGGGATTACAAAGTCAGTGCAACCAAATACCCTACGAGTAAAGCCCATTTGAGGTTCTGAAGTTAGGATAATAGGTATTAAGGCTTTCCATCGAACTTCTATCGACTAACCCATGTGAGGGAAGTTTATTTATTATGTGGCAATTAGAATTGCCTCCCCTCCAATAGGCTTTTGGAACATCCCCTTGAAACAGTGGAGGATGAGTTATATGAGTAAATGCCATTTTTTCTCAATAATCCTATTTTGTCATTGATGAAGAGTCATGAATAATTCCTTTTTTTGGAAAGTAGGGAGACAAATTTTGATTAATATCTGGCATTATCTGACGTGGTGCTTTTGATTTTAATCCCAAATTGATTTTGATCCCAAAATTTGATATATCTGTCTTTGTTGATTAGAAATGTCTACTTCATATAAAATTAACATAAAAAATGTAACAAACATCTAATTACAAGTGTAACCAAGATTCCTACTTCAGTAAAAAGCTAACTACTATTATTACTTGAATAGAACTCTAATTGTCGTTACTTAATTAGGAAACTAACTACTGGTTCAATTATAACTAAATTATAGTAAGACTCATGAAATTACCACCTTTAGGGCCTTCTCTAATCATATAATTCAGTCCCATAATAAGTCCTAATTCAAATAGAAAACTAGCAATGAACTACAAAAATCATAGTAAACACATTTTGAGCTTTATAATTAAGTGAAGTATAGCCCAATTACAATTAAACAAAGACTAGGACACTAAATTAGATTTAATACACGAGTTTATGCTTCCAAATCTTCTCCAACCTTAGCTTGGTCATGTTAATTAGTAATTGCTCTATGTTTGGGTCTAGTAAGCTTTCTAGAATGCTTGTCTTGTTGAAGCTTGACGTGCGTATATATCTTGAGTCAGCCTATTCAACGCCTCTTGAAGCTTCTTTCTCCTTGCTATGCTTTGATTGGTTAGTCATGCTCGCATCAAATAGTTTCAATCCTTTTCAATGAAGGGTTCCCTTTTTTGAATCCCCATGCCCCCTTTCCAATGCACAAAAGAATTGAAGATCAAAAAGTAGACATGAAATTGAAGTTCAAGATCTACTGAGAAACCTTCAATTAGAATGTTTAAAAAGTAAAGCAAGCCTGAACGCTTTGTAAAATGAGCTTTATAACTTGTCGTCTTTTTGAGGGTGTAGAATAAGAAGAAGTTTTTCTGTATATTGCTTAGAATGATACTACAGGTATTTATACATGAATACATAGGTTTAAAATGGAAAGTAATTCCTATAATCATGCTAAATCCCTATAACTATGATATGTACATTAACTACATAATCCCTCTAATTACGTAATTGCTATATTCTGTAACAGAGGGAATTTATTAAAATTATCGTTTATCAAAGAAAAGTTGAGATTCTTGAGAATATTAAAGAAATTTATGGGAACACTATAATTATTTGAATTGTGGTAATTTAAACTTGAAGACTGCTGACAAAAGTAGAACCTAAAGGTCGAAATTAACGATGAAATTTGTCAAAAACGAGTTAGTATTGCAAATATAGAATGTTAGATTAGGTACTCGTAAAACCTCAAATCAGGTAATACTCTTCAAATTAGGTACGAACCAGAGTCACCAGATAGTATGAGCATTCCTCTAAGTCGAAATGCATATCAGCATTCGTATAAGTGGAAATGCTTGCAAATTAAATGTGATGAGATAATGTATACTGAAATCTTTTTCCATAGTTAACAGTCTTCTGTACTGTCTATTTTTGTTAGAGATGGGTGATCTATGCAACGGTGATTTCCTAGGAGGCTACCAATTGTAGTACTGTCAGCTGATAGGTAGTACTGTCAGCAAAAACAACTATATA
Source organism: Erythroxylum longipes (assembly GCA_027563885.1). Lineage (NCBI taxonomy): Eukaryota > Viridiplantae > Streptophyta > Magnoliopsida > Malpighiales > Erythroxylaceae > Erythroxylum > Erythroxylum longipes. The sequence continues at coordinate 24,594,616 of JAOQMS010000004.1, forward strand.
TCAGAGCAAAAGGCCGGTCTGGAAGGGGGTTAAAGGAAACTTGTTTTTAAGCAATGGAAGCCGAAAATAGCACCAGTTTGAGCATGTTTATGAAAAATTAGTTGCATGCCATTTTTCCTGTAGGTTAACACGGTTATTTGAAATTCATTTGTTTATAGACATAAGAACATAAATAGAATGAAGCAAGTCAATTAAGAAGATTAATAGACATTGTAAAATGAAACGTTACATGGTTTCTTCCTAGGAAATCGTTAATAATGTTAGAATTTGTGACGGTCAACAGGTTAGTTAACTGAATACAGTTTTATTGTGCTTAAGAGTTGGAGTAACTAAAACCCAACTTATATCTGCTGGAATTCATCTTTTGGTGCTTAGTAATCATGTCACATTTCAAAGTTCAAAATTTCCTCAATAAATACTTCCAAGACATCTCCATGATTTTTGAACTTCTTGATCTTTTCAGTCCACCTTTTTCTCCTGCTGCCTCCTGTGCGATTGTTTTAATTGACGAATAACCAACAGAAGGTAACTATCTGTTAGATGTCCACTAAAGTTATTATTTTTCAGGTGGCAACATCATTAAATTCTACAGAGTGTTTCCTTCTGCAATCTGGCTCATCAATTTTTCTGTGGCATGGGAATCAGAGTACTCATGAGCAGCAGCAGTTAGCTGCAAAGGCTGCTGAATTTTTAAAGGTAGTCCCGTGAACATTTTTGTTGAAGGGAATGAAACATGTGAATGTATTCTATGTTGTGAAAGGTAGTATAATGACTAAATAGTTGCTAATATCTCATCTATAATTTTGATAATACTGGTTAAATAGCTAGTTGAATTGACTTTTTGAATAGCTTGGTTTGGCTTTCAACTGAATTGGAGTATGAGGTCAACTGAAATGGTTGTACCTTGAAGAACATATGTAGGTTTAAGTCAAGTAGGGTGAAACTTTTAAGTTCAGATCTGAATTGAATTTTTTAGTTGGTCTTTTTGTCTCTATGAATAATGTTTTCTTATTACCTTTTCAATATGCTCCATTTGGAAGTACTAAAAGAGAGATTGAAGCTTTGCAATTAAATTGATCATTCAATTACTAATCTTTTGTTTGCTGTCGCAATTATCTTGAGAAGGATCTCGAGAAACAATTGAAGTTTCTTCTCATATTGAGGGAATAGCCAAGCTGTTAGTATCTCCTTCCCAAGATCAAGAGAACATGGGTTGAAATCCTCTTTTGGGTGGGATGGGGTTGGGGGTTTGGCAAAATTGTTCCAAGGAGTTTCTTGCACAGCAAAAGAAAAAAGAGGTCCTTCACATACTGCATATTTTCCTCATTTGTCTTTAATACTATTTACATATTTCAGCCTGGAGTTGCTGTCAAAAATGCTAAAGAAGGAACTGAAAGCTCATCTTTCTGGTTTGCACTTGGGGGCAAACAGAATTACACCAGCAATAGAGTTTCTCCAGAAACTTTCAGAGATCCCCACTTATTTTCATATTCACTCAACAAAGGTGTCTCTTATTCTGGTTATTGGAATTCTAGTAATTTCGTTCTGTTATTGCACCTTTTGAAAGAAAATTACATCTTACAGTCATGCCCTTTAAGTAAATTCTAACCAATCTTTTATGATAAATTTTGCTGCTTGCGACTCCAGGGAGATTTCAGGTGAGTTTTAGTCTTTGTGTGCTTCTGAAAATTCTGTCTAGAGAAATACTTATCAGCCTGTTGTATTCTATTGAGCAGATTGAGGAAGTTTACAACTTTTCTCAAGATGACTTGTTGACAGAGGACATACTGATACTTGACACACATGCTGAAGTCTTTATTTGGGTTGGTCATTCAGTAGATCCCAAAGAAAAGCAGAATGCTTTTGATGTTGGCCAGGTAAGCTTTCAAAAATCATTTCTTTCAGATTTTTCGTGCCATAATGTACTTATTGTATTTTACTTTTTGCAGAAATATATAGATATGGCTGCATCTCTCGATGGTTTGCCACTAAATGTTCCTCTGTTTAAAGTCAGTGAAGGAAATGAACCTTCATTTTTCACGACATACTTTTCATGGGATCTTACAAAAGCCACTGTATGTGCTCTGCTATCAAATCATTGTTAAGCTTTGGATGATCTGTTATCTTGTCTCTCTATAATTTTTCATGATGAATGATGAATGCTTGAATGGTTTTGTCGGGCTGCTTCTATAGAGTTGAGATAATTGTAAAGTATGCCTCTACAGAGAATCATTGCAAATGTATAATCCAGAAGTATATAATCTTATGTGTTTTAAATCAGTGTTTATTGCTTTGTCTTGGTGTCAAATACAAACTATTTAAGTTCGTATAAAATATTTGATCAGATTTGATTGGTCTTCTTCTTAGCCAACATTCTACTGAAAAAAGTTGTTATGTAGGCAATGAGATGAGGAAACTCTTAAAGTTGGGTACCATCAGGCTGTCTGAGAATTAATGGGCATCGATGGAAGAGAAAAAGTGGAGGAAAAAATTAATATATTAATGGTATTTATTCCTGAGAAAAATAGATTAGAGATGTCTATTCATAAACATTAAACTTGGAAGAGCTTAGAATTCAGTTGCAACTATAAGATAGCATCAAAAACTGTTATATAGTATTGCATACTTGAACTGCACCATTGAATATAATCCCTACTTTTTTGAGGATATACCTTGTAAGAAAAAAGTTCATGTAGATAAATTGTTGAGGATGAGATTGCAACTGATTAAAATTTTTTCATTTGTCGTCCCTCAAATAATTTATGTTTTTTGTTCTTGAGATGCGCTTTATTTATTGCATTGCATATGAAATTTTGCTGTTTCATTTTTATTTATCGATTCCCAATATAAATTTCAGGTTCAAGGAAACTCATTTCAAAAGAAGGTGGCATTGCTCTTTGGTTTAGGACACCAAGCTGTGGAGGTAGATTCTTGGTTTCTGTATAAAATTGCTTCACTATGATAATGTGACAAAAAAGAGCAGAAATGTTGCTATTATGTTTCCAGTGCAACATGTTTATTCTTTTGATTATTTTTCCTTTTTCCACTCTCTTCTCCATTGAGAAGGATATCACGACTGTCTTCCTTTCCCTCTTATATTATTAGTCCTATTATTAATCTTTAGAATATTTTCATGGAATAACTTACCTGATCTAAATGTGCATCTTTTTCTTGTGAATGTACTTCTTTTTCTCTGTGGAATTTAGCAGTAATTTCTTCACACAATATTTTCTATTGATTCTGTAGCTGCAAATGTTTTGTATAGTAGGGAATATGTCGTTGCAGATCTTCCTTCAAAGTTGCAGTTTATAACTCATTTTCTTGTTTCCCCCACACATGCTAAATGTGTTTGTCAGAAATTCTGCATCTGATGTTGGTATTCAGGTTGAATTGTCTCAAGTGTACAAGAACCCTGCATGTGAACTTTGTTATTTTCACACACTAGCAATGCTATGTTATTACATGACAGGAAAAGTCCAATGGAAATCAAGGCGGGCCTACCCAAAGAGCTTCTGCATTAGCTGCTTTGTCATCTGCTCTTAACCCATCTAGTGACAAGTCAGCCTATCCAGTAAGTGAACTGTTTATGCGTTTTGTATAACTATTATTTTCTCCTGTTCTTTGGATGTTCTTTTAATTGTTTTAGCTTCATATATGTCATCCTTGTGAATTGTTCCTTCTAAGGTAGTAATTTGGTGCTTTCTTTTGCAGCTTGTTTTTATTATTAAAGTGGCTTCTCTGAAGCTTTTATCTTAATACTGCCTAAACTATCAGCCTGTTGCATAACTAACTATAAGAAAAAGAGTTCAATTTGTCATTGAAGTACACTTGGCATTTTGTTCTCCATTAAAAATATACAGAACTGACTAGTTATATCCCTTGCTAGATCCCCTACTTAATCTTGTCACAAGTTTTTCAAACTTTTGGTCTCACAATACAGGTTATAGCATAATTTAATGAAGACAGTCAAGAGGGGATGCCATATAAATGTGCGGTCTATACTTAGATATTATAACCCACTTGGTGAATAGGAAAATTTCCATTGAAATCTGTAATCATAACTGTTGTTGTAAAAGATGCTTATGGAATACGTCCACTCCAGAGGCATAGCTATATGTGCCTGCCCCACTGTGGCCCATATTTTCTATGTTTATTTCCTTTTACCTTTTGGAAGTTTATTTGGTTAACATTTTGGGAACAAGAAAGGGAGGAAAGGGTGCATCTGTTTATGGCTTCTTTTCATTTCTATTAACACTTATATCTCTGTGTAACTAACAATATTGTGGTGTTTGACTTATCTTTGCTATTCCAAACTTTGACTGCTACATACGATGTAGTTTATTTGTACAGCCCAAATTCTCCACTGGTGCTTGCAAATCCAATTACCAGTGGAGTGCATCTTCCTAGAGTTTTTAACTTCAATCACTTTTTAGTTTGACACCACTGACAAAGTCCTAACAGTTCATGTACATCATAATAAGATTTCTCTGACTTGTTAATTGCTTTCAGCTCTCTGGAACCTAAAAGATTTATTAAAATTCGCATTTTTGTTTATATTTATTTATTTTATTAAACATTTTAGATTTAATGAGAATTTCCTCAGCTGAGAATAATTTCTAACTCTGCCTGCACCCTTTTTGTTTCCTTGAACATCCCTGTAACACCCAAATTGAATATGTAATACGCTGAGCTTCTTCTACTTTTTGTGCCTCAGGGGGTTTTTCCTGTTATAGTTTCTCTATCCAGATTATATCCTACTCTTTAGTGAAATAATACCCTGTAACAGAGCTTTTGTATCTGTTGGCAAATTTATTATTTATCTTGTTTCTCTTCAAATAAAATTTGGTACTTTGTGCGGGGATTGTGCTGTAATCTATCCACAGGACCAGGATAGGTCCAATGGTTCAGGAGGACCAACACAAAGAGCTTCAGCTTTGGCTGCCTTATCCTCAGCATTTAATTCATCCTCTGGAACCAAAACTCCTTCAAAGCCCTCTGGAACAAGTCAGGGGTCACAAAGAGCTGCGGCTGTAGCTGCTTTATCGTCCGTTCTTACTGCAGAAAAGAAGAAGCAAAGTCCAGATGGCTCTCCCTCACATACTCCTACCTCAGAGGCTGGCTCCTTGGGTAAAAAACATTTCTTTTTTCTTTCAACTGTAAGAAGTCACAGAGACATTAACCTAGTCACATGAAGTCGTATGATTCTGTAGGAGTCACAGTCTTTTGATGATGCTCTTTAAATTGAAATTCACTTTGTTTTTGCTCTTATGGATCTGTAATTTTGCTATGAAAATTGAAGAAAAAAGTGAAGTTTATGAAGCACAAATTTCTGAAGATACAGAAGTCAAGGAAATTGAGGAACCTGCATCCATATCTGACAGCAATGTGTACGACTCAGAGCCAAAGCAAGATGCTGAGCAAGATGAGAAAGGTGATGAAAGCATTCAGTCTACATTCAGTTATGATCAACTGAAGGTTCATTCTGAGATTCCTGTAACTGGGATTGATTTTAAGAGAAGAGAGGTTTGTCCTGGTATAAATTGTGATTACATCTGAATTTGATTCCTGGATTGGCATTTCAAGGATTTTTGTCCATTTCATTCTGCAGGCTTATCTTTCAGAAGATGATTTCCAGACTGTATTTGGGATGGCAAAAGAAGCATTCTATAAGTTACCGAAGTGGAAGCAGGACATGCAGAAAAAGAAAGCTGATTTATTCTAAATGGAAATTTCTCTCTCTGCTTCTTATCTGCCTAACTTATGGGTTTTTAATCACTATGGTCTTCACTGCTCTTTTAAAAAGTTATGCTTTCAATTGCATACATGGCGTGCTTTGACTAGCATATCACCATTAGCAGTTCATGAATATATGTGTGAGTGGTACCATTGTTGCTTGTGATCATGCCTGAGGAGTGAGTTTTGCCCGTGATTTTCAATTTCATTTCTTCCTCCCCTTGATTCATTTTCTGCCATTTTGTAATGATAGCATATTGTAGTTTTGGAGAAAGTTGGGAGGGCCTGTTTTTTCAATTAGATCACGTATGTCGTTTGTGCTTATTTGACAACACCTCTTTAGCTTTGTTATTTGTTAATGAATGGGTTGTATATGTATTGTTTTCAGTGACAACAGACAACATCCAGGAAAGGGAGGTTGTTAGTTTGAATAAACAGTACTCCATATTTAAGTATTTGCGTTTAAGTGTTATATCTGTGGTGTATAAATCTGTTTCCATGGGGTGGGAGCTGATGGTCTAATGTCCTTGCCTGCCCCGGGAAATTTCTGCATGTCTCGAGTCCTGGCAAGCAATTAGGGTAAACATTTTATTTTGACCAAACTCAGCAAGCTTAGCAATTTACGTAAGCGTAACAACAAATAGAGTTTGGACAGCATTAAGGACTATCCGTGATCACATAACCAAAATTTAACCGTCTACCTTCATTGGACTAGGATGATTCCGCAAATGATAAGGAATGCGTTATGCCAACAGAAATAATTGATTAGGATATGTCTGGGTAAGAGTTTGAAGATATTTTTTTAATGATGGAATCGGTGAGGCACCAAGTGTTTTACTGTAGTTCATCTCTGGAGGAGTGTCATTTGATTTGCTTAATGATGAAATTGAGGTTCAGAGATTACTTCTGATGAGGAAAGAAGAAAGCTAAGTTTTAATTCTTCTAATATTGCTATTGATTTCGTTCTGGTACTACTTTTAGGACACTTAATATAACTAAGCATCCAAAAAGGATTTACTTTTGTATACTTGAGGAATGAAAGAAAAAGCGTGACTACAAAATAGAGCAAGAAATATTGGTGAAGGTATATGTTGCAACGAACGAAGGAGTTGTCATGGATGATGAAGTTTTTGGCTGATAGGGAAGGAGGAGGAGATGATAAGTGAGTTGATGAAGAAGAAGAGAAATATGTTATTGTTTAAAGATATGAAGTGACATTGTGAAGATTTGAATCAGAAACAAGGAGGAGACATTGTATGGGCAAACTCTAGTTAATAAAAAAAAATGCATGTGTAACTGTTTAATTGGCCAATTACTAATGACTAAAACAGTTGTTGAATTAAAACGTTATGAAATTGAGTTAACAAAATTATATCTACTTTTCTCCCTCTTTGATTTGTTCATTCTTTCTCTCGTTGGATTCTAGTTTTAACTATCGTTTGTAAGAATAAAAACCCCTAAATCTCAAATACAAATTCTTAATAAAAGTTAACAGCATCAATTTGGTAATAAAGTCAAATCAATTCAAGTGAAAGTGGCAACATGGCATAAGGAAAAGCTCAAGAATGGGGAAGGATTGAAGAAGGGTTGCACAATCAATTTTAGGAGTTGGAGCTTCTCTAAGAAATAAACTTATATGAAGAACTAAAGGAATGAATTATGCAAATTGTATCAGAAGGATAATGCAGAATTGTTAGGAGGTGGGTATGGGAATCATTGTGTATTTAAGATTAGAGATGTGGAGGGATCAGTTCAAGGACATTTGTCAATGCCTACAAGTTTTAGTAAGATTGAATTTCCTGCGTTTAAAGGGGAAGGGCTAGGAGTATGGGTCTTTAAGTGTGAGCAATTCTTCACACTTGATTGGACCCCGTTTGAGGTAAAGGTAGGGTTAGTGGCCATACACTTCCAGGGTCAAGCACTAATGTGGCACGAACTATATCTTAGCAACATATTGACAAGGGAAACTCTTAGTTGGGCAGAGAACTTATTAGCATTGGAATAGAGGTTTGGTGAGGTTACTTTCGAAGATCTAATTGGTGAATTGAAGGAGTTAAGGTAAAGATGTATTGTCAAAGATTACTATGTTGATTTTGATTTTTCATCTCAAAGATTGGTAATACTAGAACCATACCTAGTTGGTATGTTCTTAAAGGATGAGATGGGATTTGAGGAGTTAAAGGAGAATGAAGAAGATATTACGTAACCCAGTATATCCTTGTAGGCCATTGCTAGAGTTAGTGATGCTAAATACCAACAAATAAATATTAAGGGAATAGTATATGTGAAAACAATTCATGTATTAATCGATAGAGAAAGCATTCACAATTTTGTGTATAAGGAGTTACTAAAGAAGTTTAGTGGAGAATTAGAGGAGATAAAAGGGCATTGCTATTATGGTGGGAAGGGGAAAGCATCTTAATTGTAACTAATGGTGGGAAGGGGAAAGCATCTTAATTGTAACTATATTTGTTGCAATTTCAGATGGTAAATGAATTGTAAAGAGTTTATCGCTAATGTATTAGTGATTGATATTGGGGGGTAATGACATGGTTTTAATTGTGCAGTGGATATCCATTTTGGATGATATAGTTTACAACTACCAAAAGGGGACAATAAAGTTTTGGTGGAACGTGTATGAGCTAGAATTGAAAAGTGAAGAAGGTAAATGGATAGCAGAAGTTCCTAAGAAGAAAACGGCGAGAGTTATTTCCATAGAAGATGTGGTGTGTTGTTTCTTGACAACCTCTGAAGCTAAAAATGGAGATGATTTAGAATAATTACAAATGAATTGTTGTTTTAAGCGTCACTAAATAAAGGTTTATGAGGACAATGTGCATAAGATAACATTCAAGATACACAAAGGCCACTATGAATTCTTGTAAATTCCTTTTGGTTGGATAAATTCCCCTGTAACAGTATAAAGCTCGATGAATCACATATTTAAGGCTTACTTGAAGAAATTTTTACATATATTCTTTGATGATATACTAACCTATCATAAGTTACAAAAAATGTTTGAGACATTAAGGCTCATTAGTTATATATAAAGTTGACTAATTATCCTTTTAGTGCTACTTAAGCTGAATATCTGGAGCACGTAATTAGTTGTGAAGGAGTAGCAACTGACCCCTATAAAATACAAGTAATCCAACAGTGGCCTGAATAAAAAACAACCAAACAACTGAGGGGATTTTTAGGATTATGTGAATACTACAGAAGGTTTATTAAAGGTTATAGGCAAATTTGTAAGCCATTGACCAATTTGCTTAAGAAGAATGCTTTTATGTGGGATAAGGATACCAATGCCTTCTTAGCTTTAAAGGATGCGTTAACATTATCTCTTGTATTGGATCCACCAAATTTCACTCAGACTTATGTTTGAAAGTTGACGCTTGTGGAGAAGTAATAGGTATTGTACTTATACAAGATGGGCGAGTTTCTAGCATTAGTTATGACCATCAAACAATGGTCACATTGCTTGATAGGGAGACATTTTGTGATCTAAATGGATCTCCATAGCTTAAAGTATTTGATAGACAAGAGGATAACCACACCTTTCCAATAAACCTGGTTTCCTATGCTAATTGGAATTGATTTATATATTTTTTATGAGAAGGGTGGTGTTAATTCGGATACTGATTCATCATCATGTGTTACTAGCTCCAAGTTATTCATTTTATCAATTTATTAAACATAGATGAATATACTCCAAAAATTTTGACAGATTAGAGGGAGGTTGAGGTTGATTAAGGAATAATTCACCTACGTAGTAACTCTGAATTTAAATGCTTAGGTTATAAGTGGAATAATGGGCACTTAAAATGGAAAGTACACTTGGTAGTGGGCATTCCATTAACTTTAAGACAAAATCTCATTCAGTTGTTTCATGTTTTAAATCAAGAAGGATATTCAGGGTGGTTAGGAACATATAAGAAATTGAGTGTGAATTTCCTTTAGATAAAATTATATAAATATGTTAATGAATTTACGAGAAGATGAAGTTTGTTAGAAAAAAAGAAGAAGAAATAATAGCTCCTTATGGCTTCTTACAAACCTGACCGTTTCCAAAGGAAAGGTGTGTACACATTAGCATGAATTTTATAGAAGTTCTTCCTTGATTATAAGGAGTCTCAGTCATTTTCTTAGTGGTGGATAAATTGAGAAAGTGTACTCACTTCATTCCACTTCGTTATCCATACACAATAGTTAAAGAAGCTAGAGGTTTCATATAAGGAGTATTCAAGCTTCATGTGATGCCAAAGACCATTGCCAGTGACTGAGATGTAATATTTGCCAGTTCATTTTGGAAGTAACTTTTTCGCATATAGGGCCTGGACTTACATTTCTTAACCACTTACCACCTTCAGATAGAAGGTGAGAAATAGGTATTTAGTTGCATATTGGAGACATATTTCCACAGTATAAATTTAGATTGCCCTAATCAATAGAGAAAATGGTTAACGTTGGCGCAGTGGTGGTATTAGGGATGGCAATGGGGTGGGACGGGAGCCGGGTAGTACCTTCCCCACCCTGTCCCCGCCCGAAACCCCCACTCTCTATCCCTGATCCCCAATCCCCGAAGTGGGGATATTTTTGTCCCCGCCCCGTCCCCGCCTGGCAGCCTTATTGTCCGTCCCCGATCCCCGATCCCCGAAGTGGGGATAGTCCTCGCGGGGACCTGAATCCTCACCCTACACCCATATAAAGTTGGTTCATATGATTATATCATACTTCCATCAAATATACTATGGTGCAATAAAAAAGCCATTATGTTGAAAAGTTCAACAGGAGCATTCTTGAATCAAAATCTCAAATATTTTCAAATTCTCAATGAACTATTCGTGAAGACAATTGAAAATATAACAAGAAAAAACTTTTATTCTAAAAAAAGAAGAATTGCTTGTCATTTCAAGCATGAAGACTAAGTCCACCATCTTGAACTTGAGAGGAAACCATAGAATCTGCTATGTTGGGGATGACTGATTTTTATCTTCACTAGTTGATGTTGTTCTTGTTTCTGTAGTACCACAGTCAGTATGCACTTGAAAATCATAATCTGGACAGCAGTATGACCATTCTTGAATCCTAATTGTTTATTGAAAAAGGATTAAAGAAAAATAAAATTCCAACAATTCCAAACCATCATCCCAAGAGCAGAAATAGAGAAAATATCAAGGGGAAATTTGTGATTGAGCATACATAATAGAGTTTACTTGCAATAATTAGAACTATATACAACTTACTCAAGTAGTAGAAAATTTGTCATCAACTTCTTCATCTTCGATAACTGTATAATATTGGGGCTTTGCATTTGAAAAACCTAACAATTTGTAAATTTTAGA
>JAOQMS010000004.1:24605793-24617419 GCA_027563885.1 Erythroxylum longipes
TCTTAATTCTTCAATTTAACTTACACCATACTATACTCTAACTTAATCTTAATTCTCCCATTTAATACTTCCAATTTTCGTCAATCCATGAAATAAATCCTCCTAAACTGGACTTACTAATTAATCTCCAATTAAAATGATTTATCCACAAGATCACCAAATTCATTCAATTCATGCTTACTAAAACAAAAAAAAATCGAGGCCCAACAGGTGTGTCCTTGAAGATGAAATGCCTAAAGTTTTGACTTAGTGTCATAGTTCAGTTTATGTCGAACACTATGGAGAAAACAAAATGGCTACTCACATTTTGGAGTGTGGATTCTACTGGCCAAACTTGTTCAAGGATGCCCGAGATTTTGTATTACGTAGGGATAGGTGCCAAAGAGTGGGCAATGTTTCAAAGAGAGATGAGATGCCACTTTCAAACATCATAGAGGTGGAGATATTCGATGTATGGGGCTTGGATATCATGGGACCATTCCTATCTTCCCTAGGTAACTCTTATATATTAGTTTGATTTTATTATATGTCTAGGTTGGTCGAAGCAATAGTTACTCCAACAAATGATGGCATGGTAGTGCAACAGTTCATCAAGAAGATCTTTACTAGATTTAGGGTGCTTAGAGCTATCATAAGTGATAGAAGCAGCACTTATGCAACAAACCCTTTGAGGCTCTTTTAAGAAGATATATTTTTTATCATAGAGTGACAACTCATTATCATTTGCAAATGAGTGGCCAAGTGGAGGTGGTGAATAGGGAGTTGAAGAAGATTTTGGAGAAGGTTGTGAGCACTTCAAGGAAAGGTTAGGCTCTGAAGCTGGATGATGCGTTGTGGGCTTATAGGATGACTTTCAAAACTCCCATAGGTACAACACTATATCGACTTATGTATGGCAAGGCTCGCCATTTACCATTAGAGTTGGAGCATAGAGCCTATTGGGCAATTAGAAAATTGAACATGGATTAGAAGCTAGTAGTAGAGACGAATTGTTATAACTTGATAAATTGGAAGAATTAAGATATGATGCATATGAAAATGCTAAGTTATACAAGGAAAGGTCTAAGAAGTGGCATGATGGACACATTAAGAAAAAGGAATTCAAGAGTGGGGACCTAGTGCTTTTATTCAATTCACGACTTTGATTATTTCCTGAAAAGCTTAAGTCAAGATGGAGTGGCCCATTCAAGGTTATTCAAGTGTTTCCCCATGGAGCTTTGGAGTTAGAAAATGAAAAAGTTGAAACTTTTAGGTTAATGGGCATAGGTGCAAGCATTACTTTGGAGTGTCATTCTCACAAGAAAGGGAAGTGCTTTCTTTCCTTTCACTCACTTTTTTTATGATTTCATATGGAATGGTCAAGCTAATGACCTTAAATTAGCATGTTTGTCTTTCATTTGTTTGTCTTTATTTTAGTGTGGTTTTGTTTTGATTTGATAATATTTAGTTTGGTTCAACTTGTTTCGCCCTTCATTCTCTTATTGTGTAGGTTCCCGATGATACGTTTTGAGGTTCATTGAAGATTTATTATGCATCATAGCTTGTTGTAGGAACAATGGATGAGAGGACAAATGTGTCACCTTCATCAACCCCACCACTATAAGCCCATCTTGCCCTTAATCTCTTTTATTATTCTTCTTATGATTTGTGTTTTGTTTTTCATGGTTTTGTTTGTTGGTTTTGGATGTTCTCTTTTTCACATTGAGGGCAATGTTTTGTTCAAGTGTGGGGAGGTCATCTTTGCATTTATGTTTGCATTTTTCATGTCATTTAGGATGCATGTTAGGTTAGTAGTATTAGGTGTGTCATTTCCCTTACATTTAAATCTTTTTTATGAATGTGTTACCATAAGATTCTATCATGCTAGTTGGAATGAGATTAAATGCATGTGTGAACTTAAATTAGGCTACTTGAGTGGAAAGTGAACCATGTGGAGCGATGAAATTAGTTGGCCACATAAGCTTACTCAAAACTTGACAGTTGAATAATAAGGTAATGCATAGAATCATAATAGATTTTCATTTGAGCCTATGTGAGGAATTGAGCCTTTATGACTCCATTCTATAGTCATTCCATTTCCTTGTTTGTGTGATACTTCCTTAGGTAATTACCTTTAGAACTTGCTTTGAATCAGTTTAAATCTACTGGATACATGCTAGATAGAAATGATTAGGGCCTTCTTGCTTTAACCTTTGACTTAAATGACCTACCATTTATTAACCATTGCTTGACCCATTGAGCCTTTAACCTTTTGTTTCTTGAAATCACCTAATTTTAAAACCCAAAAACCCCATTAGCTTGTCTAATCATAAGTTAATGAAGTGTTAAGTGATACTTTAGTGTGGAATCACAAGTTAAGAGCACATTGCATATAATTGTTATTTTATGTTCATTATTTCTTTATTATGATTAAAAAATCAAATGAAAGAAAAGAAAATAAAAGAAAAAGGAATAACATGCAGTAGCTTCAATAAGTGCAGAGTAGCAGTTGTATCCATGTGCATAACTTATAAGTTTATGTAAAACCCCAAACTTTTCTTTTCACGTGTCTATAAAATTTCATTTCGTGTGAATGATGTTTTCATGCTAATGTAAATTTTATTTTCTCAAAAAGGTGAATTAGAAACCTAACCCTGAATGATAAGTATTAAAGTCAAATGATAATCTAAAAATATTGGAGTTGACTAGTATGGAAATGGGCTAAAAATAAATTCAATCGGTTAGATTGATGATAGATCAAGATTGACCTTGTTTTAAATTATTGTGGAGTAAATTTGAAGCATTCTTGGGCTGAAACATAAGTACTTAAGAATCAACCATAGTTACGGATACTTAAAGTAAATCAATCCAACTTATATGTTCATATATTTAGGTGTAACATGTTTTTAAGTGGACATGAAATTTCTACCGAAATTGGATAGATTTTTCTTAAGCCACTTAATTATTTTGGACTAGAAATAATACATTTACATGTGAATGGACCTTAAGAGGTAGTTGTCATGTACATGAAGAACTTATTATTTTGGAATCAAGAATCTATGAAAACCATATGTTGTCACGTTTATGAAGGAGTAGATGTGAGGGAGATAAAATTCATTATATATGAGGCCAATATCTGGTATAAACGTGTGTCATTTTGGTGTGACAAAATCAGAACAATTTATTATATTTGAGGGTCAAGAATTGCCATGGATGATGATAGTTGTGCATTAGTGTGTGTTTTCCTAAGTATTTGGCATGTGTTTCTTACATAACAAGTTGTTATTATTGTGTTTTAGGACTTATTTTGTGTGTTTTTGTTTAGTTTGATCTTCATAGTTGTTCTTTTGTGTTTGATGTTGGTTTCGGGTAAGAATTGATCATTTTGGTGTAGGAATGGAGGGTGTCCACCTTTTGATTGAGCTAGGGATTAGTACCTTGGAAGTGAATGCATTATTTCCAGCTAACTCCAAGGCTTTAAGGACTATATGCCTCTAATGTTACTGCATCTCACATGGGATGGCACATAATGAACATAAACAGAAAGATGGAATAATGAGCCATTCATCAGATGCACTAGCATGGAAACATTTCAATAACACCTATTATAAGTCTGCAGCTGAAAGTCAAAATGTGAGGTTGGGATTGTTACATTTCAATAACACCCATTATAAGTTTGCAACTGAAAGTCAAAATGTTATGTTGGGATTGTTAACGAATGAATTCCAACCTTTTGGTCAATCCAAACAACAATATTCATCATGATCAATCATAATGTCTCCTTGTAATTTGCCTCCATGGATGTGTATGAATGAGACATATATGTTATTGACAGTGATTATGCCAGGGCCTAAAATCCAAAGAATAAAATTGATGTATTCTTACAACCATTGGTATCTAAATTGCATCATCTTTGGGAATATGGTTTAGAGACATATGATGTGTCTCTTAAACAAAATTTTGTGTTGAGAGCAGCTTTAATGTGGATATTAGTGATTTTCTGACATATGTTATGTTGTCCGGATGGAGCACAGTAGGGAAATTAGCTTGTATTTATTGTGGCAATGATTCTGATGTGTTTTATCTTCTAAACATGGCCAAAACATCTTAGTTTGACAACTACAGGAAATTTCTTCCTCCAGATCATCTATTTAAATGCAATAAACAAAAGTTCATTAAGAATAAGATGGTACAAACACTTCCTCCCCCTCACAAAGCTAGTGAAGAGATATTGCAAGAGATTTATGAATTAGGGTTGCTGAAAGTTACATAACTTAAAGCTGATGAAGTTAATACAAGCATTAGTAAAAACTTTGGTTGGAGAAAATGAAGCATCTTTTGAGATTAAATATATTAGAAAACTAATTTGATACCTCATAATCTAGATGTGCATATTGAAAAAATATTTTTGAAAATTTGTTCAATACCATAATGAACATTAAAGGGATGACAAAGGACAATGCAAAATCACGAGATAATTTGAAGTTTTTTGTAGAAGGAATGAGATAAAGATCTTCACACCGGTAAATATCCGAAAGCATGTTACACTTTGCACACAAAAAAAGAAAATTTTGTGTGAATGGTTGAAAAGTCTAAAGTTTCTCGATGGATATGTTTCAAACTTAGTAAGGTGTGTGAACATAAGGAAGTACAAATTATTTGGGATGAAAAGTCATAATTGTCATGTGTTTATGTAAAGGATAATTCCTATTACATTTTGGGATTTGCTATCAAATAAGGTTTAGGAAGCTATAATAGAATTAAGTTTGTTTTTCAAAAGCTTAAAATCATCTGAAATAAAGTTGATTGAAATGGAAAACTAGAAAGGGAAATTCCAATAATCTTGTGCAAATTAGAAGGATTTTCCCTCCAAGCTTCTTTGATTGTATGGAGCATCTACCTGTGCATTTAACACATGAGGTTAAACTTGCTAATCCAGGTCAATATCGATTGATGTATCCATTTGAGAGGTAATTATAGTAAATATTTACATTGGAGTTATATCATGTTTTAATCACAAAATTGTATATCAATAGCTATTTGTAATGTAGGTATTTGCATCACTTAAAGAAAAATGTCAAAAACAAAGCTAGAGTTAAAGGTTCGATATTTAATGCTTATTTATTGGAGGAAGCAAATACATTTTGTTCACATTATTTTAAGCCACATGTGCACACAAGAGAAAGAAAAGTTCCTCGTAATGATGATGGGGGAGTAACGGGTGATGTTGATGGTAACTTATCCATTTTCACATATCCTGGATGAACACATGGATGGTCAATAAGAAGAATGTTAACAGAGAAAGAAATAGAGGCTACCCATGGCTACATCTTATTGAAATGTCAAACCTTTCGTGTAGTAAGTTGAAGTTGATTTTCAAATTGATTTTTTGGTTTTTCGAAGTTATTGTTATTCACAACTAAAATATATAATAATGCCTTATAAGAGAAATGGTTACGCGAGCTAATGCCCAAAAAACACAGGATGATTTCAATAAAGAAGTTGAAAGACACTTTCCTTGATGGTTCAAGGAATATGCAAGTTTTGACTTACAATTATTGAAATGGTTGAATTATCATATCAAAGTGTTCAAATGACATTATACTATTTAATATGATAATTTTTTTTAGGCCTCAGAAAATCCAATAGAGAACAAGTTCATATGTAATCTTGCGAAAGGACCTTTGTGAACTATTAAATTGTATCTGGTGTATTTCGTTAATGGATACAAATTTCATAAAGAATATCATAGTCATAGCATGACAATAGTAAATGGAGGGGTATACATATAGGAAGAATTGATAGATTGCTATGATAAAATTATTGAGATACTTGAAATTGAGTACCTTGCATTGCCAATAAAACGGAGTGTGATATTTAAGTTTGTCTAGTTTGATTCAACTTCTAATGTTGGTATAAAAGTGCACAGTTGATACAATCTAGTTGAAATCAAGCAACGAAGAAGATTTAGACAATTTGAACATTTCATATTAGCGATGCAAGCGATCCAGGTGTATTATGTCCTTTTTCTCAGCTTACGATGAGATAAGTCAGATTAGTTGGCCGTTTGTAAAGTAAAACTTAGAGGTGTTTTTGAATTACATGGAAAAGGAGAAAATAAGATAATTGAAAGTGAAGCGTTTCAGGAAAATGTTTATGAAATAAATGCATGTGTTACATATGATAAGAATGAACCTTTGAACGATCCAAATAATGAATATGTTGAAATTTTTACTGGAGGGGATTAGGAGGGTGAGAGATCTAAAGAGGAGCTTGAGTTTGATTCTAAATCTTTAGAAAAAGAAGATGATGATGATTTTAATTTTGATTTACAATTAAGTGATCAAGATAGCGATTAATTTGTGTTTGTAATAGAATATTATATGAATAAATCTATTATTGTATCAATAATATATTGTTATATATTCAATTTATATTGTTCTATTACTATAATATTCAATAAAATGTGAATTTCAGGTTCAAAATATGTCACCAAAGAGAAAATAGGATATGATGTGGCCAAGGTTAAGGTTACCACAATTTGCAGTCAGTTACTTTATAGGTGAAGCATCACATGCAGCAGTTGCTACAGAATCAGGTGTTGTACCTCTAGCTACTATATATCCAGATGAGGCATCACCTTTTTTACCTGCTCCTACACCATCCAACAGCCCTGCTTCACCATCCACCACCCTTATGCCGACATAGATATCAGGGGTAAACATTGTGGATAAAGAAGGCAACCTCTAGCCTAGAGATAAAGGAGTAGATGGAGAACGTATATCACAATAATCAATAATTTATAAGTGAAAATACATGCATGATAACACCATAGGTTTATATTGAAGTTATAGGTTTTAATTTGAAAATGATCTAAAATTGCTTATATATTAGGTTGGTTCCGTCTAAAACGTGCTCAAGAAACATGGCATCCAAGTTCAAAGAGAAGATTGATCTTGAGGGTTATATATGGCAGAATGTCTCTCAAGCAATAAAGAATTTTTATTATCAAGAGTGTACAAAAAATATATTCATTTGTTTTTTATCTAATTAATTTTATACATTAATTAGATAAATATTGTAGGTTATAAGTATTTATAGTATGTTTTCTTTTTTTCAAAAAGTATTTTTTTGGGATTTCAAATTTGACACAGGAAGTTTTAAAGTATGGGAGAGGCAAGCTCGTACACGTTATAAAGACTTTTTTGGTGCACTACACATGACCGGTGTACGACCTCTATATATATCTAAAGAAATATGGAGTCGTTGGCCGCAATATTGGACATCACCTGAGGCAATGTCAATTTCAAAATGTAATTCTGCCAATAGACATTGAGAATCAAGGGGAGAGAGTCTTCCCGTACACACTAGAAGATCTATTACCCACCAGGAGCATGCAGAAAAACTTGTAAGTATCTACACTTTACATTTATATCCTGATCTTTTTACTTTGATGTATTTCAATTTAATTTGATGTGTGAATTTGGAATAAAATTATGTGTATTATGGAAAATAATAATGTTATAAATATTGGTGTTATATATGACTATATTTTTTAGTTACTTTCGTTGTTCAACAGGGGATAAACATCATAAAAATAGAGAAAATTCTGCTGAAATTTTTAAAAATTGTAGTTCACTTATAACATTTTATTCTGATGTAGGAAAAGTCTATGGACAGGAAGCCTACACCCTGTCAGTTCTTTTTGCACATCAACAGTAAGAAGCATGATGGTGTGACCTTTGTCAATACTCGATTTAGAGAACTTAATATATGTGAAATTTATGCTTTAATATTAAGTGTTAATAATTATCACTTATTAACATAAACATTGTCTCCTGATATAACCAAATACAAGAAAGCATTCAATGACACTCTCAGCACTCCAAAACTATTAATGAGAGTTAGACATATCTTGATGCAGTAGGTATTAAGGACCGTCGTGGAAGGATCTTCGGCTTAGGTTCATTTGCGAACACATGCTATTCGTAATCCTCCACGTCCAATATAACTACATCCAGTAGGCGATCGACAACTAATGAGAGAGTAGTTCAGCTTGAGAGCATAGTACAGATACTGGCAACTCAGTTGCAGCAATCGATAGAGCACATAAATCAGCTTCGTAATGAAATGGATGAGTTGAAAGAAAGAGGCAGCACCTCATAGCACCAGTCAAACCATCCGCCTTCACCAATTGCATAGCTTAGTTTTGCTACTCTCAAGTCATTTTGTATGAATTACATATTTATTGTTGTAGATAATAATTTTTTATTATCAATTAAGATAATTTTTACTTTATATTACCATTCAACTTACTATTTTGATAAATTAAATATAAAAAATTCAATATATTATCATTAGATAACTGTAGAAATTAAATATCAATTATAAAATTACCAATTAAAATTGAAGAATAAAAAAACGGTGCATTTACCAACAGAATCATCATAATGGTCAGTAAATTTGGTATTAAATTTACCAACAGAATAAGAACATTCCGTTGGTAAATAATTTACCGACGGAAAAACTTACCGTCACTAAATTTTCCAACAAAACTTCACCATCGTTAAATTTACCGACGCGTATACAATGTCTATCATTAAATTTGCCAACAGAAAATAAATTACTGTCGCTAAATGTTCCAACAGATTTTCAATACTTTGTCTGTCATCAATATTTACCGATGGTATAGAAATATTCTGTCGGTACAGTTACCAACGGACTTAAAAATTATAACGACGGAAAAAAATTGTTTGTCGGTAAATTCTCGACGGAATATTCCTATTTTGTTGCTAAAAATTACCAACAGTCGTTTTCCCAACGATTCATGCGGTTGGTGATTTCTGTCGACAAATTCACTTGCTGATGGAAAATCTTCATATTCTGTTGGTAATTTTTGTCGCTAAATACTCATTGTCTTGTAGTGTCTTAAGTAAAGAACGAGAGGGAGTTGACTATGGGGAAAGAAAACAGTAGTAAAATTGCATCCTTTATAGATAGCAAAGGATTAAAAACAGGTCTTCTTCACACAAACTGTCCGCTTTGTTTTATACTCCTTTCCGAATCTTTGAAAAGATTGGAAAAGTTGCTTAGAGGCAGGAGCGCCCTGCGTCAACTCAAATTCGTCCTACTTTTTACGTATATCAGTTGAAAAGGAATGCCCCAAATTCAAGATCCACTTCGACTGTTCTTTTCTGAATATGGTATAAGATGCTAAAGGAGATTGTTGATCGAAGCCTCAGCTCAAATGTTGGTTCCTTGGTCAAGTCGAGATGGAGAGAGTACTTCATATATACTCTACAAGGTTTGCCAGAGAGGAAAGGAATGACGCGTGAAGGAAACGATTGTTAGTTAAACGGCAGTGTATTTTATTAGAAATCTCATGTTTGTTAATAACGACTAACATAAAGACCATTATTAGTCGTCGAAGGGAATAACAAATTTCTAACGAAATTCCAATTGTCGACTCCCTCTATTTCTTTCCTTCCCGTATCTCTAATCAGGTTTATATTAAATTATTAATTATAATTATTATTTATTATTGTGATTTTTGAAAACAGGATTGATATAAACTTGTAAAGTATACAGTCTATAACTGTACCATATATCATGGACTATTTTTCAAATGTTAAAAATTTTAAGGACTATTTCATAAATATAAAAAAATTATCTAAAACGTTACCCGGTATTAACCGATACCGATACAATACCATATCAAAACTTAATTCAATACCAAATCTAATACAACATTCGCAATTTTGTGTTGAACCGAACTCAGCGCAAATTCTTGATTTTACCTTTCCCACTTTCAAAAACGTTAATAGTATTTCGTCACGGGCGAATCATTTAATTGTAATAGGTTACCAGTGCAACACGCACAGTCTGCGGGTGGCCTCGTTGTTGAAACTTGGAAGCTTCTTTTCCATTTTCTTTTTCTCGGCGGAGGGGGTATAGGTCTCAAGCTCATTTACCACACAAGCCGAAACAATTTCATAGCTTAACACAGTTGATTTTTATCTTTGTTTTTTATACTTTTTCAAGTGATGCTTCCGGATTTACCCCCAAAAAAAAGAGGGGTGGGTAAAGAAGAGAATTGAACAGGCCCTCAAAACATAACCCTGATTCGGATTGAACTTACAGGATTAGGGGACATTTTAGCTTCAAAATAAGTAATTGAATTTACAAAAAGAAAACCAAAAAAAGGACATTATGCTGTCTTGCTTCTGGTCTTGTAGGAGAAAGTAAACAAGACTCCTTGGGGGTTCAGGAAGGGGGGTTTGTACCAGTGGAAAGTAAACAGGACTCCTTGGGGGGGTTCAGGAAGGGGGGCTTGTATCAGTGGATTCTAAGCTCGTTAATCACTTATATGCATTTCAATCTTCCAGGATATACCTGTTTCTTCTGGCCCCAAAAGCAATCCTCTGTCAATGTGGAACACAGCAGGTAAATGAATTAGTGAGAAGCCACTCATGCCCAAATCATCACGATACCACTGAATTGACAGTTCAGTCTTTAACAGTGTATAAAATTCTAAGCTTTTCACTTAACTGAGAATATCTGTGAGTAGGCCTTCATCCCAGTAAGGAAACGAATATAAGTTGGCTTCATTGATCCATTGGAGGGGACTGATCTAATGCTTGGAACAAGGTATTCTGCAACCTGTCACAGGAAAAGTTGTTCACTTTGTTAAGATGCCAGGAGCTTTCTTGTAAACGAACAGGAAGACACCAGCTTTTCAAAACAGATTTCACAGCGTCACAATATGCTATGCAGATGTCGCCAAACAAATAAAATTCTAAACACAAAGCGTAATGTTTGTTTCCGCTGAAAACCTTTCAATAACCAAAGCTAAAACTTAACATCTTGCTGCTTCAGGTTTCTGAATAAATCTTACCACTTCAGCTGGTTCTGCTAACACATTAATAAAAAACTTGGCCTGTAAAAGATCAAATGTTAACTGTCAACCAAAAGCCTATGGAACAGAGATTCCAACAACTAGGTGACAATCATATTGACCTGCTTAGTAGTGGCTCCTGACATTAGAAGATCAGTTGTGACCATTCCAGGCTGCAAAGCAGCAGGGAGGGAAGATAATGAAACTAAAACAAAAATAATGAAATGGAAAAGCAGCAAGACATATGTTTTTTCATAGTGATATATTAAGAGAAAAAGCAGCACTAAGCAGTATTCCCTTGACAACTTCTTACTCTTCATTTATCTATGTAGCAAAACAGTTTCGTTTTCCATACAGATATAACCTGCATCAACAGATTTTAAGCAAATATGCCCAAATAGCCTGGTGTATATGAAACATCAAACCTTAAAGGTGAAGGCATGATACGATTAGTGCCTTAGAAACTGATTACACTCCACGTCAAGCCTCTATCCTAAGCATACTTGGTTAATTAACAACAGAACACACACTTATCCCATGATCAAACTCAAGTCATAAAAGTATGTTACGCATGCATTCGTGGGACAAAAATATGAACGACGCAAAAAGATTACTGCCTAAGATACTGATGCCGTGTGTGAAATAAGGAATCCTAGGTGGTTTAATTTTTGTTATTTCTGTTGTAAATATCTGTTACATGTGAACATAAATCAGGAATAATGGTTAGAATCCCTAGAATTAGCTCCTTAGAAT
>JAOQMS010000004.1:24617519-24636097 GCA_027563885.1 Erythroxylum longipes
CGACGAGCTGTGTAGGATTACCCACTATAGGTACATCCAGGAGGAAGAACAAGGGTAAAAACCCTTTGTTGGGAGAAAAATCTCCGGTTAATCGTCCAGTGACGCGATCCCAGACTCGGGACCGTAACAAAGTATTTCACTTATTTAAAGTTAATGTAAGCTTAAATATTATTAATCTTAAGCCCTTAACTCTGAGCACTACTGCTTTATCGAGATGTATAATCCTCATGCTCCTATTTCCTTATTCTCTTTAGTAAGATTGCATCTTAGGCAATGGATGTACATGAGAATGTTATACATGCATACCTAGTACCACAGAAATACACTCTGCAAACAGATATCCAATTCCTAAGATCAAGTGGAAAGACTCAAATGGTTGTTACCCATCCATAAGCATTCATCATTGAACTTTTATCTTGCGCAAGGAAAGAGCCAACAATGGCAGCATGTGCCACAGCCATGTTCATGTCCTCAGAATCAAAATGATTATTGGTATTGAGGTGTGAAACATACCGAAAGATTATGTACAATGACATTTTGAACATCTTGCATCTGCAACTCTGCCTGTTCAAATGGAAAAACAAGTATAAAAGCAACCTATATTGGCAGTTCCTAAAATCATCATCACATATTCACTCCAATAAAATTTCAAATGTCTCCATATGAAAAATAAGTAAATGTCTCCTCACTAAACTAGTGGAGAATGAAATGAACATGATGGACTTAAATCTGACCAGTGCGGGAATGTAAAAGTTGCCTATCTTGCTCATTCGAAGATGACTAGCATATATCTCAAGATAGATGATTGCATATATCCCAAGAGCAACAGAAAACTCGGGTTGCTTACTCTGTTGCTCATTCAATTAGTTTCCAGATAGCATGCGCAAGCAATAAAAAATCCTCAATAATCACTTTAATATTAGGGATGGCAATGGGTCAATCTTGCTAATTTTTTTGAAATAATTTTTTTAAAATTACAAGTGTAAAATGTCTTTTTTTAATTGAATCCGAACCCGGGTTGCCCAAACTCGGGCCTACCAGAGGCCTAACTTTTCGTTTTGCTTAGAAAAGTTGAACCTCAAATTGGTCTGGGCCTAATTTGGCTCATAGACCAGCCCATTAAAAACACCTAAATTTAAGCTCATGGGTCAGCCCATTGTCATCCCTATTTAATATTCTCAACAATGTGACTCTGAATGTTCCCAACCAACTTAACCAAACCAGCATAAAAGGCACAACCATCCTGAAAGCTTTATGCTTTTGTCCTACAGAATAGTTAATCATCAGGATATCCCATTTACATCAAACAGCATATTCATGTGCAATGCACAAGCAAGGCTCTATTTTGAACTTATAAACATCAACGTGTCCTTCACAACAGAAGGAAAGTTAGAGATTGAAACAAACTGAAAACTTGGGATACATGCAATTGCACTTTAATTTTACGTTTACCAATAATAAACAGAAAAGATAGTGAAAACTTACAGAAAAAGTAACACTTCAACAGGTCCATCATAAACAGAGCACAAGCATGGAAATCAAATCTAGAATTTGTATAAATGTGCATTAATCGCCTCACATCCCTTTTCTGATTCATGTGAATGAAAATATGAACTGCTAGATTGAAATCTGAGCGTCAACTAATTAAGACTAATATGATTATAGTTGCATATGAATGACACAAGCATGGATGAATACATGACTTAAGAAGAATAGTTCTTCAGTGACTAGATGTGTACCTGCAATGATTTTGTTAAATGCACCACACTGCGTTTAGTTGCTCCATATGCAGCAAACCTGGATAAAAACAAAGTGATAACTCAATCATCAATGAAACAGCCAGTCATTTAAGAATAAGTAATAAAACAAATTAAGCATATAACATTCGAGTGATCCAATTGCAGCAGGTAAGGAACTAGGATGCTGTTCAGAGCAAAATTGCAATGGGAATCCACTTGATGGTCAAGTCTGAGAGTAGATAAACCCCTATAAGATTGCACCAGTGGTCTTGTCCTTGAAAGCCCAAGACTCTGACCTCATTGCATCATATCTATAAAATTTGTTTAATACCACTAATGCAAACTTATAATGATAACTTTCAGCTCAGAGTATAGAGTTAGCGGGAGATTTTTGTTTTAACGTCTAGGGGGGAATGGGGCTAAGATAGCAGAAAGAACAGAAATGACAACTAATTGCAGCAAAAGAAGTTGGAAGAATCCCACATGATTTAAGGTTCAAAAAATAGACATGGAATGGCATCGAGGAAATTCAAGGAATAGAAGCAATCATAGGACTATCTTCAAATTACTAATATGATCAAGCTGGTTTTAGAATTCACACCACTAACCATAACCCACCCATATCAGAGGGTGTTTTCTCTTCTTTGCCAACCATTTGCTACAATGTTGGACAATTAGCGACATCTAGTTCGAAGGGGTGAAAGACAAATATTGATATAACTGACAAACAAGCTTTGGCAGAACTGAGATTACAAATAGCCTTCAAGATGAGTGAGGATGTTGAGGTCAAAGGCAGACAATGCCATAACTCGTTATTCACACATAAAAATCAAACAGCCAACAGAGAAAATTTGTGAAACTCAAAATAAGCCAGAGAGCATGTCCCTGCTGCCAACAGGAATTGAAGAATCATAGCAGCAGAGGTAAGAATTATGATTAAATGTTCTATGGGCAAAGAAAGCAACGCTGTTAAATTACAGAAATATAAAAATATAAGGATAAACATCTCAACGTTATGTGCTGCAATACATTTTTCTACAAAGTCCAGTAAAATCGTGATTCAAGAAACTCCAACCATATTGAAGAAATACCTAGGAGTTGGTCTTCCGTCTGAACCAGCTCCATCAGTATTAAATATGTGACCCCCTCGAGGCTGGTTCAGCATCATTTTTATTGCCTTCAATTCAGTTAGGCATAAGAAATATGCTCAGAATTACCATTATATATGCAAAAGAAATAGAAAAGAACTAACAGAGAGAGAAAGTGAGAGAAAATCTTTTTACCTCTCTACAACATATCATCAGACCAAGAGTGTTTGTAGTAACAACTTCACTGAAGAAAAAGAAACTCTAAAATTTAAGAGATATTACAACGAAATAAACAACTTAAAACAAGGAAAAACAGCAGCAGTATATGACAAAAGGCCAAATATGTCATTCCTTACATAAGATCATCATCTGATGCTTCAGCTAAGGGCTTAAAACTATATGCATTTGATCCTGCATTATTAATCTGCATCATTCTCAACATGAGGTAAGAGAGTAACAGCATAACTAAGCCTAGTCAAATTGAAGGAAAAATCAACGTTACAAGGCAAGACCCATTTGAGTAAATTGTTTTTGTGCTCACAATGTAACAAGTGCTCTGTTAGAGTGGTTAGGTTGGTTGCAAGTTTGTAGGTGGTAATATTTTTGTTAAACATATTAATTGAAAACTCAAGATGAGCTAGAAAATTATGTGAAGTACTCTTTCAATAAGCTTGCCAATGTGCCAGTTATTTTGTCTTTCAGATTCTTTGCAACTTCAACCAAAAAAATGAAATAGTGATCACAATTATGCAAACTTCCTGATATACTATATGCTCATTTACATGGTTGTTTTGGAAGATCCACATAAGTCCACTATGATATCGAATATTCTAAATGAGATTCTTTTACTAACTACAACAAATGGAAAGCATAGGCAGTCTACAATGAAACGTAGGGACTATGTACCCATATGTCAATGAATTTTAGGTTTTCTTGGGCAAATGCAGC
Organism: Erythroxylum longipes; assembly: GCA_027563885.1. Classification (NCBI taxonomy): domain Eukaryota; kingdom Viridiplantae; phylum Streptophyta; class Magnoliopsida; order Malpighiales; family Erythroxylaceae; genus Erythroxylum; species Erythroxylum longipes. Next base: position 24,621,295 of record JAOQMS010000004.1, read on the forward strand.
TAAATCCTTGACATCCTCTCCTTTCCTAACATCACAAGTTGTACCCTGCAAAAGAAGAATATAATATTCATAACCGCAAGTTTGATATGAGATACTTTTAGTGAGTTAGACAATAGAGAAAAATGAGACACAACAAAAGAAGACATATAACAATTAAAAAGGAGGAGAAAAGAGTCATGAAGGAGGTACCCACACACGGCGCTGTCCAAATTCTTCTCTCAGACTCTGAAGAGCAGACTCTACCCTTTCAGCTGCCAAAAGTTTCAGGAAGCAATGATATTTTGTATGAAAACAAGCTTCACACTTTTACTATGAAGCTTGAAAAAAGTTTCAAGAACCAATGATATTTTTATTTGCAAACACAAGCTTCACACTCCTTCAAAAATTAACTTGTGTCGTTATTATTGATTTTTGCCCTCAAACACCGGGCATTCAACTCTTGAAGTTATTGATGGTCAACAAAATATTCGAATACAGAGAGGTTCCGCCTGTGAATGGATCAGCTGATCCAGAAAAGTGACCCTTGATATCTAGAGCTAAAAACTGAATACAAAGAGGATTGAGTTTTAGAGTCTTGAAGATAGAGAATAAAAGGTCAATTCCCAAACAGGGATCTTTAGGGTATAGATTTTAGGAAAAGTCATATTGCTGCCAAAACCTAAATTAACACCTAAAGATATTGAATGGTCACTTTCGTACCAGCTAAGTACATCCAATTATGTTGAACTCTCATCTCCTAATCATGCTTGTCATACCATAGCCTACCAGCATCAAAGTGCATACTATGTCTAGCCCTAAACACAACATCCAAACTAAAAGTAGTATGATCTTTGTGCATATATATTTTACAACTAATAGGCTCAGGAACAAGGGAAGATTGGATCCCACAGGACTTGGCAGAACAGATTTCTCACTCCCATGGCAATCTTGTTTTGTGAGAGCTTTCCATAGATCATAGACGAAAGAGTCACATACTCAATCTGCTGATATTGGATAAAAAAAATGAATTGATTAAAAGAGTAAAATTGTTCAATGGTTTCAATAAGACTAGACCAATGGAAGCAGAATCTTCAAATTATTTTGTGGACAAAAGATCCAAGACCCTTACAATCATTAACTTCCAAAATTTTCAACCAAAAGTTTTGATACTCAGATAGCACTTCTTAAACAACATAAAACTTTTGGCTTAGAGAAAGCTAGGTTTTATGATCTGAATAGATGTACGATTACAGCTTACCTGATCTTGAACAAATTAGTACATTGTCGCCGGCTTTTAGGAATTCTTTAGCCAGTGCATAACCTATTCCTGAATAAGACAAAACGAGAGATTACAATATTCAGGATCAAATAACCAATTAATTTTGAAACTGAAACAATAAAGAAAAGAATAGATACACACAGATAGTTGAACATACAGTGAGAGAGAGAATATGAAGTTCAAGTATGTTACATTTTTTAAAAACTAAATAGTCTTCAGGAGAAAAATTATATGTGAAATTCTCATCAAAAACAGAATCCAATACCAGGGCATAGCAAGGAAGTTGATGGACAACATACAACAGTATTTAGACATTGGACGAAATTGCAGTCACGCACTAAACTAACACTAGCTGAAAAACCTCTGCCCTTGGACGGCAAATAAATAACCTAGAAGCAAAAATCTCTATTTGTGTGACATATATACATTCACGTGAAATTGAGGGGAGGAGGAAGGATAGGTTGAAGACTATTCAACACCAAAGGCCATCCAAATGACAGATTAACGCAAACATTATTATTTTAAAAAAAGGCATAAACTTGAAGAAGCTGAGAACCTTTAGTAGAACCAGTGATTAAGACGTTGAAAGGGGGGGACATGGGGTTTGTGTTCATTTGAAGAGTTTGGGATTTTACCACCGGAGACTTTAAGTTAAGGGTTTGTTTTTGTTGGGAAGCAAAAGTGAATAAGGATGGAGTGCGGAGATAGTGTTGCGAAGATGAAGGAGGAGAATGAGGGAGAAGGAAGAGACAGAAAGATGAAGAAGAAGAAGATTGGAGAATGGAAGCTGAAGCAGAAGAAATTGGCATTGCTAATATTCCCAGGGCCACGTCGTTGTGTTAAGTCTGCTTGCTAGTTGCTATTCTATCCACACTGCTTTACCTCTGTATAACGGATTGTGATAAATTAAGGACCGTTTGGTTCTACTTGTTTGTCTGTTGATGTTTTAAGTTTATGTTTTTTGTTTTTTTATTTCTATTTTTTCTTTTAAAAAAACGAAAACATGTTTAATTGAGATTTGTAATATAAAAATTGAAAACAAAAATTTATTTAATTAAAATTTGTAATAAAAATTTAAAATAAAATTATGTTTGATTTTTTCATCCTATTTTTATTTTTTGTAATTATATAATACATTCCTTTGCCTATGAATAACAGGTACAAACTCTTGCTGTAAATTGTAATATTTAAAAATTTATGAATATTTATTATTCTTTTTATTTAATGCTTTGATTTAATATTATTTATTATATGATAAAATTGTAACATTTTAAGTATTTTGTATTGTATCTTATTTTATATTTATATGATCTTTTTTCATATTAATTGTAATTATTATTTATATGTTAAATATGTGAAAGTTAATATTAACATAATTAATAAATTTTTTTATTTCAAATTTTTATTATTATGAATTTTTTAGATAGGTTAAATGTGAAATTATAAATTATATAGTACAATATATTAAAAGACTACTTTGTAATTTTTTAAAAATGACACAAAACATACCTGTTATTGATCGGTATTAGTACAGTACTGTACCAAAATCAAATCTGATATTGTTATCAATAAAATATTCATAACATTGCTTTTAACTAGCACCAATTTTTTGACAAAAAGAGAAGCAAGAAAGTCACACATCTTGAGGGAGCAAAAACGTTCATGAATCTTAGTCATTAATGTAACCATTAATTAAAACTATTGAGAAACCTACAAATAACTTCCTTTTTGCATCTAGTAGGACCTTTACTTTCTTTTTTTAGTCTCAAGAAAAGCTTTTATTGATTCTTCCTCCACTTATTTGTAGTTATTCCTTTTAAATCTTACTTGCCTTTATTAATATGTTATCTTGAACCTTAGTTTTTCTTTAGATGATGCCTCATTCGGTCAGTTTATTCTAATTCCAGTTTTTCTTTAAGTCATTACTCATTCGATCAGTTTCTTGTAATTTCAATACTTCTAGGCATAAATTTAAGAGGTTTAGAATGTCTAGCAACACTGAGTTAACTGAGAAAGGTGAAGATAAAAGTTATCAAATGATCACTATTCAATGTGAGCTAACGATCAAATTTAAGTTAGAAGGTTATTGGAGTAAAAATGGATCGGATGATCTAAAGGGAACGAGGATTTTATTATCCCTCCTTATGTCAACATAAGGTGCACTCACATATTTTAGTAGATTTATTTCTTCAAACTTAGTGCAACTAGTGTCTATTATAGTTTTAATTATAAAATGAGACTTCCTCTTAATGATTTTTATCTTGAAGTCTTAGAAGAAATAGGTCTAGCCATAGGTTAGCTTTATCCCATTTTTGGTGTCTTATTGCTTGATTATACGTGATATAAAATCTAAGAAACATAGAGCATACCATAGACTTATTTAAACTTATGCATCAATTCTATCCCTAGGGTAACCTCCTAGGTTAGCATAGTTTAAATGTCAAACTTGGAATAAGTTTGAATAAGGTACTAATGGGAACTCAAAGATGGACGAATAATTTTTTGTTTTTAGCCTTAAAGGATGATATTAAGTTAAGGTTAGGGCAAGTAAGAGAAGTGGTTGATTTGAGTTTCAATAAGAGATTAAAAAAAAGTCAAAGGATTTCATAGCCTCATTTTCGCAGGCCTTACTAGATTCAAAGAATCCACTTTTTCCTATGAAATTGTTGCTAGAGGAAGAACTATTGTTAAAGATTGGTTGATCTACTAAATCTGTAAACATATAAGTTAATTGTAATAAGTTATTAAAACAGGAGTAATCTAGAGTGTCAATCCAATAGAGAACTATATTACTATATGTTGATCTTTGTTAAATAAGAAAATTAAACAAAACAAAAGATCTAGTTTTGATATAAATAAACTGATAAACTAACAAAATAAATCAAATAAATAAACCTTAGGAATTCGAGGTTTATTTATATGGATACCTAATTGTCATACACAATTGATTATTTAGGTTGAAATGATAATTAACTTATTAAATATATATCCTTTGTTGAGGTACAGAGGTATATTTAACTAGCAACTGCATCATCAACAATTTAACCTAATAAAACTCATCAAGCATAATTAATTTATATAGTTATTATTAAAATCTACGATATCATTGTTATCAAGTATTAAGTATTTATTCTCCTACTATAATGATCATACTTCAAATGTTATTCTATCATATAATCCCTATGATTGAATATAAGGTGGCGAATTACAAATATAACAATTAAGATTAAAGAGAATAAATTCAACTGATAAATAAACAAACCTATGTATAAATAAGTAAATCAATAATTATAAGCTACATCTTTATCCCTAACTAAGATAGCTACTAAACATAATAAAAAAAATAAAACACAAACAAATAAGTCTCATTATAAAAGAAAATAATAGAAGAAAGAGATGAGAGAAGTTGTCACTAGTTTCCTTAATTCTTGCTCTAATTCTTCCTTCTTGATATATAAATAACAAAAAAATATAAAAATAAATAAAAACTAAGAAAGTTTACTATAAATCAAGGGTAGTCAAAGAGTCGCCAAAAATATGCTAATGTTGGCTATAAATCTAAGAAAAGTCTAACCTAAATCTAATAGAAGTTTACTAAAATTCTTTTAGATTAACTCCAATACAACTATCCATAACTAAGATTATTAAAATAAAGTTTTATATGACTGACACTTGAAGAATTACATAATCACATAAATTAGGTTTGAGAACTAACACCTATAATAAATCCAAAATTGGTACATGTTATCAATCCAAGACTAGCACAGGTCTTGTTCTGCTTTTCTTACTCATCACTAGTTGTTGTGCAACCAACATGACATGCTTTATAACCAAAAATTATTTACTTTTTTTGTATAAAATAAAGATGAGTCCAATTTCAGTTGTACTTATGTTTGAAATTGGTTTACAAAAGACAAGAACCTATTATAATCCCAGGTTCAATGCTTGTTATGATTTTCTCCTTTAGATTCTCCAAACTTCACCTTCTTTAAGTTAGAACTAGATATATTTCTACAAGATAGTATCAAGTAAAAGCTTGTGGGATATGTTGACTGTACTAAGTGGGATTAAGAATTGATAGGTGTGATTCGCATCATGTTTTAGGGTTTAATTTATTATGTATTAAGTATTAATTTGAGTGTTTAGTGTGTGATTAGGTTAGAATTGTGTTAGTTTATGTGTTTAAGTGTTTATATGGGTTAGTATAAGTCTTTGAGCTTAAATATTATATTTTTAAGGTACCTTGATGTGTTTGTTAGTGTTTCAGGGCTAACGTCGAAGAACAAAGAAGTTTTGAAGACTTTCAAGCCGAAATCAAAACCCACGATCGTGGCACAATAGGCCACAATTGTGACAGAAACATGTGAGACAGCCCACGATCGTGGCCTAATGGATCATGATAGAAGACTCTACCCCATCCTACGATCGTGGCATTGGGCCACGATCGTGATAGAAAGGTTTCATGCTGGCCACAATCTGGCAGGCATCGTAGCCTGCGTTGGGCAGACATGCAAACGAGAGGAAAAGTCAAGTTTCGAGAGATTTTTCAAACCGTTTCAGCCCTGAAAAGCCCTAGAGCTTCCAAGGTATTTAAAAAAAAAAGATGAAAGCTTTTGCATCAGCCACAATCCCGATCTCTAGAGAGCTTTATCGAGAGATTGAGGAACGAAACGAAGGAAGAGAGACACAGAGAAGAAGCCTACGCGAATTACTTCCCGAAATAGGAAGTTTCCTGTCGTTGCTGCCTCCATCATCCATTCCACTCGTATTTGCTGATTTTATTTCAATTTTATTGATGTATAGAATTGGGATAGTCGTTGAGAATATGATTGTTGAAAGTTGATATTTGTCTAAACTCACCTTCGAAAATTTTGTCTTTAAAATTAATGAATTTTGATTTACTACGTTTTTATTGAATTATTTGTTATTCAATTTCTGCACTTCATAATTTGATAACAAACTAAGAGGGTGAACCGAGTGAAAATCATTAAATTGCGCTAACGAGAGTTAGGTAGTTTAATCAATCAAGAATTGAATCAAACTGGTAAATTTGTGTAACGAGAGATCTTGCATAGGTTTTCGGTAGTTTATTGGACAACTTAAGATCTAATTTAGGTTTTGGGATAAATTGTGAATTGAGAGGTTGCAATTTCTCATAATCTGATTAGGGTTAATAATTGGGGTTAATGATTACAACTCGAGAGAGAGTAATCAACCCTAGGACCATCTAGGATTCGTAATTCAATAAACTCATAATCAATCAGTTTTCATTAAAGTCGGATAAAAATTCTTTTTCTCTTAATTGGTAGTTTTAAGCTGTTTTGTGATTGGGTTGCAATTGTTATCTTGTTTATATTTCCATATTTGATTATTAGAATTAATTGCAAGATTGAAATCTTTTCTTGTTTAGTTTTGTTCATTGAAGTATTGTGAATTTAGTTTAGCCTTAGATTTTAGGAGTAGATTAACCCTTCTCGTGGGATTGACACCTTAGGTATTACGCGAATGACTCGTGCGTTTGCGAACTATTGAGGTTTAAAAATATTAAAACTTTGTCATATCAGAACCTATGACCAAGATTTTGGTGTCGTTGCCAAGGAGGCAATTAATTTAGTTTTATAGTTTAAGGCGCTTAGTTTAGTTTTTAATTTTTGTTTTTATCCTTTCATTTTATTTCAGAAATCGTGCTCTTGCATGAACATAAGAGTCACGAGAGGTTTGATTTGTGCAGCTGAAACATTAGACTTAGATATCACTCGACTAGAACGAACCCTTAGGAAAGTTCGACGAGAAGAAGAAGAAAAGATCTTGCAATCAACAATGGCCGAAGAATTTCAGCAGAACATGGACTACGGAGTGAACTAAGGATGTCAACAATAAACCCTGATGGACTTTATAAGGCCGGAGTTCAATGCAGCAAGTCAAGGAGTAGCTAGGTCGTCGGTTTAAGTAGCCTCCTCTGAGATAAAACCAGCCCTCCTCAATATGCTTTAGCAGAATGTGCAATTTTATAGACTAGCAAATGAGGGCCCAGATGCACATATAGTGAACTTCCTCGAAATCTATGATACTTTCCGATATCATCAGATGTTGCAGCCAGAATTCGGCTGTTTCCCTTTACCCTTAGAGATAGAGCGAAGGCTTAGTACCATTCCCTTAGCCCATCTAACATCACGACGTGGGATCAGCTAGTTCAAGCCTTCTTAGATAAGTATTTCCCGTTGACCAAGACCACAAAGATCATCAAGGAAATCACCGATTTCCAGCAAGGTGACAGGGAATCAATTTACGAAGTGTGGGAGAAATACAAGGATTTGCAAAGGAAGTGCCCACACCGTAACTTACCTAGGGAATTCCTATTGCAAACTTTCTACAATGGAGTAAACCCACCGATGAGAGGCACAATTGACGCAGCTTCAGGAGGATCATTGATGAAGCAAAAGAGTTGATAGAGGAGATAAGGAGCAATAGCTATTTGTGGACGAACAAGCAGGGCAGGGTAAGCAACCTACTACCTTCAGAGAGCAAAAAGGAATTGTGGCAGTCGATCAGATGATAGAAATGTAGGTGAAGATCGACAACCTGACGAGATAGCTCAACAGTATGAAGGCTTCGTCTTTAGCTCCGATGAAAGTCGTACAACTTAATTATGAGCTCTGTGGACATATAGACCATAATACCGTGGACAGTTACTTGATGAAGGAAGACAATCAAGAGCAAGTAAACTATATGGGAGCGCACTATGGCCTAGGAGGGGGAAACAATCCCTACTCCAATAACTACAACCCTGGGTGGAAGAATTACCCTAGTTTCTCCTGGACGAACAACGCTAGAGGACAGTTCAGGCCACAAGGACAATTGGGCTTTCAACAAGATAAAGCAAGCCCGATGTAATCAAAGTTGGACAAGATCTTAGATAAAATTAGGGGCATGGAGGATGCACATCGGAGGCTTGAAAGCAAATTCGAACAAGTAACGAAAGACCATGCCTCGTCAATGCATAATCTGGAAGTCCAAGTAGGATAATTAGTGGAGGCAATGTCTACCCAGAATGCAAGATCCCTTCCAAGCAATACTGAGTCTAATATGAAAGAACAGATTATGGCTATCAGTTAAACCTAGGATAAGGAACCTGAATAGGTGAAGGAAGAAGGAGATAGAGGAGAAGGTCAAGTAGTTAAGGAGTTCCTTCCAAGTGAGCCCGTAAGTGAGCTAATAAAGGCAACTCAACCTGGAATCTCATACCTTATCTTTACTCAACGGAAGCCAATTGCAAGTGGGATAGTGAGGAATTTGAAGGAGATTGAATCAAACAGGGTCGAGGAAGTGACGAAACAACTACAAACGAAGCTCACATTAAAGGAATCTGTCAAAAAGAAGGTTAAGGGGCGAATATCGGAAGAACACCCTAATGTTGCACAGAAGAAAGAGGACCTAGGGGATTTTTATATTCCTTGCAATATCAATGGAGTCATTATAGACAGGGCATTCGCGGATTTGGGAGCGAGTATCAATATGATGCCCTACACCTTTAGTCAAAAGTTGGAGTTAAGAGAGTTAGTACCCATAAAGATGTTGGTAAAGATGGCCAACAGAACACTGCATCAACCGAAGAGGATCATTAAAGATGTGCATGTAAAAGTTGATAAATTTACTTTTCCTACAGACTTCTATATATTGAACATTGGAGAAGATGTGGAGACCCATATGGTTCTTGGACATCCATTCGTGGGCACTGCTTGGTCAATCATTGACATTGATGGGGGTGAACTAACTCTGAGTGTAGGAAAAGAGCAAATAGCTTTCCAAATGTCAAGGAAAGACTACAGTTCTTCATTACCTCCAACAAACATCAAGGAACCCGAACCTCGAGGAGAATGGGAAGATATCTAAGTCCCTGGGAATGCATTTAAGAAGAAGCGCTCGCATAGAAGAATGCAAGGAAAGGAGAATCATAAGGAAGGTGGAAACAGTAACATGTAGCTCAGGCACAAATTGTGAGATTAATGACGGCACTCCCATTGCATCATTCATTTCAACCACCGCGAGCCTAAAAAGAGTGTCGAGCTATCGAAGTTAAAAGAAGCACTGCATAGGAGGCAACCCATAGAAAATTATTTCCTTTGATTATTTTTGTTAGAACGTTTGAAATTCTATAGTTAAGATTATTTTGTTTTGAATAAAATCAAGGAATAAGATTTTGAGATAAAGTGGATGATGGATCAAGCAAGTAAAAGAGAGGTGAAAGGGCTACAAAAGAATTAAGGAGTGAATTCAAAAAGAATGTGAAAAGAGAAAAAGAAGAAGAAAATAACAAAGAATTGGTGGAAAACTGCAAAGATATTTTTACCATTTTATCCTTCAACCACCTTTATATTCATTTCTAACTTCACTTTTTCATTCACTTTCACTTTTACTTTATCTCTTTAGAATTGAAACCTATAAAAGCTCTCACATCTCTCTATAAAATTTCAAACCTCTAAATCTCTTCCAAATTCTTCCTAATTCTTAAGAAATATGTCGCGTATTAAGCAATCAACCAGACGGGAGTAATCAAGATGAAATCAAGTTGCAAGATGTGAGAGAAGAAACAAAGCAACAGACTTCGAAGCACCCTCCTCAATCTACACAGAGGAGGAAGGTAGTCATTTTCAATCTCTAAATGCTAGACAAATAGTAGTTCTCAAATATTTTGATTTTGAAATGCTCGATAGGTGAGAATTGCGTAAGAGGGTAGAAAACCTACCTGAAAGAATCTAGTGGGCCTAATTTATACGCTTCCAATTTCCTGTCGACCAAGAGCTCACTTTGGAATTTTTCACTTCACAGCCCTATAACCCTAGGAACTCGAAGGAATTGTGGTTTAGGTTAAGAGGAAGAGCCTATGAATTGAACATAGAAATCATGTGCGATATGTGTGGATTCCTTGAATTCTCCATCATCGATCAACATGATGATTTTTCTTCTTCTCGATTTTGGAATGCACTCACTGGAATAGAGTAATTTTATGCCAAGAATGCTCACTACAACATAATAAGGTCCCATGAGCACTTGTTGCTGCACAAATTAATGTGTCAGCTAGTTTTAGATAAATCAGAAACTAATAAGTGTTCCACAAAGGAACTCTTTATGTTGCGGTGCATGGACCACATCATTCCAGTGTGCGCATCTACACATGTGCTAAATGTTATTGTTGCGATTTCGTGCAAGAGGAGCAACAATTTAGATATGGGGTACCTAGTGTCTGCCATTGCAGAATATTCTTGTGTGGACCGTAGTAGGTTAACTATTTATCTCCCTGACTTCCTAAATCATCGCCATTTATGGCGGGCTGAAATCCTTATGTCCCATAGGGATATCAGCCAAAAGACACATTTGAAGATTAGGGCCAGTCAGGCGAGTTTGAGTTCAGCACCGCCGCAGCAAGCAGAAGAGGACTCAATCAGTGAAGAGTCCGAGGAAGAGGAAGAGGAAGAGGCAGAAGATCAAGGCTGGAAGAAAGTCCTGGAGGCAATCTCCGCAACCAACAAGACAGTTAGTGATACACTGGCAGAGCACACTAAAATGATGAAGGAGATGGCCCAAACACAACTACGTCAGAGCCGAGATATCCGTTGGATCCATCGATATTTTGAGTCTCAGGGCATTCAATTGCCGCCTTTGAGACCATCCCCGCCTCCATCTCTATGAGATTTTTTCTAACCCATTTTTCTTTTTCAAATTCGTCTTTATTTTTGTTCTTATTTTTATTTTTATTTATTTTCTGTTTACTTTAACTTATGCTTTTTCTTTTCTTTTATGTGCTTGTTATCCCCTTCTTATATTAAGGACAATGTGTTGTTCAAGTGTGGGGAGGGTTATGTATTTTGCTTTGTTTGTGATTTTGTCTGTGGTATGATAGTTGTTAGGCCGCATTTTTTAAATTGTTTGAATGTGTCGATGGCTTAGATGGATTGAAATTAATTTAATTTTGAACATAGTATATTAGGTTGTGTAGAATCATTAGCTTACAAAATTAGTGAATCAGGGTCTTTGGATAAATATACAACTTAATTAGGATTCAGTGTAAATTTCGCACCCTTTAAATTGCCACATTCATTCATAAGTTAAGGCCTTTCAACTTAAGTAGCTTTACTAGTATTTTTCATAGAAACGAGTAGCTAAAACAACAAGGTAGGAAATAAAAAAATGTTTATTAAATAAATAACTATTTCGTTGGCCTTCGAGTTATGAATAGAATTAGTAGCTAGTTGAGAACGTGTTATAGCTGAGTAACCAAATCGACACACATCACAAATGTGAACCTCTGCATCAAAAAGCTATAATGATGTTCCAACTAAGCAGCTTAATAAAAACATGACTTAGTCGAGTAACCAGATCGACATTTATTACCAGTGTTTTCCTCCGCGTAAAAAGATTAAGTCCATGTCCAATAAAATAATTAAAAAATTTTGTTTTCTAATAAAAACATATTGGACTTGTAATAAGCTTGACTTTTCATGAAAATATAATTAGGAACAGTTACAGAGTATGAATGACCAAAGAATTATTAACGTGTATGTGCAATTGAAAAGGGTAAATAAATTAACACATGAATCTCAATTAATTTGTATATTTAGTTTAAAGCTCTTAGACACAGATTTTGCATGTTAATGACTTGATATAACTCGAATGATTTTGTTCAAGATTAAATTTATTTCATGAAGTTGAAGCCATTGCCACATTTTTGCTTTGTGTGTTGTGTGTTTGTTATGTGTTTGTAGTTTTGTTTGCTTGAGGATAAGCAAACGTTTAAGTGTGGGGATGTTGATATGTATGATTTGCATCATGTTTTAGGGTTTAATTTATTATGTATTAAGTGTTAATTTGAGTGTTTAGGTTATAATTGTGTTAGTTTATATGTTTAAGTGTTGTTATGGGTCAGTATAAGTTTTTGAGCTTAAATATTATGTTTTTGAGGTACCTTGATGTATTTGTTAGTGTTTCAAGGCCAATGTCGAAGAATGGAGAAGTTTCGAAGACTTTCGGGTTAAAACCACAGCTTACGATCTTGGCAAAATAGTCGTGACAAAAACATGATAGACAGCCCACGATTGGGACAGAAGACTCTACCTCAGTGCCACAATAGTGACAGAAAGGTTTGATGCTGGCCACAATTGTGGCTTGTGTCGAGCAGACATGTAAACAAGAGGTAAAGTCAAGTTTCGAGGGATTTTTTTGAACCATTTCGACCCTGGAAAAACCCTAGGGCTACTAAAGTATTTAAAGAACATAAAGAACAAAAAATGAAAGCTTTTGCATCAGCCATAATCCTGAACCCCAGAGAGCTTTATCGAGAGATTGAGGAAGGAAACGAAGGAAGAGAGACAAGGAGAAGAAGTCTATATGAAGTACTTCCCGGAACAGGAGGTTTCTTGCCATTGTGGCCTCCATCATCCGTTCCACTTGTATTTCTCGATTTTATTTCAATTTTGTTGATGTATAGAATTAGGATAGTCGTTGAGAATAAGATTGTCGAAATTTGATATTTGTCTAAACTCACCTTCGAGAATTTTGTCTTTGATATTAATGAAATTTGATTTACTACGTTTTTATTTGAATTATTTGTGATTCAATTTCTGAACTTTATAATTCCATAACAAACTGAGAGGATGAACTAAGTGAAAATCAATAAATTGCACTAACGAGAGTTAGGTAGTTTAACTGATCAAGAATTGAATCAAACCGGTAAATTTGTGTAACAAGAGATCTTGCATAGGTTTTCGGTAGTTTATTGGACAACTTAAGATCTAATTTAGGTTTTAGGATAAATTGTTAATCAAGAGGTTGCAATTTCTCATAATCTAGTTAGGGTTAATAATTAGGGTTAATGATTATAACTTGAGAGAGAGTAATCAACCCTAGGACTATCTAGGACCGGTAATTCAATAAACTCATAATCAATTTAGTTTTCATTAAAGTCAGATAACCTTTCTCTCAATTGATAGTTTTTATGTTGTTTTGTGATTGGGTGTTGCAATTGCTAACTTATTTATATTTTCGGATTTGATTATTGGAATTAATTGCATGATTGAAATATTTTCTTGTTTAGTTTTGTTCATTGAATTATTGTGGATTTAGTTCAGCCTTAGATTTCAGGATTAGATTAACCCTCCTCGTGGGATCGACACTTTAGGTACTACGCGAATGACCCATGCGTTTGTGGAATATCGAGGTTTAAAAATATTAAAACTTTGTCATATTAGAACCTGCGATCAAGAATCCTCTTCACCTTAGAAGAAGATTGTAATAAGGGTTTATCTTTACCGAGAAAGATTGTACAAAGGTTATTCTTCACGTTGAAAGAAGAATTAGAGTGGAATTCTAAAAAAAGTCTTAAGAGTGGACATAAGTAAGATTTATTTGTCGAAGCACTATAAATTAGTTTGCATCCTCTCTTCTCTATCCTCTTTATATTATTGCTCAATTGTTTGATTAATTTATATTAAACAATTTCCTTGTCCTTATGTACATTGATTATTATTAATTGAGTACTTTGGTTAAAAAATTGTTGAATTTTATAAACACCAAATTCATCCCCTCCCTTTTTGGTGCCATTAAGGACTAACATAGGTTATCTCAAATCATCCAAGCGCAAATTATAATCCAATCTATCTATTATCTTTAACTAAATCATATTTAAGAACAATTAAAGATATTTCTCATAAATAAAATCTTTCATTAAAAAATAAAATAAATCTATTACAAGATAATACTTCCTTATTTAAACATATAAAAACTTATCATTTTTTCACCAACAATCATAAGCAATAGAATAAAAGAAATTAAAAAAGATATTTCTAAAAGTGATCTTAATATCCTCATGTTCCATTGGGATAATTTTTAATTTCCTTCTTCCTTAAAAACAACAAGTGTATCTTTAAGGTGTTTTTTTTCTCTTGGAATCTAACCTTAGCCCTAAAAATTAGAAGAATAAAAAATTATCCTTATAAGGTCTTCATGCCCTTAAATATTAATTTCTAATGACAAATAAAGTTTGGAATATAACTATGTCTCAAGCCATGTAATTTACAATTTCTCGTCTAGGAGATATATGAGATTTAACACGACCATAGTCTTGAGCATGTTCTTTACTATTTCTTTTTGTAAATAGACATAGTTACTAATATGTTGTCTTATAATGTGTTTCTTAGTATTCTTCCAACTTCATTTATGAAAAAAAAAACACAAGCGTTGACATGCTTATGTTTTAAGCCATATTTATCTTTGCTTCCTTTTTTTAGTGTCTTGTGACATAATCTCTCATCCACATATATATACTATCCTGCCTTTAAGATTGAGTTTTTAAGAAGAACATAAACTCACACATGACCATGTGTCAAACCTTATTTTAACCAAGATTAAGATTTCTTCCTGATTTTTTTATTCTAAAACTCTTTAATTCTTAACCAAACTCATCTCCAAAGCAACATAGTTATCTAAAAACATAACATAAAGAAATTAAATCAATATAATTTATTTATGAAAACATAGAAATTATATATA
>JAOQMS010000004.1:24643769-24669557 GCA_027563885.1 Erythroxylum longipes
AATGCCCTCATTTTCTTCTCATGTCTTCTTGCCATAACTATTATGCTTATGTTAATGAAGAGAATTTTCATGGGGGCTGACAATTAAAGCCACATTAGATTCATGAATCATGAAGGCCGAGGAGTTACCAGACATATCTTGCTTGACCTTCCAAAGCTTGTACTTCCGGCAGTCAGACTTCCTGTACCTCTTCTTCTTACAGAAGAAGCATCTCGTACCCTTAAGTCATGTGGGCCCTTGGCAATGCTAGATTGCCCACTCTGAATCTGAGGAGAGGGCTTGGGTGTCTTATCCTTTCCCTTGCCCTTAGGCTATTGGGGTTTGGTCTTTCCCTTGCCCTTCGCGACTGCCAACATAGCTGAATGAGGTGAGCTCTTGAGCTTCTCCTCTGCTGTAGCACATTGGGAAATCAAAACATTGATGTCCCAGGTCTTATCTTGTGATATGTAGGATGCAGCCAACATCTCAAACTCCGGCGAAAGAGTGTTCAGTGCCAGATGCACTACGAAGTCATCAAGGATCTACATATCAAATGCCTTCAGCCGACTCTGAAGGTGCACCATCCGAATGATATAATCCCTCATGCCTCCCACTCCAGTATACCTCGTGGAGAAAAGCTCCTTCATTCGAGCGCTCTTCTCAGGATTAGAAGAGACCCTGTACCTCTGAGAGATACTATCCATAAACTCCCTTGCTATAGTCATGTCCGTAAGTCCACTCAGCAGGTAGTCTGGTATCGACCTCTTGATGGTCAAATAGCACAACATATTTGACCTTTCTCAGGTCGCCATAGCTGCCTTGTCAGCTTCTGAGCTGACATCTCTGAGTGGAGGAGGGCGCTCTGTATGCATGGCCAGGCTGATGTCTGCAATCTCCAACGCGAACTCCACATCCTTCTTCCACTTCTTGTAGTTGAAACCATTTAAGGTTTTAATAGTGACATCATTGTTGTTCACTGAAAAGGTGACTGAAAAATAGAAAAGACAATGTCAAAATCAGTATAAATGCAGGATAATAGTGATACTTTAAAGCATTAAACAGTATCTCTCTTGAAAATCCGGTCACACATATTATGAAACACCTGTGGGCTGAATACATAATACATGTAACCAGACCTCCACACATAAAAGCGTTCATAGTACAAACTATCAACTCTCATGACACTATCACCTATAGGTGAATAGATCATTTAAGAAGCAGTCTTCCTCTATCAAATGCTTTTATGTACATCTCAAAATCTCATATAAGGTCAACACTTGTGGGCAGAATAACCGAATATGAGATCAGAGACATCCCCAAACATGCAAGTGATATAATCCAGATACTGACTCGAAAGGACACTGTGGTGACTACAATCTTATCAGTACCCAAAAAATATCACAAACACAAGGGATACAACTTTATGTCATCATCACATTCTATATGGGCATAATGCATGTGAAAATTAATCATAAATGCAAAAACCTAATGCACAGTCAAATAATCACATGCAAAAATTGAAAAACATTGTCTTTAAGCTTTATTTGAGATTTTTATTCTCAATAAGAGTGTCCATCGTACTTTTCCGAATACCGAACCTACTGTACGAGACATAAAACTTTAAGTGTCTCCTTTATGTGCTATTCAGAGTACAAAAATGCACTCAAAATCAGCTTTAAACCAGCTTTAAAACCTTTTTTGGAATCCAGAAAAATTAGAAAATCACTTTAAAAAATTCCTGAACCCGAAAACTGACCTAAAAATACCCAGAATAGCTTTATGGGAATTTATGAAATTTTCCTTTTTTTTGGTTACTGTACATGTCTGTACGGCTGACGTGACCCGCCACGTCATTGGGCGTGGTAGGAGGGAGACGCGGGTCAGATGCATCTGGAGCTTGCGGTCACGTGCCACCACGCGCAGACACGTGGCTACTGTGCACGCCACGTGTCCTGCATCTACCAGTGCCACGTGGACAGACTGTACGCGCCCGCTTTCCCAGCTCGGTGGGAGAGTGGTCACGTCCCGCGCGTGCGTTGCACGCCTGACACGCTTCGCTCGTCTATTGGAGGGACGTGGCAGGACGTCGCACGCGCCTCACGTACCACCTCACCCCTTCACTACTATAGCGAGTTGGGTGCGTGTTGTGCACGCGTCTGACGTTCTCCATCGCCTCTGATGCGGGAGGTGATTTTCGGCATCCCGGAGGTCCTTTTTTGCTCCGTTTGGCCCATTTTTTACCTGATTTTCATGGCTAACCTTGTGTATACCACTTCTACGTAATTACTTATGCAAAAAAAAAACTGAAAACCGAAAACCGAATCAAAAAAGAGAAAAACCATATGAGATGAAAAATCGAAAAACCTTTGCTTCTGGCAATTATATCACGTAACCTTTTTGATACTACGTGTAATACGTAGAACAAACCTTATTACGTATTTAGGATCGGTCGTGAAAGTATTAAAAACGAAGAAATGCGAAATACCTGATTTCAGTTCCATCCTATTTCCTCAAGCTGTTTCCGGCTGCCAAACAAGCTCGAATCTCCCCGGGACCTGTATAGAAAATGTTCACCGGCACGTGGTCTAGGTCTTTCAGCAGTTTTCTCAAAACACGAGCCCTCTTAACGGGATAAAGTTCTGAATGCTCGTGAATGACTTGAGCAACTATAGGAGACCATAACCTATTTATATAGCTTCTATATCAGGCTTCCCTGTCACAAGGCCGATATGGACCAGGTCCACACTAAAAGGGACCCATTTTCCATCTGGACTTCGACTCATTAATCTAGATCATTTATTGAGCCATTGTATTACCTTTATCTGGATCAAATTACGTAATATAACCGATAATTTATTGAAAAACTAAAATTATAATTAATAATTGTCCATCTTATGGGAAAATTGCAAAATTATCCCTAATGGAAAAATTGTCTTACGATGATGACATAGGCTATGGTTGGCATTATAATAGCAAGAACAATACTTTAGAGTTTGGGTGGAATTTTTTTGACCTTGCAACCTTCATGGAACAAAGAAACTACTTGATCAAATTTGCTCCATTTTTTTGTATAGATTAGGTTCGATGTTCTCCAATTACTCCATTAATTAATTTCATAGGTTATGCCCGTCGATTGTTAAAAGAGCACCTTTATAACATTAGTTGTTCTCCTTTCATCTGAATCTCTAACCATCTCTTTATTGGATCTTCATTGCCCTTTCTTCTCATAATACTGAAAGTAGTATAAACTTAAACAATAGTAAGCCACTAAGTGATGGAGTAATTGAAGGCGATAAGTAAAAAGCTAGTCATAGGTTGTCAGGGGGATTTGGGCAGTCAAAAGAGTGAAATCCATTGGGTACGCTTGATCCAGGTGCAAGCTTGCTCACTGAAATTGACACTCTCAAGTGCCAAATCATTAATCTAAACATTAAATATTATGCAGAATTTCAACTTTAAGTTTCATAATTTGAATATTAGTAAGGTTTCATTAGTCCATCTAGTAGAGGAAGTCTCTAAATTATGTTGTTGGAATAATAAGGATTAAGATTGCAATTTAAGTGTTATTCTCTCTCTTTCCTTAGATATGTTTTGTGGTTGTTGATAAATGGTTCGATGGATCGTACATTAATTTTTTAAATTAAACTATAAAGATTCAAATATTTCTAATTAAGCTTAACTTGGGTTTTCATTGATATCATTCATGTCTTATGACATAATCAAATGATACTCTAAAGAGACAAACATTTAAACTACTATACAAATGACTAACTCCTCTAATGTGGAAGTGATTGTTGATTAGATGATTGACGATATGATTAGCATCAGTGATGAACATTATAAAATAAAAATAACATACCAATTTGTAGAACTTACTGAGCATTTTGAATTTAAAAGTAGCAACTAATAGGTTATTGATGTGGAGATAATTTTCATCCCTTAAGACTTTAGCATAACATATTTCATAAACTTCTTCTTAGTCTTGATTATATCAACCATGAATAAAGTCTTCGAGCATGCTAAAAAATTAATGAATATTAAAGTGGCTCATAACTTGATACGCTTAATTGTGGTGGGATTTGGAGAGGAGGAGGATGAAAGTGTTAATGATGAACAAATAAAATTAACTATATATTACTCTAACTTCTACACTTGATTAATAATTCATGTTATTTATATATGAAGCAATATATTACTCTTTTCCAAGTATATATGATTGAGTTTTGGAGTAATATGAAGCACTACAGTTTATAGGAAAAAGTCCTTTGAGCATTGTAACTTCCTTTGGTCAATATATTATAGTCTATTAAAGTAAAAAAGAAAGAGCAAGTAGATGGAATTGTTAAAGGGATGTAAAAAATGTTAACAAGCAGTCAAGCATCAAATTGTTGATGGATTTTTTTTTGCTTCATATATTATTAAGAAGTTATACAATGAGGATGAGGCATATTCATATGGTGAAACTTTTAAGGTATCTATCATGTGTGAAAAATCCATTTCTCTTAGAGTTGAGAAATGGACTCACTTGGTTTTTAGATTGGTGTTCTCTTAAATGTATTATTATAATAATTGTTGTTACATTAATTATCTTATTTATTTAATAATGGTCTTCAATTTTTTTAAAACATGCAATTACAACGCTTGAAATAGTTGTTTGGAGAAAATTAGATATTTTCTTTGAGTTATCGGTTTATATTATTACATCTGTTAGCAATTGATTAATTTAAGAATAAAATTTGATATATTAAAATTTTAAGAAAACAAGATGATGAAAGTAAATATGTTTCATTTTTAGTTTT
Organism: Erythroxylum longipes; assembly: GCA_027563885.1. NCBI lineage: Eukaryota > Viridiplantae > Streptophyta > Magnoliopsida > Malpighiales > Erythroxylaceae > Erythroxylum > Erythroxylum longipes. The sequence continues at coordinate 24,648,548 of JAOQMS010000004.1, forward strand.
TCTATTCAAATCTTCATCTAAATAAGTTTTATTTTATTTTTATTACGAATCATAATAAAAATAAATATTTGGTGATTCAATAAAATGTGCTACTAATTCTAAAAAGAGTTCTAAATATACATGAAGAAGATACAAGGACATTTAAAGAACAAGTTATCTAAGGATTCAAAAGTGCCCAAGATATCTAAAATATTAATTTTGATCATATCCTTTTTGTATAGAGTGCACAAGATATCTAAAATATTAAATTGGATCACATCCTTTTTTTTCTTATCCCATTTAATATTTCTAGCTAGCAATCTTTGACCTCCACCATAGATAGGAAATTTATTGTGAACGACAAAAATTCATAATCATTAATTCACCACATCTAAGATGAAAATTCAACCTAATTCTAAAATAGTAAAATTTCATGATTATATGAGAATAATGATATAAATGAAAATTCCACAACCACTAAGTCACCGTAGAAAATTTTATGCACAATGAGAAGTTAAACAAGAAACCAATCAAATAGAGAAACCAATCTCAATCATGACAAAAAACCAAGAAAATTAAAGTGAGGAGTTGCAAAACTCATATAGAGATAGAATTAAAGAAGTAGACAAGGTTAGTAGGTGGGAAACGAAGGGGGTAAGGGCAGCAACAAGTGAGTAAATTTGCAATTTTGCTTAGTTATTAACCTAAGTTTTGTTTACATAATGTTTTGTTTGCATAAACCAAATAATGTCATTTGTGTATGAGAAGTTTGGGTTTCAGGTGGAGCTTAGGTTGTAGAGTTTGAGATTATGTCGGAATACTTCATTTGTAAGTATGACAAAGATTTCCATACATGAATGATTTGTGAAAATCTTGGACTTATGATTAAGAGAAATTAGGGAATCTTTTGAGCCTTAATTAGGGTTTTGATTTAATAATCTTTCCATTACTTCTAAAAAATTCCTATAAGTATAATGTGACCAATATAAAATATTAAAAAATAAAATAAAATGATCATTTAATTAATTTTGGGCATCATTTGCCATTAATATTATAAATAATAAATTTTATATTAACAAAAGTTTTTAAATAAAATCCACTATAGCCAACTATTTAGTATGTCTTACGATAATAATAGTAATTTATTTAGAGACCTAATTATATAATTATTATTTGACATTTTTAGTAATTATTATTTATATTAATTAAATCATCATTGTATATTATAATTTGTTGGGTTAACCATGGATGCATGCATCATATGCACGCAAATGTAGCGGAAGTGTCGGAATCAAGATTCTGACACCATGACAACCCAAAAATCACAGAATCACACATGTATGTATGGATATGTAAAAAACATGAAATACAAAACATTTCTATCTTTTGTTTCTCCTCCTTTCTTGTTTTTTCTCCTTGTTTGTGTTGTCGCAAACGCCAAACCCTTCCTTGATCACCCAAGAACATGCAAAGATCAAGAAGAAACAATGTATAAGGGTGATTTGAGCACCAAACTAAATGAGTTCTAGTAGATGCTCAATATGAAAAGATAGATCAAGAAGCTTGTTGTATGCACTTTGATTCATACAACTCTTGCATAAATTGAAAGAATAAGACTAACTCTTCTAGAGCCCCTATTCTCTCACTTGAGTATGTAAGAAGTAGTAAAACCTTGTGTACATAAGTGAAGAACTCACTTATGTAGTTATTCGTACCCTCTGTCATGATGGCCAAAGGCGAGAGTCACGATCGTGACCTGCTTAAAATTGGCCATACACACTATGTTTTTTATTTGATCTTTTATGAGGATGACCCTTAGGTTTCTGGTTATTTTAGGCACTTGAATTAACTCTTAATTCAATCAAATCATGAACGGTTTCATGATGACAATTTTTTATAATATAAGTGGATTAACACACGAACTCTTCGATAGTTAATTATCCAACTTATGAACCTTTCCATAGATAATTACCGAGCAATTTGTCCTTTCACCATACTATACCCCACTTAGTTCAGAGTATGAGCTATGTGTCAACTCCCACTAGACTGACTACTTCATATCTAGTCCAAGTGATGTTAGTTCTTGTCTTGGGATCTCATTACTCTATGTGTCATTGAAGACTCTCTTTATGACAAATAATTACTCTGGGAAGAGACTCCTGATTAATGACCCCGACAAGAGGTTGTGGGTATCATCTCCTTCTATCAGGAGTGATGAATCATTTATTGGCTACCAAATTACCTTCGAATACAAATAACTGTACCCAATCACCACCTTAAGAGTGACCTCGTCTTGAGATAACAAGGAATGATGTCAAAGCACAAGATTCGTATCCAAGATATCTTTGAGTACCTCAAGTCTAAGGATATTTGCACCATTGCTATGATGAGATTAATCATTGAAATTCGATAAATCATCTATATCATAATCTCATAACGGGTTATCCGATGTACTTACTACCCTTAGTAAGCATCCACATGTTAACTCTAAACAACTCATACTTACAGTTTGTGAGATCAGCTGCTTGATCAAATCAAGGAGTATAACATGTGCTAGTCTGTCTGGATTAATAATGTCCTGTCTTATTAATTCTATGACTAGGGATTATTTAGATACTAACATAACTGCATATGATAGGAATCTTATTATCATGATCTCATCATGATGCTATGTTTTGTATCATGGACTTCATTAATTCGATTTAAGATCAATATCAATTCATATATAAACAAATATCATCAATGAAAAAATGCCTTTCGCTTTATTAATGAAAATAAAATTTGTACAAAAGTGCTAAAGGTGATTGCCTTTAGAGCACTACTCTAATATAATTTAGGGTAAATTTATGAGTAAAAAATTTTACTCAAAATTTCAATACTAAATAAGATTAAAAAAAGGTGGTAATAAATGCTCCAACTTTCAAAAATTTCAATGTACCCAATGCAAAATGGAAGGGTTATATTGTACACAATCTTTTTTTTGTAATTTTACAAAGAAGCTGTTTCTGTGACTTGACTCTGTGATCTTATGGTCACAAAGGAGTAGGCTCACCCGTGAACTTTCAATTTGCCTTAAAAATAGTTTGTTGACGTAGTAAACCAAGTATGTAAATTTATGTAACACGTGTCTTATTATTGCCACGTTACATTAAATAATAAAAGATTAAAAACCTAAAATGTTAAAATCTAAAATTCTTTCTTGTGTTGCTGAATACTTACAACTTTTCCCTCCTCCTTCTTAATTGAAAAACAAAGCATTGAGACCATATTAACCCACTTCACCAACTTCTTCCTCTGCAAATCCTTTTTCTAAGAGAAGTAGAAAGCTAAAAGCACTTACGACCACATCCTTAACCTTCTTTCTAGTCTTTCCTCCTCAACGTCCTTAATTTATTAAAAGCTACGCTAACAAAGAAGAAGAAAATGAAAATGAACAAGTCGAATATATTTCTATTAGCTGGAGGTGAAGGGATTGTGTGTGTCACTTCTAGATGAGTTATTTTTAAAACAAATTAAAAGTTGAAGCTTTTTTTTTTTGTTAATCTTTATAAGTATATTTACTATTATAAGTCTAATAAAAGATATTAGAGGGAAAGGCATAATAAGAATGTAGTAATTATCATCTTGATATTAGCCTGCTTAATTTATTCCATTTAGAGAGAAAGTCACAAGAGATTATTAAACAGCTCTAAAATGAAAAAATATGAGTTAGCTCACAAGGTTGTCGCTGGATAAGAGAAATTTTACAAATTCAAGTTCCAGAGAGAATGACTACAACAATGAGAAGAAGATGAAGTTTGGCCCTAACTGAAGGAGTTGTAATAATTTGCAGATGGAGGAGTGTCTTTTAATTCTATCATGGTTGAGCTGTACTTGTTTCTCTTGTCGCTTTAATATTCTTGTCATTCTACTCGTATACCCCCTTGATGCTCATTTTTTAGTTAATGAAAATTTCATTTTTTAAGATAGTAATTAAATATGACGTGTCATATAAAATTTACGTATTTAAGTTAAAAAAGAGACTCAAGTCTTTTTCATAATAATAATAATGAATGAATGATTATTTTATTAAAGCAACCCCAGGTAAGGAAAAAGACTTGAGTCTCCAACTAAACTGGTTAAGTAACTGCAGAAGAAACTTTTCCAATACCCCCTCCCCCTCGCTTTCTCAAGAGTTACAAACTTGTCTATCCATTTTAATTTCTCTTCTCCGTTCTCCATTCTCCATTCTCCAAAATGGAAGAGGTCATTCCTCTCTCTCTCTCTTGCTTACCACACAATGTCGTTCTTGTTTCTGATTATTGTGCACATCTTATGTTTGGAAAAATTAGGAGAAAGAAAAAAAAAAAAAGAAAACAAACGCAAGTATTGAAATTTCCAACTCTACTTGAGCATTTCTTCAAGAACTAGAAAACTTCTACTGTTCTTCGATCTCTGTTGATGAGTGATAGTAACACCATAGTTATGCAATTTTGGTTTGTTCTTGTAAATGCAGGCTCTGATCTCTCATACGAAGAGAAGAACTTAAGGATGCGGAAGATAGAGTGTTGCCTCAGATGTTTTATATTCTAATATTCTAACTTTTGGTGTTTTTGGTAAGGAAGTAAGAATGTGTCAGATATCACTGATACTGCTGCTGGGGATTATGTTCTTCTCATGGATGTGGATGGGGATAGTAGTACAAGCAGAGTATGCAAAATACAAAGACCCGAAGCAACCGGTTGGGGCTCGGATTAAGGACCTCATGAGCAGAATGACTCTGCAAGAGAAGATTGCTCAGATGATCCAAATTGATAGAATTGTTGCCTCTCCTAATATTCTCAAGACCTACTCCATTGGTACTACTTACCCAGGACCCATTTTACACATACATGCAATTTTACTTTCTTTCCTTGTGTTATTTTTGATGATAACTAACAGATTTGTCACATAATAAAAGTAATGTAAATATGAACTGTTATGAGCAAACGAAATGTTACTTTTTGTGCTTGCTGACCGCAGGTAGTGTATTAAGTGGTGGGGGGAGCACACCACTTCCTGAGGCTACTGCTTTTGATTGGGTCAATATGATCAATGGATTTCAAAATGGGTCCTTGTCAAGTCGTTTGGGGATTCCTATGATCTATGGCATTGATGCTGTTCATGGCCACAACAATGTTTATAATGCAACTATATTTCCCCACAATATAGGTCTTGGAGCTACCAGGGATCCTGAACTAGTAAAAAGGATTGGTGCTGCAACTGCTCTTGAGGTTAGAGCCACAGGGATTCCCTATGTATTTGCTCCATGTATTGCAGTAAGTAACATGATGCCATTTTTACATAACAAGCTCACTCAATAAATAAATTTACTGATGGACTTAGTATCTGGTGTCTATATACCTAACTCATATTTTCTTGTATTTATCCTAATGTCTGCTTTAAAGGTTTGCAGAGATCCAAGGTGGGGCCGGTGCTATGAAAGTTATAGTGAGGATCACAAAGTTGTGGAAATCATGACGGATATTATACTTGGTTTGCAAGGGGATCCTCCAACTAATTCTCGGAAGGGAGTTCCATATGTTGGTAAAAAGTAAGAAAATACAAAGCTTGAACATCCTTTGTGAAATAGGCTTAATTGAATGAAAATTACATTGTGTAAACTGATATTTGTTTGCGGTATGTACTGATATCAGTTATATGCTTAAAATGAAGCAACTAAAGAAGGTTTCTTACTCCTCTGTCTTTCCTCCAGCGTGTCATTGTGTGCTTTTATATGTATGGAAACATGTGCTGAAGAACTCCTATTCCTTCTTATTTTACACCTTATTGAACAATATCACTCTTCACTTTTCTGTTTTATTAACCTGTTCATCAAGCTTTTAAAGTTTTTTTTTTCTTTTCACTTAATTTCGCTTTCTCTTACTCAACAATGTGCTTATCAAAGCTGCCGTCTCTCCATTGATCAATAATTTCTTATTACTTTCTCTCTGTTCCCACAGGAAAAATGTTGCAGCCTGTGCAAAGCACTTTGTGGGCGATGGTGGGACAACCAAGGGCATAAATGAAAACAACACAGTAATTGATAGGCATGGATTACTGAGCATCCACATGCCTGCCTATGCTGATTCAGTAATCAAGCGTGTTTCAACAGTCATGGTTTCTTATTCAAGCTGGAATGGGCAGAAGATGCATGCTAATCACGACCTCATTACTGGCTTCCTCAAGGGCACTCTTAAGTTTAAGGTTAAGTTATTGTTTCGATTTCTTGGCTTATCATGCTTTCCTATAAAGTTTCTTAAAGACCTTTGCAACATTTTATTGTTTTAAAAAATTGTTGTTCGTGCAACTGAGCTGGATCTGGATAGGTAGAATGAACTAAATGCCTCAACTTGTTCAATTCTACTAATTCTCCTTTATGCGACTGATTTCTTTGCACTTGTTTTGCAGTTTTTTTGTTGATTTTCTGTTTCGGTTTTTTCTGTTTGATAAGTTTTTCTTACAAAAGATTTCCTGCTATACCAAGTGAAACTTGCATTCTTGTTCTCATGATTTCTAACTCCTCTTGACAATTCCATGACTTAGTCTTGACCATTGTACATCGCTTATTGATGTATCATCCAGCTTGTTTCTTCTTCACATCTCTGCACATTGTTTCTCAAATTGCTCTTTCACTACATTTAGTTGATTCTATTTGCATGCTTGAGTTGTCATTATGTTACTGCACTCTAATTGATCATCTTAATTTTCTATTTTAACTCTGCTACTAGTTTCATGTTCAATACCTTATATATTCTTCTTAAGTCTTCAATTGCATTTCTGCCATTTAAATCAGTTGTTTCTCTACTGCCAACATTCTGCGTTACAATTGTTTTTTGCCTCTAGGAAGCTGGTAAATCTTGACAAAAGATCATGATGTTCACTATTTTCAGTAATGGGATTGGACCAAAACCATCTTAATGGAACTATTGCATAACTAACATATTGGATGTAGTCATCTTCTAACTACTTAATGGCAATGGACGTGAATTTGCCTTTCTAATTATCGTAGTTTCGAAGAATTTATGTTTGAGCCTGTCATACTAGGAATCTAGTGATCATGCATGCATTTTGCACAGTAGAAAATCATACTAACCATGCTCGATGAATCTGATGAACTTTTCAGGGATTTGTTATTTCAGATTGGGAGGGTATTGACAGGATCACGTCACCACCACATGCAAACTACTCATATTCTGTCCTTTCTGGGATCCTAGCTGGCATTGACATGGTTAACACTTGGCAACTTACTTTGTCAATGTCATTTGAGATTGCCTTTTTCCATCCTTACTGAATGTGAATGATCATTTGATTTTGTTTTCAGGTTATGGTCCCTCTTAACTATACAGAATTCATTGATGATCTTACTTACTTGGTCAAGAATGATAACATCCCAATGGATCGCATTGATGATGCTGTTAGAAGGATTTTGGTAGTCAAGTTCAGTATGGGTCTTTTTGAAAATCCATTGGCTGATCTTAGCCTGGTCAGTGAGCTAGGAAGCGAGGTTACTGACTCGTAACTTTGTTTTCTTGAATTCTTTTATTTGTATTTAGCATATTTTAGTTTTGGTTCCCCTGTGACAACTTGAGAATTTAAGATCTAGATCCTGATGCCATGAATGCTAAACATCATGTCATACATGCAGGCACATAGAGACTTGGCAAGGGAAGCTGTGAGGAAGTCACTAGTGCTCCTGAAGAATGGAAAAAATGGAACTAATCCATTGCTACCCCTTCCAAAGAAGGCATCAAAGATTCTAGTTGCCGGTACTCATATAGATAATTTGGGCTATCAGTGTGGTGGATGGACAATTACATGGCAGGGATTCAGTGGCAACAACTACACAAGAGGTATGTTCCATTGAACATAACTTGAATTTATACTTCAGAAAAGAATTTATCATTTTTTTGATTAGCTTAGACATGAATTTGAATTTGTCCTTTTGTGTGCACCTACATTATGATTCCAAAAAATTGCAAAGAGAGCCAGCACCCCCTAGGTTGGGAAAGGAATGTTCCCTAGAAAAAGTGTTGAAAGTAGAGAGAAAGTCACCAAAGCTTAGGAATTTGGTCATTAAAGTCAGTGTCATATTCTGAAAGTGTGTCTTTGTCAGGAAAAAGAGTTAGAAATGGAGTTAAAATCATTTGGTCGGTGGTTTGAACCTTGTGTGTGTAGTGAATCGAGAATATATATTTATAAAACTCTTTTTATGAACTTCGAAAAATTTTGCAATGGTTTGGAGTGTTGAACTGCTATTTCTAAGTCTTAACATTTATCCATTGAAGAAAACTGAGTCTCGTCCGAAAAGATCATTTTTTCATCATACCATGTTTAAAATTTTAAATATTTTGCAAGTCTTGGCTCATTCCCAAGTCTCTTTGCTTGTCTTTTTGACGAGATTTTATGAACTTAGCACCATCATTCTTTTCTTCGAAGGAACCACCATCCTAGGTGCCATAAAAGCTGCAGTTGATCCAAGTACAAAAGTTATTTTTCAAGTTGACCCTGATAGCGACTTCTTGAAGGCCAGTAAATTTGAATACGCTATTGTTGTTGTTGGTGAGGGCCCCTATGCTGAGACTGCAGGAGACAGCATGGACCTAGAAATGTTGGATCCCGGACCAGCCATTATCAATAATGTCTGTGCAGCTGTCAAGTGTGTTGTTATTGTAATTTCTGGAAGACCCATTGTGATCGAGCCATATATTTCTTCAATTGATGCATTAGTGGCGGCATGGTTACCAGGCACTGAAGGTGAAGGTATTACCGATGTCATTTTTGGAGACTATGGTTTCACAGGAAAGCTTTCTAGGACATGGTTTAAAAGTGTAGATCAACTGCCTATGAACGTTGGGGATGCACATTATGACCCACTCTTCCCCTTTGATTTTGGACTTGAGACCAAACCAGCTTCTGGTATTGTGGCAAGGTAATCCTAATCCGATGAGTTCTCATATTCTTTCGTTGATCCTCTTGTAGGCTTGCTTTGGTGCTAGGTTTGCACTTTGGTTCAGTTTTCAGCACTTTAGTTCCAACTACATTTCTACCATCACCGTTCTCTTCTCTCTCTCCCCTTCCCATCACTTCCCTTTATTAGCTTCTCTGTTTTCATTAAGTTGAAGCACCACATTTCTTGTTAAGGATGAAGGCTCAATTCCGTACTTTGTCCACTAGCTTAAGATAGTCCGACTCTTTTCTTAATAGTGTCTTATCTTTCAATCATTAAAAAAAAAAAAGAAAAAAAGAAAAAAGAAAACAGATAGTTTTAATTATAAGCGCTGAAATTAGCGAGGCATGTTGACATAATAAACCATCTTTGAAAAAGAGTTCGAACATTTAATATTGTATTCTCTAAATTAATTTGGGTACTTAATAACAAAATTTAGATCATAATTTATGGAACTCACTATCCTTGCTTTATGATGATACCAAAACACATATATAGGAAAGTTTTTATATCTCTTTTAATTAATATGCATATATATATATACACAGATATTAGTAACTCAGTTAATTACTTAGCATAAGAAGAATATGCTTACCCTTAACCTTTTAGTAATTACTTGCAAGCCTAACAATCATCTTCGCACGTATGTTTATTGCACTCAGAACTGGGTTACTGTTTTATGTTATGTAGTTGGTTTAAATGATAGTTACTTATCATCGGTCAAGAATACTTCACCTTTCAATATTTAAAACCAGTAATTTCTTTAATCATAGTAACTAATTAAGCGTATCGTAAACTGTATATTTTCTGTTGCAGGACAACATCAGCTGCAGTTGTTGAAAGCCGGTACTTACTTTCAACTGCAGTTGTAATAATCCTAAATTTATATTTTACTGGTAAAGTTTCTACCTGTATCATCCAGTGAAGAAACCATTTAACTGAGTAGAGATTTCTATTATTACACCTCTATCTTCAGTTTTATTGTTTCGTTTTAGTTATTCAAATGTTAGCCAAGCTCACACCGTTTAAGCCATTGGTAGTGAAGATGTAGAAGGCGGATTATTTTGATGCCTGATCATCGTTTTCTCTTGACTGGTATGAGTAGCTTTTTTGTGTCTGGGTCTTTCAAGGTAAGAACTTTCTGGCTTACTATTCTTTTACATAAAAAAATTCCTAAACTATAAGAAACTTCTCTTCGACTAAGCCCACATATGATGGCTATCGAATTAGTAACTGTTAAAATACATAATAATTACAAAGTTTGAAAATGAGGTGCAAACTTGCATTCTGCATAATGAAGTATTTTTCAATCTCATTTCTTTAACATTTCTTTAACATTAGCATTCGAAAAAATTACTTGTTATTTTGTCATTTGCAAAATTTTCAATTTATGCAGGCGAGAGAAAGGTTGGTGCAATTAACTTGGGAGCAAAATAACACTTTTGCCTACGTTACTGAGAATATGATGACTATGCACCGTATAGTACGCAAGCTACACAATGATGATAGGATTAAAACGACTACCCTTTGCACGATCTTGAACTTGAGAGAAGATTTTGAGTAGGTTTACACCACCCCCAGATCTTCTGTTCCATAATCTCTATTCTCTCCATTTCCAAAGTGTTTTCATCCCTTCATTGTAATAAACAAAAAGAAATTGGATGGCTAAGAAGGCCTTGGAACAGAGAAAATAGGATAGAGGGGAACAGAGAATCTGCCAGGTTTACACATAGAAAGCAATCGTGGAATTCTATTCAACCCTATGGCTGGTATAGTTGATTGACCGTTGCTCATGATATTAAATAAGTTCACGTATTGCATAATGAAAGGAATTAAATAAAAGGTACTTAGAAAGTATAAAATTAACGTTTTGTATATTAAAAGTTGCTAAAAAAAACTTAACTTTTTAAAGATTTAGAGTATTATCAATACTATTTTAAAAATTAAGATAAGATGTAATGTCATAATTAGGTAATGTAAGCCAATGAGATGTTAATATAATCTTAAAAATGATTTTTTAAAACATGGCGGCTTAAAGGTGTGATTTTACCTTGATATTTCAAAATGGTTAATATAGTAAGTATTAAAGGCTGTCTCCATTTTAATGTTTATGTATGAGGACAATCAATGTTAAAATTCTAAGAAAAAAACCAACACTTTTTTAACTTATAAAAAAAGGAAAAAAAACACTTTTCCAACTTTTATATAAAAAAAGAAGAGAAAGAAAAAACTACTTTTTAACTTCTATATATAAAAAAGAAGGGAAGGAAAATAACACTTCTTTAATTTTTAGGTAGAGATCAAACTTGAGTAACTTATTATTTAAGTTTGATCAAGTTCGAGAATAATTCAAAGTTCAACCCAATTAGGGTCGAAATGGTGTCGTTTTGTTATAACTTTAGAATCGGGAGGCTTGGCCACCCTGAACCATGCTTATTCAAATAAAACAATGTTATTTGGGTATAACTTACCAAAAAAACATCATCTTGTTCGAATCAATATTGGTTGGACTTAGCTGGTCCTCTCAATTAGAAGCCTGATCAACTTGGATTTAACCAATTAACTTTGAGTTAAGATATTCTTTTTTCATCCCTGTTGCTAAGAAACAAATGGACACTTCTTTTAACATATCCAAAAAAAAAAGAGAAACAACATAACATTTTCTGAGAGGCCGAAGGTGCGATTTGCGTATCAACATCTTATGGAAAGTCTTAAGTTCCTATCATTATCTTTAGTACCTTTTTGCGCCCTTAAAATTGCTAAAATGAAACTCATTGTACCTTGTATGCAAAAATGATAGCAGAGACAATAGGAGACATTTACTTAAACCATTTGTGAAATATTAAGGTAAAAATCACATAGTTAACTAATATTTTTAGAAATCATTGTTAAGATTATATTGATATTTTATGATTGTGTAGATATATCACCATATAGGCTATATTGATGGTCTAGATGCTAGGAACTAAATTTTTTAAAAAAATTACAATTTAGTGTACTACTAGTATCGACGTGAAAATATTAAAGTGAAATATATTATCTTAGATAATTAGACCTTTTGTAAAATATTAGGGGTGCAATTTACACTTTTGCTTTTCTCATGTACCAAGAAAGAGAAGGGAAACAAACTAACAAGAGAAAATAAATTAGCAAATGAACTTAAAATCCAACGCTCATTAGCTAAGAATATTCATTTTGTTTAATAAATAATTGAAGAATTGATTCAAATTGAAAATCCTAAAATTCAATATCAAAGAGAGAGGAAAAAGCTCAAAACTAAAATTTTTAATTGATATAATAGGTGTTGGTAACCAATCAGTACAAGCCACATGGCTCATTACTAAAAAAGAACATAAAAATTAAATTGGACACTATGTATTGATCCTTCTGCAAATCATTCTTTTATTATATTTTTACTTCCTATTGTAGTTTCCACTCAATCTTAATTTTTTGAGACAACACATATTTCTTCCGAAACCTTGTCCATAAGCTTTACTTATTTAAAAAATTTCATGCCTCCTCTTTATTCCAACCATACGACCATTAAATCAAAAGTTAAATCAATAATTTATTGCAATCCTTTTATCCAAAACATATGTAAAATAGTGAGTTATTGTGTTGAATGTTGTTCATAAATCAAAGGATACTAGTAAATCAAATACATGTCTCCCAAGTTGATACATGAAAAGTGTAATAAATAATGTGCATATATTTTATTTAATATTTCACTGTATTTTCCATCTAAATAATCTTTGATTTAATGGATTTTAAGTTATGTTGCATATAAGTCTGAACAAGTTTCTTAAGAATGATGTTGGCTAAGGATCTAAATGCTTTATAAGGCAAAACATGAAAAAAAAACAACTCGATTTTGGTTGAACATATATAGTAGGTGACCATTTTCTAGGGCGTGGTCCTCTTTAGGCATAAACAATTGGCCAGAAGATAGAACAAGCCTATAATATTTTCTCTGTCAGAGTATGTTCCTATCATAAAATTTGATGTTAAAAGACATGTTATACTATACATAAAAAAAAGACCATGTTAGATGATGAAGAAGTTACATAAGGATATATGGCCCAAATCACAGACATGTCAAAGCCTGTGTTCCTCGCTAGAAATATTTGTATAGAAACAGTGATGTACATGGGTTGAGAAACATGCAACAAAACAATTTATAAATTGTTGGCATAAACCCCAATAAAACAAGTATAGTTTAGTTTGGTTTTCAAGTTGTAATTGGTTCTAATAATCCTCTAGAGAGGGAGTGCCCTAGAAAACATATTTGGCAGCTATATTTAACAAATATGAGATCAAAATCATTACAATAAAGAAAAAATTAAATAAAAGGATTAAGATTATTACTTGGAAAATCTTTGTCATGAGTTCTTCTATTCTTTTGTTTATTTTTATTATTTAAAGAATGATTAGTAGCTAGATTTGTAGATGAAACCCTAGTTGATTTATTTATATATTGACTTTGGTTTTTATAATAAAGACTTCTACATTTGTGAAATATACGTATTAATCTTAACACTAGTCAAAATATAAGTAAAAGCTTAGAACTACTAGTAAATAGATTTATGCACATATAGTAAGGATTGAATGTGTAACTAGATATAGATCTACATAATCATTTTAGTACTAAGTAAACCTTTTATAAGATTTCATATAACTTGGTGCATTGATATAAGTTTTCTAGATGTATCATTTAATCAGCCAAGCGATATGTGGTTGTATATTAAAACGTGGCAATAACCCTAGGGTATTTTGCTTGTTTAAACAGTAAAATCTCTAAACAACTAAATCAAAGATATAAGATAACATTAGGGAGAATTCTATTCTAGATGCTATATCATATTGATTTCTTCTTGTTGATTACTTGTTTGAATGTTTCTAATGGTCATTCAATCTATTTAGTTTAATAAGGTTTTAGTTTTGATCAATCACACAATTTATTATTGGTTATTTAATACTAGGATGGTTAAACTTAGTAGTTAAACTATCCTTATGGGATTGACCTCTACCTACCATTTTACTATTTCAAAACGATAAGTCCACTAACCTATAATCTTGTACTAGGATAGTAGAGAAAATAATCAAGTTCACTTACCTCACCATTTTCATAATCTAATAAGGACCATATTATAGGGGTGATACTTTGTAATTGGTTACACGGTAAAGAGAAAGTTATTTAAATGGTTATAGCATAATAGAAATAAATAATTTTTTGATAAATTCGAAGTTGAATGAAGAACAAAGGTTAGAAGAATTTGATGTGCATAAAATATGCACATATTTTACTTAGTATTTTTCTTGGTTTTAATGATTTCCTTGTTTTTTGTAAATATTTTCAAGTAATTAAGAAGATTTAACCTTGAGATAATATTTATCAAGAATTTGAGGCTATTTTAAGTGAAAATATGGAGAAAAACATAATTTTTAGTTGAACATGAGGTGTCCCACATCTATATATATTCTATATTTAAACTGTAAGTGTATGGTATAGCTATAGTTAGCATAAGCTAGTGCAGGTTGATCCTATAAGGACTATCTGTTAATTACCAACCATTCATAACTTAATACGATAGACCATCCATTTAAGATCAATTGAAGATTAAAATAAAATAAATAATAAATCTAAACAATCAAATAATCAATGATCAAGAATAAATCAATCTATGATATAACTAGATTTAGGTAAGGTTTTTCCAAGGATTTGCACTATATTAACCTTTTACCCTAAATTAATGAGTGATTCTAGTTTCTTAGACCAATATGAATTCCTAATTCAGAATATATTCTTTATCGAGACATATGACCCATATTATTAGATAAGTGAATTGAAATTCCTTTCAAATCAAGACAATATAAAATGCATTAATTTGTTCTATGACAGGTCTTATCTAATCTAGGAAGATCTTGTGGCTTCCTCTCGAGTAGCTTATGTTTAAGCCTCTTTATCTATATTGTGATCTAACTATACATCTTATCCTTAAATCTCAATGCAATCAAATAATTGAATCTTCTAACCTATTGCCAGAGTGGACAAAATAGGGAAATCTGGTGATTAAGAGTATCAATTCAATACATAGATATTAGGTTTTAAATATATAACCTAATTAGTTCATAATTAAAGAAATAATAACAACTAAAAAATAAGAAAGAAAATATGAGTAAGAGATCGTTATGACGAGTCTTGAATCTCAAATTTTTTATGTCTTTGTTGAAATCTTGTCTATCTCCAAGATTGACTTAATCTTGATCGAAAACCATTGTAGAATGGCTTCATAATTGCTTCCTTGTACTTTCCAACTCTTTCTTGGCCATAAAGGTCCTCCTGTTTTTTCCCCCCCTCTTCTTTTTATTTAAAACCTTAATCTTTAATGAAGCCATATTGCGTTTGGCACATTTTATAAATTCTTTGCAAATCTTTACCATCTTATACTAGTCCCTTATTTCTTGATCTAAGGTCTTTAGGGCAAAAAAAGGAGAAATAGAATGAACCACTATAGAATATAACCCTAACATAGTGATGCGTATGTTCCACTTTCAAATGTACTTATTTAATTCTTCCACATTTGCTCTGATTCATCTCCAAATTTGCTCCTTTTCTTTGAATAGCTAGAAATAAGAATTGAACTTCTCATTTAAGTATCAAATCCTTCAAAATATCCAAAATACAATCAGTATGCTATGAAAATAATGCTTAAATTAGTGTATGTCTAGCATACATCAAACTTTTGCATATATAAGCAATTGCTTATCATCAAGCAAACCAATTCCATCATTACATCTTAAATAAGAAACAATTATGGAAAAATTATAAACCAATCAAACATACCAATAAAGAGTTTCCATTATTGATCCAATCATAAGGGTCTTCAAAATACTATGCAATTAACTATTTATATTAATTCATAAGTTGACTCAATTCATTTACATCCTTCAAACTTCAAACCAAATTATAAAATTCAATTTCATGCATAAAGTGAATATACGCAAGATAAAATGCTTTAACTCTTAAACATATTCACAACCGTTATTAATAAGGTATAAATTTAAACAAAAAAAGAGAATTTAAAGCTTGTTTGGAAATTCACTAGCCTTTTTACGAGAGAGTAAACACATTGTCATGAATACCCCTAACTACTCAACTAGGTCATTATCTCAAATGGCTACTGCTACCAATTTTTAACTTTAAATTTTTTATTTAGTTCGAAGCTAGTAAAGAAAAAATTATTTATACTTATTTATTCATATTTTTAATTTTCTTTTAATATGTATTTTTATGTGGGGTAAAGAAAATGCTTAAAAGAATTCATAATTACTTGATGAATTGTGCATTTAATATAAGGAATATAATAATGCTCATCAAGAAGAATTCTTTATCCAAATTTTAAATTCACTAATACTCATAAATAGTTATATCGACATTCCAAATAACCAAAACAATCAGAATCCTAACAAATTGTCTCTATTAATACACTTTTAAAGAAAAATAAAAAATTTAACAATTACTTCTAATTAAGAAAGTTATGACAACATTGATAAGCTTAAGCACGACATCTAATTATAATCTTATAGTCCCTCCCGCACACTTAAAATAGACATTGTCCTCAATGTTTCAAATGTACAAGGATAATCAAAATGATGAAAAGGGAAAAAGATATAGTAAAGGACTAAAACTTCCTTGGTTTAAGATATATGATCTAAGTTTAGATAAAAATTCATTCCATTTATTTTCTATTAACGTGTAGATTGGAATTTATAGAGCACTAATAAAATGCATGTCGAAAGGAAAAAGTAGCAAAATATATGTACACATGATTAAGTGTATTAACAAAAGAAACTAAAAACAGAAGTACAAAAGATAGACAAATCAATCCTATGGAGGAGGTAGAGGTATTTGTGATGATTGGTATGTACCATCACTTACTAGTTTTCTAGGTCATAAAAGAAACATCTCTATTAAGCTCCTGGTAATTTTCTCAATAGCTATTGTCTACATATCATCTCGGTCATCCATCTTTCTATCTGTAATGGAAATAATAATATCCTCTCCTAATGGTGTGGTTGTCTCCTTCAGCTCCCAAATATGAAAATCCTCCATCCTCTCCTCTCCAGTTGGCTCCACAAACTCTAAACCTTCCTCATCTTATATTACTCCATCAACTTTAAGTTCATCAAACTGGCACTCTCACTCCTTATGCGCAATGAACTCCTCTGGCTTTGTGGGTCATACCGGTGGAGGTGAATAGTCTACTCCTACATGCTACACTATCCTCACCATCATGTCGCCTAACCAATGCTTATATGATTCCTAGTATAATGATGTAGATGGTTGGGCTGACTGTGGTATGCTATGAGGTAGAGATGGAGTTAGTTCTAGCTTTGGTCTTATAGTTTGGTCCTCCTAAATAGGATACTCTTATACAGCTCATGATGGACCACTAATGAGCAAGAAATACTATCTTTGATCATTAATGCAGAGCTCCGCCATGCATATTACCTTTAGAATCTCCATAATAATAGGCATGAGAATGGATATTATTGTAAGGTTGAGGTTGTCCAATGGAACTTCCATCCCTCTCACTAGTTCATAATGATTTGAGTCATTGCCAATAATACTAAAGTTGGCCTGTGCAAATATCTATAGAACAACTAAGTGAAGGAAATGTTGAAATATGTCCTATCCCTCTGACACAAGTAGGATATCAAGAAGAGGTCCTTTTGGCTTACCAAACCAATAGTCTCCCTCCTCAAGCAAAGAGAATGCACCAAATGTTCATACACATACCAATTTATAGGAAAGTGAAGGCCTGAGGCATTAGAATTTGTCGAGTAATATGGATGTACATTGGCCATCAAATGTTAATAGTTTCTCGAAATGATGTCTAGCCAATCCCAATACAAGGAGATTTAGAAGGTCTCTGTATGCTCCTCAGTGTAAAAATTGGCATGAACCTTAAATTAATTTTTAACTAAGGTTTTTTCCATACCTCATAACCTAAACTTGAGGATAGACTTGGCAAAAAATGTGTAAGAGATCATCTCATTTGATGGGTTGTTAGATTTTTTTAATATCCATGAGCCACTCTATTGGGAGCTCACATTAAAATTTATGTGTATGTTGGAGGTTGGTGACACTAAGGTTTCATGGGAGGATGTTCTATCCTCGCTATAATGTAGAGTCCTGAAGAAAAATAAATGTAAAGGTCACTCAAAAATTAACTTTTGGCAACATGTAAAGATAATTATAGAACAATAAAATACCAATAAATAATATAACAATAAATGATGTATTAACCTAGCATGAAATAGTCCTATATTTGTATTTTCATTATTCATATATAATATAACTTTCATTCACATCTTATAAAATAGAAATTTCAACTATCAAAAAATGCACCTTAATCTAGGAACTATACTAACCAACACCACATTTTAAACATAGATAAGTAGTTATAATAATTTATATAGGCATCTTTAACTTTAGTTAACACATATAGTTCATAATTAATTTAGACCATGTTACTATCCCCATAAAAATCATGCATAATGGATATTTAATGAATAATAAGCACAAAACATAATGAGGAACTCTAAATAATCTAAAATGCATATAAATAATGAAGATAAAAGTTATATAGAAGAATACATGGATGATGCTAAAAATATGGTGAAGACAAAGTGAAAATAAATATTAAGTTTCATTAAAAGTAGTTAAGGAGGAGCTAATGAAGTTGAAATCACTCTATAAACCTAAGGGAAGGTTGAAATTTAGCGAAAAAAAGTGAAGGAGGCATTTAAAGACTGAGGAAACACAGTCTACACTCATATTTTATAATGTAAAACATGGCCTCAACACGATATCGTATAAGGGTCATGTATACGTAAAACACAATAACCTATTAAATTACATGGGAGTATGTCTGAACAAGATGGGAAAAATAGAAATTCAAAAGTAGAGTGTATAATAGAACATAGGAGTTACGTAGGTATGAAATGGGGCTGTGTTGTTTGAATTAAACGTACAAAATAGTCTGGGTATGAACACGGACTGACACGATGTGTAGGTCTTGGGTTGAATCATGGCACATTTTGTTTATTTTTAATTCCTAAACATGGTCTCAATATGGTGTTATGTTTTACTTACCTAGGGCATGTTATGCAACAAAGGTTTGACAAATTATCATATAGGGGGTATGTTAAAAAGTGAAACATTTTATAACTTTTTGGTCATTTCTTGTAGGTCAACATTGGTATGACATAGGAGAAACATAGGGGGAGGTGGGTGTGTCGCTATATTGCCTTTACACATGACTGTGTATATGGTGTGCTCTCAAATGTTACATTTTATTTCTCCTACTAGTCAACACGAAGCTGAATATATAGCTGTGTATAATTCAGTATTAACCTAAAAACTTGCAAAAAATAAAATTATACTAACTCCAAAATCTTGTCATAAGAATTTAACTAAGTTAAACAAACTAAGATCAAGAAAATTATAATGATAGTAAGGAAACAATTGACTAACAACCTTAAAACTAAAAACACTTCAGGTCTAAAACATACAAAAGTAAAATGTTGAGTTACCTTATAACAAGTGCTTGTTTTAGGTCATAAACTCAATCCCTTTTATCAAACCTCAACCTGGCAGACCCCTACTCATGGGCTTTAAGCTATCATGAATTCTACCACTTACCTTACTTTTCTTGTTCTTCTTCTCTTTAAAAACTTGGATAACTTTCAAGCATATTGCATGTTTCTCCATAATGTGTTTGCACATTTCCTTAACTTTCTCTAGCTCTAAATTTGTCCCTTTTTTATCCAGTGTGTTTGCCTTTAGTAAGATATAAAACATTTCACTATTAATCATAACAAAGTAGAGGCAAACATTGCATTGACTATCAATGGGATTTTTTATTCTTAAACTCGAATTCCTCATCTATAAAATTTAGGGTTAGTTTACCCTCACATACATCTATTATGGCCTTAGAAAAAGTTTCAAAAAGGATTTCAGAAAAGGTTATCCCAAAACCAAGGTCACATTCTTATATTTAACAATTGATAGGCGTAGTTTATATTATGTTTTCATAGATGTTTAAGTGTGTTTTCAAGTATTTCTTATATGATTATCATGTGTATAGGCTAAGAATTGTGTTATTGTTATTGTTAATGTTGCATGCATTTTAAATATCTGTTTGGTTTATGGCAATAATTGGATCTTAATTTTACGTTTTATAAGGTGTTTGATGTGTTTGTGAGTGTTGGAAATCAGGGAATTGAAGAACAAAGAAGAAAGCTTAAAGGTTTCACGATCGTGCCTCAAGGAATACGATCCTGATAGGCATGTATGGGGCTGTATGGCCTCTGCCATGATTTTTTCTTAAGGGCCAAGATTACGAGAGAGAGGAATAGCAGTAGCATGATTATGACTCCAAGGTGAAAATCCTGACAGGATATTTCTAAGCGTAAGTTTTTCATCTATTTGAGGGTTTAGGAATATTTTTAGAATCGAACAAAGTGGGGAAACCTTAGTCATTGCCTTAAAACTCTAAAGAACTATTTAAGAATGTAAAATATAACAAAAAAGTGCAGCAGCCATTGAATCAAACTGGATTAAAAATGGTGAGATTAAGAAGAACATCAGGAAACTCCAGCATTCTAGATTAATGCTTTAATAAAGTTTTTACTCTTTTCCTTTAGTTCTTTCATTATCCTAGATGTGTAATATGATTTTCTTAATCTTAAACATGTTCATGGATTTCTAAATTCAGATTAGGAATTATTTGAAATTATTTTGTGAATTTTAATTATTGTTGAATTCAATATATTTCTGGATGTTTGTGATAATTTTTCATTATTAAACTTGACAACAAATTGAGAAAGTGAGTCAAAGTAATAAATATTAGGTTGAGAGTTGGCAATTTAATAGACCTATAATCTGTTGGAGTTATGTAAATATAGTGCCCTGGAAAGAAAATGTATTTACTTATAACTTAATTTTCTTCCAGTTACTTTTGTAATGAAAATATTTATTATTAATAAAACAAAAGA
>JAOQMS010000004.1:24669657-24723547 GCA_027563885.1 Erythroxylum longipes
TTTGGATATATTGCTTCCGCTAAAATTTTGATTTCTAAAAAGTT
The DNA here is from genome assembly GCA_027563885.1 of Erythroxylum longipes. Lineage (NCBI taxonomy): Eukaryota > Viridiplantae > Streptophyta > Magnoliopsida > Malpighiales > Erythroxylaceae > Erythroxylum > Erythroxylum longipes. The sequence goes on from JAOQMS010000004.1 coordinate 24,669,702, forward strand.
TTGAAATCTACCGTTTCTTCCAAATCAATGCATATTTTATTTTTCGATCTAACATAATCATCAAATCAGTGATCAATCAAATAGAGATCTTGGTTATGAAATTACTTATCTAAGATACTGCTTCAGATCTACTTTAGGAAGTTAGGAATGGTTTTGTGAATTGAGAGATTACAAATATGTGAATTTCAAATTCAATTAGGGTTCATTAATTAGATTTTGAGAAAGAGTAATAAAAAACTTAGGAAATTTTAGATCAAACACATAAATTGAATCAATAAGATTAAAGTGAAAAATAAGGAAAGAGTAGTTCCTAAGTATTCAATCTTGATAAAACCCTAATTTTAATTCGTAACTCACTTCACTGTTTAATTTTTATTTGTTTCATCTATTTATTTGTTTCAATTTCTATTATTTAAATTTAATTTAAACCAATTTATGAACATCTTAGACAAAGTTAGGTTTCAATTGTTAGCTATCACATAATCCTAGTTGGAATGATAACCTCTTATACTATAAGATACGATCCATATACTTGTAGGTATTGAGAGCTTTATTATATATATAAATTGTTTAATAAGTTTTTAATGCCATTTCTGGGGATTTTAGCATTAGGATGATTCAAATTTCCTTGATTTAAGGAATTGTTACCCTTTGTTATATGATTAAGGTACCCAATCCCAAGAAATAAAAAAGGAAAGTTTGCATGGATGTAAAGTAGATGACACATCAATCTAGACAACACATGGAAAGAATAAACAATCCAAAGAGTTAAATGCCAAGAAACGATAGAAAAAATGATGGTGGAGGAAATACATCATGGAGAGCAAAAGATCAGGTATTGAGTGTTTTATTATAAAACTTGTTCAACAAGTTTTTGATGCCATTTCTAGGGATTTTAGCATTAGGACGATTTTAATTTCTTTGATTTAAGGAAGTGTTAACTTTTTATGTGATTAAGGTAACCAATCCCAAGAAATAAAAAAAGGAAAGCTTGGACACAAAATAAAAGACACATCAATTTAGACACCACAAGGAAAGAATAAAGAATCCAAAGAGTTGAATGCCAAGAAGCGATAGAAAAATGATGGTGGAGGACATAAATAATGGAGAGAAAAAGATGCTTATGGACTTTACGAGGCAAGGGTTCAACGCTTATGATCAAAGTATTACACGACCACCAGTGCAAGTAACATACGATCTGTTATAAGAGATGGCAAACAATAGTTATCTTTAGACATCAGAACGAAGTGGATACTAGTTAACCTTACTAGATCCAAAAGAAATGATTTCTGTTCAGTGATAGAATTGCAAAATGAAGTTGAAAACCTAATTAAATAATTAAATAGCCTGATAGCAACCTATTTCACTCTATTCAAAGCAAATTAGCACGGATACGAGCTATGTGAACAAGAGAGCCATAGTGCAGAAAATTAATGCTTCCTAGTGGAATATAACAATATGCAACAATTCAACTTTATAGGAGCATAATATGGTTAGGGAGTTAACAATCCTTATTTAAACTCACACAAAACTAGGTGGTAAAGTCACTTAAATTTCTTTTGATCTAATAATGCAGGGACTCATATGAGAAATCAAGATCCACCTAGATTTCAACAAGATAAGTCCATTGTAAATGATTTAAAATTGAATAAGTTCATCGACTAGCTTAGGAGTATAAAAGAGGCCTAGAAGAGGATGGAAGGGCAATTTAAGCAAGTAGGGAAGACTCATGCCTCTTCTATTCAAAATCTAGAGGTTCAAGTGGGTTAGCATGCCAATACATTATCTATGAGAAGTGTGGTAAGCCTTCAAAGCAATACAGAAGTAAAACCAAGGGAACAATTTAATGTTATCACACTTAGGAGTGGGGAAGAGCTAGCAGAAAACAAGCTAAAACCCATCTTGTAAAAGACCAAAAGAACCAGAAGAAAGATGAAGAAAAGATTAAGGATCCTACTTATGTTCCTTCTCTGCCTTAACTACCAAAAATACCATTTCTATGAAGACCTCAAAAGAACAGATTGGGTATACAATTTGCAACATTCACATAAAAATTGAAGAAATTGTATATTACCTTACCCTTATGGAAGCTTTGGAAAGAACACCTATGTACACAAATTTCTTAAAGACATATTATCAAGCAAGGGAAATTGGGATGATGATATTCAAACGGTCTCCATGAGGGAAAGCTATAGCTCCATAGTCCCTCACAGTTAATAAATCCAGGGAGTTTTACTATACTCTATGTAGTTGGTAATTTAGAATTGTCTAAATGCTTATGTGACATAGGTGTAAGTATTAATCCTATTCCTTTGACAATTTTCAAGAAATTAGGACTAAGTGATGTGAATCCAACTTCTATGATTATTCAATTGGTATATCAATCAATAAAGAAACCATTTTTCGCTATAAATTGGACAAGTTTATCATTCCTGTGGATTTTGTCATGCTAGAATTTGAAGATGATCGAAATTGTACACTAATTCTTGGCAGAACCTTTTTGAACACTAAAAGAGCTTTGGTATATGTTCATGATGAGAAACTTATCCTTCGTATTGGTAATGAACAAGTGGAATTCAATATGAAAAATACCCGAAGGAGGAAACTCATTTATGAGAATTGATGTATTTAAATCTTCAAAGGATGAAGAAGAGGAAGCGAAACATCTGAAAGAGGTATAAAGGTTGAAAAATATAAGCAAATCTTTGTTCAAGAAGAGGACGAAGAAGAGGGGACACAGGTGAATGAGAAAGAAGAAGAGAAATTCACTTACGTATAGGACAAACTACTTGATTCGATAGATGATTCAGGAAGTTTCATCATTCCCTATTTTATTGATAGTTTTCTATTAAAAAGAGCATTATTAAACTTAAATGGAAATTTTAATTTGATAAATTATTTGTTACTTTGTTTTTTTTATGTTTATTCTTTAGGGAGCGAGTTACTAATTTTATGGCATATAGTGTATCCAAATTCCATCACCCTTAACATCACCACTGAAACACTCAGAGTTTTCTTACTCTAACTTTTTCTTTGATGTTATTTATCTTTATTTGTATTATTTTTTCCTCACATTAAGTACAATGCGTGGTTCAAGTGTGGGGATTATATGCAATTTCATATCATTTGCGTATGAAATTTTCATTTATATCAATTATATGTGAATTTTACAATTTAGTTTTTGATTAGGTTAATATGTGTAAATATTTTGTGCATAATGTATGCATTGTGTGAATGTGTCAATGGAAAAAATTGAATGGAATTAGTATAGCTTTGACCATGGTCATCTAAATTGTAAAGGCATAGTAACTTATGAATTTTATGTTTTGTCTTTGTTGATGAATATGCATGTTAATAATTAGAATATGACACTTGTTCTTTCACTTTATGACATTTGTTTGTATAAATTTACAATTATGGTCAATTAAAGTGATTAGCATTATTAGCACCCTTTTATGAGAATGACTGACTAAAAGGAAATGAGGTAGGATAAGAAATTGAAAAAAAATTGTGTTAAATAAAAACCATGGGTTAAGAATAGACTTGGTAGCCATTTGAGAGTTGTGATCTAGCTGAGTAACCAGGGCTATTCAATATAAACAGTTTGTCTTCGCATCAAAAGGCTAGAATGATACTCTAACTAAGCTAAATAAAAGCATGATCTAGTTGAGTAATCGAGGCACATTCATGACCAGGTGTTTGTCTTCGCATCAAAAGACTAGGTTATCATTAAGAATTTTTTTAAAAATGGTGTTACAATAAATAAACCTATTGATCTTTTAAAAATAGCAAGAATTTTCATGAAAGGTTACTTAGTGATAGTTTGCCTTTTTAATTGATTAATAATACTAAATACATGCTTACAAGTTCCACAAGTGTATGAATAGGATGTTAATATTTTGATTGATATATTTATATTCAAACCAACACACTTAAACATGAAAGGAATAGCGGGTGCAAGGAGCAAGATTGTGATATAGAGGAAAATAGCGGGTGCATGATTGTGACTCTAAGGTCACGATTGTGACAGGAGATTTTCAGGTGCAAGTTTTTACGTTTTTTTAGGGCTTAGGGCTGTGTTTGGAACTGAACAAAGTGGGAAAACCCTAATCACCACCCCTAAAGCACTATTTAAGAACATGAAATACAATAACAAAGCAACATCCATTGAATCAAAGTGGATCAAAAGTATTGAGATTAAAAAGAACATTAGGAAATTCTAGCATTCCAAATCAAGGCTCCAATAAATTTTTTATTATTTTCCTATAGTTATTTCATTATCCTTGATTTGTAATATGATTTTCTTAATGTTAAACATGTTAATGGATTTCTAAATTCAGATTATGAATTATTATGGATTTTTTAGTTTTAATTATTATTGAATATATATTTTAATGTTAGACATGTTCATGGATTTCTAAATTCAAATTAGGAATTATTCTATAATTATTTTGTTACTTTTAATTATTATTGAATTCAATATATTTTTGGATGTTTACGACAATTGTTCATGATTAAACTTGACAACAAATTGAGAGAGTGAGTCAAAGTAATCATTGTTAGGTTGTACAATGAGAGTTGACAGTTTAATAGACCTATAATTGTCAAATTAATGATCAATCAAAGAGAGATCTTGGTTGTGAAATTAATTATCTAATAGATTGCTTCAGATTTAATTAAAGAAGTTAGTAATAGTTTTATGAATCGAGAAATTACAAATCTGTGAATTTCAAATTCAATTAAGGTTAATTGATTAGATCTTAGGAGAGAGTAATCAAACCTTAGGAAATCTAGGATCAAACATATAAATTGAATCAACAAGATTAAAAGAAATAAAAAAGGAAAGAGTAGTTCCTAAGTATTCAATCTTGATAAAACCCTAATTTTAATTCACAAGTCACTTCTCTATTTAATTGTTTAATTGTTTCTTTTATTTATTTATTTCAATTTATGTTATTTAAATTTAATTCAAATCAAATTTTAAATATTTTAGAAAAATTTAGGTTGAAATTTTTAGTTATTGCAAAGTCCTCGTGGGAACAATAACCTCTCATACTACAAGATATGATTTGTATACTTACGAGTATCGAGAGTTTTATTATATATAAAACTTGCTCAATAACCATATCCAAATTTTTTTTTGACATAAATGAGTAACCTACCAAACTTTGTGCATAAATATTCTAATATACTTATTATTTACATAACAAAGCGAGTTGCTAATTGCAATAAAAAATTGGTAGGTATCGAGTTTCCAACATCGAGCTTCTTATAAATAGTTAGGGGCATAAGGTTGATACTTACCCTTAAATCACATAAAACTTGGTCAAAGCTTAAATTTCCTATAAAAAAGGAACATAAAAGCTTCTTGCGTCTTTAAGTTTTAGAGGTAGTCTATTTTGAGTCATATTTTTGACATTTTGAATGAAGTTATAGCTTTATACTCCTCGAGCCTTCTCTTTTAGGATAGTATTTTCTTTAAAAACCTAAGATAAGAAGGCATATATTTTAAAGCATTAGTAAAAGGAATTTTTAAATATAACTTTTAAACTACTTTTAAAAAGTTCCAAATTCCTTGTCTAATTTTACAGTAACCAATCTTTGGGGAAAATGTATACGAAGCTTCTAAAGTGCAGGGGTATATATTTATAGTCTTCATCCTCTTTAACTTTCTTTCCCTTAATTTCTTTCTCATTAATAAGTGCCTTTCCTCCCTCACTGCTCTCACTCTTAAGCTTCACTAACTTAGAGCTCTAACAACTCATCACTCCTTAACATCACAACATTACAATTCTCTCTTAGAATCTCATGTTTGCCAAGTAGTTGAACAAGTGGTCTCATAAAGGCATTACTTTCTTAGGCAATTTGGGATGCAAACATCTTACTGTGGGTGGTAATAAAATCTATGTTAAAGTTGATCTTCCTAATTTCTTCCTTGAAATCCTTATTTTTTTAGCTTATTTATTTAGGAAGTTATTTACGATAAGACCCTAGGTTAGGTTTTTAATGATGAGGGTTGTAAGGTCTAATTTGGAAATTAGGTTGTTGCTTATTATTTTAAGGGACATGATTGAACCTATTTCTATAGGACAAAACTTTAGACGGTTCCTTTAACTAAGGTTATAGTGTTAAAAAGAAGGATCATTCTTTTAATTGAGGTTATTGATGAAGTTAAACTATTTAACAGAAGATTCATATAAGAAGGAGTTCTGCAATTAATAATTTGTAACTAAATATCCTAGATATCCAAAGATGTCATAAAACATGTTAGAATCACCAATAAAGTTAACATTCATATGGTCAAATTTTTGAGATAAATTGTATACCTTTATAAAAAGAAGATTTAAGGTGTAGCGGTCATAGTCACCTGGAACATTCTTCAAAGTGGCTCTCTCACTAAACCATTGGTAATGGTTATAAACCATGCCCTTTATTAGATTATGTGCTTTATATATAACTTTATCAATGAGAGCTCCACTGGTAATTACATCTACAAGGACCTTTGTGTTTTAAGTCATCCTATTATAAAGACTCTACACTATTAACCACTTCCCTAATCTATAATGAGGGCGCAAACTTAACATGCCCTTATACCTGTCCTAAGTCTCACATATTGATTCAGCTTCCCTCTAGGAAAAAAGTGCTGATTTGATTCCTTATCTTTGCAATCTTTCCTGGTGGAAAGTTCTTAGATAAGAAATCATAGGAAAGTTGATCCTATATGGTGATTGATCCTGCTAGTAGGGTTCGCAACCAAATGCTCACTTTATCCCTTGATGAGAAAGGGATCAACATGAGCTTAATTGTATCATAATACTCTAGAAATATAAACATATGCATGTTAGAGTCTTTAAATGGTAACCCTCCAAAATAATTTTGCCATGATATAAAGAGAAGGGATTTAGATTAAAATTTGCAACTTCAATGCTAGGCCTTGTGATGCCTAAAGTAATACTTTGGTCATTTGATGTGGCAAAATCTTTCAGGCACCTCATGTTCTTTATAGTTATCTTAGCTTTCTTACCTTATACTCTATTTTGAGGCCCTCTTTTAAGGTGTAAAGTTCTCTCGATCTTAGGTTCTAGCTCAATAAGATTTCTAAGATTGCTAGACTTACACATACAAGAAGTGAGCTACCAAAAAGAAGGAATAAAGAAACTTAACTAAACAAATAATAAAACAAGAATAAAATGAATAAAAAATTGTATAGTCTATTAAGTTTGCAAATCTATCAATATCAACGCATAATCCCCTGAAGCGAAACAACAAACTTGATAATCTATGTTTTTGCAAGCACATGATGTATTAGTAACTAGGATATGTGAGTATAGGTCATTGTCATGATTATTATCAGTTAACTACCAACCATTTACAAATTTAATAAGCTAGATCATTTATTTAAGATAAATTAAAGATGAAAAGTAAATAATAAATAATAAATCTAAACACTAAAACAAAATGTTAAGAACAAATCAATATGTGAATAACTAGATTTAGGACTTTACTATATTAAACTTTCATCCTAAATTAATGATTGATTGTAGTTTCTTAAACCAGAAAGAATATTTTAGATTATATTCTCTCTTAATACATCTAACGATTAGTCAATTGAAATCCTTTTAAATTAAGACAACCTAAAAATCGGTTATCTATTCAATGAACTCTCTCAATAGGTTTTACCCTAGTTTAGGAAGATTTTTCAACTTTATCACATATAACTCATGGTTAACCTCTTTACCTATGTTATGATCTTACCACATATATCGTCTCTCGAATCTCAATGCATGAGTTAAATAATTGAATCTTCCACTTTAACTCCTTCACTTTAATCAATTATAAGAACATGGATAAATATCAAGAAAACTAGAACTTCATTAAATTAGAGATCAATTCAATATATAAATCCTAAGGCCAATCCACCTAAATTTATAGCATAATTAGTTCATAATTAAAAAAGAACAACATCAAGAAAATAAGAGTAAGAGATAATTTTGATGAGTCATAAATCTTGAATCTTTGATATGTCTTTGTTGAAATCTTATTTATTTTCCAAGGTTAACTTAGTCTTAATAAAAAATCAATGTAAAGTGGTTTCTTAATTACTTTTCAATGCATTTTAACTCTTTATTGGCCAAAAAGCTCCTCTATTTTTTCTTCCCCACCTTTTTTATTTGAAACCTTAATCTTTAGTGAGTTATATGCCCTTAACATAGGTTCGTGTAGCAGGTTGTCTTATGTTTGATACATTCTATAACTTTTTTATAAATCTTCAACACTAACATAAGACCAACATGAGGAAAATAGTTGTTGTGTTTCTTAATACAAGGGGAACACAAGGTTTTGTAGGGCTGTGAAGGAGAAATAAAAATGACTATTATGGAACACGACCTTACCATGGTGACATTCTTCAATTCTTCCAAATTTAGTCTAATTCTTTCTCAAATTTGCTCATTTTCCTTAAAGAGGTAGAAATACTAGCACTATGCTATGAAAATAATGTTAAATATTAATGTATGTCTAGCATATATAACCCTATTCTAGTTTCTCTCCAATACTAATAAAGTTAAAAAGAAAGCATGACTTAGAATACAAGTTAGAGAGAGATCACGTGGCATTAAGGAAGTCTAAAAAGTGGCATGACCTAAGCCACTATCGAGTTGCATATTGTATGCTTTTTTTCTGTTTGAAAAAGTAAAAAATGTCATTGACAAAACAATATTTACTGGTATAAAGTTTTAATAGGCAAGTAACTACACTAGGAGCTTAGTATAAATTTCATTTTTCATATAAGGAGAACCTGCTTAACTAGATGTTAATTTTCATACTAAGACCCACTTAATACTTAAGGACTAGGATTGCTAAAAAATGAAATGCAAACTTTATAGTCTTAGTCTTGTAGTGGAAAAATATATTTGGCGACAATGGAATGGTAATAACTATTGTTTAGTCTATATTTAATTAAATGCTTCCTTATGTTATGAAATGGATCCTGTAGAAGGGAGGTATCCTAAAGTTCCTTCCTTTGAAAATTTTGTTATCCCTTTTTAATCTATAAAACATATACCATATTTCTAAGCACAATTTTCTATACTATAAGATCTTCCTTCTTTATAGAATGTCTCCTGGAAAGCCAATTATCAAGCTCTAACTTAATACTTCGTAAAGGATTCATAGTGCAAAGATCTTGTATATACTTCTAGATAGATTATGAGTATCTACTCTTAAAAATAAGTATGAATCCATTTCAAGTTTAACATTATATAAATCACAGGTTGTAAAAGCATTGAGAAAGTTTTTTTTAATCTATTTAAAGTGCTGCTTACTTTTGAATTTCAAATATAGAATGAAAGATACCCTAGGCTTTGCTTGTTTTGTCACACTTGTTCTAGCTTGTTTTTGGGGAAGAAGACTTTAATAAGTTTATACAAGAGAGTTTAGAGAAGATACTTGAGGAATGTTTTTGTTGATCTTATTGAGTCCTCCTATTTAGGGTTAAAATTAAAGTTAAAGATCTACTTAATAAGTGTTGTTTTAGGCATTTAGTACAATTATAGATGAGGATTTCTCAAAGCCTAACCTACCAAAGCTAAATCAAGGATGGAGTTTCTCAAAGTAGATAATCCAATGATTCTACTAAGTAGCCCTAAGTTTGTCCATTAGTCATGTCAGATGTAGATGGTATTTCCATTTCTTGTTTTAGTGAGGAAGTTAAATTTAACACTTTCTCGCAATTTGAGGATGTTCACTAATGTACATGAGGAATTATACTTAGGCTGAACACACTAATACTCTCCTTGTTTAGATAATATACATGAAGCCATATGAAGTCACTTAACCTATAATGCCTGTTTGTCATTAAAATTCTCTAGATCTTTTTAATAAGGAGAATTTGTTAGTAGTGCTTATAGGAATTATACTAAGTCCTAGTTCTTACTTAGGAAGGCAAAGATCAGACAATTTTTACCTTTGTTATAACATGCTTTATTATGTCTCCCACTTATAGGAACTGCCTTATGAGTTTCTCCATTAGTGTGATCACATTCTTAAGAATAAAAATGTGAACAAACTAATAATAATTAAAATTGTCTATATAGACTAATAATAATTAAAATGTAGCAGCCCACTCTTGCAAGACACGTACCTGACGTCTTGACTGATGTCCGAGTGCGTACCCCGCAAAGGTGGCATGCTAGATCAATCAAACACTTGAAACTCGGTACCTTTTTTTTTGCACTAACGTATGCAGAAATAAATAATCAAATTCGGGCGCAAACTTTTGTTTCATAAAACTCGAAATCATAATTATTAAAACACTTTAATCAATTTCATTTGCAAAATGTTTCCAATTTCAAAAGTTATTACATCATAAAATCATTTACAACATTTCCCATTTGGAAAATTAGTATGAACATAATGTTCAAATACACATTGTACAAAAATCGTGGAATGTACAATTTGATACAAAAATAAGAAGGTACAAATGCAGATATGAACTGATCCCGACCTCTATTTCTTACTTAAAGGTAGCGGTTAGACTCTAGTTGATTTAACTGGGTGTCTCTTCTGTGCCTAAAAAATATTGCAAATTTTGGGTGAGTTTTGCAAACTCAATGTGTGACTCCTCGATGGCTCACTCAATCACATAACACATATAGTTCACATATTTTCACATAATTTACATCATTTCTTTAATAATCATAATGCATCACATATCACTTATCTTTCATTTCACATTTCACATTAACATGTATCATGTTCAGAAATCAGTCAAATATTTAAATCATACTTTCATATGTATATGCAATGTTTATAAGACTTACTTTCAATTATTATTATTGTGACCGAGTGCCTTTTTTCATTGGCTCATATCCCTTGTAGATACCAGGCTGGCCTATATCCCTTGTAGATACCGAGCTGTATCAGATAATGTCCCATATCCTTTAGTGGATACCAGGTACATTCACAACTGAGCCTGAGGCTCTTTTCATATTTTGAACTTTGAGCTCTTTTTTACTGGCGACTTCGATCACAACTACCTTTATCTTACATGCATTCATGAAATGAAATGCATAGGTCACATATGATCAAACAGTCACTTTCTTTCACTTTACACATCATCGGACTTTAGTCTGGCATTTAACATTTAAGTTGAGAATCACTTTTTCATTCTTATGCATATTCACATTCAGATCACCTTTATCATTAGACCTTAGTCCAGCATTCAACATGATTGTTGAGAGACATTTATTTTGTCACATTCTTATACAAGTAGCAATTCAATATCACATTCATACATCAAGTCTCGGACCTTCATTATCCGACATCAACATAAGCAAATCACCTTCATATCAATCATATTCACATTGTATAATAATCAAAACCGTAGTCATTCAATGTAGAAACTGAAATCAGTACAAACATTGAAATGAGACCATCTAGGTCGACTCACAGTGCGCTCTAGATTAGCATTAGCTTCCATGATCCAGAAATTTCTGGATGCGGACATTTTTCCTACACATCAACATTATGCAATACACACATTGTACACGCATTACAACTTTGCACAATCTTAAGTACTCATTTAAGCAAAAATATGTATATGGAATATTTACAATGCATGCTCAATGACAATCCCGGGTATCTTTCCATTATTCTCATCACATAATCATACATATTTCCAAACTCACATAAGTATCATTTATACTTATGGTTTATATCTCAATAAAACCATAAAAATCAAAATTCATAACTCATTTCTTCAATTCAGATTTTCCTAAGACACACTTTTGGGTCAACTTTCCAAGTTCTTTTTGACCAAGAAAATGAAGTCATTTGAGGATACTTTCTTCTAAACAATTGTTTTTCTATCTCTTAAGTTTCTAATGACACTAAGATCATTCAATTTGGTTTAGTAACCTATGAGTTATGCTTAAAATAACACAGACTATGTATAATTGAACTTTTGGCTAGTTCAGATCATACCCTCAAATTGTACAACTCATAACTTTCAACTTAGATATCTAAAAATCACAAACTTAGTACTAATTGAAAGATAAGAGAATGAACTGAAACTTTTGTAAAGATATATTTGTCTGATTCAGCCTATACCCATTCATTTTTTATGAAAACATCAAGATATAATTTCTATCTCGGGTAGTACTACAACCTCAATCAAGACTCAATTTCGCACCAAACTTTGAAAGTCTTAGAGATAGAATTAAATTTATAATTCTTCAACATAGTTGTAGAAGTATGTCTCTAGTTTAATTTGAATCAATAATCACCTCATTTGGAAATCTATAGCTCAAGATATCATAAAAAACCAACACATGTTCCATAAAAACAACACCCGCGTACAGCCCTCGGAGTCGCGACCGTGACGCGTCGCGATCGAGACTGCCGAGGTCGCCCATGCAAAGTCGTGATCGCAATGCGTCATGTCGCGATCTTGCTTGTTGGCCGATGCACTCCTCCTTTTTGTCTTCTATTTTTTTTCTTCTGAACTTCACTTCCATTTTACACCTCAAAAATGAGGTTTTCTAGCAAAGTCTTCTCTAAACAATTGTTCATATATGTCTTAAGATTATAAAGAACCTAAGTTCATACAATTTGGCTTAGTATTCTAAAAGTTATACACAATTTACTCCATATTGTTCAGAAACAGAGACAAAATCTGAAACTCAACTTCAAGACAAATTTCAACACTCTTAGAGATAGAATTCAAACTTGATTTCTTCAGACAATTGATAGCCCTATGTCTCTAGTTTACTCCAAATTATAAATAATTCCATTTGGAAGACTAGAAAAGAAGTTATAGGCAAAATAAGGACGGATGTTCAGGGGAAAATAGCTCTCAGGTGCACTTGTTTATCCCACAAAATTAAGTCACGGCCATGCAACATCAGTGCATGGCCGTGCATTCCAAATTAGCCAAGCGTGCAACCATAATGGATGCCCATGTATACCAACAAACAAGTCACAACCATGCAACCTTAATGCATTGCCTTGCACACCCAACTCCAAAACAAATTTCCATATTTTTCCACATCATTTCTGTCCCAATTTTATCACTGAGTCTCTCATAAATGATTGTAGATGGTTATAATTTTTGATGGAGAAGTAGATCCAATTGTTTCGAGTTCAATGGTTCAAGTCCCATGTCATTTGGAGGTCAGGAGAAGGAAATATAGCCAAAATACTAAAGGATGTTCGAAGCTATACATGTTTCTACTTTTCTTCTGATACTACAATTTCTTCTTCTTCTTCCTTTCTTTTCCTCTACTCAAACCAACATCTCTAACCTAACTCAACCCCATTTTTGACTTCATTTAATTCAATTCATTCACAAACAAAGCCAAAATCCTAGATTAAAACATAACCATCAAAACAGAAGGTCACACTTAAGCATATCTCCATTTTTCTGCATTAATCTCATACACATTTAATTTGATCTTTCAACTCTAAAAATTATTTTAACACTATCTCATCACATTTTGATCATCAAATATTCAAAATCAACACATTGAAAATTTCCATATCTTAAAAGCCATGATGTTTATGAAAACAAACATTTTTCCCCATGATCATGTTATCACCAACTCATTATCATAACATTTCTATTTAGCATAATTCATAAAGATAATTAACACACTTACTTGTTTTAGGCCTAAAACCTCTTCAAATCAAGTGAACCTAGCTCCCAAACATCACACAATCGTCATCCTTTAAGGGTGATATATGTTGGGTCTTCAATAACAAGAAGAAGGCAACAAAAGATGGAAATAAAGAGGTGCATATTTTTGGTAAAAAGTAACGTTGAGAGTGTTGGTGAGAAAGTGTCGTGAAAATGAAGAGAAGATAATGAAGACGAGCATTTAATGAAAATGAAAGAAGAGATGGTCTTGCAGAGAAGAAAGAATCGTGGATGTTAAGTTTGGTGGGTTAATTACATGGTAAATAAATGGTAGGTAATTGTCATAACACTTACTACTTAAATATAAATGCTAATTGGATATTTACTTAAGCTACCATATGATTCTTAATAACCAGTCCATTTAACTCCCAATTTTCAATGACATATGTCATTAAATCCCAATGTCACATGTTAAAATTTTCACCAACATTTGACATTTTTTATATCACTATTCATCAATTGTTCTGCCACTTGGCATTTTTCCTAGTCCAAAAACCCTTAAATTCTAGAAAATCCTCAAATTTTCACCAAAAATTCTAAATAAGTACATATACTCTCCAAATAAATTTTCAACACGTAAAAAATACAATTCTCAATATAATCACATTTATAACTTAATTATACCCGAAAAATGTCAATGAATGCATGTACAATCATTTTAGTGTGCAAAAATCAATATTCACATATGTGTATGTTAACATTATGTATGAGCTTGAAATGCATTTTTCTTAATCTCTCCTTAATCTCACATGTACCGTATTTTAGGGTTCTAACCCTTAGTATAGAAATGGGATGTTACATAAAATTGTCTATCACCGAGTTTATTAATTGAATAATACTAGCAAAAGAAAGCATCTTATTGCACTAATTGGAAATCTTCTTTTGAACCCTTTGTATTAGTTATTGAAACTTTGCATAAGTACGTCTTTTGGAAGGTATAGGGATTCCTAGATATGTGATGGGAAGCTCACTCAAATTCAAGCCTATTTCCTAGATATATGATGGGAATCTTATTAAAATTCAAGCCTATAAATAGCTAATCAAGTTACCAGTCTATATAACACCCAAGGAGATTAGTAAGAAATTTTTATCTTTATTAATAAAAATTATTACGATTTCCCTGTATGAGTTTAATGTTGCTATTAGAATGATGAATGAACATGCTATACCTTTGGATAATAAAATGATATCGAATGTAAATAAGAGATTAACAATACCTAACTTTTTACATTTGGAATGATACCTGAATTTTCTTTTATGGAGAATGTTCTAGTTGAGGAGTCTAGATAGGACCTCCATTTTTATGGTAAAGAGGTAAGAAGATAGTGGATCTCCTTGCCTAAAACCTTTTGCACCTTTTAGCATGTCGGTTGCTTCATGATTGGCAAAGATGCAATAGAGAACATATGAAACATATTTCTTAATCTAACTCACAAGTATATCAGGGAAACCAAAAACTTTTAATATATTTAAGATAAAGTTCATGGTGTCTAAAGCTTTATGAAAATAAATTTTAATAGCACATTATTTCCTTAAATGCTTTCTATTATAATTTTTAAAGAGTTATTAAGTAACAAAATTGTTATCTCCAATTATCCTCCTTGATGAATCCCTTTAAACGGAATCAATAAAATGAGATAAAACAAACTCAAGTCTATACAAGATTAATTTGGAAATGATTTTATAGTGTTACAAGATGAAATAGGTTTAAATTCCTTCAAGGTATTAGGAGATTTTTCCGTAGGGATTGGACATAAAGGTTTTGTTGAGCTTTTTCAATATTTTTCCATGTTTGAGGAGCTCTAATACATCATTTGTAAATAAGTCTTTGATCCAAGGTTAAGTATTTTTTTTAAAAATATGCACTAAGGCCTTCTAGTACTAGAGGTTTGTAAGGATGAAGTTCAAATAAAGCTCTTTCTACATCAAGAGTATTAAAAAGTCTGATTAGGAAATCAACCTCTAGAATGGAAGTTTGTTCTTTGATAATTTCTTTAAGGAGAGTCACTAAGTAGTTACTATAATTAGAGGATCCATATGCAATAAATAAGTAATTAATAACCTCCTATTTTAGTGGAATTGAAGTTTAAAAAATAGATTAAGTGTCTCCCATTAGAAAGGAAGTTCTAATCACATTTTTTATCCAATATTGATTTTAAAAAATTAGAATTCATATCACCCTCTTTGAGCTAAAGAATGCAAGATCTTCAATGAATAAAGAGTTATTAACTTATGCAAATCATTTATATATGGCTAAAGTAATCTTCTGTTGTGCTTGTTGTGTGGCATCAGTTGGATTTCAGTACAACCGACATTGAATACTAGAAAGCTATTTTCTTATGTGAATAAAAACTTGTATAATGTTAGTGATTTGTTGTTGATTAAACTTCTTTAGTGTTTCTTTCATAAACTATAACTTTCTCATGTAGATATATGTTTTGTGCCCACAACTCTCTAAACTAAGGCTTTTCATAATTGCCTCCTCAAATTCCTTCGAATTAGCTAGAAGTTTATTAAAATAAAAAGTAAATTGATTCCTCTTTAAATTATTCAAGTTATATATTAGGAGTCATGTGTGATTAGAGAAGTGTAGATTTAGGAAAAAAGATTTGCGACTTGGGAAATTCATTATCTATTGGTAATTAACAAATTATCTAGCAAATTTTTTCTCAAACTTAATAGGCCTTCTTATTTGTTGGATAAGGTGAAAAAATCCCCCTTTATTTTTAGGTTTGTCACTTATAAATCAGCAATAAAATTCTTGAGGTCCTCAATGTAGTTTATAATCTAGAATTTTGTCTTACTTTCAATGGGTGGATGATACTATTAAAATCTCCTATAACTATACAAAAGGTAGTAATAAAGGAGTCTATGTCCTTTAACTTGTTCCACAAGGCTTATCTCTAAAAACTCTGATTGTAAGCATATATAAAGGTGACCTAAAAATTGAAAATTGAAAATTGAAAACTCCAAATTAATTAAAAGATAGGTAAGTTAGTTTGAGATGATGGAGTGAATTATATAAAATTTTCCAAGATCAAAAGGCACAAGTATTATACCATAGTTATGCCATTGGTTATTGGTAATTACTTTCTAATCCTCCTTTAAAAAATGTGATATTCTTGCATTTATTTTTTTGATAATTTACTTTTCAACCTATCCTGGTTTGACAAAATTGAGATATTCAAGTAAATATTTTTGTTTTGTAGGGCTATTAAGCCCTCTAATGTTTTATGAAATACAAGAAATTAGAGGGGAGATTTAGGAAACTTCTTCTTCCTATTTTATTTTTATCTGGATACCTACTTGAATTTTGATGCTTCACTTTGCTCTCAATTAAGAGAACTAAATTCTTCAACAATACTTCTCAGATGTACATTAGTTTTCTCACTAGGAATTTCTATTTGATTATCACCTATTTGCAAATTATGGTCTAAGGGGATCTTAACTTTCTCAGGGTGGTGATCTATATAATTGTGGTGATCTTGGAATAAGGTGGCTGTAACCATGTCCTGAGTGTCAAAGTTATCAATGTCCTTAGTAGATTGAGCTAAAGAAATTTGTACCTTATTAATTTTTCTAACTTCCTCTAAGATTTTATCACTCATGTTCTCCTCACCTGAGGTAGCTTTACAATGTCCCCCCTCATTTATTTCCTTTTGCAATAGTTTTTTGTACCTACTAGTTAGGGATCTTTTGCATTTAAGCTTTTAGGTTCCTCTTAAGTTGCTTGCCACAAGTTTTTAATAATAGATAATGGAAAAACATATTTAAACAAATTATCATATTCATCCAACCTTAAAAGAGGAATGACATATGGAAGCTTTTGAACAATGTATATAAATATACACAATCTTACATAGTTAACTCTCTTTACAATTGTCATTGCTTTATTAAGGAAAATAGGCTTTCTAACAAAACTCACCAGATAGCTTAAACCTTCCGTGATCTAATATTTGATTGGAATATAATAGATATTAATGTAACATACCACTTCCATAAAGCATATGCCTGAACATCCAGACATTGCCAGATCATCAAGGCAATAGCTTATCTGTAGTGCATTGTGAGTTAACCTAGATGTTTCTCACTATGATTGAACTGTTTTTGGTTAACTTTTAGTTATTGAACGGTAACTTATATGATTTCTATGATTCTGGACATTTTTGGTCTGAGGAGTTTGATACTTGGGACTGTATATGAAAGTGTTTTCAAATTGTATGTGTAATATGGAATGTGTACTCAACTGAATGTTGAATGCCAGACTTAGGTCCAAGGAATATGATAAATGACTTGAATACATTGAATGAAAAGTATTGATAGCATATTATATGAATTGATGCATTCCATTACATTGATATGCATGATCAGATAAAGGAGTTGTAACTGGAGTGACCAACATGAAAAAGAGCTTTACACTCAGGAATTGTGCACAAAGAGCTACAGGCTCAGTTAATAATGAGCTCGATATCCACAAAGGATACGAGCCAATAAATGAACTAAGCCCAGTATCCATAACAGATATAGGATCGTAAATAGGTGCTTGGTCAAAATAAAGTAAAATAAAAATGGAGTCACATGTACATTTGCACATATATATGTGTGGGTGTTATACTTATACTTGATGAAATATGACAAAATGTGATGTGGGATTTGATACTGCATGCTGTGTCAAACTTCTTGAAATTGGTTATATACTTGACTTTGTGTTTTAACTGGAGTGAGCACATCGATGATGATTCGCTCACTGAGTTCACAAATTCATTAAAATTGCAATGTTGATTTTCAGGTACATTAGAGTTTTAGCTTCTAAGGCAACTAAGTAGAATTCTAGTACTGTCATTTTGAGAATAAGAATGACTCAAAAGTCTAGTCAGTTGATATCTGAGGACTCTAGTTAGGACGTGTTTGTTTAGCTTCTCATTTCATGTTAACATTTTGTATGGAGTTGTAAACTCTTATATGTTATGTAATGTAAATACATGGATATGAATTGTAATGGTACAATGTAAGTTTATTTTGTGAATGAAATGAGGAGACTTGATCATTTTGAATACTTTTGTTATGTGTGATGTCATAATAAGTTAATATGACTATTTTAACATGCCATTATTATAGGGTAGTTCTCGAATATCCTCTGGATGTTTAAGCATATGCTCTATAGAAGTGGTATGTTACAATTTTGGTATCAGAGTATGGTTTGGCATCTTTAAGGAAATATATAAGAATTTAAATATGACATCTAGTGGGAGACTTGTATAGTGATCATAACTATTGTTTGTTATAGGTAATCTACTATAGGAGATCGAGTCACAGAATTAGCTGACCTTAAGTCTATAGGAGCTAATAGGGAGTCCCCAGTACCCCAGTCTCACCAAATGCCTCATAGAATTCCTAAGAGGAGAGAAAGGATGTATGATAAACTTAGGAAGCAGGGGGCTGTAGATTTCTATGAAAGTACAGACCCTGTCGAAGTAGAAGGTTAGTTGGAAAGAACGAAAAGGGTGTTTCATCTGATGGACTGCGAGTCTGATAAAAGGTTTGACTATGTAGCCTTGTTACTTCAAGGTCCGACTTATCAGTGGTGGACGACTACCCCAGGTAGTTCCACTCGGCCTTGTAGACTGACGTAGGAAGACTTTCTAAAGGTCTTTAAGGAGAAATATATGCCAAAGATCTACTTGGATAGGAAGATGAAAGAGTTTCTTGATCTAAAATAGCAAAATTTCACTGTAGTCGAGTATGAGGTGCGATTTAATGAATTAATGGGATATGATACTACTTTGATTCTGACTGAGTATAAAAGTAGGAAGTTTGAGGATGGACCGAATATGAAGATCAAGACGAGATTTGCTATTACCAATCCGAGTAGCTTTATTCAGCTGATAGCTATTGGAATCTGCATTGAACAGTTACTGAAGGATGGATAAGAAGAGTATAGGAAGGAGTTCAGAATTAAGAGGCATGGTGAGTCTCAAGATGATTCTAGCAGGAGATTTAGTAAATTCTAGAATAGATCATTCTGATCACAGACCAGATTAAGACAGTCGAGGTTTAGACTAAGAGGCGGTTTTGTTCATGTTGGTAGTGGTAGAGGTCAAGTATCTAGGGGGGAAACACAATACATGCCTAGTTGTGAGCATTGTGGAAAAAAACATGGTGGAGAATGTTAGAAGATATCGGGAGCTTGCTTACGTTGTGGTTCTTTTGACCATCAGATTAGAGACTGTCCCACGATTTTGGGAGCACAGCTTGGAGTGAGAAGAGGATCAGTGATTGAGACAACTGTTTAGCAAAATAGAGCTAGTGGAGTAGGACAGAGAGTAATAGGTAGGGATAAAACAAGTTCAGAAGGTCTTAGTGTTAGAACTGAGGTGCGGAGTAACCAATCGCAGTCCCAGGCTAGGATCTTTGCTATTACCAGGTAGGAGGCACAGAAATCTCCAGATGTTGTTGCAAGTGTGTTACATGTCTTTCAATTTGAGGCATTTGTATTGTTAGATCTAGGATCTACACATTCATTTATCACACAACATTTGGCATCTAAACTGCATTGTGAGAGAGAGATTTTGAAAATTGAATTAGAGGTGAGTACATTGGTAGGTAGTACTATAATGATTGGAGAAGTGTGTAAAGGGTGTATTATTTGGGATGACTAGGTTAAGTTGAAGCTGATTTGATAGTACTACAGTTAAAAGAGATAGACCTCATCTTAGGTATGGATTGACTTACTGCTTATAGGGCTGTAATGAATTGTTATACTAAAGAAGTCATTCTTGAATTTCTAAATCAAATAAGAGTAATATTTAAAGCTGTTAGTCAAGTAGTGCCAGCCATATTGATTTCATCAATGAGTGCTTTTAGGCTGATTCGAAGTGGATGTGAGACTTATCTAGCCTATATGATAGATACCTGAACTGAGCAGACAATACAGGATATTCCTATTATTAGGGATTTTCTAGATGTGTTCCCCATCGAATTACCAAGATTACCCCCAGATAGGGAGATAAAGTTTACTATTTACCTTGTTCTAGGTACTGCTCCTATATTTATTCCTCCATATAGGATGGCACTTGTGGAACTTAAGGAACTTAAGACCTAATTGTAGAAGTTGTTAGATAAGGGTTTTATCAGATCCAATGTGTCACCTTTGGGAGCTCTAGTTTTGTTTGTGAAGAAGAAAAATGAGAATTTGAGATTATGCATATATTATAGGCAACTGAATCGGGTGACATTGAAGAATAAATATCCCTTACTGAGAATAGATAATTTACTTGATCAGTTACAGGGAGCTCGGATGTTTACTAAATTGGATTTGAGTTAATGGTACTACTAGTTCAAAATAGCTGAAGCTGATGTACTAAAGAGTGCATTCAGGACTAGATATGGACACTTTGAGTTTTTGGTGATGCCTTTAAGGATGACGAATGCTTCGGCAGCCTTTATGGCATTGATGAACAAGGTATCTAAGCCTTACTTAGATCACTTTGCGATTATATTCATAGATGATATTCTGGTGTACTCTAAGAGTAAAGAGGAACTTTTGAGCACTTGAGGTTAGTCTTACAGATAATGAGAGAGAAGCAATTGTACGCCAAGTTCAATAAGTGTGAATTTTGGCTTGATCAAGTGGTATTTTTTGGGTCATATAGTATTTGGACAGGGCATACAGGTAGACCCAAAGAAAGTTGTGGCAGTGATACAGTAGGAAGCCCTAGAAATGTATCTGAGATTCGGAGTTTTCTTGGACTAGCAGGTTATTATAGGAGTTTTGTATAGGGGTTTTCATTGATCTCAGCCCCTTTGACAAAGTTTTTAAGGAAGAATGTAACTTTTAGATGGAAAAATGAATGTCAAAGGAGTTTTGAGGAATTAAAACACCGATTGACTACAGCACCAGTATTGGCTATCCTATCTGGATCTAGAGGATATGTTGTGTATAGTGATGCTTCACACTATGGATTAGAATGTGTTCTAATGCAGTATGGTAGAGTGATTACATATGCATCAAGACAGTTAAGGTCTCATGAGTTCAATTATCTGGTTCATGATTTAGAGCTTGCTGCAGTGGTGTTTGCTTTGAATATTTGGAGACATTATTTATATGGTAAAACATTTCAGATATTTACAGATCATAGAAGTTTGAAATATTTGTTAAATTAGAAGGAGCTTAATATGAGACAAAGGAGGTGGATTGAATTACCTAAGGATTATCATTGTGTGACTGAATACCATCCAGGTAAGGCTAATGTTGTAGTTAATGCATTAAGCCAGAAATCTAATATTAGTGTAGAACTAATTCAAACATCGAGGTTACCAAACCTAGTTTAACTGAGAGCATTAAATATTGAGCTAAGTTTGGGGCAGAATGAAGCATTATTAGCTACGATAAAGCTTAGACCAGTATTGCATGAAAGGATTAGAAAAGCTCAAAATAAGGATCCAACTTCTGAGTTTCAGTTGAGAGATAGTGCATTATGGTCGAAATAGAGATTATGTGTACATGATATTCATGATTTAAGGAAAGAAATTTTAGAAGAAGCTCACATGACAGCTTATGTTATGCATCCTGGTACTACCAAGATGTACATTACTCTGAAACAACATTTTTGGTGGCTAGGGATAAAGAAGCAAGTGGCTAAATATGTGGCTAAATGTTTGACAAGCCAAAAAGTTAAGGTAGAGCATCAGGCTCCATTTAGGAAGTTACAGTCATTACCTACTCTGGAGTGGAAATGGGAGAGGATCATAATGGATTTCATTACAGGTTTGCTTAGGACTCTGAGGTAATATGATACTATATAGGTCATTGTTTACAGATTGATGAAATTGACACATTCCTTACCTGTGCGAGAAAATAAGTCATTGGATCAGTTAGCTCAGAGGTACATTAATGAGATAGTGAGGTTACATATGATAGTTGCATTTTGCATGATGAAATCAGAGGTACATATGATTGATGTGTATGTTAGTGTTGCAGGGTCACCCTGTCATAGCAGTGAGAGATTTCTCACACCCATGCAATCCATGCCGACCGTGAGAGAGCCATGCACAGCCGTGAGAGGTTTGCACAGCCATACAATGACCTTGCATGGTCGTGAATTCTCATATATGAGAATTAATGTGAGAAAGCTAGGTGTCCTGGCCAGATGTCACTCGGTTTTAAACCTAAATTTTACTACATAAGGAAAAGAGAGTGATGACAGAAAGGCATTCGAGATATAATCTAGCTGACAATTTTATCTTATATTCTCTTTGATTTTTCTTTTTTCTTTAACATCGATAATGGCGACGGAGAGGATGGCCAACGATGGGAGCTTAAAGATGAAGATGGAAGGCCAACTTCTAGACGCTAGTTCAATAAGGATATCAAAGCCAAGTCACGGTTAAGCTATTTCATTATTTTAACATTGTAATCTCTTTTCAGATTGTTATGTTGTTTGTGTTGATTGAGTTGGGTTTCGGATAGATGATCTTAATGCATTACTTTGATTGTTCTATTTTGAACCTATTACTATAATGTTGAATGTAATCCATAATTGTTATATTTGATGTTTGTTAGTAGCTTCTAATGATCATAAATCATTAGGAACAACATAACTTAGGTTAAATAACCTGAATGTGTGAGGTTATTTATTATATTGGTTGTTTTTCACTTCGTAATGTTGCTACCAAATTGAATCTAGAGATCATATCCTAGTTATTCAGTAGTTAGGTTTAATTAATGATCATATCTTAATTAAACACAACCTAAGGGAAAATCGAGATTAGTAGAGTGTTCTATTAGTCTCAGATTAATAGTCCGAATAGAGGTGTAAAGACGTTAGGATGATGGAATACGCTTGATCATGTTTAGGCCGAGATTGACCCTAAAACTGGACCTTACTCATACTCGACACTTTAATAATTTTCAATTTGTTGTTTTAATTTGTTTTCAATAGTTTACTTTTATTTTATTTTCTAAAATTTTAAAAATCTAAAAGTCCCCTTTTATATTGTCCTTGCATAAATTAATTCC
The DNA here is from genome assembly GCA_027563885.1 of Erythroxylum longipes. Classification (NCBI taxonomy): domain Eukaryota; kingdom Viridiplantae; phylum Streptophyta; class Magnoliopsida; order Malpighiales; family Erythroxylaceae; genus Erythroxylum; species Erythroxylum longipes. The sequence goes on from JAOQMS010000004.1 coordinate 24,693,413, forward strand.
ATTATGGAAATTAACTGAACATTTCTTATGGATTTGATCCTGACTCACCTTATTACAAATTTTAGTGTGCAAAATCATGTAAATTTTACAGTGCACTCGACATGTCACAAAAGTATTATGTTTTACATTGTAACTATAACTCCTATGTATAACAAAGAGCATGGGTTAAAACGTGCCCATGTGTGAGGTTGTATCCAATCTTCTCACATCCTAGGAGAAACATAGGCTATAATGTTTTAGATTGTGCTCGACCAAGATGGATCTTAAGCCTACAAATCTTTCCCAAAATTATGTTAAATCAAGTTAACCAATTTCTTGTCTTCCTTTAGATCTAATAAGCCTCCTAAAATAAATCTTAAAGTTCCCTTTTACAAATGGTTAGAGATAATACTTCTACAAAGGCCATGTAATTTTATGACCTCCTTAGAAAACAAAAATGAAATATACGATGCATCATTAGTTTTATGATATGGAATGAAACATGCCATCTTATAAAACCTATCAAAAGCCAAATATATAAAATCATTATCCCTTCTTGATCTAGGTAAACCCATTATAAAATTTGTAGAAATATCAATGCAAAGATGTTTAGATATAAGAAAAGGAGTATACAAACCATGAGGTTTAACTTTAAACTTAACATGTTTACATGTAATGTACTTCTCATAAAATATTTCAACATAACATTTCATGTTAAGCCAAAAGAAATGTTCACGAAATACATTCAAATTCTTAGAGATACTGGAATGCCTATCAAACCTCCTAAATGAGCTTTCTTAATAAGCAAATCATACAACAAACTTTTAGGTACATATAATTTGTTTTCTCTAAATAAAAACCCATTATGCTTATAAAACTTGCCAAAAGCCACTTTTTCATATGCATTGAACAAACTAGCAAAATCAAAAACATTAATATAAAAATCCTTCATGTATTCAAATACCATGATTTTTTACATATAAAATAGAAAGTAAAACATACCATCTATCACTTTAATTACTGCGCCTTTAAAAAACATTTACCTATGATTATAGGAATTTTTTCATCCTCATCTCTAAAATTATAAAATCAGTAGGGTTAAATAACTTTTTAACCTTAAATGATACATTTTCAAGTACATGTGTAAAGAATACTTAATAGAACAATCAGTTAAATTTAAACACAAAAAGGTAGGTTTTAATTTTTGAAGTTCAATTTTATTGTAAATTGAAAAGGGAATCATAGAAACACTGGTACCCAAATTATACAAAACTTTAGGAAAAAAATCAAAATTTCCAATATTTTAGGGAATAATAAAAATTATTGGAGTGTTTGAGATTTGGTGGTAACTTGTTTTGAATAATAGTATTGTACTCCTCAGTTAAGAAAATTATCCCCAACTAGTTTCTTCTCTTATTATAGTAAAGGTCATAGCTGGTATTCAGGGGGATTGCTTGCTATTAAACTTGAATTGTCTTCTTGATTGTTCCATAAGAAGTCTAGATGGTTCCTCCACTAAAGAATATAATTGCTAGAATAAGGATTATTTTATTATACTGAAATGTTTTATTCATTCATAAATTAAGCATGTTCTATGTGCATACACTCTTAGCTCATAAAATTATCACCATGAGACTTAAAACTCATTATAAGACTAGAGATAACGTTGATGTTTTGTCTACATAACATCTTAATAAGTGAATCAACCTTGGCATTTTATATTTTTATTCCATCCACATCATAAACATCATCCTTCTTGATAAGCATACTTCTCTTATTATGCTATTGGTAGTTAATGCAAACCATTTTTCTAAAATTTATGTAACATCCTCAATTTTCATTCCTATTTTGGTACCTTTCACTAATAAATCAATATTCGTCTACTCGCCTCTTCTAAGCCTATTATGGAATAATTGAAAAATAAACAAATATGGTAGAATAATAAGGAAATATATTTTTTCATCTTCTTAAAAATCTCCTAAGTTTCATATAAAGACTTATTATCCAATTGCGCAAAAACTTGTCATGTCATTCCTATAGATGGAGTTTTTTCTTGGTGGAAAATACTTGGCAATGTGTTAAGTAGTGAAAGAATTTGGAGCCATGAAATTTAATCATGCTTTGGTTTATGTCTCAAAGAAAAGGGAAAAAGCCTCAATCTGGTTGCGTACTCACTTAATCCATTCATTTTTTGTGCCAAAAATGGTCAAGAAGTTGTTTATATTCACATTAGGATCCTTTAAAACACTTCCTCTAAACTAATCTTATTGTGCCATAGTGATGAGACTAGCTTGATTTGAAAGTTTTTAGCATTCTTGAATACCTTACAATGCTTATTTAAGATCCATTACTAATAGGCATGACATAATCATAAAGTTGCCTCAAATTTTGGTTATCTCCCACCATATTATCATATTCCTTGGATGAATGAACTTTTTGTGTCCAAAGAAGTGTCTTTTCTATTTATAAGTCTTCTTTAATAAGCTTAGTAGATAGGTTGCCTCTCATCTTGTAGCAAGGATCAAACATCTACAATTAAAATAGAAAATATCAAAAATAAAAAATTAATACAATAAGATAGAAAAAACTTGTTGTACGTTTTATAATGATTTACTATCCTAGTATGAGATTACAAGTGAGTGAACTATCATTTTACATTAGTGTAGTGACGAGTAGAGGTCAATCATGTTAGGAATAAGGTAAATACTATATCTAACCACCATATTATTATTATTATTATTATTATTATTATTATTATTATTATTATCTATTCAATTATTAGAATTGATTTTAATGTGATTTATCTAATCTCAGAACAAAGCCCTAGGGAAAATCAAGTGCGACAATCAATAAACCAAATAAGTAAAAAACATGAAAAAATAAAACATGAACATATATGTAGATGAGAATTCCCCTTAGCATTATTATACTTATGATTCATTTATTTAGATATTTTATCACTAAAAAAGGCAAGACTTTCTACTATAATGATACGTCATATATTAATGTACAACTACTTTTCCTTAAATGATTAATTAATATTTTAGTTTTAATTAAAACCTTTAAAGGCACCTTATGATATTCAAAATAGAAGGTTGACCCTAGGACTAAAAGCATTATGTAAGATTAGTTCTATTGCCACATTCAATTCTTAATATTTATCTCATAATTTATTCACATGTAAATTGTCTTGTATCATCCACTTATAAATTATGATCAGATACAATTTCTAGCTTTAGTTAAATTAGTACTAAGAATAATCAATGGTACTTCTCAAGTATAAACATCCTTCATAAAATAACTAAAATAAATCTATAGAATTATAACTATGGTTCCTCTTGTCTATACATTGATAAAATTTATCCATGTACCATATTCGAAACAATAATCATACATAAAAGATTTTTCTTTTGCAGATCTCAATATTTTATTGTTCTCAATTTTAAAAGGATGATTTTATATCTATTTTCTTGTCAAATATAGTTGTTTGGTTAGGGGTTTTTTTCTCCTTTTTGATTGATTTAAAATGAAAAATAATTAAAAAAAAGATCTCCAAAAATTAGGATTTTCACACTTTAAAATTTTATCCACCTAAGACGTGGTTTGGTACACAATTATACCCCAAGTCATGGATCTCTCTATTTTAAATAAGGAAATGAAAAACGCTCGTGCCTAAACTATGGATCTTTTTGTAACTGTAGGACTTTACATAAGCTTAAACACACTTATATTTGGGACCATGGATCTTTCTAGAGTTTTTTGGAATTAGATATAGGTTTAAACATGCTTATGCTGTAAATCATTGATTTCTTTATTACTTCTTTGTATGAACATGGTATAAGGCACAGTTATGGTCAACATATAGGTGTCAGCCAAATAGTGTTGAACCAACAATTGTGGTTTTCTTCAAGATTTTCCTATAATCCTCCCTGATTCTCAATAAAGCTCATTTTAAAGTGGCAAATTCTCAATTACCTGAAAATGTAACATAAATTTAGTGTAATCTAAAAAAAATACTAAGGAAAATATATTTATTTTTTATGCACAACATATATTTCTCATTTTTTTTCAATTTAATACTTTACATGTTCATAAAATTGTTGCACCTTATAGCTTTTTCTTTCCATTCATACTAGCCTTTCATCAATAGGTATAGGTAATAAATCCAAAGGAGTTAGTAGATGAAAAATCATAAACAACCTAACATTGGTGATTAACGCAATAGATGAATGCAAACAACTATTATATGAAAAATCACTAAACAATTAGAAATCTTTCCAATTCTTTAAGTTTCCTTAAATGATAGCATGAAGTAATATAGTCAAAGTACTATTTACTACTTAAGTTTCACCATTGGTTTGAGGATGACTAGTAGTAGAAAAATAACAAATTTGTTCCCAACTTACTCCATAAAACTCTAAAAAATTTAACTAAGAAACTTAGTGTCCTGGTCACTCACTATACTCCTAGGAACTCCATGTCATCATATTACTTCCCTAAAGAACAAAGTAGCAAAATTAATTGCGTCATCAATTTTATCAAAAGGAATAAAGTGTGCCATCTTAGAGAACCTATAAACTAATACAAATTCAAAGATATTTCATATAAATAAATTCACATCATACATAATTTTAAATCAATCCTTAATAAAGATAATACTAGATTTAACATATCTAAACATATAAAAACAAATATCCAAAAATCATGATTTCACTCAAAACAAAAATATTAAGAAAAAATAAGGTAAAAAGAATTCTACTAGAAGGATTCTTATTCCAATAAGTTTTGATCCACTGGGATGATCTCTAATCTTTTTCTCCATTGAAAATAACTTTGAAATTAATCTCCCTATGGTGTACCTCCTGATAATTAACCCTATGTTTACAATAGAAAAGAATGTAAAAGTATGATCAAAACTCACTAAATACTCCTAAAATTGGGGTTTCTATGCTTTAACTATGTTACTATACACCTAAGACATAGTCTTCTGTCTAGGAAACGACTCTGCCTTAGGTCTCGAATCTTTTGTTATCTTTTTAGGAAGGGAGATGGGCTCCAACACACCCATGCCCTAAACTGTGGAATGTTTCGTAACTTTTCTCTAAAGCAGCGCTAGCTGATTCTCGGTCATGTCTTAAGTTGTGTCACTTTAGGGATATTCCCTCCACCATATAGTCTCTCTCTAAGCTATGTTCTAGGTTGTGTTTTCATCTACATATGGTCCATGAGGTACATAAGCTGGCATATGTTCACGTCTCAGGTCATATTAATCTAAAAATTTTACTTTTCTTTGTGTTTTTCAAATTGATTTCTTTTTTAATTATTGATAAATTTCATCGCAAGGCAAAATGTTCACATTAACCTAAAAACATAGCATAAACTGAGTAAACCATTGCAATTTAAGCATAAGAGTAAAGAAAAAGACTATTAAAATGTATGTATATTTTACATACATCAAATATCCCATACTTAAAATTTTTCCTATCCTCAAGCAAATCAATATCAATCTTAATTCAAATACGATAAGTGAAAAAAAAAGGTAATAAAGAGTCTTCATCATCCAATTAGCTACAAAAACACAAACACAAAAATATAAAAAGCCATAACAAATTATAAACTTATAACTCATAAATGAATCTAAATAAAATGTTCACCATTAAAAATTACTTAAAATAAAAATTATATTTCTAAAAAATTGGGGAGGTTGCCTCCAAAAAAGCACTTCTTCAGATGTAATTTAGGTGGCATTTATTCTTAAACTTAATTAATTATTGGATTCTCTTTTCTCCTCTTTTTGCTTTCTTTTAGGCTCTAACTTTTTTCTTCTCCTTTTTGGTACCTTGACTCCATCTGTGATGAATTCCTTAAAAATATTAGAATGATTATCTTGACATGAGTCATTATTAACCACAAACTATTTATTTTCATTTAAGATTGAGAAGAGAACCTTATCATCTCTAACCTTAAGAATTAATTGGCCTCCCTTAGCAATTATAATTGCACATGTTATTATAGAAAAAGGCCTTGATAAGGTTAAAGGTTCGTCATTATCTTTTTCCATTTCAAGGATATAGAAATCAATTAAGAATGTAAACCTATCAATTTTAATTAAAACATTCTCTCTAATACCTAGAAGATGTATAATTGATTTATTTTTAAAGTTACATCACCATCCTATTATGTTTTGGTTCTATCCCTAGCTTTTTAAGCATTATATATGAGATAGGATTAATACTAGACGCCAATCCTACTTATGCCTTACTTATAAAATCACCGCCAATACTACAGGAAATAGTAATTCCCTAAATCTTTTAATTTTGGTGGTAGAGTATTTTAAAGGGTGTTAGTGTCACTTTCTTTTGGTATTATGACACTACCACTTAAATTCTTCCTCTATATGTTCCTTATCCATATAACCAGCTAACGCTTCCTTCATGTCATTGATCAACTCCTTCCTTTTACTTAAAGTGATTATCATATATTTTCCTGATAACTAGCATTATTTCACTAGACAATGTCCCTTAAGGTCTTTAAGCTACAATCTCTTTTAGTTAACCAAAATGAGTTTAAGGCTTTGAATTGAACCTGCTTTTTTAATATATAACTGAGCTTTAAATAAAGTAATAAAATTCATCATTAAGTCCACTAGGCTCGAGTTCTTATCTTATTATTGAGTTTGTTTAAAATCTAGGTAGAGGTTTCCTCTAGGCTATCTGATTACTCTTAGACAAGTGTAGGTGATTCCTCTATCCTAGATTATAGATCTTGTTCTAGGATTATTTTATCTTTGAAAACTTTCCCATATAGTTAAGTTACTCTATTACTTGTTATAGGGTTTCCACTTTAATAATCATTATTGTGATGTCCTCCCCATGTAACCCATAACTCATCACTTAATTTATTTTTATTAGTGTACTCAAGTTATCAAGCTTTTTTATTAGAACCATTATTAAATTTACAAACGAGATCATTAAATCCACGAAACATACCTACTAGTTTATTGTTTCTCACTCTTTATAATTTCCTTTAATAGTTGTTTATGGTCATTTCTTCATTAAGCTTAAGAGAAACCTCTAGAGTCTTACTATTAAGTATTTCACTGACTTCTGCATTAATCATTTGCTTTATGGAATATATGACTATTGTAGGATGTAAAACTTATATCCACTTTAATAGGCCTTAATATGGGCACTTTATCAATAGATGTTTATATCTCTCTCATATAAGATGTAAAACTTATATCCATTTCAATAGATTATGATATAGGAACTTTATCAATAAATGTTTATATCTCTCTTATGTCTCACATATTGTTTCATTCTCAAACTGTAGGCATGTAGAAATTTCATTCCTTAGTTTAATAGTTTTCATTGATGAGAAATATTTAGCTAAGAATTCCTCATATTTTCATTAAGGTTACAATTAATGCCTTAAACCACTACTTAGCTTGTTCATTAACAAAAATGCTTGTTCACTTAACAAAAATGAAAACAACCTTAACCTTATTGCTTCTTTGTTAGCTCCATTAATCTTACGTTACAAATATGCTAGTTATTGATGTATACATTGGGATTTTCATTCAATTATCAACTAAACTAAAGATAATGTTAATATTTGAATTACATTAGGTTGATCTCAAAATACTTCATGTTAATTTATGGTCTATTACTGGATTACATCCCCATCAAAGATGGTTTCACATAGTCCATGTAACACCCCAACATATACCTTGGAAGTATTATAGCATGCCTAGGGTGTATTAAGAAGTGAACATAATGAATTAAGTGCATCTTAGTAAGAGAAATAATGGTACTTAATGTAAAAGACAAGGGTAAATAGATAATTTGTTCACTTTAACATGGACATACATACTTAGAAGTGAAATATGTATAAAAATTTTTGATATGTTTGTGTGGATTTATGAATGCGATGTGAGAGGAATTGATAAAAGAAGTATTCCACAGGTAAATGGGATGTTTTTAGATAAATTGGATGTATTTTTATGTTACTCTTGAATTATAAGACCGAAGTTAGTTGATTTGGGATGTGTAACTCACTGAACGGATAGGTTCTACTAAATATGCTTCTGTAATTTGGCGATATATTGGTCTGTAGACCTCCATATTGGATAATTTCAATTGGAAATTAAACTACAGACATAGGTCTAAACCTTTCATAAAGGAACAAAAATTTGATTATGCCTCTAGTATTTCTGAATTATAGCTTGAAGTTGAGTTATGGCTGTTGTCTCTATTTTTGAACAGCCTGTAGTATTTTGGGTATAACTCTGAGAATAATTAACCAAATTGAATGAGATTTATTCCATCAGAAAATTAAGATGTAAGGGAATGAAAACTCATGGATCAATAAGAGTAAAACATATGTATCCAATAGAATTGTAACACATGGTCCAATATAATTGTAACACATAGTTTAATAGAATTGTAACACGTAGTCTAATAGAATTGTAACACATGGTCCAATAGGATCATAACGTGTGGTCTAATGAGATTGTAACATGTGGTCCAATAGGATTGTGACATATAGTCGAATGAGATTGAAACATGTGTCTAAGACTAGAAAATTCATGAAAAGGTATATGGAGAAGGGGGACGGACTACTCTTTGATGGCTTAAGTTCAAAATTTTCTCCTCTCCATTTCACCTTCTTCATGCCATCATTTTTCACTTGGTGATTCAAGCAAAGACAAAGAGGAAGGGAAGGAAAAGCATTAGAAGAACTACTTTGCCAATTTTAAAGTTTGGGACTTCACTTGGTTGATTTCTATATTTGTGTATGATTGAATGTCTATAAAGATTCATTTGGATGTGGAATTGTTGCTGGGATGTTGCTTTGGTGTTATTTTGGTGCTATCTTGGATAGAATTGGTTGAATATGACAAGAGAGTATTATGTAGTAGAATTCTATCTAGGGTTTATTTGGGTCAGTCACATTGTTTGAGTCATAACTCAGCCTAAATACCTCTACATTATGTGATTTTATTTGCATATGAAACCTAAGACATAGAGCTAAATATCTCTAGAAGGGACTCTAACTTAATTATGGATCTATGACCTTGGAAATTGAGATTGAACAAGGTGACCTGATTCTGCCCCTATTTTGAAGCAGCTTGTGATATTTTACTTATATCTCATGATTTAGAAGTTCAAATGGTCTGATTGTTGGTGCTAAAAAAACTAAAAACATAGAGGAAAAAACATCTAGAAGATATTGAAACCCAGTTCTGACTTTTTCTATATGCATATTAAGGAACAAGTAGTGGTATGAATGGAGAAGAGTGTTTGTCACAACTGTGACAATGTTTTTGTTTCCGATTTCTACCACATCTTATCCGAACCTTTATGAATGTGTATGAAAATTTTAAAATACCTAGAAATAAATTAAATAGGAATTACCATATGTGAATTGGGTAATTGAACATTGGAATTTAAGATTGAGCATAATGCATTCCAAATGAAATTTAGATGTTCATAAATGATTTGTATCCATATTCATTACTCAGGTGTATAGTATGATTATACAAGTGTGATTTTGATACCCTTCAACTAATGGTTAATTATGACTTGCATGCATGAACACGAACACAGATTTTATGACTTGAAATGTATATCATATGACTTGTCAATAAATTAATCATAAAATTGGTAAATGATTAAAAGAAAATGTTACAGTGCCTGCTCTATTATCTTGGTGGTGGATAGATGTGCATACCTATAGGGTTACAATGTAGCTACTATAATTTGACACCACCAGTGTCTATAGTTCGATATCTTTGGGTATCCATAGTTTGATACCTTCGGGTATCCACAGTTTGATATCTTCGGATATCCACAGTACCCGCTATCCACACCCACAGAACATGTGCAGGCTTAACACAGAAAGTAAAGTAAAGAGATATAAATAAGAAATATAGTATGACAACATAAATAATCAGTATATGAATGGGCATTTGCATTTGTATTGTTAATTTGTATCATTGAGTTTTGAATATCAATGTTTGAGTTTTGAAGGTGAATTTATGGTATATGAGTTATGATATTTCTGAATGTGTGTACTTGGCAAATGATTGCTATAAGTGGCTATCCAAACTAAATGTTTTCCCCAGTAATCTTTCAAGCTTAGCCCGTGTGTTAATCGCAGGTCCAAGTCATAGGAGTGAGGTACAGGGAACATTTGCGAGGAGCAAGGCTTACAGCTAGGAGTAAAAGTAACTTTGGATGTGTCTTTCGATTAAAGAATGGTTGTATATTAATAAAAGAAATTGTATGTTTTCTTTTTGGATTATCATGTTAATGTAAAGATGTAATACTACTTTTAAATGATAATGTTAAATGATATGAAATTTTGTAATGTGTATATGTATAGCATTGAATAGAATTATGTACCTTGAATGCATGTATAGGAATTTGGTTGCTATCTGTGTGGATGGCTGTGGGTTCCGTATAGGGGTTGTTACACTCCATCATGTTCCTATGCTGCTTTTCCATTGTGTCAAGTTATATGTCTTGGGTTTCTTGCTTAATCCATTTTCTTTTTATCTAATAAAGTATTCTTCCAAACTATGGGTCTTCTTCAAGGAAAATAGAGTGTCTAATCCTTGTCATACACTATGTTCACACATGAAATCAAAGTAATTTAAGAATAAAAAATAAGATAAATAAAAATAAAAATAGAAAAGAAATAAAAAGACTAGACTAATAGTTCTTAAGTATCCTAAACACCAATTTATTCACTAACAATAAAACCAAAAGCCTATGAGTGTTTTCCCTTTTAACAAATTATTTACTCATAAAATAATGTAAGTATATGTATTGTTGACAAGTATAATAATGATATTAGATATTAATCATATAAAGATATTGACATTTTAGATCACTTTCCTATTACTAAATAGTCAAAAAATTAAAATAGATTGATTGATCAATGGATTCAGTAAGAAATAAAATAAAATTTAAAAAAGATTAAATAGATAAAAATAATCTAAAGTAAATAATTAATTAGAGCATGAAGAATAAGTAATGTTTAAATAAAGATTCCCCCTAGAATCATCTTTGCAATCATGATTCAAAAAATTAGAAACTATTTATAATCTAGACTGACTTACTTTCTTATGGTATGAATGCTCTTTCTCTCTCTCTCTCTCTCAACCTAACCACCTATTCTTAGGTTGATTAATTGATACCTCCATCTAGGTAAAACCCATAATAATGTAATAGGTTCTGTCAATTTCCATAAAAGGTTTGATCCTAATAGTAAAAATCTATGTAAGCCTATCCCTAGTAACATATGCAATTCATAATATCAAAGTCATAGTTTACTAAAATGTAGGTTCACTCAAATTGTCTACACATGAATTAATATAAGATCAAATTACTAATATAATTAAATCTAAATTAAGAATATATAAAGATATTTTTAAAATAAATATATTTTAAAAATAAATCTCACTTCACAAATAATATTTTTATAAATTAAAATAAATTAATTAAAAACATTAAGATGTGAATACAAAGTCAGAGGAGTAGGCTTGAGCTATAGTACAACATAAGCTCCTAATCTTGTTTGTGAAATACATGAGAACAAATCCAAAGAACTAAGTAAGAAACCAAAACGGAGAGATCTTACCAATATAGCAATCTAGGCTTGCCAACACAGTCATTTTGAGGATTAAATGGGCGCATTTCAAGAAGGAAATGCTAAGAAGGGAACATAGGTGTGTCAAGAAGGAAATATATGCATGTCAATTAACAAACTAAAAGAACACTCGCTAGAGTAAGAGATCTAGTTAGATGCATTAGAGTTTCAAGCTACAATTTAGGAGTTAATCTAAGTTCCAATTTTTTGTTAGAGAGGGACTGTTGTTTATTTCCTTACCCCTAATTAGAATTGCCTCTTTGATCTAGACAATGGTTCTTTGGTAGAATGTATAGTTGTCCTACTTTTATGCCTCTAAATAATTTATGATTCCTTTTATTCCAAACTACATAAACTGTATAACTAAAAGTTAATCTAATTATAACAATATCATCTTTTTTTAAGCATCAGTATAGATCCATTTGACTATATTACACCATTTATCTTTGTCATAATTTAGGTTACATATAAATAGGATCGTTTTTCACAATGTAGAAGTGAAAGAGTATTTGAAGAATATATGGTTTATAAATTTTTCTTCCTTATTGCAAAAGGTGTATAAGGTATCATAAAAATCAAATTTGAGCTTGTCCTTTATTATTAAACCTTATTAGACTGCCAAAAAAAGAATGAAAGAAGTTAGGGATATTTCATTCTTGTCAAATTAGTTCATACTATGGAATCTTCTTTTATGGGGTAAATCTTTGACATATATTTAATCTAGATCAATGTATCTTTTACTTTAAGATTAGGATCTTAAATTGATAAGCTTTCCCTTATAGCTGAAAAACTTCTTGAAGCATAAATTATGCAGCTCTATTTCTCCCCCTTCACAATAGCCTCAACCTTAGTCTAGTCACGTATAGAAGCTCTATAGGAGCTATAATTTTGCAGGAACTATAAAGGCCTAATTAGTGGAAATTATCTAATGAAAACTAGGTTTTCTTATCATTTCAAATGATGCATTTGAATTCCTTGCAAAAATATTCCCTTAGTCCCAATATTTCTTCAAGACAAGTTGGACTTAGATTATACTTTCCAAACGATATTTCCTTTAAGAAAATGGGCATGCATCCATCTTATCCAAGGTGATTCCTTTTCAGTTAATAATTTTCTTATTCTTTTAATCAATAGAACCTCGTTTATTTTTTTATGGATATGAAACCTAGAGCACCATAACTCTCAGGTAAACACATATCAAACCATTTAACCTTGGAAATAGTGAATCTAAAAAAGCATTAATAGGTGAATACAAAGTCAGAGGATTAGGCTTAAGCTATAATACAAAGTCAACTCCTAATCTTATTTGTGAAATACAAGAAACAACTATAAAGAACTACGTAAGAAACCAAAATGAAGAGATCTTACGAATATAGTGATCCAGGCTTGCCAACATAGTAATTCTAAAGATTAAATACGGGCATTTCAATAAGGAAATGCAAAGAAGGGAACATAGGTGTCTTAAGAAGGAAATACGGGCATGTTAAATACTAGGATAAAAGAACACTCGCTAGAGTAAAAGATCTAGTTAGATGCATTTGAGATTCAAACTACAAGTTAGGAGTTAATATGAGTTCTAATTTTGTGTAAGAGAGGGAATGTTGTTTATTTCCCTATCCCTTATTAGAATTTTGTCTATAATCTAAGCAATGGTTATTTAGTACAGTATATAATTGTCCCACTTTTATGCCTCTAAATAATTTGTGATTCATTTTATTCCAAACTACATAAACCATATAAAAAGCCGATTCGATTATAGCAATATCATCTTTTTTTAAGCATCAATATAGATTCGTTTGACTATATTACACCATTTATCTTTGTCACAATTAGGGTAGATATAACTAGGATCATTTTCTATAATGTAGAAGTGAATGATTAGCTTAAGAAAATGTAGTTTATAAATTTTTCTTCCCTATTTCAAAGTGGGTATAAGGGATTATAAAAATCAATTTTGAGCTTGTCATTTATTATTAACCCTTATTAGATTACCAAACAAAGAATGGAAGAGGATATGGGGATATTTCATTCTTTTCAAAATAGTTCACACTTGGGAACTTTCTTTTAAGGGTACTAAAAATATCTATACAAAGGTGATTAGTGAAGATCTTTGACATATATTTTAGTTAAATCAATGTATATTTTATCTTAAAATTAGGATCTTAAATTGATAAGCCCTCCTTTATAGCTAAAAAACCTCTTGATGCATAAACTATCCAACTCCAATTCTCTCCCTTCACAATAGCCTCAACCTTTTTCTACTAAAGTATAAAAGCTCTACAGGAGCTATAATTTTGAAAGAAATATAAAGGGCATAATCAATGGAAATTGTCAAATTAAAACAAGGTTTCTTATCATTTCAAATAATGCATTGAAATTCCTTGCAAAATATACTTTTAGAACTACTATTTCTCTAGGAGGTGTTGGACCTAGATTATACTTTCCAAACGCTATTTACTTTAAGAAAATGGGCATGCATCCATCTTACCAAGGAGATTCCTTTTTAGTTAATAATTTTCTTATTCTTTCAATCAGAGAACCTTGTCTATTTTTTCATGGATATAAAGCCCAGACTATCATAACTCTTAGGTAAACATATATCAAACCATTTAATCTTGGAAATAGTGATTTTATTTTCTTATCCCTATTCGATATAGTTTTTAAACAATCTTAACATATTTTTTATAGTGTGTAAGGGTAAAGAAAGAAGAGAACTCCATAATATGGGAAGATTGTTTAGCATAAAGTTTATAAGCTATAATCTACCAATATATGATAGATATTTATTGCACTATCTATCCAATATTTTATTTATGGAGTATATTAGATGGTACAATTCCATAAAAGTTAATGTCTTAGTGGTTATGGAATTCCTAAGTACTTAAAAGGTGACTGCTCTTGTTTGAAACTTGTTATATTACCAATTTTCTTTGAAAGTTTGTTATAACTTGGGGAAATAAAAAGCTATTTTTACTTATATTTATATTAAGACGTAATAAGTCCTTAAATTCCTGCAATGACTTATAGAGCCCCTTGATTGATTTGAAATTACCTTTATATAGAAGTTGTAAAGCATCTATAAATGACAAATTATTGATGCTTAAGTTGTCACATTTATAATGGAACTTGATTTTCTCTATTTGTTAATGTTCAAAGCAATAATTTTATTCAGGACTTTAATGCATAGGGTAAATAGAATGGGGAAAAGGGATGCCCTTACTTAAGTCCTTTATCCCTTTTGAATGGTTGATTTGGTTCCCCATTAATGAGGACACGATATGAGGTAGTGGTGACACCTTGAATTAGCTATCTTAATAATTTATTTGGGAACTAATGATGCTGAATAAGAAGCCTCAATTCACATATTCAAAAGTTTTATTAAAATTGTTACATCCTATTTTCTCAGGCTAAGGGGAATAACTATACATGAGAAATTGCAATAAGAAATTAGGAAATGCATTTCATGTTCATGCATAATATAGCATACACATGAATTTGACTTTTGCACACATTATAATGATTGTTCATGCACTCATTTGAGATTTTCTGGGTATAATTGATTTTTATTGTGATTATGATGTGAATTGTGGATTATATGTCTCGAAAATTGATTTGGTAAGTATAATTATTGATCTAGAATTTTTGGTGAAATTTTTTAGATTTTGAGTATATTTGGGACTAGGAAAAATGCCAAGTGGCAAGATAATTGACAAATGGTAATAGAAATAAGTGTCAAATGGTAGTAGAAATTATTGATAAATGACATTAGGATTTGGTGACAATCATAGAAAATTGAGAGACAATCAAATTAAAAATTAGAGACAATAGACTAGTTGTTTAAAAAGGACCCATTAAAAATCATGAGAGGAGGAAATGTGGCAAGTGACAAGTATCATGCCACTTACCACACACCTCACTCTTGTTACTTTTAGTTGTAAGACCAATTTTGATTTTTTTTCACTCTTGCTTTCTTCTTCTCTTTGTAATCTTCTCCATCTCTTATCTTGTTCATTTCCATGATACCCCCAATCTTCATCAATGTTGAACCTTGCTCTCACCCTTCACTTGCTACTTTCACTTTCGGTATCTTCATTATCTTACCACTAGAAAGACCTAAGCTACTCCACATTTAAGATGATGATCGCGTGAAATGAGGAGTTAGGGTTTCTTGGAGATTTTGAAGAAGCTTAGAGTAAATCAAGTAAGTAGCATGTTACTCTTCATGGGTAGTTGTAAATGAAATAAATATGGTGATTATTTTGATATTAAGTGCTTATGAGAATGATGATCAATTTATGTGCATTGTGGATGAAGAATGAGAATATTTATGTCTTGTTTTTGTGTATATGATGAGTAACAATTTATCAAGTGTTATAGGGATGCTTTTGGAATAGATTTATAGTGTAAATGATGTATGAAAATGATCAAAAATGTTGAGAAATAAATGGATATATTCATGGTTGGTTTTGTGTTTATGATTAACAATAGACTATGAGTTGCATTAAAGATGTTTTAAAGATAAAATAGGTATGAAAATGGCGCTTAAATGAGTGTTGAAAGTTGAAAAATGAAGAGATGTGATTATGTCCTATTTTTGTGTTGATAATGACGGTAGGAAATTGATGAATGAATATATGTGTTGTGTTCTTATTTTGAGAATATAAAAATCATGAGTATAAGTTATATTATGGATGAATCAGGTTTGCAAATTAAGGGTATAATGAAAGAGGAAATTTTTATTTAAGAAAAGTATTTAGTAATGCTCTTGAAATGACAAGGAGTAATAATTTAGTAAAATAGAGAATGAAGATAATATGTTCTTTTTTTTATATATGATTGATGAACCTTAAGTGTGAGTTGTCTTAATAATGATATTGAGATAGAAATAAGGAGTGAATGAAGAGAAAATTGAAGTATAAATGATTATTTAGGCATGAGATGTCTTAAGTATAGTATGGAGAAAGTTATAATGCATATATGATAAGATTAATGATGAATCAAATGAGTAGAGTTTTGGAATTTTTAATGCAATTAATATGGTAGTTGAATTAGCATGAAATGAAGTTGCATAAATGGACGTGAATACTGAAAATTTTGGTGTGAAATTAATATTAGTATATATATGTTGAATTCGTGAGAATGGAGGAAGAAAATGTAGGGCACAATCGTGGCCCTCACCCCACGATCATGGCCACCAGATCATGCCCTGGCAAAAATATGGTTTTTTCATGATCATGGCAAAATCTCCACAATTGTGGCCAATCCCACGAGCTTCTGGCACAATCGTGGGAAGGGCCACCACGATCGTGGGTAGACATATAGAATAAAAGTTTTCTTTTGAGTGATGTTTGAAACAACTAATGTTAAGGTACTTCCTTATTATATATTTAGGCTTGAATGAGGCCTAGAATGAACTTAGTTGATGATGGATTAGGGGATTAAAGTGAGTGAAGTGTATTAGGTATTAATGAATGATTGAGAGAGATGATGTTAATTGATTATAGATGAGTATCAAGGAAATATATCTGGGATTGTCATTGAGAATGCATTGTACATAACACATATACTTATGTGCATAAATGAGTACTTATGTGATTGTGCAAAGTTGTAATGTGTGTAAATGTGTATTCCATGATATAGAAGAGCAAATAGAGCACTGCATCTAGACATTACTAGGATGTCGAGGCAATAGCTAACTGGAGTGTATTGTGAGTAACCTAGATGTTCTCACTATGATTGTTTATCTTTACTTAAGTGTTAAATGTTGAGTCATTATTGATATGAATGTTTTAATTTTATACATTGATTGTCTGAGGCATTTGATGTATGAAAATTATATTTTAAGTGCTTATTGTATGTGATTTTGAAAGATATAAGTGTACTCAACATTATTGTTGAATGCTGGACTTAAGTCCGAAGAAAAATGTGAATGTAAATGTGAATGATCAAGCACAAGTGATTGATTGAATACATATGATGCATTTCATTAAGATAAAGGCAGTTGTGACTGAAGTTGCAGTAAAAAAAGAGCTTAAAGCTTATAATGTGGTAAGAGCCTTTGGCTCACTATGTATAATGAGCTTGGTATCCCCAACGGATACGAGACAGTTATTAATGAGCCCGGTATCCATAATGGATATGGGACAGTGAAAAATGCCCTCAGTCACAACAATGTAATAATTGAAAGTAAGTCTCATAAGCATTGCCTATATATTTGATATGTATGTTTTCAATTATCGAAATAAATTGTTTGAACTGTTCTAAATGTGAAAATGTGAAATGTGAAATAAGTGATCAAAGTGATATTTGATGCTACATAATGATTAGTAAAGTGATGTGAATTATATGATTATATGAATTATTGTGTTATATGATATAAGTGAGCACATTGATGATGCTTTGCTTACTGAGTTCGCAAAACTCACCAAAATTACAACGTTGACTTTCAATTACAAGAGAGGTGACTTAGTTGCTAAAATGCTCTAGAAGAAGAGTAGTTCTTGTATTTTGGATAGAAGAAATTGCTCAAAGGTCGGTCAGCTGAGAATGAAGGATATAGATAGAATTTTTGTATAATTCCTCATTCATGTAGCAAATTTTGTAAACAAAGCTGTAAACTCTGATAAGTTTTTGATACTACGTATATACGAATAATATATATAATGCTACTAAGTACATTTTGTTTTATGAAATGAAAATGAGGAATTGAGTTTTAGATATTGAGTATTTATGTTTTAATTTTGATTCCATGTTAAGTGATGTGATTGCTTTAGCGCACTGCTTCGATTAGGCAGGTGCTCGAATGTCAGAAGGACGTACGGGCACTTATCGGATGGGAGTAGGGTGCTACAGAAATCCATTTTCAATTAACATGTGTCTCCTTCTTTCTATAATGATTTTTAAAAAGTTCATAAGGAAAAAAGTATATTTTCAGTAATAATATTTCCTTTTATATATTAAACTTAGTGAGGATTAATAATGTCTTTAATGTTGTCTTAAGGTAAGCAATAAAAAGTTATAGATTGTCTTATATATTATATTACAACATAATAGTCTCCTATAATCAAACAATCTTAAAGGATTTCAAATTTTTTAATTAATCAAATGTGACTACTATTGATCTTAGATAGGAGCATCCTGCTAGAAAATAATTTCTGAATTTAATTAATAACAAGGGTATTTTTTAGACTTCTGAATGTATAAAGGACTAAAATTTGTCTAATCTTGGAGCTTTGTTAAGTCCCAATCTAAATAGAGCCTCTTTGATGTCTAAACTTGAAAAAAGTCTAGTCAAAGAATCAGTTAGGTACTAGTGGTGACCTAGGAATAAAATTCCTTATGTCCTACAATGTGAATGAAAAATAAACATATTTTTAAAGTATGTTTCTTGATGTTAAATAAACATATTTTTAAAGTATGTTTCTTGATGTTGATGTTAAATTACCTTATTTTGTTTTTTAAGTAATTGTGAAAATTTGAGCTTATGATGATATCACAGAGGAAATTTTAAGCAAAAACATGAATCAAACTACAATTCTTGGTAAAAAAAATCTTATTACACTTATGTTTCAACCTATTCCTTAGATGGATCAACTGCAAAAAGTGAAACAACTTGAGCTACATTTGCATATAAGACTATCTACTAATTTCAAAAAAGACACTGAGAACCATACTTTACTTACATGGTCATTCTAGAGGTTGTTACCAACTTCAAAGAAAATAGTATGCTCTATGGTATGGTTTATGGTTGTGTCTCAGATTGTGTCTTAGGTAGAGAAAAACATAATTAAGTGTGAAAATCCTAATTTTAAATGGACTTGTAGTTGATTTTTAGAGAAAACATATACTAAAGATATCTTTCTCTCTAAAACCTAGGGTTAGTAATTGTAAGACTTTAAAACGTTAAAAAGTCAACTATAAGTTGTTTTCATCAAAAATCAAGTTCCATAAGTCATCTCAATGGATCAAGTTATCGATGGAATTAAAATTTCATCTATATTTATTTTCTATGATAAATTCTTTGTTTTTATCTTTTAATTTTATTATTTTAAACGTGATTCATGGGTAAAACTTTTCTATGTCAGATATTGAAAATCTTTTAGGTTATTTTATATTTATTGATTCAAATGTAATTATGATATAGGATATATTTATGTGAATTACCTTTGATTAATGTTAACGTTGATTTATTGATGTTGGCATACAAATCTCACTTAAATTTACTCATAAATAACTTGAGAAAGTACGCTTATAAATAGAACAAGGCATAAGTAGAGGGGATTGAATGGGGTGCTAGATAAAAACCTACATGATCTTCTTGGTGTTAGGTGAAACCTTTCAAATTGTTTCATAGATCTTATTACATTCAAAAGGATGTTAGCTTGATAAAGATGCAGGTTAACTAACTTGAGAGTATATGGTTATAGCTCGAAAGAATGTTGTTTCAGTATCTAAGAGATCTTATCAGTCTAGAGAATATATCCAGTCTGTGTTAATCAAATCATGAAGTCAAAAGTACTACTAAGGGAAGTACTAAACTAAAAATAGTAATTTAATTGAATTCTATTTTGATAAATTGTCTTATCATCGATTTCCTTGGCTATTGCCTAGGTTTTAGTTTTATATTCAAAATCCATAAACATTATCTCTTTATTAATTATCCTTACACTGGGCAATTGTGTTAGGTTTTCTAATATATAGTGCTTTTTCTTTGTGTTTTAGTTACCAATGATAAGAACACTTTTCTAGTTAGTGAGTGATAGATTTGTAAAACTTTATGATTAGCATTTATATGCATATGCACACTAAGCTTACCATTCCGCAAGCAAGAAGAAATTTTATTATTAGTAACTAATGTATCTTTTTAAAGAATTTAAATGTCAGAGTCTTCAGCTCTATTGGTTTGACACTAAGAATTCATCAAGGTTTCGTAAGGATAGAATCATGTGAGATTCCTTCTTACAAGCAACATTATGAAAATACTTTGTATTCTTATCTACATCTCTTAACCAATTTTTCTTGGATTTTTATTTTAATCTACCGTGGTGGACTTCTAAAACATTAGTGTAATTTTCTAAAACTTGTCATTTAGCTTGCTTAAGAAATTCATCCATTAAGTTCAATCTTAATTGCTCCTAAATATAATTGAGATCAAGAAGTGACTCATTATTTTAAAGTTCAATTTTTTTGTATTTTCTTTTATTAAGAATTTAGACATCTTCTTTAATTTTCCTTAATATTTTCATACATTTAAAGGCTTCAAAGTCATAACCAGGGCAATTTATTCCCCTTAGAACTATTTCAAAGAATGGGGCATTAGCAAGATACTTATTAAATTTGAAAGGGAATTTATTTTAAATATATTCTCTAATGTGTACGTTAATCAGAGTACGATCCAAACAAAAAAGTATTGTTAAAATGGTCACAACTATTTGAAAAATTTGATAGCTAACTGGAATTCATCAATCTCCTATCTATTTATTTCCTAAGAAATCACTCCCCACTTTATTTGTTGCTCCACGTGAAAAAGCTTTTTGCATACGTGAGATCAGTCGCCTTAATCTAACTCAAATAATTTAAAAATTATTAATCATTATGCTTCATTTAGGCTTTTACCTCCACCTCTTAAGTTAAAAAGGTGTAATTAAAATATCAAGTGATTTAACTATGGATTTGATTTTCTTATTTATAGAGTAAGTAAGTCCTTCTAAAATTATTTCCTTTATGAGTTATGGTTTGCAACATATATAATTGCAATATCCATTATGGTCTTACAATTCAATAAAGTAACTTGAACAAGAATTTATTAATCAAATTGAATGCTACGATAGAGTTAGATATGATTTGGATTAATTGAAATTAATATTCAACCATTGTAGGGCTTAGTATGATTATTTATAGTTCCTCATCTTCTATCAAAGTATTATAAGCCATCTTGAAGATATTGTACCTTTCTTTTGGACTTTACAAGGCAAACCAAAATAGGTTTTTTAATTTGCAAATAATCATACAAATTTTGTTGGTTTTAAGGATTGTTTAAACCCCTCAAATTTTCGAAAATAATATTAATATTAGGAAGAAGAATAGTTTCGATTCTTTTTCTTCAGCTTCCTATTAGAGTTTTTCTTTGAGGCAGGAAAAATCTTTTCCATCAAGAGGATTTGCTAGGCTATAGAAGAGTTATAATTAGCTTGGTGTTGATTACTAGTAATTTTTACCTTAACAAGGTTTATCTGTTACCTTATTTCCTTTCAAAACCCTATATTTATGAGGAATCAATTAACTGTTAGAAAGCAACTTATTTATTATAGGTAAGACTTATCCCATTATCATTTCCCCTTAAAGGTTAATAACTTCATTCCATTTCTACTTTAGGTAATAACCTCTCAATCTACACTTCAAAAGAACCACAAAGATTGTCCTATACTAGAATATCACATTAAAACTTCCCTTCTTGTGATCTTTTTGCACCTTGATTCCTTAAAAGTTAAATATATTCTCTAGACATAAATTTTTTACTAGTTAGAATCTAAATTTTTGCTTCATCATTCCTAAAATGTCTTTATTAATGTCTAAGATTAATAGTAGAAGGAGCACTAGATTTGACAAGATTAATAGCTGAAGGAGCACTAGATTTGGCTAAGGGAGATAGAGGGTTACTATAATCATTAATAAAGATAGCTAAAGGAGAAAGAGTAGTCAATTTGGTTATTGGGGAGGCAAGAGCAACCGATCTAGAATCGGTGTTTAGTACGATAACTCTCATGAATACCATTATTTAAAAAGGGAAAGTTAAATATAAAATTTAACCAAAAGTGAGGTAAAATAAATTTAAATATAAAATTTAACTAAAAATGAGGGAAAATAAAGTAAAAGAGAACAAGAAGAAAATTCCCTCTTTTACATTCAATAGTTTGTTTGCATTAAGTTTTACTTCATAAATAATATTACACAAAATCTTTGAAAAAGATAATACTATGATTTACCCTTCTAAACATATCAAAAATTAGCCACAAATAATGTTTTCACCAATAAAAATAAGAAATCAAATAAAATACATCAAGATAGAAAGAATTTTAGATGAAATCTTCATATTTCAATAAGCTGTAATTTGTTGTGATGATCTTTATATCTTCTTGTTGAAAAAGGATTTGAAATTAACCTCCTAAGCATTTTTTTGCCCCCTAATAGATGATCCTAGGTGTAAAAAAGAAAGGAATGTAAAAGTACGAACAAAAACTAACCACAGACTCTTAAAATTTAGGTTTCTACACTTTAAATACATATATCCACCTGAGACACAATCTAGGATACAATCGTATTCGAGACTATGTATCTTTTTTTATATTTTTAGAGAGGGAAATGGATCTCATGTTCCTTAGACCTTAGAATCTTTGTAACTTTTCTCTATGGAAACACTAGATAGGACACGGTTATGTCTTGGCCTATATTGCTCTTTAGATATTCTCTCTAACATAATCTCCCTCCTTTTTGTTTTCTAAGTTGTGTCTTCATGATGCATCTAAGGCTATATTTTTGTTTGAATATTCTCTTTGACAAAATCTCTGTCTAGCTCATATTCTAGGCCCATGTTTTCATCTCTATATAGTCAATCAATGACACAAACTAGCATACACTCGTGTTATAGAACGTGTTCAGCCAATGTCGTTTTTTCATATTTTTCAATTAAAATCTTCTCTAATTATTAGGAAAGTTCATTGATGTGATATATTATAATAAAAGAAACACTAAAACAATACTAAAAAAATCATTAAGAAAATGTACCTATCATTCTTATAATATAGTTTAGGTGAGTTAAGTGTCAATCCTACAATGACTAAAATTATTAATACCAATCCTCTTCGTATAATCTATTCTAACAAAATGATTGATTAATTTAAAAAATAAAAAAAATAAAAATAAAATAATAATTAAGAAACAACTAATCAAGATAATAGGTAAGAACAAAAATAACTAGTCTATAAATAAGATCTAGATGAGAATCTCTTAGAACATTCCTATACTTGTATTCACTATGCTCATATTCACCCTGATGTAATATTTAATCCAAGTTTCTTAGACGATATAGATTGTAGAGTTACAATTGTACTCTTTGTTAAGACATACATCCCTTATCCTTAAGTATTTTGACTGAAAGTTCTCTCAAATAAACCCCCTTAAGAATGCATTAATTTGTTTTATAAATTCTCATAATAGATTTAATTCTAAGTTAGAAGGATAATATAGTCCTATATCTAAGATTCTATTAAACCTTTCTTATTCATGTTATGACTTAATTATATATTTGATTAAATCAAAGAAATCAATCAAAAATAATAATTCTAGGATTCATCCCACCCAAACATAAAGAAAACAAGATAAAAGAATGAATTCTTATAGATCTTAATTATTGATGTTCTTAATTGACTCTTAATGTAATTCTTACTTTTCTCCAAGGCTGCTTCCTGAATAAATAGAAAGAACCAACATAGAACATAGGTTAATTATAGTTCTCTATTCAATCCATATTCCTAAATATTAGTCCTTGGTGCCATGTTATAATTCTTTCCTTTAAAATTATGCCAAAGTCACTCCAACTCAATTGGAACCTATCCGAATTTATTCCTTATTCATTGGAGAGCTAGAATAATAGTTATAAACAAAATATAAAGCAAATTAAGTATGGAATTCCTTAAGATCATCAAAATATAATCTATGCTCCCAAAAATACTAAAACATAAAGCAATCAGTACTAATCATTCATCCTAAGACAACATCTCTCCTGGTCTCAACAAATCCCAAGTCAATATCTGTTTTTCAAGTGTAGTTGGTGTTACTCATTAACCATTCCCTCCATATATCTTTCATAGATAGGATCAATAGCAAAAAACTACTTCCATTTATACACCTTTCACATTCACGAATATTGGGAAATCTAGGTAAAGTACTACATAATTGATATTTTAAGGTGAAGATCTAACCACCCACAACTATTGAGCTATTCACAAAACTGTGTTTGAAGAAATCGATCCACCATCGCCTTCAAATCACTTAGCTCCCCCACATCTTTATCCATCCCATCCATTAGTAACTTTTTACCGTGTGCTTGTGGCTCCGTGAGTCCCTTGGCACATATCCTCCAATCTTCACAATGCACATCAAGTTCCTTTGGACATTGCAATTTTCACAGCTAGAACGATGCTCTTTTACTAATATGTTACACCAAAAAACATAAAAACTTAATTCAAATCAAAATCAGAGAAAAAGAAAGAAGATAGAAACAAAACTCTGTTATTACATGGCTATTAGAACGACTAATATAGCAATTGGTGGTAACCAATCAATACAAGTCATGTAGATCATTGCTAAAGAAGATCAATCAAACAAACAAATTGCATCCCCCCGTTCGCAACACTTATCTTTAGGGTCAAGTCAAACAAAATAGTGGCTTAGAGAGAGATTTTTGCTTATTGAGAACATGATTCTGAAATGAATTAACCAATAGCTTCCCCACACCACAGATTCAGACCAAGATATGGCTGAATGTTTTAACACAATTTGGAAGCTAAAGTATCCAGGGGTTTTGGTCATCCGCTTCTGAATCATCCAGCCATATCTGATTCATGTGCATCCATGTCAGTTCATCTACTCCCCCACCCTGCGTTAAAATCAAAACAGCATCTCGCAGTCCAATAAATCAGGAATGGAAAAGAAGTAAGCTCCCGCATACACATATACCTTTGAACTTAACAAGACTGTGTTAAAACAGCATCGGCGCTCCTTGCCTGTAGCAGCATGCACATACAAACTTAATAAATCTTAGTAGTAGAAGTAGTACCTATATTAGTATTAGACCCAACAAATCTCACCAGAGGCTTCCCACTTGTAGAATTTCACAAGCCATGAATTCCAATCAATCCGTGCAGTGACAACTTGGTCAATCCACACATGGTAATTTGTTCCTTGCTTGTCCCCATACAAGCCTTGAATTGCATCCATGCATTTATAGCCAGATCGCTCCATTCCCGAAGGATGAATAAATGTACCCTGTGGCAACTGTAAACAAGAAGAAACTGAACCAATCACGGAAATTACTCATACACCAGCTACTAGAAGGAAGCAAATGACTGATTAAAGAGCTTATCCTGAATTCACAAATTAAACTTTTATGTAAATCAAGTGGGAAAAAAAGGGTAAAATAAAGTGGTTTATTTTGAAATTTTTCGCTTGAGACAGAAATCATGTTCAATGAAAGAAAATCATGCAAAGGAAAAACAAAAGTTTAAAAGATATTCAAGACCATACAATCCTATTACTCTCAACTCCATTAATAAACTGATGTCAGTTGTAAATGCTCTTCTGAACAAAAGTTTATTACTTTATAGTTAATGATCAATGTTTTCTGTCTTTCACATAACTTTATATAGCACTCAGAGGAAATAAGTCAGTAATATAGTTAATGACCAATGTTTTCTGTCTTTCACATAACTTTATATAGCACTCAGAGGAAATAACTCCTGACTGCTGCAAAGATTGTAAATTGGCAATCAACAGTTATACCAGAAATGGACTTCCATTATGTTTTATTCGTGAAGACATGGAATTCTTAATGTCAGAGGCAAAACTTTTGCTTACACTTTCAATTCTAAGATATGTCAGCTCATTTCTGAGAATAAAATGCCTCAAATCACAGTATGCGCCATATTGTAAAACTCATTTGGTTTGCTTCTGACAGAAAAATGGTACCAAATTAGACTCACTAGCATGGATTTAAAATGTCGCATACATTCCTCAGGCTTCTCAACTTCAGCACGTCGCCATCTCTCATAGAATAAGTAGAATTTCACAACCTCAAATCCAGGGCTGAAAATTTCCACCATGCATGTTTGGAAGTCTCTAATATCTCTAGGCGAAACAGCAGGACCCAAATGAAATTTTCCAATGGCTTGTATGACTCCAGCTGCACATCTTTCAGTTGCATGAATTATATTAGGATTGCTACTTGCATTTTCAGCATGCCACTGCAATAATTCCTCATGTGCATTTCCAACCTGTTTCAGGCAAAGGAGTCAGTATTAAGCATCAGGACAGTTGGCATTTCTCAATAAGACCATATAAGAATACAAACCATGACACCATATACTTCAGGAATGTTGAATAGTTCAACATCATTGCCGGAATCGCCACAAACAAGAGTATTGAGAGGCAGTTTAGAGTCATCTTCAAACTTTTTAAGCAAGTACACAAGAGCCTCCCCTTTTCCAGCACCTTTTGGTAATATGTCCAAAGCTGTCCCATGACTGTAAATCACTTTAACATCTAACTAGCCAAGAATAATGTAAGATCAACACGCAATATGAGAGAGAAAATTTAAAGTCAGTGACAAAGTAGGAAGGTATGATATAGTCATGCAACTAAATGTTCACAAAGAAGAAAGATGACTGCATACAAGACAATAGTTGGTAAAGATAAATAGTCTTACCCCACGTTTCCCTAGAAGTTTCAAAAGAGTTCTTATAACTTCAGACGCTTTAAATTTATCCATAAAAAAGCTGACCTTGTGAGGCCTTTGCTCTGTTTCTGACTGCAATAATCCACTCAATTCCAATTCATTGAAAGGAAAAGTCCAACACATTGATCTTCTTTCTCCCCATAAAAACAATCATTGCTAACCTTGAAGAATATCTACCAAAAATCAACCATTATATCAGTTCTAAATGCTATAAAACATACCTGAGGTAATAGCTCGGGAAACTTTGCTGTTTCCTCCATGACCACATCCCTGTTCCATTTCATATCAAGATAATTTTCCCAGCCATCATCTCTTACCATTGATTCACCACACATAATTTCGGTTCCCACAGACATTATTGTTATGTCTGGAGTCAACAATGGCCTTTCATTCCTTAACAGTCCATAAATTGTAGGTGATCTTCCGGTAGAATAAACTAGCAGAGAATCCTGGCGATAGTAGGCTTCCCATAAAGCATTGAATCTAAGAAGAGAGTGATTATCTGGGTCAAGATGATCTACCTGCATGACAAACCATTACCACAAAAGAAAACCACTGAAAACGACACCAAGCATATAGATGACAAGCATTAAAAAAACATACCATTGTGAAATCCAGATCTGATACTATCATAAGTTGTGGGGAATCATCAAACTGACTCATAACTGGTCTGTTCTCAACTCTGAAATTCAGGAACAGGTTAAGTTTTCAAACGGACCATGTCAATATGAGCAAGGCATATGTTGAGCATAGACAAAAAGAGAAACTATGGGATTAAAATAACAATTAAGTGCTAAAGATGGATGTGATTCTCATTAATTTGAAGATAGAACTCACTTTAGGGATAAGTTGAAACATAATAGCTATTATGAGATGGCAACGCTGATAACAATGATTAATTTACTTCTTGTTTTAGAATCAAGATTCCACAATAGCAGATTATACTAATAGGTGTGTAATCATTTGAAGCAAAATATGCTGTAGCAATTATGATCATCTGATATCAATAACGGCTTTGAATACTAAATTTCTGTCGTCAATACCAGTAAAATGTGTTGACTATAAGATTCACCCTATCACAAAAAACAAGAACAGTATATCCAAGGTATGCAATAGTTTACTAGAATCTATAGTGTTGCCGTTGGATATAGTGGCTTAATGGGAGATTAGACTAGAAGCCTCCTCCTCCACCAGGGTTCAAATCCTTGTGGAGCCTCTATGCTTTAAAGTGTACCAAGAAGAAAAAAGAATCGGCATACTTATTTCAGAAGAGTAAATCACGAACAAAAGTAACAAGTCCTTAGTGTTAGTCAGTTTCATTCTCGAATTCAAAAGTCAAGTAATGTTCTTAGGTTGAATATGGGTAATGAATATGATTGAAACTAGACATCGAAGTCAAACCACACAGCATAGCAGGTATTGATGATGCATCTCATCTTGATTCAGATTCAGTGGTTCTACTCAAGGAAACAGGTAATCACAAACATGTCCACACTGATAGAAGATGAATTTAATGAACAACCAAAATTAGTCCTCAATGAGAGAAATAAACCCCATTAGCATTATTAACGCCAAATTCACTTACGTTCCATGCTTTCTTAACCTTAATCAGTTCAATACCACAAAAAGCGCGTCTAAATTTCTGAACTGTAACTAAAACCAAAACATACCACAGCAATTACGATATCCAATCAAAGTGTGATCCCATATTGATACCATGCAAGATCAGGATCATATGTACTCATATTCCCATTTCCTTATCTGGTACAACACATGAATTTACAAAAACATCTCAGTTAACCTAAAGCATTTACGTATACGCACAGAAACTTCGATCATTAAAAAAAAAAAAAAAAGACATCTTTCCAATTCCTTAACAGAAAGCTCTTAGCTAGCCTAAAACATTTAACTATATACACAAAAGTTCAAACCAAACATCAAACATCTGCCTCTCAAAGGGAGGTCACGGTTTGGAGTTTCTTCCCCGACCCATTTAACTAATTCTCTCTCAGCACACAGTGGACCCATAGAGAATTGAGGTAAAGGAGAAATCTTTACGAAATCACAAAACCCTAGGAACTGAGGCACTTCAGATTTCTTAAGATTCTCTTCAGTTTGTTCAAGTTTCTTACAAGTATCAAAACAAATGCTTCAGCTCCTAACACTCAAAAGCAGAATTGCCAACTTCATACCTTAAACAAAAATCCAAATTGATTAAAGCTACTTCAAGGGCTCAGAATTTCAACTACTGCGACCTTAATTGTAGCCAACTCACCAATTCTTTTCTTTGTTTCCTCAAAGTATGTTCTTTCTGCACATAATTTGTATTTATTTGAACGCCGGCTGGTACAAGTCGAAAAGGCCGGTACAGGCAAATATAGACCGGTATCAAAAGCTAGTACGGAATTGGTAATTCAGTACTATTTTTTTTCACCAGTATAACACATACTAATCGGCGCCAATCAGTATAGTAGAAAAACAGTAACGTTGTGCCAAGTCTTTGTAAACAGATTTGACGCTAGAGTAGGGAAGGCTTACCGAGTGGTTGTTCGGAGGTTTAGTACAAGTCTATTATTTAATTGAGTGTTTTATAATAAAATATAATGAAAGGAGAATAAAGCATAGAGTTTTATATTACGTTTTATTTCATCCTAACAGTGAAAATAAAAAATTTCCGATTCGGAAAGTTTAGAGTGGAACGTAAACTAATTATTTCTTATAACTTTAACTCCTTTTATATAATTAATAATTTTTTATATTATTTCTCATAACTCTAATAATAATATTTTTATATTATTAATTAAAATTCTATATAATTAATAGTAAAATAAAAAATTTAACAAATTTTTTTATTAATGAAAATAATAAATTTATAAATTTATTCTTTAATTGTTTGTATATATTTCTACATATATATAAATATAAATAAATAATTTTAAAATATAAATCACATATAATAGAATAAAATTTATTAAATAATTAATAATAAT